>OX453276.1:22855848-23018348 GCA_949710005.1 Ricordea florida | reverse complement strand
CGAAGGAGTGCAAAAGCCACTAATATGTTAGTGGAAAGGTATCGCTCTGGCATTATCTCGAGCCGTCCCGCTCCTGATGATGCAGATGCCTATGCACTGGCATAAGCATTGGTGGTTTATGCACTCCTTAAGCCTAGTTCTCATATGCTGTCAATGCACAGGTCTCATGGCTGCCAATACTACCTGGGATACTGTTCCGATATGATGACAGAATTGGCTAGCAACATTGGTCATCCCGGTCTTTACTGCCGCAGGACTGTCATTAAGAGCTGGGGTCCTGTGTTTTCCCCCACCTATTATGAACACAGCCCTCAGCTATTTTCATTGGAAAATAGAACAAAAAAAAATAGCTGTTTGATTCTCTACCTACATTAGTACTTGATATATATTTGCCTGGCAACTAAAAATCTTAGTGACAACCCTGCTGCTGGCACGCCTGCAAAGTTGACTCAGGTTCAACATGAGCCACATATGAGAACCAGGCTTTATTAGACCAAGGGAAAAAATGTTTCTTGTACCCATGCATTTCATATTGGGGGGCCTCCTTTCTTTTCTAATAATTTGTTGTTGTTAGTGTTGGAACAGACAAACTACCAGTGATATGCCACAAGAGGCAGACGCAAGAAAAGAAGGCTAAATGATGCAAATAATATAAGTCAAAAGTAATAACCAGGAGACTCACTCATCACGGTGATTTACATAGAGGTCCTTAACGTTTTATAGTTTTCGATGAAAGCAATTTTTTTGAATGTGAAAAAAAATATTAGTGATTTACAAATTTGCTCAACTTTGGCAAACAAATTGTATAAGAGGCTTGTATTCTACACTCTCTTTGAGCAGAAGAATGAATGTAGAGTTAATTGCCCAGAAAACTCTTCTAAGTCCCTTATAGTTTTAATCCTCCGAAAAACTAATGCGATAGTTAACCAATACACAAATAATTGACTTGTTCTCTTGCTTTAAACTGCTCGAGAATTTGATTGCTTTTGTAGAGGAATTCCCATGAGTTTATGCATGATAATCAGATTATGTGGATGCTTGTGCAATTATAGGAAGTTGGCTAAGCACTGTTTCCAATTTTTTTTTTAATAATGTTTTATCATGCCATGTGGCAATATCGATCTTTTATTTATTTAAAAGGTCATTTGCTGCTTATCTTGTGACAATATCAATTTCTCTTTTGAATAAAATATGTGCATAGTGCTGAACATACAGTCCCGGTTTGGTATCTTTGCTCCATTATGTAGTAATCGATTTGGGACAACGTACAATAAAACAGGGAGTAAATGGTAAACTTAACGACAGAGAAAATTGGTTTGAATGAACGTTTGGTTTCTGCTAGTTTCAAGGCAAACGCTAACTTTCTAAAATTTTATCCTCATTGAGAAAATCGACTTAAACGTATATTTCTACATTTCTTTGCGACAACAAGGATTCGCGGCAAGTACTCTCGTGCACGACGTATTTTGTACTGGATTTGTGAAGAAGAAGTAAATTTAGTATTTTGCTTCCCGTGCAAATTAATGGTGAGCAAGAATTTTGACTGGATCAAAGCGAAGCAAAAATCGTATTTGCCATCCCTGTAAATTCATCCTTTCAGGCAATAAATTTACGCTTTTTACTAGCATTTACTGCCCCTGTAACTGTGGATTTTTTCCTCACATTTGCCACTCCACGCAAATACGTAGTGAACGATATTTTTCACCATCTTTGCTTCAAATGTAATTTCTGTGCAAATATAACGTTTGCGTAGTATTTGCTACTTGGTAAATACAAAGTGTTGACCGCCTATGCTTTACTTACAAATGTGATGCAAAACTGGGGTTTGCATTGTGGGTAAATGTAATCAAAACGACGTGCAGCGGAATGTTTGCTACAATTGTAAATTCATGTTTCAGTGCAGCAGATTTATCTATTTACCACATTTTTAGTTTATGTTAAATCTAATGCAAATGTGCAGTTTTTCTTAACATTAGCTTTGGACTGTAAAGATTGAGTAAATGCGGTATTTACCATCTTTGCTTCGCGTGCAAATATTATCCAACGATGGAATTTGCCTCGGGGCAAATATAAACAAATCTGTTCAAATGTGGTATTTACTTCATATTTGCATTGATTTTGCAGTTGTTGTAAATCCATTTTTTCGAGCAGTGTAAAATCCTACTCCTTATCTAAACCTGAGTCTATACCCTACTATTACATATAGATAGAACATTCAAAGTAACCTACGATCCTAAATGACGGCCCTTCTGCCCGTACAATCTCTTATATGGTGTTTTGACAAAAATCTGTAAGGCTGAGCTTCCTTGCAACCATCTCTTGGTATTCTATCTTGTATTATAAATGACTATCATTACCACATAAAATGGATTTTAAATTACATTTTAATTGCTACAAGATAGTGAATATTGCATGTGCATCACTAATCTGTGTAATGAGGACTGATTTGATGAACTTGAGTACTGTCTGTGCAGAATGCTATAGAATTAGCTGCCTTAAGCAAATATCTTGACAGCCAAAATACAATACGATTGCGAATTACTATCAATTTGATTTCTTACGTAGATATTGCCCTGTCGTAATACTACAAATCTTCAAAGTTTCAGAATTGCAAAGATTCGGCAGGCCGAGCTATCATAGAATAACTTTTATTTTAAAGGATTTGGGCAATTGGTCGAAGTGCGCATGCGTAGTAACTAAAAGTTTCTTCCTTAAATCGCATGGAAATCTAATCATTGCAATTAAAATCCTACTCCTTATCTAAACCTGAGTCTATACCCTACTATTACATATAGATAGAACATTCAAAATTAATAGATAACCTACGATCGTAAATGACGGCCCTTCTGCCCATACAATCTCTTATATGGTGTTTTGACAAAAATCTGTAAGGCTGACCTTCCTTGCAACCATCTCGTGGTATTCTATCCTGCATTATAAATGACTATCATTACGACATAAGATGGATTTTAAATTACATTTTAATTGCTACAAGATGGTGAAAATTGCATGTGCATCACTAATCTGTGTAATGAGGACTGATTTGATGAACTTGAGTACTGTCTGGGGAGCATGCTATAGAATTAGCTGCCTTAAGCAAATATCTTGACAGCCAAAATACAATACGATTGCGAATTACTATCAATTTGATTTCTTACGTAGATATTTCCCTGTCGTAATACTACAAATCTTCAAAGTTTTAGAATTGGAAAGTATCGGCAGGCCGAAGTATTATAGAATAACTTTTATTTTAAAGGATTTGGGCAATTGGTCGAAGTGCGCATGCGTACTAGCTAAAAGTTCTTTCCTTAAATCGCATGGAAATCTAATCTTTGCAATTAAAATCGTACTCGTTATCTAAACCTGAGTCTATACCCTACTATTATATATAGATAGAACATTCAAAATAAATCGATAACCTACGATCCTAGATGACGGCCCTTCTGCCCATACAATCTCTTATATGGTGTTTTGACAAAAATCTGTAAGGCTGATATTCCTTGCAA
The DNA here is from genome assembly GCA_949710005.1 of Ricordea florida. Classification (NCBI taxonomy): domain Eukaryota; kingdom Metazoa; phylum Cnidaria; class Anthozoa; order Corallimorpharia; family Ricordeidae; genus Ricordea; species Ricordea florida. Next base: position 23,014,842 of record OX453276.1, on the reverse strand, counting down.
CCATCTCGTGGTATTCTATCTTGCATTATAAATGACTATCATTACAACATAAAATGGATTTTAAATTACATTTTAATTGCTACAAGATGGTGAAAAATGCATGTGCATCACTAATCTGTGTAATGAGGACTGATTTGATGAACTTGGGTACTGTCTCGGCAGAATGCTATAGAATTAGCTGCCTTAAGCAAATATCTTGACAGCCAAAATACAATACGATTGCGAATCACTATCAATTTGATTTCTTACGTAGATATTGCCCTGTCGTAATACTACAAATCTTTAAAATTTCAGAATTGCAAAGCATCGGCAGGCCAAGGTATCATAGAATAGCTTTTAATTTAAAGGATTTGGGCAATTGGTCGAAGTGCGCATGCGTAGTAACTAAATGTTGTTTCCTTAAATCGCGTGGAAATCTAATCATTGCAATTAAAATCGTACTCGTTATCTAAACCTGAGTCTATACCATACTATTACATATAGATAGAACATTCAAAATGAATCGATAACCAACGATCCTAGAAGACGGCCCTTCTGCCCATACAATCTCTTATATGGTGTTTTGACAAAAATCTTTAAGGCTGAGCTTCCTTGCAACCATCTCTTGGTATTCTATCTTGTATTATAAATGACTATTATTACCACCACTAGACCAAAAGCCACATTTTAATCACATTTAAGTTGCATTAAACAACCCTAGAACTTGGGTCCACATTTAAGTCTAGTTTAATTGTTTTAAACATCACTTAAATCAATGCTATTGTCATAGTGGGGTTTAACTACCCCTGAAACATACATTATACACCTGAAGCCATTTAAGTTCCTGAAATGGAGATTAAACATTCTCTAAATTAATGGTTGTGTTTTGGTTCCCATAAATGACTATTTATTGATGTATAACAGGAATAGTAAGAATTAAAATTGTCCAGTGTGTAACATCACTATGCACTTCATTGCTTAAGTATTTTTAAATTGTCTCTTCTCCATAAACGAATCATAACACCAAAACATGAAAGAAATATAAAGGTGTCTTGACATTTTGAACTCAGTTCAATAAAAAAGGAATATAATCAGTTAAGAAAAAATATCATCTGCAACCTACAGGGCAAGAAAAATGACCATATTTCACTAATCACACTAAGACAAGTGAATAAAGAAACTTTAATTCTATCCGTATATGTAGTCTCCATGTCCATACAATCTAATATAGTCATGTACCTTTATTAGCTTATGCATCAAAATTTTGATACTGGTGCTACTAAAAATATATCTTGTTCATCACATTCATCGGAAATCCACAATCGCCGACGGCGACGCTTTAGCGATTGAGAAGAACATTTCGTTTTTGTGTGACGACGATACGAAGATGAATGTGCAAAGGACTTTCCGCAAGTTTCCACTTATCACAGAAGAAAGGGCTTGGAGTGTTTGCGACGAAACTTGTTTCAGGATAATCTTCGGCCTTTTTGTTGATTATCAAAGAAAACCGCAATCGGTAATGGCTAATTTGCGGCAAGAGCAATGAATGGCCCTATTGTTATCTCAAGTGTAATTTGCATTTGGTTTTTCTGCTTCATTGCAATTGGTTGGTTTTCGATAGTAAGCCAATCAGAAGGCGAGAGTGTCGATCGCGGGATGTATGTTTCATGTAGTTAGTGTCATTTGGAAGTTCGCATTCTAGCTTCGTTTCTTGCCGTGTGATCGATCGTTTTTTACATTTGGTTACAGTTCACTGTTTTCGGTAATGATGACTTTACTAGGTGCTCAACAGGAACGACAGCTTCTTATTATTGAAAGGATGAGCGGAAGAATGGATACGATTTGTGACAGTCAAAAGAGACTCGAGGATGCCAATGCAAGCCTGCGACAGGGGAATGAAAGATTAAGAAACGAATTGCAAAAGAAGGAGAAGCAGGGCAACCTACGTGGTTTGAGAAATTCACGGCGGAGTTCTACTATTGAAATAATCAAAGAAGTAATAATCTGCTCACCTCGGACAAATTTAAAAGAAAAAAAAATTCGGATTTTATCGAGAAATTAATTTGTCTCAGCAATTTATCATGAATTTATCAGGATTTTAACAGAGATTTTATAAGGATTTTAAATGAGATTTTATCAAAAAAAACTTGAATTTATAAACAGATTTAAAAGAATAAATTATTATTAACAAATATGGAAAATCTTAAAGATGAAGAATTGAAACAAATTGTTAAAGAGCTTCGTATTGAAGGACGAAGTAAAATGCGTAAAAAAGAAAAAATAGATGCGTTGCATGAAATGGGTATAATCACACTTAAAGATTTGGAAAATTATCGACAAAGACCCAGACTAATATTCACTGATGAACCACAAAGAGCCATTCCTGCACCTGGAAAGAATATCCCAAACCAAACAAAAAGAGCCATTCCTACACCTGGAAAGAATATTCTAAACAAAACACAAAAACCCATATCCAATTTTAAATTACTTAAACATTTTGTAAGCAAAGAAATCAAAACGAAAAAGAAAAATTTTGAAAGAAAAGTTACCAATACTCTAAATAAAAATTTTAATAAGTTTGTGAATTTTGTAAAACCTTTTATTCCAGAACCAGTAAAAAATAAAGCAGACAAACTGGTTAAAAGTGTGAAGGAAAGTTATAAAAGAATATTCAATGTTAATCCACCTCCTCCTCCTCCCCCTCCTCCTACTCCTACTCCCGGTACACCCACTAATACTCCTCCTCCTACTCCTACTACTGGTACACCCACTAATACCCCTCCCCCCTCTCCTACTCCTGGTACACCCACTACTACTCCCCCTCCCCCTCATACTAATGATTATACACCTGTGGAAAGAGAAACAGCGATGAGAGGATATCTGAAAACCTACAGGATTGATGGGTATAAAGGTGATGATGAAAAGATGTTCATTGCTAATATAAAACCAGAAGTTATTGATCTTATTAATCAGCAAAAGAAACCGCTGAAGGTAAAATTTATCTTAACGTGTAAGTTCATAAAAAAGTCTCTATTAACAGAAAGAATTGATGAAACAACAGGTTGGTTTCAATCTGAAGAAGAAATTATTACTGAATCAACCGATTTGCCAGACTTATTCAATACAATGACAGATTGTCAACTTGTGAAATTTGAGAAATTTAAAAAGAACAAATCCGGTTGGGTATTTGATCATGTGGAATGCTTTGATATACATATTGATCCATTTGAACCCCTTTCTGGAGGATCCTATATTCCATTACCATCAAAATTAGCAAACAAAAAGGCAATTATAAATGTTAAGAATGAAAATGATCATGAGTGTTTCAAGTGGGCGATAACCTCAGCTGTAAATAGAAAAGATGTTCATCCAGAAAGACTAAATAAAGAAATGAGAGAAAATTCTAAAAATTTTGATTGGACAGGAATAGAGTTTCCAGTTTCAGTAAAAGATATTTATAAGTTTGAAAAGCAAAATCCCTACTATACAATTAATGTCCACGGATTTAATGAGGATAAGGGTGAAATATACCCTCTAAGAATAAGTAAGAAACAAAGTGGTTATTTGATTGAATTACTTCTAATATCAAATGATGAAGGAAATAATCACTACTGCTGGATAAAGAATTTTGATAAACTTGCTTCATCTCAAGTCGATAAAAACCATCACAATCACAAATTTTGTAAAAGATGTTACAACCATTTCCCCACAGAAAAATCATTGGAAGAACATATGGAGCGCTGTAATGAAAACGAAGAAGTTAAGATTGTTATGCCAAAAGATAAATATGGAAATCCAAAGTATATTAAATTTATAAACTTTAAAAATAAAATGCGGGTGCCTGTTACTGTATATGCTGACTTTGAGAGTTTTACAGCGAAAATAGACACCTGCTCTCCAGATGAAAGTGAAAGCTTTACTGAAAAGTATCAGAAACATATACCATCTGGATACTGCTTTATAATAAAGTGTGTTGATGATATCTTATTTGAGCCTATTATTGAACAATACACTGCAAAATCCCCAAACGAAGATATAGCACAGATGTTTGTAGATAAATTGGAGAAAAAAATTAAGGAAGTTTACATTGATTACATCAAACCTAATAATAAGAAATTCTATTATTATGATGTGAAGAATATGTTAGAAACGGATAAAAAAGACTATAAAAATGCTACTCACTGCCATATATGTGAGGGTGAATTAGAAGAAGATAAGATATTGGATCACTGTCATCTTACGGGAAAGTATAGAGGAGCAGCACATAAAAAATGCAACTCAGATTATAGGATACCAAAGTTCTTCCCAATCTTCATTCACAACCTAACTGGTTATGACTCTCATCTTTTTATAAAGAATCTTGGTGTATCAGAAGGTAAAATAAACTGCATACCTAATAATGAGGAAAAATATATTTCTTTCACAAAAGAGATTGTAGTTGATACATTTAAAGATAAAGAGAAAAAATGGGATGAAGAGAAAAAAAAGTGGGTTGTTGTGAAAAAGTGGGATGAAGAGAAAAAAGAGTGGGTTGATAAGGAAAAGCCGAAACCTGTAAAGCGAGATATCAGATTCATAGATTCATTTAAATTCATGTCATCCAGTCTTAACAGTTTAGTTAATAATCTTACTAGATGTGGAAAGTGTGATGCATGTAGAGGTGTGTTATCTGAAAGTAATTGTCTTTCCCCAACAGATAAGAACTTAAGTTTAATGAAAAAAAAATATGAGGGTGAGAAATTGGAGTTATTGTTGAGAAAGGGTGTGTTTCCTTATGATTGGTTTGATGGATTTGATAAACTTAACGAAACCCAACTTCCGCCAAAGGATGCATTTTATTCAAAACTAAACGATGAAGATATATCAGAAGATGACTATCAACATGCTAAAAAGGTATGGAAAACCTTTAATATGAAAACAATGAGGGATTATCATGATCTATATAATAAGACAGATGTGATACTTTTAATGGATGTATTTGAGAACTTTAGAGATGTTTTTCTAAATAATTATGGTCTTGATCCCGCTTGGTATTACACAGCTCCAGGACTAGCTTGGGATGCAGCATTAAAGTTAACTAAAGTGAATTTAGAGCTTTTAATTAACCACGACATGTTGCTTATGTTTGAGAAAGGAGTTCGTGGTGGTGTAGCTCAGATTTCTACTAGATACGCAAAAGCTAATAATCCATACATGACCCACTTCGAGCCTATCAAATTAATAAATTATATTATATATCTAGATGCAAACAATCTATATGGTGGGGCAATGAGTAAACCACTACCTACTCACGGATTTAAATGGATGACAGATAAAGAGATTGAAAACTGGAAAAATATCCCATGCATACTCGAGGTTGATTTAGAATATCCTCATCACCTTCATGATTTACATAGTGATTATCCTCTAGCTCCAGAGAGAATTGTGGTTAACAAGGTTGAGAAATTAATCCCAAACCTAAACAATAAGGTGAAATATGTTGTTCATCATGAAACCCTAAAACTTTATGAAAGTCTTGGACTAAGAGTAACAAAAATTCATAGAGGTATTACATTCAAAGAGTCTGCTTGGTTAAAACCATACATCGACTTGAACACCAAACTAAGATCTGTTGCAAAAAACGACTTCGAGAAAGATTTCTTCAAACTTATGAATAACTCTGTATTTGGTAAAACCATGGAAAACATAAGAAAAAGGGTGGATGTACAATTGGTTACAAATGAAAAAGATGCTAAAAAATTAATATCAAAACCTAACTTTCAACATCGTACTATCTTTTGTGAAAATCTGGTAGCTATTCATATGAAGAAAAAAGAGATAAAATTCAATAAGCCTGTTTACTTAGGTATGTGTATTTTAGATCTAAGTAAAACAATAATGTACAACTTTCACTATAATTATATAAAGGTAAAATATGGTAAAAAAGCAAAATTGTTGTTTACAGATACAGACAGTCTTGTATATGATATACAAACAAAAGATTTCTATAAGGATATTAGTTCAGATGTGAGAGAAATGTTTGATACCAGTAATTTTCCAAAAAACCACCTATCAGGTATCGAGACTGGTGTTAACAAGAAAGTAATCAATATGTTTAAAGATGAAGCTGGTGGGGAGCAGCTAATTGAATTTGTTGGTTTACGGCCTAAGCTATACTCTGTAAAGAAGGATGATGGTGAAGAGATAAAAAAAGATAAAGGTGTAGAAGCATCAGTTGTAAAAAATAGCATAGAACATGAAGATTATAAGAAATGTCTCTTCAGTGGTGAAAAACAATACAGAAAGATGAATGTAATAAGAAGTCACTTACATGATGTTTATACTGAAACTGTAAATAAAGTTGCACTATCTGCTGATGATGATAAGAGAATAATTTGTGAAGATGGAATACATACTTTACCTTACGGGCATTATAGTTGCAAAACAGAATCAGTTGGGAGTTCGGTATCATATGGTACAACCTGAAGTTCTTCCCTTACAAAACCACGCCGAGGTCCATCTAGTAAATAATACAAAACTGGCTGATTATATGAAACCACACTTCTAGAAATATCATAAATCTGAATGCTCCAAATAGGATCCGTAGCTCTCCTTCGTTCTCCACCTTCAAGTTCACCGGGAGCGAATAAGTATCTAACTTTAACACCAGGCAGTAGTCTAACCTCATCATATCCAACAACTCGCTTATATTTTGGCGGATCAATATCAACCTCTTTCATTCTTATAGCTTTATCAGGTTCTTTACCAGTTATTCTCGTTGGTACACTATTCAAAGTTTTCAAAATATCTGGTAATCGTTTCACCCATACTCTAGATCTATCATCACTAATCATTTCTTGTGCATATTGATGACTAAATAATCGTTCACTTAATGTTCTATTTGCTCTTTCAACAAATGCTTGAGCTCTATGGTTTCCGGTTTCACTTCTCTGAATGTTTACATTATGTCTATCCATAAGTTTTGTCACATCACCCATAAATTCTCTTCCTGGATCAACAATTAATGTCTTTGGATATTTTAACTTTCTAGAGTAAATATTACTGAAGGCTTTGGATATTTCATGAGTTTCTTTTGATGTTAATGGTTCAGCATCTTTGTATCGACTGGCTATATCAATCACAACCAAAGCATATCGATAGGTCTTTCTTCCAACTCTATCATGCGGTAAAAATAATAAATCTGCTTGATGAATCTGATTAGGTTTATCTACAACCCAGTGTGGTCTAGGAATATATTTTGGAGCTGGTAGATAGATTTGCCACATTGCCTGTTTCTCAAGCCATCTTTTAGCCACATCTTCACTAACTTTTGCTTTCTCAGCTAATTTAGGAATGGCAGAATATCCTTTCCAATATCCGAAAGTTGAATAATATATTTTTGATAACATTTTCCGTTACTAATTTAAAAGAATACTCCACCTATCTTTAAAATAAAACATGTCACAATCTATATCCAAAGAAATTAACCCAAATAGAATTCCTCTAGAGCCTCTCGGTTTGAAAGCGGAATCATCACTGAATAGAATTACTCTAAATCCATCATCTGCCAATCCTGGAGAAACCTTATATATAAATATTCCACAACCTTCTCATAATGTAGTTATTGTACCAGGAAGTGTATCTCTATTATTTGACTTAACTGTTGATGGTCATGCTAATAATACACTTGTGAATAACGTTGGTAGTAACCTTGTATCAAGACTCAGGGTTCTTTTTGGTGGTGAAACATTACAGGATACTCAAAGATACGATCTCTTTCAAACCTATCATGACTTATACTTAACAGCTGAAGATAGACAGAATGGAATAAAACAAGGTATTTCTTCTGAAAACATTAGGAAACTTAGAACAAATGCTGGTGATAAGGTAACATCAGGGAATGCAAAGGAAGTAGCTTATGCATCAGTATACAACACCAAGTACCGTATCCCACTAAACCATCTTATTCTCAGCAAACATGGCGTTTTTTATCCAAAGGCATTACCTCATTCACTAATATTTGAGATTACACTAGCTCCAGTTTATGATATTGTTTTTTATTCTGACACTACCAAAACTCCAACTTATAAAATAGAAAATCTTGAATTGGAATATTCTTGTATCTCAAGTGAATACTTGGCTAATGAGGCTCAGTCAGCTTATCAGGTTGGTAAAGTATTCTTTTATGAGAACGTGCTTTTACACAAAACTTTTACCATCTCCAAACCTAATGACAGTTACATAAATGAGTACATTAATATACCTAGGAGATCAATGACGGGAATATTATGCTTGTTCACAGATGGATACGGTGGGGGAAAGAGAGATTCTGAAAAGTTTGTAAATCCAAATATAACATCAATCGATATTAACGTTGACGGGATGCCAAATCGTATTTACTCCAAGGGAATGAAACCTTCTGACTTCTGGGATTCAGTAATTAAACGTTTTGGTAAAGAGGGAGTAAAGCTAAATGATTTTTATTCCGATAAGTTTGCATTATGGATTGATTTGAGAACACACCCAGATAATGGTATTCATGGTGGAGGTATGGCCTTAAACAACACGAGAGATGGAGTAAAACTAGAAATGAAACGACAAGTTGGAGGAACAGGAAATATCACATGTTATATGTTTGTAGTAGCTGATGCAGCGATGGAGATTATGAATTCAAACTTAAGATCAATTATGTATTAGTTAAAAAGATGGAAGAATTACGAGATAAAGTTCCTTTTCATTGTATTATAACCGGACCAACAAATTGTGGAAAGACAAGGTACATAATTGATCAGCTTAGAGGACCGTTTAAAAAATTGTTTGAATACATTGTTCTCATTTGTCCGACTTTTTCTAAAAATAAAACCTATCATAATTTTGCTCGCGGAGATAAACATTTCTTGGTATTGTCACCAGATTCCAGTAACAGCGATGAGATTAACGAGATATTAACTGATTGTCAAACTTTGTTCTCTGGTACAAATACACTAATAATTTTAGACGATTGTGCTGTATCCAAAGATCTTAAGAAACGATCAAACAAGTTTATAGATTTAGCATTTTCTGGAAGACATCATGGATTATCGGTATGGGTTCTAACTCAGCAATTAACATCCATTGCAAAACCATTCCGTGAAAATGTTGCTTGTGTTGTTACATTCCATAATCCATCACAGAAAGGTATGAAGATGCTTTTCGAAGATTATGGAGGTGATTTAGACTCTGAAACATGTAAAAAATTTGTTGAAATACTTAAAACTGAAAAATATTCTAGACTATGTTTGTGTTTACGTTATCCATTCCAATGTTATTTGGAGATTCCTGCGGTGATTTAAAAGAATCCATGTATTATTAAAAAATTAAAATATGACAGAAATTGAAGATTATTTGGAAGAAAAAACTGAGGTAAAAGATGAGATAAAAGATAATGATGATATTGAAATAAAACAAGAATCACTAGCTATTCTCGCAGTTCTTGGAACTGCAAAGGAATATTTAGGTGTTGAGATGAGTCTGGGTGATATAAAGAATAAACTCACAGAAAAAGACATTGAAAAATATTATAATAGATATCAGACAGTATTAGGTAAGAAAATTAATGATGGATTAGTAGATTCATCTCTTCAATTAGTTTCTCATGCCATTTCTTACATGGTTCCTGTGGATGATATAGAAGCGCTTTGTAAAGACTTGAAGAATGATGATTTGGTTAATCGTGAACTAACAAACATTTTAGGTCTATTAGCATTAAAAGCAGGAAGATTAGCAGCACTTGCTAGCGGACTTTTCCAGGTTGCTAAACACATTAAAATCAAAAAAATACAAGAGGATTCTAACAAAACTGAGCATGTAACTGAGCACAACTGAGCATGTAACTGAGCACAACTGATTTAAAGATTCTTTACTTTGTGAAATAAAATAATAATGTCTGAACAAGTTGAACAAATTACAATGGATCCCATACCTGAAAAGAAAGATCCTAAAAAGAAAGAGAAAGATCCTAAAAAGGTTGCAGCTGGTAAGAAAACGGCAGAAAAAAACAAAACAGCCTGGGAAGCGTTAGCCAGGGAAATGAAACGTGAAAAAGAACAAGCGGAGATAAAAAATGAAGAAAATTTGAATGAAGAAGAAAATACAAAAGCATGGATTCCAGAATTATCTTTTACTACTGTTTTATCCATTGTTGGAATAGGGTTTACTGCATTTGATATGTTTATGAGATATTACAAAAACAAAGTTCCTTACCACCCACCTCAACCATTAAATACCACTACCCAACCAACCCAAACACCTCCGCAAAAACAAACTCCAAAAATGGTAATGCTGTGAGGAAAGTAGTTTAAAGATTTCTTACTGATATTGTAAAAAATCATGTCAAATGAAAACAAACTTGTGAAAACTGTTACTGATTCAGCCGTACTTATTGGATTAGCAGCTGGAGTTGGGTATGTAGCTAAAAAAGCACTGAAAGAATCATTTATGAACGATCCATCCTCAAGTATTACAAATTATGCAAAATGGGTCGCTGTTCTATCTGGTAGTATGTACATAAAAACGTATTTAGAGGATCAAAATATTTTACCAAAATAAAAATGGCAGCATTAGCAATGATGATTGGTGGGGCTGTATTGAATGCTACTACCTTTGTTGGTGGATCATATCTTGCAAAATATCTCTTAGGCGATAAAACAGATACAGAGAAAATAAGACACGACAAAGCATTAGAAAAATATCAAAAAGATTATGCAACATATCAGGAAAATAGACAGAAACTCATTGATTGGCACTCTCAACAAAAGGATGCTAAATATCAAGCTTCAAAAAATATTTCTAATACAGATGAAGCTTTGAAATTGTATAGTGAGACACATGAACCAAAATTCTCTGATTATTATAGACCAAGTGATAACCAAAAGAAGGGGGAGATGGCATATGTAGGTGTTGGTATGTTGACATTGGGATATTTGGTTAGTAAATTATTTTAGTAAAGTGAGTATGATGAAGTTTAAAGATTTCTTACAGATTAGTAAAAAATCATGTCTAAATATGAAGAAGAAATACCACTAGATGATCTAGATGATGATGATGATAAGGATGAAACATTTGATGCACATCCAATCACAAGCACATCCACTACTTATCAAAATCCTGCTTATGGGGATGATGATGATGATGATGATGAAGAATCACCACTGATTAAGGAAAGTAAAGAAGACAATAGGTCTCGCGCTTTAAAAAAGATAGAAGAGAAGTTCTACAATTTCGACCCACTAAATTCACCATTCAGCGCAAGAATTGATGATATGGGGGTATGGGTTAGATTGACTGATCGAGTTGACAATAAGGAGCATTTACTCATTGGTTCTAATGGGGATTTGGTAAATTATGACCCACTTCCTATTACAATCAAGAGAGCAATTGGTATTGATTCTCAGAGTCTTATTCTAAATAATAATAAACTAAATGATGATTTGAATGAAAAGAATAAACAAATTATGGATTTACTTAATACATTGGACGGTTTAAGAGCAGTAGTGGAAACAAATGAATTGGAAAGACAACATTATATTGATAATGAAAAAAATCTACGTGAATTCATTGAGAAACAACAAGTAACAATCGTGGAAAAAAATAGCTATTTGGATAAAGCTAAAACAGAGGCTGAGAAACTTTTGAGTGAATTGAATCGATACAAAGATGAAGTTGAAAAAAATAAGAAGGGACTGTCTAATTTAAGAAATGTAGAACAAAGTAGAGATCAGTTGCAATCAAGGATTAATAAATTTGAAGAACTATCGAGAAAGCAGATAATATTAAACGAAGATCAAATTGCTGATATCGAGAGACGAAATGATGAAATACTTAAAAATATGCCTCTTCGTGATCGGGTAAAGTACATCTTTAAAAAGTATGGTTTTACAGTCTTTGCTGTTGTAAGTGCTGTAGGTGTAGTTATTGGTGTTATAGTTTCTAATCTTTCTAAAGGTCTATCCAAATTAGGTAAAGGTGTTGGTAATGGGTTGAAAACTATTGGTAAGAAACTCGGTGAAATATTACCTGGAATGGTTGGAGCCATTGTGAGCTTTCTATTCAAAACAGCAGGTGAGGTTATTGGGTTTTTGGGTAAGAATGCTTGGCTTTTGATAATGGCTGTGGTTCTATATTTTGTGGAACAGTTTAAAAACAAGAAGAGGAGATAAGTAAAAAATAATGAATGAGACAATATTTCTATCTATAACTATGTTAACTCCTGAAACAAGAATTTATCTAGATCCACCATTAACTAATGTAAAAGATATACAATTACAATTTAGTTACATTCATCATTCAACATATATAAATCCAATGCACTTAATGTGTGATCTTATAGAGCCAAAGTCTTCATATACAAATTGTTGTAAAACCTTAGGTGAAAATTTAGAACTTAATCCCTCACAATTACTAGCTGTTATTCCATCATATGAAAACCAACCTTGTTTAAGAGTTCCAAAAAACAAAAATCCGGTCAACTATTTTACTTTGTGGATTTTAGATAAAGATGGAAAAAAGCCCAACTTAAATAACCAACCTATCCGAATTAATTTAAAGGTTTCCTGTTGATGAGTAAAATAAAATATGGATGAGTACAATAGAATTTATCCACAATTACCTATTAATGGAGATCCAAATAATTTCAGACTACAAAAATCGTGTGAAGTAGTACATAATCTTCAGAAGGAAATTGTACATTACGAACATGTTAGGAAAAAATACAATAGAGCAAGAGTAATATTTACAAAAATCAGTGTTGGTAGTGGAGTGTTTTCAGTTATCCTATTTGCAAGTGGGTTGGGAACATCTCTTACTGGTTTTGGTGCTGTTGTTGGTATACCATTGGGAGCTGTAGGTGGTATATGTGGGGGAATATCGGTTGGATGTGGTGCAGCTTCAAAAAGACTTTCACATAAAGTTAGTAAACATGAACAGACAGTTTCTCTAGCAAAAGCAAAAGTAAATACCATTCACGACTTGGTTTCAAAAGCACTGAAAGATAACGCAATATCTGACCAAGAATTTTCTCTAATTTTATCTGAGGTTGATAAGTTTGAAAAACTAAAACAAGAAATCCGTCAAAAAACAAGGAAAGATACAGAAAAAAACTTAAACATGAATCAGATAAGGACAGAGGTTCGAGCGGAAATATTAAAGGATCTAACCGGTGCCACACGTTGAAATTTTCATATGAGAGAACCCCTGCAGGATGGAATTGTGAGGTTGGTTTAAAAAAAGGACGGTGTTGATTTAAAAATGGGATTATTTAATGATTTCAGAAATATGTATCCAAGAGCTGATACAGGTCAATTCGAAGTTGTGGCTGATCCTTATGGAGGATATATTAGGTGGAAAGTTAATGGCACAACAATAATGTCTAATGATGACCCTACTGGAAAAACATGGATTGATGATCTATCACCTCGATTGAAAAGACTTTTATGGAAAGATTTAGGTTTAGATGATGATGAATTGAGTTCGTTCCCAAAGAGTTTAACATTAACTAATCGATCTTACCCAATACCTGCTATTGAATTTGATGACTTTTCAAGCGATATAACAAAAATGCTAACCTCACTGGATATATACGTGTCAAATAAGAATAAATTCACAGCAAAGATGAGAAACATATTTACCTCCCAAGTTGTGACTTTCAAATTTGGAAAACAAAGTAGAAAATGGTTGAATGCACCAGATATGAATTATTGGCCCCAACAACTTAACTTTGCAGTATGGTGTGCAACATCTGGTTGTGGTATAAGTCCATTTGAAAGTCTAAATTACCCTAAAGTAGTGAGTAGCTTTATAAAGTTTCATGTGTATTTCACAATAAGGAGGATATTATATGAATTGAGTCTTCCCTTACCTGATGAGCAACCTTTTGTAATAAATAATAACCCATATAATAAAGTAGCATATCAACGATTGTGTGCTGAATTTGGAATTGGTAATAATTCTGATTTTAGATGGAAAGGTGGAAGAAACGGAGGATTGGGAGACATATTCTTAGATTATGGATCAGGATATAATGGAAGAGGTGGTGGAAATCAAAATGTGCATATTGTAAGAAATTATGATGTAAAAGCAGATAAATGGCCTGGTGAAGGTGGTAAATTCGCTGATGAGGGAGGAAAGAAGGAAAAAGGTAATCTAATATCATTTATCCGCAATGATGATTTTGCTGATTTCAAATATGCTTGGTTTATTCCAACAAGTGGTCATGGACTCACTAAAGCTGGACTTGGTAGATTGAATCGATCCGCAGAAGCTTTTGTTTATTGTATATTAGGAGCACAAGTTAATACTAGAAACTCAATTTATGGAAATGTTGGTGGAGAGATAGAGACCCAACAAGAATTCTTAGCTCTATTTGAGAGTAGTGTGATTGAGAATGATATTTCCAGTTCCATCCAAAGGTATCAATTAGCTGTACAGGAAGCGAAATTACGGCTTGATTTGGCTATTGCTCCTGGTGTATGGTTAATGCCGAGTAATATGATAATCAATACAGAGAGTGTGACCGGTTTTAATAACAAACTTATGAAAGCTAGCAATGATATGAATTTTGGGTTGAATAATTCTATAAACACTGAAACAAAACAGGTTGGAATAAATCATAATATGGGTTTTTCAAAGGTAAAGTTACCTCATATAACTGAAACGAAACAAAAAACTTTACAGAATGAAACTAAACCAAAACCTATTGTAAAAATAGAATCAACACAACATGAAGATAATCTATTAGCATTTATGCTTGTAGCTGGTGGATTAGCTTGGTATCTATTTCACTAATTTTGTTATGTAACACTTTTTTCTGAGTTATATAACATTATGTTTTTGTTGTAAATCTTTTATTGCACGACATTCTTTACAATGCGCCTTCTGTTTTTTGTGTTCACATATTTGTGATCCTCCACAATCTTTACATTGCGCTTTATGTCTGTTGTGTTCACATATTTGCTTTCCTCCACACTCTTTACAGTATTCCTTCCGTCTGTTGTGTACACATATTCCTTTCCCTTTACATTCTTTACATATGTTTCTCCTTCGATTATGTTCGCATATTTGTGTTACCTTGCAATCCTTACATTGATATTTATACTTTCCATGAATACATTTATACCTATTAATCTTTTCTTTATCAATCACAGGTAAGTCATTTGGCGGAGTAGTGATATCCATTTCGCGCAACGCTTCGATTATTTCTGCTTTACACATTACATACCATTTTTTTACATTATTCTCTTTTGCAATTTGTTTCAATTCTACATATTTAAGATTTTCCATATTTGTTAATAATAATTTATTCTTTTAAATCTGTTTATAAATTCAAGTTTTTTTGATAAAATCTCATTTAAAATCCTTATAAAATCTCTGTTAAAATCCTGATAAATTCATGATAAATTGCTGAGACAAATTAATTTCTCGATAAAATCCGAATTTTTTTTTCTTTTAAATTTGTCCGAGGTGAGCAGATTATTACTTCTATCAAACAAGTTTACTGCAAGCCTGGGTGGGTTTGCTACAAAGCAACAAACAATACAACAACAAATGAAATATACACTGTACATGTAATGACCAAGTAAAAAACACCAGTGTCTATGAAGGAATAAATTTGGTGGGTGAATTAAAAGATGTTTATGAAATGAATATGGCCGAAAAGATAAAGGTGAAGATTTTAAAATTACAATATAATTATGATCATTTAATTACCCTTAAACATGACTTTTACACACATTTAGAATGTGTTTAAGATTCTAATTAAACATAATGTAAAAGTCAGAAGATATCTTGGTTGTATTTAATGGTCACTTAAACATGCATTAAGCTTTAGCCTTAAAGGTGTTTAAGGCGGGTTTAAGTTGAAATTAAACATATTTTTAAGTTCTTAAACCTGTAACTAAATGTAGTAAACATAACTTTAAGCCAAGATTAATTTCTGTTTAAGACTGCTTAAATGTTCTTATTCTCCTTGTGCACATAAAATAGATTTTAAATTACATTTTAATTACTACAAGATGGTGAAAATTGCATGTGCATCTCTAATCTGTGTAAAGACGACTGATTTGATGAACTTGAGTACTGTCTGAGCAGTATGCTATAGAATTAGCTGCAGTAAGCAAATATCTTGACAGCCAAAGTACAATACGATTGCAAATTACTATCAATTTGATTTCTTACGTAGATATTGCCCTGTCGTAATACTACAAATCTTCAAAGTCTCAGAATTGCAAAGACTCGGCAGTCCTAGATATTATAGAATATCCTTCATTTAAAAGGATTTAGGCAATTAATCGAAGTGCGCATGCGTAGTAACTAAAAGCTTTTTCCTTAAGTCGCATGGAAATCTAATCATTGCAATTAAAATCATACTCGTTATCTAAACCTGAGTGTATACCCTACTATTACATATAGATAGAACATTCAAAATGAATCGATAACCTACGATCCTAGATGACGGCCGTTCTGCCCATACAATCTCTTATATGGTGTTTTGAAAAAAATCTATAATTGCTGACCTTCCTTGCAACCATCTCTTGGTATTCTATCTTGTATTATAAATGACTATCATTACGACATAAGATGGATTTTAAATTACATTTTAATTGCAACAAGATGGTGAAAATTGCATGTGCATCACTAATCTGTGTAATGAGGACTGATTTGATGAACTTGAGTAGTGTCTGAGCAGTATGCTATAGAATTAGCTGCCTTAAGCAAATATCTTGACATCTAAAATAAATTCCGATTGCAAATTACTATCAATTTGATTTCTTACGTAGATATTGCCCTGTCGTAATACTACAAATCTTCAAAGTTTCAGAATTGCAAAGATTCGGCAGGCCGAGGTATCATAGAATAACTTTCATTTTAAAGGATTTAGGCAATTGGTCGAAGTGCGCATGCGTAGTAACTGAAAGTTCTTTTCTTAATCGCATGGAAATCTAATCATTGCAGTTAAATTCGTACTCGTTATCTAAACCTGAGTCTATACCCTACTATTACATATAGATAGAACATTCAAAATGAATCGATAACCTACGATCCTAGATGACGGTCCTTCTGCCCATACAATCTCTTATATGGTGTTTTGACAAAAATCTGTAAGGCTGACCTTCCTTGCAAGCATCTCTTGGTATTCTATCTTGTATTATAAATGACTATCATTACGACATAAGATGGATTTTAAATTACATTTTAATTGCTACAAGATGGTGAAAATTGCATGTGCATCACTAATCTGAGTAATGAGGACTGATTTGATGAACTTGAGTACTGTCTGAGCAGTATGCTATAGAATTAGCTGCCTTAACCAAATATCTTGACAGCCAAAATAAATTCCGATTGCCAATTACTATCAATTTTATTTCTTACGTAGATATTGCCCTGTCGTAATACTACAAATCTTCAAAGTTTCAGAATTGCAAAGATTCGGCAGGCCGAGGTATCATAGAATAACCTTTATTTTAAATGATTTAGGCAATTAGTCGAAGTGCGCATGCGTAGTAACTGAAAGTTCTTTTCTTAAATCGCATGGAAATCTAATCATTGCAATTAAATTCGTACTTGTTATCTAAACCTGAGTCTATACCCTACTAGTACATATAGATAGAACATTCAAAATGAATCGATAACCTACGATCATAGATGACGGCCCTTCTTCCCATACAATCTCTTATATGGTGTTTTGACAAAAATCTGTAAGGCTGACCTTCCTTGCAACCATCTCTTGGTATTCTATCTTGTATTATAAATGACTATCATTACGACATAAGATGGATTTTAAATTACATTTTAATTGCTACAAGATGGTGAAAATTGCATGTGCATCACTAATCTGTGTAATGAGGACAAATTTGATGAACTTGAGTACTGTCTGAGCAGTATGCTATAGAATTAGCTGCCTTAAGCAAATATCTTGACAGCCAAAATAAATTCCGATTGCCAATTACTATCAATTTAATTTCTTACGTAGATATTGCCCTGTCGTAATACTACAAATCTTCAAAGTTTCAGAATTGCAAAGATTCGGCAGGCCGAGGTATCATAGAATAACTTTCATTTTAAAGGATTTAGGCAATTGGTTGAAGTGCGCATGCGTAGTAACTGAAAGTTCTTTTCTTAAATCGCATGGAAATCTAATCATTGCAATTAAATTCGTACTCGTTATCTAAACCTGAGTCTATACCCTACTATTACATATAGATAGAACATTCAAAATGAATCGATAACCTACGATCCTAGATGACGGCCGTTCTGCCCATACAATCTCTTATATGTTGTTTTGAAAAAAATCTATAATTGCTGACCTTCCTTGCAACCATCTCTTGGTATTCTATCTTGTATTATAAATGACTATCATTACGACATAAGATGGATTTTAAATTACATTTTAATTGCAACAAGATGGTGAAAATTGCATGTGCATCACTAATCTGTGTAATGAGGACTGATTTGATGAACTTGAGTAGTGTCTGAGCAGTATGCTATAGAATTAGCTGCCTTAAGCAAATATCTTGACATCTAAAATAAATTCCGATTGCAAATTACTATCAATTTGATTTCTTACGTAGATATTGCCCTGTCGTAATACTACAAATCTTCAAAGTTTCAGAATTGCAAAGATTCGGCAGGCCGAGGTATCATAGAATAACTTTCATTTTAAAGGATTTAGGCAATTGGTCGAAGTGCGCATCCGTAGTAACTGAAAGTTCTTTTCTTAAATCGCATGGAAATCTAATCATTGCAGTTAAATTCGTACTCGTTATCTAAACCTGAGTCTATACCCTACTATTACATATAGATAGAACATTCAAAATGAATCGATAACCTACGATCCTAGATGACGGCCGTTCTGCCCATACAATCTCTTATATGGTGTTTTGAAAAATATCTATAATTGCTGACCTTCCTTGCAACCATCTCTTGGTATTCTATCTTGTATTATAAATGACTATCATTACGACATAAGATGGATTTTAAATTACATTTTAATTGCAACAAGATGGTGAAAATTGCATGTGCATCACTAATCTGTGTAATGAGGACTGATTTGATGAACTTGAGTAGTGTCTGAGCAGTATGCTATAGAATTAGCTGCCTTAAGCAAATATCTTGACATCTAAAATAAATTCCGATTGCAAATTACTATCAATTTGATTTCTTACGTAGATATTGCCCTGTCGTAATACTACAAATCTTCAAAGTTTCAGAATTGCAAAGATTCGGCAGGCCGAGGTATCATAGAATAACTTTCATTTTAAAGGATTTAGGCAATTGGTCGAAGTGCGCATGCGTAGTAACTGAAAGTTCTTTTCTTAAATCGCATGGAAATCTAATCATTGCAGTTAAATTCGTACTCGTTATCTAAACCTGAGTCTATACCCTACTATTACATATAGATAGAACATTCAAAATAAATCGATAACCTACGATCCTAGATGACGGTCCTTCTGCCCATACAATCTCTTATATGGTGTTTTGACAAAAATCTGTAAGGCTGAGCTTCCTTGCAACCATCTCTTGGTATTCTATCTTGTATTATAAATGACTATAGTTACGACATAAAATGGGTTTTAAATTACATTTTAATTGCAACAATATGGTGAAAATTGCATGTGCATCACTAATCTGTGTAATGAGGACTGATTTGATGAACTTGAGTACTGTCTGAGCAGTATGCTATAGAATTAGCTGCCTTAAGCAAATATCTTGACAGCCAAAATACATAACGATTGCGAATTACTATTAATTTGATTTCTTACGTAGATATTGCCCTTTCGTAATAGTACAAATCTTCAAAGTTTCAGAATTGCAAAGATTCGGCAGGCCAAGGTATCATAGAATAACTTTCATTTTAAAGGATTTAGGCAATTGGTCGAAGTGCGCATGCGTATTAACTGAAATTCTCTTTCCTTAAATTGCATAAAAAATCTTATCATTGCAATTAAAATCGTACTCGTTATCTAAACCTGAGTCTATACCCTACTATTACATATAGATAGAACATTTAAAATAAATCGATAACCTACGATCCTAGATGACGGCCCCTCTGTCCATACAATCTGGTATATTGTGTTTTCACAAAAATCTGTAAGGCTGAGCTTCCTTGCAACCATCTCTTGGTATTCTATCTTGTATTATAAACAAATATCATTACGACATAAAATTGATTTCAAATTACATTTTAATTGCTACAAGATGGTGAAAATTGCATGTGCATCACTAATCTGTGTGATGAGGACTGATTTGATGAACTTGAGTACTGTCTGAGCAGTGTGGTATAGAATTAGCTGCCTTAACCAAATATCTCGCCAGCCAAAATAAATTCCAATTGCCAATTACTATTAATTTAATTTCTTACGTAGATATTGCCCTGTCGTAATACTACAAATCTTCAAAGTTTTAGAATTGCAAAGACTCGGCAGGCCGAGGTATCATAGATTAACCTTCATTTTAAAGGATTTAGGCAATTGCTCGAAGTGCGCATGCGTACTAACTGAAAGTTCTTTTCTTAAATCGCATGGAAATCTAATCATTGCAATTGAATTCGTACTCATTATCTAAACCTGAGTCTATAACCTACTATTACATATAGATAGAAGATTTAAAATGAATAGATAACCTACGATCCTAGATGACGGCCCTTCTGCCCATACAATCTCTTATATGGTGTTTTGACAAAAATCTGTAAGGCTGAGCTTCCTTGCAACAATCTCTTGGTATTCTATCTTGTATTATAAATGACTATAGTTACGACATAAAATGGGTTTTAAATTACATTTTAATAGCTACAAGATGGTGAAAATTGCATGTGCATCACTAATCTGTGTAATGAGGACTGATTTGATGAACTTAAGTACTGTCTGAGCAGTATGCTATAGAATTAGCTGCCTTAAGCAAATATCTTGACAGCCAAAATACAATACGATTACGAATTACTATTAATTTGATTTCTTACGTAGATTTTGCCCTGTCGTAATACTACAAATCTTCAAAGTTTCAGAATTGCAAAGATTCGGCAGGCCGAGGTATCATAGAGTAACTTTCATTTTAAAGGATTTAGGCAATTGGTCGAAGTACGCATGCGTAGTAACTATAAGTTGTTTCCTTAAATCGCATGGAAATCTAATCATTGCAATTAAAATCGTACTTGTTATATTAACCTGAGTCTAAACCCTACTATTACATATAGATAGAACATTCAAAATAAATCGATAACCTACGATCCTAGATGACGGCCCTTCTGCCCATACAATCTCTTATATGGTGTTTTGAAAAAAATCTGTAAGGCTGAGCTTCCTTGCAACCATCTCTTGGTATTCTATCTTTTATTATAAATGACTATCATTACCACATAAAATGGATTTTAAATTACATTTTAATTGCTACAAGATGGTGAAAATTGCATGTGCATCACTAATCTGTGTAATGAGGACTGATTTGATGAACTTGAGTACTGTCTGGGCAGTATGCTATAGAATTAGCTGCCTTAAGCAAATTTCTTGACAGCCAAAATACAATACGTTTGCGAATTACTATCAATTTGATTTCTTACGTAGATATTGCCCTGTCGTAAAACTACAAATCTTCAAAGTTTCAGAATTGCAAAGATTCGGCAGGGCGAGGTATCATAGAATAATTAGCTGCCTTAAGCAAATATCTTGACAGCAAAAATACAATACGATTGCGAATTACTATCAATTTGATTTCTTACGTAGGTATTGCCCTGTCGTAATACTACAAATCTTTAAAGTTTCAGAATTGAAAAGATTTTGCAGGCCGAGGTATCATAGAATAACTTTCATTTTAAAGGACTTAGGCAATTGGTTGAAGTGCGCTTGCGTAGTAACTAAAAGTTGTTTCCTTAAATCGTATGGAAATCTAATCATTGCAATTAAAATGCTACTTCTTATCTAGATCTGAGTCTCTACCCTACTATTACATATAGATAGAATATTCAAATGAATCGATAACCTACGATCCTAAATAACGGCCCTTCTGCCCATACAATCTCTTATATGGTGTTTTGACAAAAATCTGTAAGGCTGAGCTTCCCTGCATCCATCTCTTGGTATTCTATCTTTTACAATAAATGACTATCATTACAACATAAAATGGATTTTAAATTACATTTTAATTGCTACAAGATGGTGAAAACTGCATGTGCATCACTAATCTGTGTAATGAGGACTGATTTGATGAACTTGGGTACTGTCTGGGTAGAATAATATAGAAATAGCTGCCTTAAGCAAATATCTTGACAGCCAAAATAAAAGACGATTGCGAATTACTATCAATTTGATTTCTTACGTAGATATTGCCTTGTCGTAATACTACAAATCTTCAAAGTTTCAGAATTGCAAAGATTCGGCAGGCGGGGGTATCATAGAATAACTATGATTTTAAAGGATTTAGGCAATTGGTCGAAGTTCGCATGCGTAGTAACTAAAAGTTGTTTCCTTAAATCGCATGGAATTCTAATCATTGCAATTAAAATGCTACTTCTTATCTAAATCTGAGCCTCTACCCTACTATTACATATAGATAGAATATTCAAATGAATCAATAACCTACGACGCTTAATAACGGCCCTTCTTCCCATACAATCTCTTATATGCTGTTTTGACAAAAATCTGTAAGGCTGAGCTTCCCTGCATCCATCTCTTGGTATTCTATCTTTTACATAAAATGACTATCATTACAACATAAAATGGATTTTAAATTACATTTTAATTGCTACAAGATGGTGAAAACTGCATGTGCATCACTAATCTGTGTAATGAGGACTAATTTGATGAACTTGAGTACTGTCTCAGCAGTATGCTATAGAATTAGCTGCCTTAAGCAAATATCTTGAAAGCCAAAATACAAGACGATTGCGAATTACTATCAATTTGATTTCTTACGTCGATATTGCCCTGTCGTAATACTACAAATCTTCAAAGTTTCAGAATTGCAAAGATTCGGCAGGCGGGGGTATCATAGAATAACTATGATTTTAAAGGATTTAGGCAATCGGTCGAAGTGCGCATGCGTAGTAACTAAAAGTTCTTTCCTTAAATCGCATGGAAATCTAATCATTGCAATTAAAATCCTACTCCTTATCTAAACCTGAGTCTATACCCTACTATTACATATAGATAGAACATTCAAAATGAATCGATAACCTACGATCCTAAGTGACGGCCCTTCTGACCATACAATCTTTTATATGGTGTTTTGACAAAAATCTGTAAGGCTGAGCTTCCTTGCAACCATCTCGTGGTATTCTATCTTGTATTATAAATAACTATCATTACCACATAAAATGGATTTTAAATTACATTTTAATTGCTACAAGATGGTGAAAACTGCATGTGGATCACTAATCTGTGTAATGAGGACTGATTTAATGAACTTGAGTACTGTCTGAACAGTATGTTATAGACTTAGCTGCCTTAAGCAAATATCTTGACAGCCAAAATACAATACGATTCCAAATTACTATCAATTTGATTTCTTACGTAGATATTGCCCTGTCGTAATACTACAAATCTTCAAAGTTTCAGAATTGCAAAGATTCTGCAGGCCGAGGTATCATAGGATAACTTTCATTTTAAAGGATTTAGGCAATTGGTCGAAGTGCGCATGCGTAGTAACTAAAAGTTGTTTCCTTAAATCGCATGGAAATCTAATCATTGCAATTAAAATCCTACTCCTTATCTAAAACTGAGTCTATACCCTACTATTACATATAGATAGAACATTCGAAATGAATCGAGAAACTACGATCCTAGATTACGGCCCTTCTGCCCATACAATCTCTTATATGGTGTTTTGACAAAAATCTGTAAGGCTGAGCTTCCTTGCAACCATCTCGTGATATTCTATCTTGTATTATAAATGACTATCATTACCACATAAAATGGATTTTAAATTACATTTTAATTGCTACAAGATGGTGAAAATTGCATGTGCATCACTAATCTGTGTAATGAGGACTGATTTGATGAACTTGAGTACTGTCTGAGCAGTATGCTATAGAATTAGCTGCCTTAAGCTAATATCTTGACAGCCAAAATACAAGACGATTGCGAACTACTATCAATTTGATTTCTTACCTAGATATTGCCCTGTCGTAATACTACAAATCTTCAAAGTTTCAGAATTTCAAAGATTCGGCAGGCCGACGTATCATAGAATAACTTTCATTTTAAAGGATTTGGGCAATTGGTTGAAGTGCGCATGCGTACTAACTAAAAGTTCTTTCCTTAAATCGCATGGAAATCTAATCATTGCAATTAAAATCGTACTCGTTATCTTAACCTGAGTCTATACCCTACTATTACATATAGATAGAACATTCAAAATAAATCGATAACCTACGATCCTAGATGACGGGCCTTCTGCCCATACAATCTCTTATATGGTGTTTTGACAAAAATCTGTAAGGCTGATATTCCTTGCAACCATCTCGTGGTATTCTATCTTGCATTATAAATGACTATCATTACGACATAAAATGGATTTTAAATTACATTTTAATTGCTACAAGATGGTGAAAAATGCATGTGCATCACTAATCTGTGTAATGAGGACTGATTTGATGAACTTGGGTACTGTCTTGGCAGAATGCTATAGAATTAGCTGCCTTAAGCAAATATCTTGACAGCCAAAATACAATACGATTGCGAATCACTATCAATTTGATTTCTTACGTAGATATTGCCCTGTCGTAATACTACAAATCTTTAAAATTTCAGAATTGCAAAGAATCGGCAGGCCAAGGTATCATAGAATAACTTTTAATTTAAAGGATTTGGGCAATTGGTCGAAGTGCGCATGCGTAGTAACTAAAAGTTGTTTCCTTAAATCGCGTGGAAATCTAATCATTGCAATTAAAATCGTACTCGTTATCTAAACCTGAGTCTATACCCTACTATTACATATAGATAGAACATTCAAAATGAATCGATAACCAACGATCCTAGAAGACGGCCCTTCTGCCCATACAATCTCTTATATGGTGTTTTGACAAAAATCTTTAAGGCTGAGCTTCCTTGCAACCATCTCTTGGTATTCTATCTTGTATTATAAATGACTATCATTACCACCACTAGACCAAAATCCACATTTTAATCACATTTAAGTTTCATTAAACAACCCTAGAACTTGGGTCCACATTTAAGTCTAGTTTAATTGTTTAAAACATCACTTAAATCAATGCTATTGTCATAGTGGGGTTTAAGTGCCCCTGAAACATACATTATACACCTGAAGCCATTTAAGTTCCTGAAATGGAGATTAGACATTCTCTAAATTAATGGTTGTGTTTTGGTTCCCATAAATGACTATTTATTGATGTATAACAGGAATAGTAAGAATTAAAATTGTCCAGTGTGTAACATCACTATGCACTTCATTGCTTAAGTATTTTTAAATTGTCTCTTCTCCATAAACGAATCATAACACCAAAACATGAAAGAAATATAAAGGTGTCTTGACATTTTGAACTCAGTTCAATAAAAAAGGAATATAATCAGTTAAGAAAAAATATCATCTGCAACCTACAGGGCAAGAAAAATGACCATATTTCACTAATCACACTAAGACAAATGAATAAAGAAACTTTAATTCTATCCGTATATGTAGTCTCCATGTCCATACAATCTAATATAGTCATGTACCTTTATTAGCTTATGCATCAAAATTTTGATACTGGTGCTACTAAAAATATATCTTGTTCATCACATTCATCGGAAATCCACAATCGCCGACGGCGACGCTTTAGCGATTGAGAAGAACATTTCGTTTTTGTGTGACGACGATACGAAGATGAATGTGCAAAGGACTTTCCGCAAGTTTCCACTTATCACAGAAGAAAGGGCTTGGAGTGTTTGCGACGAAACTTGTTTCAGGATAATCTTCGGCCTTTTTGTTGATTATCAAAGAAAACCGCAATCGGTAATGGCTAATTTGCGGCAAGAGCAATGAATGGCCCTATTGTTATCTCAAGTGTAATTTGCATTTGGTTTTTCTGCTTCATTGCAATTGGTTGGTTTTCGATAGTAAGCCAATCAGAAGGCGAGAGTGTCGATCGCGGGATGTATGTTTCATGTAGTAAGTGTCATTTGGAAGTTCGCATTCTAGCTTCGTTTCTTGCCGTGTGATCGATCGTTTTTTACATTTGGTTACAGTTCACTGTTTTCGGTAATTATGACTTTACTAGGTGCTCAACAGGAACGACAGCTTCTTATTATTGAAAGGATGAGCGGAAGAATGGATACGATTTGTGACAGTCAAAAGAGACTCGAGGATGCCAATGCAAGCCTGCGACAGGGGAATGAAAGATTAAGAAACGAATTGCAAAAGAAGGAGAAGCAGGGCAACCTACGTGGTTTGAGAAATTCACGGCGGAGTTCTACTATTGAAATAATCAAACAAGTTTACTGCAAGCCTGGGTGGGTTTGCTACAAAGCAACAAACAATACAACAACAAATGAAATATACACTGTACATGTAATGACCAAGTAAAAAACACCAGTGTCTATGAAGGAATAAATTTGGTGGGTGAATTAAAAGATGCTTATGAAATGAATATGGCCGAAAAGATAAAGGTGAAGATTTTAAAATTACAATATAATTATGATCATTTAATTACCCTTAAACATGACTTTTACACACATTTAGAATGTGTTTAAGGTTCTAATTAAACATAATGTAAAAGTCAGAAGATATTTTGGTTGTATTTAATGGTCACTTAAACATGCATTAAGCTTTAGCCTTAAGGGTGTTTAAGGCGGGTTTAAGTTGAAATTAAACATATTTTTAAGTTCTTAAACCTGTAATTAATTGTAGTAAACATAACTTTAAGCCAAGATTAATTTCTGTTTAAGACTGCTTAAATGTTCTTTTTCTCCTTGTGCACATAAAATGGATTTTAAATTACATTTTAATTGCTACAAGATGGTGAAAATTGCATGTGCATCACTAAACTGTGTAATGAGGACTGATTTGATAAACTTAAGTACTGTCTGAGCAGTATGCTATAGAATTAGCTGCCTTAAGCAAATATCTTGACAGCCAAAATACAATACGATTGCGAATTACTATCAATTTGATTTCTTACGTAGATATTGCCCTGTCCTAATACTACAAATCTTTAAAATTTCAGAATTGCAAAGATTCGGAAGGCCGACGTATCAGAGAATAACTTTTAATTTAAAGGATTTGGGCAATTGGTCGACATGCGCATGCGTAGTAACTAAAACTTGTTTCCTTAACTCGCGTTGAAATATAATCATTGCAATTAAAATCGTACTCGTCATCTAAACCTGAGTCTATACCCTACTATTACATATAGATAGAACATTCAAAATGAATCGATAACCAACGATCCTAAAAGACGGCCCTTCTGCCCATACAATCTCTTATATGGTGTTTTGACAAAAATCTGTAAGGCTGAGCTTCCTTGCAACCGTCTCTTGGTATTCTATCTTGTATTATAAATGACTATCATTACCACATAAAATGGATTTTAAATTACATTTTAATTGCTACAAGAATGTGAAAATTGCATGTGCATCACTAATCTGTGTAATGAGGACTGATTTGATGAACTTGAGTACTGCCCGGGAAGTATGCTATAGAATTAGCTGCAGTAAGCAAATATCTTGACAGCCAAAGTACAATACGATTGCAAATTACTATCAATTTGATTTCTTACGTAGATATTGCCATTCGTAATAATACAAATCTTTTAAGTTTCAGAATTGCAAAGATTCGGCAGGCAGAGGTATCATAGAATAACTTTCGTTTTAAAGGATTTAGGCAATTGGTCGAAGTGCGCATGCGTAGTAACTAAGGGTTCTTTCCCTTAATCGCGTGGAAATCTAATCATTGCAATTAAAATCGTACTTGTTATCTAAACCTGAGTCTATACCCTACTATTACATATAGATAGAACATTCAAAATGAATCGATAACCTACGATCCTAGATGACGGCCCTTCTGCCCATACAATCTCTTATATGGTGTTTTGACAAATATCTGTAAGGCTGAGCTTCCTTGCAACCATCTCGTGGTATTCTATCCTGTATTATAAATGACTATCATTACGACATAAAATGGATTTTAAATTACATTTTAATTGCTACAAGATGGTGGAAATTGCATTTGCATCTCTAATCTGTGTAAAGAGGACTGATTTGATGAACTTGGGTACTGTCTGGGCAGAATGCTATAGAATTAGCTGCCTTAAGCAAATATCTTGACAGCCAAAATACAATACGATTGCGAATTACTATCAATTTGATTTCTTACGTAGATATTGCCCTGTCGTAATACTAAAAATCTTTAAAGTTTTAGAATTCCAAAGATTCGGCAGGCAGAGGTATCATAGAAAAACTTTCGTCTTAAAGGATTTAGGCAATTGGTCGAAGTTCGCATCCGTAGTAACTAAAAGTTCTTTCCTTAAATCGCATGGAAATCTAATCACTGCAATTAAAATCCTACTCCTTATCTAAACCTAAGTCTATACCCTACTATTACATATAGATAGATCATTCAAAATAAATCGATAACCTACGATCCTAGATGACGGCCCTTCTGCCCATACAATCTCTTATATGGTGTTTTGACAACAATCTGTAAGGCTGAGCTTCCTTGCAACCATCTCGTGGTATTCTATCTTGTATTATAAATGACTATCATTACCACATAAAATGGATTTTAAATTACATTTTAATTGCTACAAGATGGTGAAAATTGCATGTGCATCACTAATCTGTGTAATGAGGACTGATTTAATAAACATGAGTACTGTCTGAGCAGTAAGCAAAAGAATTAGCTGCCTTAAGCAAATATCTCGACAGCCAATATACAAGACGATTGCGAATTACTATCAATTTGATTTCTTACGTAGATATTGCTCTGTCGTAATACTACAAATCTTCAAAGTTTCAAAATTGCAAAGATTCGGCAGGCCGAGGTATCATAGATTAACTTTGATTTTAAAGGATTTGGGCAATTGGT
Source organism: Ricordea florida (assembly GCA_949710005.1). Classification (NCBI taxonomy): domain Eukaryota; kingdom Metazoa; phylum Cnidaria; class Anthozoa; order Corallimorpharia; family Ricordeidae; genus Ricordea; species Ricordea florida. Next base: position 22,985,841 of record OX453276.1, on the reverse strand, counting down.
TAAAATGCGCATCCGTAGTAATTAAAAGTTTTTTCCCTTAATCGCATGGAAATCTAATCATTGCAATTAAAATCCTACTCCTTATCTAAACCTAAGTCTATACCCTACTATTACTTATAGATAGAACATTCAAAATAAATCAATAACCAACGATCCTAGAAGACGGCCCTTCTGCCCATACAATCTCTTATATGGTGTTTTGACAAAAATCTGTAAGGCTGAGCTTCCTTGCAAAAATCTTCTGGTATTCTATCTTGTATTATAAATGACTATCATTACCACATCAAATGGATTTTAAATTACATTTTAATTGCTACAAGATGGTGAAAATTGAATGTGCATCACTAATCTGTGTAATGAGCACTGATTTAATTAACTTGACTATTGTCTGGGAAGTATGCTATAGAATTAGCTGCCTTAAGCAAATATCTTGGCAGCCAAAATAGAAGACGATTGCGAACTACTATTATTAATTATATTTCTTACGTAGATATTGCCCTGTCGTAATACTACAAATCTTTAAAGTTTCAGAATTGCAAAGATTCGGCAGGCCGAGGTATCATAGAATAACTTTCATTTTTAAGGATTTAGGCAATTCGTCGAAGTGCGCATCCGTAGTAACTAAAAGTTGTTTCCTTAAATCGCATGGAAATCTAATCATTGCAATTAAAATCCTACTCCTTATCTAAACCTAAGTCTATACCCTACTATTACATATAGATAGATTATTCAAAATAAATCGATAACCTACGATCCTAGATGACGGCCCTTCTGCCCATACAATCTCTTATATGGTGTTTTGACAAAAATCTGTAAGGCTGAGCTTCCTTGCAACCATCTCTTGGTATTCTATCTTGTATTATAAATGACTATCATTACCACATAAAATGGATTTTAAATTACATTTTAATTGCTACAAGATGGTGAAAATTGCATGTGCATCACTAATCTGTGTAATGAGGACTGATTTGATGAACTTGAGTACTGTCTGAGCAGTATGCTATAGAATTAGCTGCCTTAAGCAAATATTTTGACAGCCAAAATACAACACGATTGCGAATTACTATCAATTTGATTTTTTACGTAGATATTGCCCTGTCGTAATACTGAAAATCTATAAAGTTTCAGAATTGCAAAGATTCGGAAGTCCGAGGTATCATAGAATAACTTTTATTTTAAAGGATTTGGGCAAGTGGTCGTAGTGCGCATGCGTAGTAACTAAAAGTTCTTTCCTTAAATCGCGTGGAAATCTAATCATTGCAATTAAAATCGTACTCGTTATCTAAACCTAAGATCTATACCCTACTATTACATATAGATAAAACATTCAAAATGAATCGATAACCTACGATCCTAGATGACGGCCCTTCTGCCCATACAATCTCTTATATGGTGTTTTGACAAAAATCTGTAAGGCTGACCTTCCTTGCAACCATCTCTTGGTATTCTATCTTGTATTAAAAATGACTATCATTACGACATAAAATGGATTTTAAATTACATTTTAATTGCTACAAGATGATGAAAATTGCAAGTGCATCACTAATCTGTGTAATAAGGACTGATTTGATGAACTTAAGTACTGTCTGAGCAGTATGCTATAGAATTGGCTGCCCTTATCATATATCTTGACAGGCAAAATACAAGACTATTGCGAATTACTATCAAGTTGATTTCTTACGTAGATATTGCCCTGTCGTAATACTACAAATCTTTAAAGTTTCACAATTGCAAAGATTCGGCAGGCCGAGGTATCATAGAATAACTTTGATTTTAAATGATGTAAGCAATTGGTCGAGGTGCGCATGCGTAGTAACTAAAAGTTCTTTCCTTAAATCGCATGGAAATCTAATCATTGCAATTAAAATCGTACTTGTTATCTAAACCTGAGTCTATACCCTACTATTACATATAGATAGAACATTTAACCTACACAAGACAGAAACAACAACAGTCATCAATACGAACCCTTAAATACTTTTAAAAACCACTAATTTATTTAAAAAATATTCAAAATATTTTTTTTGTTGTTGTGGAGCCTGAGTTGTCTCCCAGGTTGACAATTTGAAAGTGACTTTGAATCGATAACCTACGATCCTAGATGACGGCCCTTCTGCCCATACAATCTCTTATATGGTGTTTTGACAAAAATCTGTAAGGCTGACCTTCCTTGCATCCATCTCTTGGTATTCTATCTTTTATTATAAATGACTATCATTACGACATAAAATGGATTTTAAATTACATTTTAATTGCTACAAGATGGTGAGAATTGCATGTGCATCACTAATCTGTGTAATGAGGACTGATTTGATGAACTTAAGTACTGTCTGAGCAGTAGGCTATAGAATTAGCTGCCTTGAGCATATATCTTGACAGGCAAAATAAAGACTATTGCGAATTACTATCAAGTTGATTTCTTACGTAGATATTGCCCTGTCGTAATACTACAAATCTTCAAAGTTTAAGAATTGCAAAGATTCGGCGGGCCAAGGTATCATAGAATAACTTTGATTTTAAAGGATTTAGGCAATTGGTCGAAGTGCGCATCCGTAGTAACTAAAAGTTGTTTCCTTAAATCGCATGGAAAACTAATCATTGCAATTAAAGTCCTACTCCTTATCTAAACCTAAGTCTATACCCTACTATTACATATAGATAGATCATTCAAAAAAAATCGATAACCTACGATCCTAGATGACGGCCCTTCTGCCCATACAATCTCTTATATGGTGTTCTGACAACAATCTGTAAGGCTGAGCTTCCTTGCAACCATCTCGTGGTATTCTATCTTGTATTATAAATGACTATCATTACCACATAAAATGGATTTTAAATTACATTTTAATTGCTACAAGATGGTGAAAATTGCATGTGCATCACTAATCTGTGTAATGAGGACTGATTTGATGAACTTGAGTACTGTCTGAGCAGTATGCTATAGAATTGGCTGCCCTTATCATATATCTTGACAGGCAAAATACAAGACTATTGCGAACTACTATCAAGTTGATTTCTTACGTAGATTTTGCGCTGTCGTAATACTTAAAATATTCAAAGTTTCAGAATTGCAAAGATTCGGCAGACCGAGGTATCATAGAATAACTTTCATTTTTAAGGATTTAGGCAATTGGTCGAAGTGCGCATGCCTAGTAACTAAAAGTTCTTTCCTTAAATCGCGTGGAAATCTAATCATTGCAATTAAAATCGTACTCGTTATCTAAACCTAAGATCTATACCCTACTATTACATATAGATAAAACATTCAAAATGAATCGATAACCTACGATCCTAGATGACGGCCCTTTTGCCCATACAATCTCTTATATGGTGTTTTGACAAAAATCTGTAAGGCTGAGCTTCCTTGCAACCATCTCTTTGTATTCTATCTTGTATTATAAATGACTATTATTACGACATAAAATGGATTTTAAATTACATTTTAATTGCTACAAGATGGTGAAAATTGCAAGTGCATCACTAATCTGTGTAATAAGGACTGATTTGATGAACTTAAGTACTGTCTGAGCAGTATGCTATAGAATTGGCTGCCCTTATCATATATCTTGACAGGCAAAATACAAGACTATTGCGAATTACTATCAAGTTGATTTCTTACGTAGATATTGCCCTGTCGTAATACTACAAATCTTTAAAGTTTCACAATTGCAAAGATTCGGCAGGCCGAGGTATCATAGAATAACTTTGATTTTAAAGGATGTAAGCAATTGTTCGAGGTGCGCATGCGTAGTAACTAAAAGTTCTTTCCTTAAATCGCATGGAAATCTAATCATTGCAATTAAAATCGTACTTGTTATCTAAACCTGAGTCTATACCCTACTATTACATATAGATAGAACATTCAAAATGAATCGATAACCTACGATCCTAGATGACGGCCCTTCTGCCCATACAATCTCTTATATGGTGTTTTGACAAAAATCTGTAAGGCTGACCTTCCTTGCATCCATCTCTTGGTATTCTATCTTTTATTATAAATGACTATCATTACGACATAAAATGGATTTTAAATTACATTTTAATTGCTACAAGATGGTGAGAATTGCATGTGCATCACTAATCTGTGTAATGAGGACTGATTTGATGAACTTAAGTACTGTCTGAGCAGTAGGCTATAGAATTAGCTGCCTTAAGCATATATCTTGACAGGCAAAATAAAGACTATTGCGAATTACTATCAAGTTGATTTCTTACGTAGATATTGCCCTGTCGTAATACTACAAATCTTCAAAGTTTCAGAATTGCAAAGATTCGGCAGGCCAAGGTATAATAGAATAACTTTGATTTTAAAGGATTTAGGCAATTGGTCGAAGTGCGCATGCGTAGTAACTAAAAGTTCTTACCTTAAATCGCATGGAAATCTAATCATTGCAATTAAAATCGTACTTGTTATCTTAACCTAAACTCTAAACCCTACTATTACATATAGATAGAACATTCAAAATGAATCGATAACCTACGATCCTAGATGACGGCCCTTCTGCCCATACAATCTCTTATATGGTGTTTTGACAAAAATCTGTAAGGCTGAGCTGCCTGGCAACCATCTCTTGGTATTCTATCTTGTATTATAAATGACTATCATTACGACATAAAATAAATTTTAAATTACATTTTAATTGCTACAAGATGGTGAAAATTGCAAGTGCATCACTAATCTGTGTAATGAGGACTGATTTAATGAACTTGAGTACTGTATGAGCAGTATGCTATAGAATTAGCTGCCTTAAGAAAATATCTTGACAGCCAAAATAAATTCCGATTGCAAATTACTATCAATTTGATTTCTTACGTAGATATTGCCCTGTCGTAATGCTACAAAGCTTCAAAGATTCAATAATGGAAAGATTCGGCAGGCCGAGGAATCATAGAATAACCTTCATTTTAAAGGATTTAGGCAATTGGTCAAAGTGCGCATGCGTAGTAACTGAAAGTTCTTTTCTTAAATCGCATTGAAATCTAACCATTGCAATTAAAATCGTACTCGTCATCTAAACCTGAGTCTATACCCTACTATTACATATAGATAGAACATTTAAAATGAATCGATAACCTACGATTTTAGATAAGGGCCCTTCTGCACATACAATCTCTTATATTGTGTTTTCACAAAAATCTTTAAGGCTGAGCTTCCTTGCAACCGTCTCTTGGTATTCTATCTTGTATTATAAATGACTATCATTACGACATAAAATGGATTTTAAATTACAAATTAATTGCTACAAGATGGTCAAAATTGCATGTGCATCACTAATCTGTGTAATGAGGACTGATTTCATGAACTTGAGTACTGTCTGAGCAGTATGCTATAGAATTAGCTGCCTTAAGCAAATATCTTTACAGCCAAAATACAATACGATTGCGAATCACTATCAATTTGATTTCTTACGTAGATATTGCCCTGTCGTAATACTACAAATCTTCAAAGTTTCAGAATTGCAAAGATTCGGCAGGCCGAGGTATCATAGAATAACTTTCATTTTAAAGGATTTAGGCAATTGGTCGAAGTGCGCATGCGTAGTAACTCAAAAATTCTTTTCTTAAATCGCATGAAAAATCTAATCATTGCAATTAAAATCGTACTCGTTATCTAAACCTGAGTCTATACCCTACTATCACATATAGATAGAACATTTAAAATAAATCGATAACCTACGATCCTAGATGACGCCTTTTCTGCCCATACAATCTCTTATATGGTGTTTTGACAAAAATCTGTAAGGCTGAGCTTTCTTGCAACCATCTCTTGGTATTCAATCTTGTATTATAAATGACTATCATTACGACATAAAATGGATTTTAAATTACATTTTAATTGCTACAAGATGGCGAAAATTGCATTTGCATCACTAATCTGTGTAATGAGGACTGATTTGATGAACTTGAGTAGTGTCTGAGCAGTATGCTATAGAATTAGCTGCCTTAAGCAAATATCTTGACAGCCAATATACAAGACGATTGCAAATTACTATCAATTTGATTTCTTACGTAGATATTGCCTTGTCGTAATACTACAAATCTTTAAATTTTAAGAATTGCAAAGATTCGGCAGGCCGGGGTGTCATAGAATAACTTTGATTTTAAAGGATTTAGGCAATTGGTTGAAGTGCGCATCCGTAGTAACTAAAAGTTCTTTCCTTAAATCGCATGGAAATCTAATCATTGCAATTAAAATCCTACTCCTTATCTAAACCTAAGACTATACCCTACTATTACTTATAGATAGAACATTCAAAATAAATCAATAACCAACGATCCTAGAAGACGGCCCTTCTGCCCATACAATCTCTTATATGGTGTTTTGACAAAAATCTGTAAGGCTGAGCTTCCTTGCAAAACTCTTCTGGTATTCTATCTTGTATTATAAATGACTATCATTACCACATCAAATGGATTTTAAATTACATTTTAATTGCTACAAGATGGTGAAAATTGAATGTGCATCACTAATCTGTGTAATGAGCACTGATTTAATTAACTTGACTACTGTCTGGGAAGTATGCTATAGAATTAGCTGCCTTAAGCAAATATCTTGACAGCCAAAATAGAAGACGATTGCGAACTACTATTATTAACTATATTTCTTACGTAGATATTGCCCTGTCGTAATACTACAAATCTTTAAAGTTTCAGAATTGCAAAGATTCGGCAGGCCGAGGTATCATAGAATAACTTTCATTTTTAAGGATTTAGGCAATTCGTCGAAGTGCGCATCCGTAGTAACTAAAAGATGTTTCCTTAAATCGCATGGAAATCTAATCATTGCAATTAAAATCCTACTCCTTATCTAAACCTAAGTCTATACCCTACTATTACATATAGATAGATTATTCAAAATAAATCGATAACCTACGATCCTAGATGACGGCCCTTCTGCCCATACAATCTCTTATATGGTGTTTTGACAAAAATCTGTAAGGCTGAGCTTCCTTGCAACCATCTCTTGGTATTCTATCTTGTATTATAAATGACTATCATTACCACATAAAATGGATTTTAAATTACATTTTAATTGCTACAAGATGGTGAAAATTGCATGTGCATCACTAATCTGTGTAATGAGGACTGATTTGATGAACTTGAGTACTGTCTGAGCAGTATGCTATAGAATTAGCTGCCTTAAGCAAATATTTTGACAGCCAAAATACAAGACGATTGCGAATTACTATCAATTTGGGCAATTTGATGTTTTGTGCAAGCTGTGGAGCCTGTCTCTGAAGAAGCGAACTTCTGCGTACAGTGTGGAAGAGGTAAGTTTTTGTCGGCTTATGAATGCATAAACCGCAGAATCAACTTTTGTTTTTCACTCAAATGAATCCCAGTTAGGTAACGCAAATTTTGCTTGCCCAGGGCAATTCCCTGCTTGCCAACTTTTCAGACTCATCAAAAATGCTGGCTGCTTTTCGAGTACAGTTTCTACAGCTTTTATATATCGATGTTGAGTTTAGTTTTGCGCAGAGAAACTGGAAAATGCTCGCATAAAATTGTAAGAAACAAACACAGCGTTTTCGTGCCCAACGCGGCTATTTTTAATCCTGGGAAGAAATGTGATCGGTGCAGATTTGGATCACGTGCTAGGCAACCACTTCTGAGCGGTGAGCGCGCTTCACGCAATCGGCAAAACAACACTATAAATTTTTATCAAGCTTCATATAAACACTTGATTACCCGTTAGCCTAAAATTTCCCATTTCGTTTCAAATTCAAACTTAGTAAGCGAACGGCTTGCCCGGGCTCTTGCCCGTGCGGCAAGTGAGGAGAGAACTTTACTTGCCCGAGGGGAAATCTACCAGGACGGGTTTTTCTTCGAGCCCTGAAACACTAAGATGATGAAACATGTCAGTCATGCGAAACTGGTATTTTTTTACCTTAATAACACAAACATAATGGAAGTACCGTGTGGCAGTGTAGCGTGTCAAGTGCACGAACACTTGTACTTGACATATAAGAGGAGTTTCCCTTTTCCTGATCTCGGTTGATGGAGTTGGGGAAGGGGGGCACTCGCAATTGGGATAGGGGCGGGGATGCTTGCTGGAAATTTTTTCATTGGACCCCAAAAGGAGACCCATCTGGGCGTGGCTCAAACTTTTTGGACCCCTAAAAAAAACCATGGTTAAGTCTTCTTTAGGTATTGATGTCATAGAAAACTTTGATTATATGAATCGAGTAAATAAAACGAATTAAAAATATGCATATTAAATATATATTTTATGTTTTTTCGTGTGCTACCCTAAACGAGACCTTCTTGGCTAAGTATGATGGCGTTTTGCCCAGAACACCCTCAGAGAGACCAAAATCCGCAAATTTACACCCCTAAGCGAGACGAGGAGCACCCGCGCCTCTTCCATATGCGAGTTCCCCTCCCATCCTCGGAGAATGCACTCCCTGGCTTTTAAAAGTGAGTGTTACCAGTGTTAACCGATAACAACTTTTACACTCTTGCGGGCTTAAGCAACGACTTTTCAAATGTGTGAAGTGATATTGTTTGCTCGTTAAGCTGTAGGTTTAATATTAAGCACTACTACAGTGTTATGGAAAATTCATAGTTTTTCAGCATTTGTATGGCAGATAACACCAAGGAAACAGTTGGCAGATTAACTTAGATAACACGTAATAGAGAAAGCGGGGTTGTTCTCCTACGCTTACACCACCTCATTCACCTACCGTTCTTTCGTCTGTTGTACACGGAAGAATATGATTTTTCCATCTTATTTTTGGCTCACTAGCCTGAACAAAAAGGAACGCGTACGTAGCCAAAACTATAAATAAGTGTCGTCGGAAAGAATAATAATAATAATAATAATAATAATGATGATGATGATGATGATGATGATGATGATGATAATAATAATAATAATAACGAGGAGTTATAAAGCGCCTTATCCCAAGGCTCAAAGCGCTTTACAACACTTTTGTGGGGGAAAGTTGCAAAAACATGTTAACCTGAAAATTGAAATATCCATGCTTGATACTTCTGGACATGGGGGCTTCTTGTGTAGCAGGTTAGATAAACAGCTACAATCGTGGACAAAACAGTTAAGAAAATTATCCTTCCCAGCGCTTTTCACTGGTAAACAAACAACCAAGCATATTACACCATCCCCTCCCCCATATCCAATGTTGTTTTTTGGGTCACAAACAGTTTTCTGCCAATGTGCACTTCCCAAATCAACATTGCAGAGGCAGAGTAATGATGGAAAATGACTGTGGTAGAAGTCAGAAGGGAGAAATAGTTAACAAGTGGTGTTTTTCCTGTCCGCGTTCAGTTTCCTGAATGATTTTTGTCCTCGATTACAGCCAACATGTAATTGAATTGTTTTGTAATTTCTACTCAGGTGTTTGGGATAATCAAAGTCCAGGTCATTCTAACAGAGCAGGGGCAAGTAGTAGCCAAGATTCAAACCTGACACCTGCCAAAGACCACAGTGTTAAGTCGTTTGCTGAATTTCAGAGAAGTAAAGGCAAAGAATGGAAGGAAAAAGTGTCTAAGAAGAATAGGGGTTCAAAAGGAAAGAAGGATGACAAGACGGGAGCAAATGAAGAAAAGAAAGTTTTAATATTCATTGGACTGGTTCAGTGGAACGAGAGTAACGACTGCCTGAGAAGAAAACACGGAAAACGAATGGCATTAAAAGTGAAGAAAAAAGATCCAGAGAAGTGGAAAGCGTATTTAGTAATTGGTATGATGAAGGTGAGGATTATGTTCTCCTTTTAGAAGATTTCAAGGAAGCTCTGTTCTTGCCTGGTTCGAATAAGGAGTTTTTTACTTTAGAGCGCTATCAAGAAGAGCTTGGCAAGGATTTCAAACGAATCACTTTGTTTCTCTGCACTCTAACTGACTTCAAATTGTCAGAAGGCGTTGTCACTGGAGACGAAGAACTGCCTGAAGATCAGTTGTGGAACATGAGCTGTGACTTTCCTTGTGTATGGAACCCACCTGATAAAAAAAGATGGGGATAACGTTGATGTGAACATGGACAGCAAGGATATGAACCCAGGTAAACATCAAATAGAAGATGACTTCCAAATTGCTCAAGCACTTCAAGCTAGTCTTGATAATGATCTGGGTGGCGTCTTGCAAGTTAACACCTAAAAATATTCAGGAGAAGCGACTTTGGACAAACTAGTAACTTTCAGTGACCACGCATCAGTGATCTAAGATCTTGAGCAACATGTCGTTACGACAGAGCAGTTTTTTCTTGTGGTGAGAAGGGGAGTACCAATCCAGCGAGTAATTTCATTGTGGCAACGGGAAAGAAAAAAGAAGTCTCCTGAGAATTTGGTAAGAATAAGGTACCTCGGAGAGGAAGGAATTGACAACGGTGCGTTAGCGAGAGAATTCTTTGCAGACACTATCTCACAGATAGGTGAAAGCCTGTTTCCTGGAGGGGCCCCAGTCGATTCCACTCTCTATGTTCGAAATGAAACCTTCAGAACAGCGGGTGAAATAGTCGCCACAAGCTTGGCCCAAAATGGGCCACCTCCCAACTTTCTTGCCCCTGAAGTATTTGACACATTGATAAATTTGGACATGGAAGTACGAGATCTTTCTCTAGACAAACACCTCACATCTAGAGAAAGACAAATGTTTGACAGCATCAAAGAAGATGTTACTAAACACCATGACTACATCATAGAACATGGCTACACAGGTGTCATCAGCGAAGAAAATATTGACGACATCTTTGGGTCAGTGCTGGTTACCATTTGGAACAGAAGAGTGCTTTGTCTGAAAGAGTTCAAGGATGGATTGAGTCTTTATGGGCTTTCAAGTATCCCTTCCCATTCTCCAGCAGCCTGGAAACCATTGTTTGTGAAGGGTCTTATCGATGATGTTGATGCAAACTATCTAACTGGAGTGCTTCATCCGCAATACTCTCCGAAGGTTCGTCGAGAAGGATCGTGGAAGAGAAAATTGTCGACCACTTTCAAGATTTCCTACTCAGCTTAGAGGACGACAACATCACAGGTTACTCTGCACCGGTCGCCTGGAATTATGATGACGATAGCCAGACCCAGGACAAGGGAGAACCTTCTTCAGAGGAAATTTTTCACTCACCCGACCTTACTGCGTCAGGAGTAATGGGATGGCTGACTGGTCAACGACACAGGGAAATGAATGGCCAGAAAGTAAAGATAAAGGTCAACTTCGATCATGAATGTAAGATCCAAATTCCTAATCACACAATATGCTTTCCATATGTTGGAGCGTGTGGGATGGAAATCACTTTTCCAACAGAACACATGAGTACCTATGAAGAATTTAAACAGATCTTCATGCTAGCATATTGTAAAGGGCAAGCTTTTGCAAAGCCATGAAACTAGCTGTTGATTTTTTTTGAAGTACCTTTCGTATCTCATCACTTAGGGTCGATTCAGTTTGTTTGCCTCAACTAGAAAAGTTCCCGTTTCGTTCCACGTATTTCACTATCAGATTCTTCAGAATCATAAGTGGAATCCGGTCTCTTAAATTTGAAAATGAGGCATTTCTTTGAGCAGCTTTCAAATGTAATAGTACATGATAAGTTTTGCAGAATAGTGATTCCTCATGTCCATTTGTTGTGTTACATTTCATAACTTCATAGGCATTATGGCTTTATACTGTTTAGTATCATCAGCCATCTGAGAGGACTGATAAATTGGACAAATAAGTACTACTTTTTGTTGTTGATGAACTCGTACATTGTAGGATGCGCAGTTGACTAAGTTGAGTTTTAACGTAACAGGATCGCAGTTCGAAAGCCTTTGATCTCTATGCGATTTATCTTTTATTATAACATAGTTTCCGTACACGGTAATAACACCGCAATAGAACACAACTTTGCCTTTTTCTTCTTTTAGCACGTTTTAATGTTGTTCTATGTTTTCCCCTTAAAAAATAAGAGTGGAATCAAGAAATATTCATAGCTGTATTTCATGCCTCATCTTACGCTGTTTTTTTGTTCGCTCGAACCCAGGCAGTGTAACAGTACACAATGACTCTTGGAAACCAATTTTTCCTACCTGAGGCGTGAGAATCATTCTCGCCAATGTACTTTGATTGTAGCTCGTCTTTCCACCCATTACGTGTTTCACAGAAATTGAAGATGGCATAGTTGCCGCAGTATCTAGTTCAGTCATTTTCCTTGACTGGGGAAATGCATCTGAAAAGGTTTCTTTGTGATACTATGTAATAATGTAATATATCTTAGACGAACGCAAAAGGAGAGCTTTAAAAAAGCAAGCAACCAATGGCCACAACATCACATGACCTAAACTATATGGGCTATCATATTTTAGGTTTTTTCATAGTTCGTACATAACATTCGACCAAGAACAAAATATGTGAAACTCCTCTTCCTGCTCTTTCATTTCTTCCCGAAGAAAACATCCTTTGATGTTGAAGAAGAGAGAATGTAGCCTATCATTATTGCTTCAATGACTGAGGAAACTATGTTTCTCCGCATGTACATTAACCCTTCTACTCCTGGAAATGACTAGTCAAAATTTAAGAAATAGCCCAACTAACGATGCGCGCTTTCTATTCAACCAAAACTTCCGGCTAGAATTTCCGGCAACTCCCAGTAGCATTCTCTGGTTGACTGAACCAATTTTCTGAAATTTCCAAAAAAGCGTGCAACCACTTACCAAGCGAATTTTCAATTCCCAAATTTTCGAAAATTTTCTTTCCACTGAACTCTGCTTCCGGAAGTGCATGAACTTTCGGGTGAATGGTTCTCATTTTGGAAATTCTACATTTCTCTGACTTTCTGGAAACTTTCCGGGAAACGTTCCTACTATTTCCTGGCGTTTCCAAATTTTAAGAGTGAATGTCTCCAAGAATCAGGCAAAATCAGAAATTAGTGGCAAAAACGTGCAATCTTAAAATCGCTCAAACTTTGGCTGTTAGTAGTCCACATTTAGTTATTCTTTATAATGTCTTTCATTTGTCAAATAATTTGTCCTATCGGGAGAAATTGAGAATAATTGATTTCAGTACCAAAACCAATAAAATTTAGCACGAAAATTAGCCATTTTGTAGCCAATAGCTTGCCTGAACTAGGACGCCAAAATAAATGTACTTGATACCAGCTTGTTCTACAAGATTTCCCCTTTTTACCTCTTCATTTTTATCGATAATGAAAGAATTGGTGATGTTGGGAAATTTCTTTAAAAAATCATGCTTTTTCTCTACGGAAATGACTGGCTACATTGAAGAAATAATTTACACCACTACCTTTACCACAAATGAAATGAAATTTAGAGAGGAAATTAAGAAAGAAGTATCATTTCAATTTCTATGATTATTTTTCTGGGGGAAAATGAAATTGCTCTGTGAGAGAGAATTGAAAATGGCAGAAGTAACGCGTAACATAATACACGTGACTCGTGGATTGCGTGACTCAAGACCGTCACTAGAGCTCGGTTTCATTTCTAGTTTAGTTAAAGGAAAGGTAAAATCAAAGTTCCTGCATCAAGGAGATTTTACAAAGCATTTTCGTTTTTGAATCTCAGTATTTTTCGTATTTTGTTTAGTTATGGGTTTCCCTCGGTGGTGTAAGAAATGATCGATTCCACTCAGTATGTGAATTCTATTTTGAATTATAATGAATTCTCTAGATATCCAGGCTATTTGAACTTGATATTATGTGATTTGTATTTAATTATTATTGTAGTTTTTAACAGCTAGGCTCAGATGAACACTGCTGTTAGGGAGCTCTATTTGCATATTGTGTGCGTCAATCAGTGGAATTACGGACCAATCAGATGGGATGAGAAAATCAAGGTTGAAACCCAAGTTTCCCCATTACCTTCTTTGTGCGATGATTACAAGTAACACATTCTGTTGTTAGAAAAACTATCCTTTTCATTTAGCATACGGTTTGACGATGACTCAGTTATTTCTTAGCTGTAACATATTTGCGTACCAACGAATAAAACCACTTGAATTTAAATACTTCAAGGAACAAAGTCTTTGACAAACGCCGGCTTACTAGCTCCCTTCCTTAGAGAAGTATGATAGTAGTTCAAAGATTAACATAAAACAACTCATGCGCAATTAACTTTTACATTTACTACAAGGTTGCATTGGCTTGGTTTAAATCCTGCTAAGTTGAGCCTCTCGAATCCTGCATTATGAGCGCTCGCTGGCATTACAGCTACAGCCCTGCACAAGGTTTGAGAGCAAGTCCACAAATGGTTGTTTCCTTCTGACTGTAATATTTAACACGTCCAGTCCGAATGCTTCACAGATACTCCGTAACATTTGCACTGAAAAGGAACTAAGCTTGGAGTTCAACACTAACTCACAGATATTGAAGGTGTCATAAATGATCCGATGCGAATGCTGGATGCTCAGTTTAGACAAAACCTTACCCCTTAGCACACTGCGAAGGTCGTTTTCTGGAGTCTCGTCCTCGCTACTAGGCTGATCTACCTCGACTCTTCGTTTAGCAGCAAGACGTGAGAAATAACCACTAATTTGCTGGCTGGTGAGAAAATCACCATATCCAAAAAGTCTCTCCCCATTGCTATCTTTCGCAGTCCTCATGGCTTTGGAAACGTCAGTTGGATCGGCCTTCTTCCCGGTTGTTTCTCCGATTTGAAACTTGGCATTTAGATACTGCTTTTGTTTGTCAGTAAATTTCGTGCGACGTGACTGGGTTGATTTCAGTGCCCATCCCATCGTGAGCATACCCGTTGGTAGCGACGCCTTACTACCCTCCGTTAAAGATGGAACTTTGCTTGTGCCACAGTCGAGTTTACACGCATATTCTATCATGGCCTTGTCAGAGAGTGTTTCGTGCTCTAGTGCTCGCTTGTGCTTCCCAAAGTCTAACTGTTTTACGAGCGATGAATGCCGCATAAATGTCTTGACGCATCCTTCTCCTGGACACGTAAATAATCGAGAGATGTTAGTAGTAGACATGGTATCGCTTGACTCATCTGCACTGAGAGAACTGTCTGCATCTGTTTCAGGGGATTGGCAACCTGTTTGTCTAGGTCTTACTGGAACAAACCCCGTAATTGCGTTGCTGGTGGAGGGCTTGACCACCATCGTCATCAGTTTCAATTCGTCAGGAACATTGAACTTTGCCCACGGGATTGTTTTCCCAGCGCTATATAGCAGTATGCTATAGAATTAGCTGCCTTAAGCAAATATCTTGACAGCCAAAATACAATACGATTGCGAATCACTATCAATTTGACTTCATACGTAGATATTGCCCTGTCGTAATACTACAAATCTTTAAAGTTTCACAATTGCAAAGATTCGGCAGGCCGAGGTATCATAGAATAACTTTGATTTTAAATGATGTAAGCAATTGGTCGAGGTGCGCATGCGTAGTAACTAAAAGTTCTTTCCTTAAATCGCATGGAAATCTAATCATTGCAATTAAAATCGTACTTGTTATCTAAACCTGAGTCTATACCCTACTATTACATATAGATAGAACATTTAAAATGAATCGATAACCTACGATCCTAGATGACGGCCCTTCTGCCCATACAATCTCTTATATGGTTTTTTGACAAAAATCTGTAAGGCTGACCTTCCTTGCATCCATCTCTTGGTATTCTATCTTTTATTATAAATGACTATCATTACGACATAAAATGGATTTTAAATTACATTTTAATTGCTACAAGATGGTGAGAATTGCATGTGCATCACTAATCTGTGTAATGAGGACTGATTTGATGAACTTAAGTACTGTCTGAGCAGTAGGCTATAGAATTAGCTGCCTTGAGCATATATCTTGACAGGCAAAATAAAGACTATTGCGAATTACTATCAAGTTGATTTCTTACGTAGATATTGCCCTGTCGTAATACTACAAATCTTCAAAGTTTCAGAATTGCAAAGATTCGGCAGGCCAAGGTATAATAGAATAACTTTGATTTTAAAGGATTTAGGCAATTGGTCGAAGTGCGCATGCGTAGTAACTAAAAGTTCTTACCTTAAATCGCATGGAAATCTAATTACTGCAATTAAAATCGTACTTGTTATCTTAACCTAAGATCTATACCCTACTATTACATATAGATAGAACATTCAAAATGAATCGATAACCTACGATCCTAGATGACGGCCCTTCTGCCCATACAATCTCTTATATGGTGTTTTGACAAAAATCTGTAAGGCTGACCTTCCTTGCATCCATCTCTTGGTATTCTATCTTTTATTATAAATGACTATCATTACGACATAAAATGGATTTTAAATTACATTTTAATTGCTACAAGATGGTGAGAATTGCATGTGCATCACTAATCTGTGTATTGAGGACTGATTTGATGAACTTAAGTACTGTCTGAGCAGTAGGCTATAGAATTAGCTGCCTTGAGCATATATCTTGACAGGCAAAATAAAGACTATTGCGAATTACTATCAAGTTGATTTCTTACGTAGATATTGCCCTGTCGTAATACTAGAAATCTTCAAAGTTTCAGAATTGCAAAGATTCGGCAGGCCAAGGTATAATAGAATAACTTTGATTTTAAAGGAATTAGGCAATTGGTCGAAGTTCGCATCCGTAGTAACTAAAAGTTCTTTCCTTAAATCGCATGGAAATCTAATCATTGCAATTAAAATCCTACTCCTTATCTAAACCTAAGTCTATACCCTACTATTACATATAGATAGATCATTCAAAATAAATTGATAACCTACGATCCTAGATGACGGCCCTTCTGCCCATACAATCTCTTATATGGTGTTTTGACAACAATCTGTAAGGCTGAGCTTCCTTGCAACCGTCTCTTGGTATTCTATCTTGTATTATAAATGACTATCATTACGACATAAAATGGATTTTAAATTACAAATTAATTGCTACAAGATGGTCAAAATTGCATGTGCATCACTAATCTGTGTAATAAGGACTGATTTGATGAACTTGAGTACTGTCTGAGCAGTATGCTATAGAATTAGCTGCCTTAAGCAAATATCTTGACAGCCAAAATACAAGACGATTGCGAATTACTATCAATTTGATTTCTTACGTAGATTTTGCGCTGTCGTAATACTAAAAATATTCAAAGTTTCAGAATTGCAAAGATTCGGCAGACCGAGGTATCATAGAATAACTTTGATTTTAAAGGATTTAGGCAATTTGTCGAAGTGCGCATGCCTAGTAACTAAAAGTTCTTTCCTTAAATCGCATGGAAATCTAATCATTGCAATTAAAATCGTACTCGTTATCTAAACTTAAGATCTATACCCTACTATTACATATAGATAAAACATTCAAACTGAATCAATAACCTACGATCCTAGATGACGGCCCTTTTGCCCATACAATCTCTTATATGGTGTTTTGACAAAAATCTGTAAGGCTGACCTTCCTTGCAACCATCTCTTGGTATTCTATCTTGTATTATAAATGACTATCATTACGACATAAAATGGATTTTAAATTACATTTTAATTGCTACAAGATGGTGAAAATTGCAAGTGCATCACTAATCTGTGTAATAAGGACTGATTTGATGAACTTAAGTACTGTCTGAGCAGTATGCTATAGAATTGGCTGCCCTTATCATATATCTTGACAGGCAAAATACAAGACTATTGCGAATTACTATCAAGTTGATTTCTTACGTAGATATTGCCCTGTCGTAATACTACAAATCTTCAAAGTTTCAGAATTGCAAAGATTCGGCAGGCCAAGGTATAATAGAATAACTTTGATTTTAAAGGATTTAGGCAATTGGTCGAAGTGCGCATGCGTAGTAACTAAAAGTTCTTACCTTAAATCGCATGGAAATCTAATTACTGCAATTAAAATCGTACTTGTTATCTTAACCTAAGATCTATACCCTACTATTACATATAGATAGAACATTCAAAATGAATCGATAACCTACGATCCTAGATGACGGCCCTTCTGCCCATACAATCTCTTATATGGTGTTTTGACAAAAATCTGCAAGGCTGAGCTTGCTTGCAACCATCTCTTGGTATTCTATCTTGTATTATAAATGACTATCATTGCCACATAAAATGGATTTTAAATTACAGTTTAATTGCTACAAGATGGTGAAAATTGAATGTGCATCACTAATCTGTGTAATGAGCACTAATTTAATTAACTTGACTACTGTCTGGGAAGTATGCTATAGAATTAGCTGCCTTAAGCAAATATCTTGGCAGCCAAAATAGAAGACGATTGCGAACTACTATTATTAATTATATTTCTTACGTAGATATTGCCCTGTCGTAATACTACAAATCTTCAAAGTTTCAGAATTGCAAAGATTCGGCAGGCCAAGGTATAATAGAATAACTTTGATTTTAAAGAATTTAGGCAATTGGTCGAAGTGCGCATGCGTAGTAACTAAAAGTTCTTACCTTAAATCGCATGGAAATCTAATTACTGCAATTAAAATCGTACTTGTTATCTTAACCTAAGATCTAAACCCTACTATTACATATAGATAGAACATTCAAAATGAATCGATAACCTACGATCCTAGATGACGGCCCTTCTGCCCATACAATCTCTTATATGGTGTTTTGACAAAAATCTGTAAGGCTGAGCTTCCTGGCAACCATCTCTTCGTATTCTATCTTGTATTATAAATGACTATCATTACGACATAAAATAAATTTTAAATTACATTTTAATTGCTACAAGATGGTGAAAATTGCAAGTGCATCACTAATCTGTGTAATGAGGACTGATTTAATGAACTTGAGTACTGTCTGAGCAGTATGCTATAGAATTAGCTGCCTTAAGAAAATATCTTGACAGCCAAAATAAATTCCGATTGCAAATTACTATCAATTTGATTTCTTACGTAGATATTGCCCTGTCGTAATGCTACAAAGCTTCAAAGATTCAATAATGGAAAGATTCGGCAGGCCGAGGTATCATAGAATAACCTTCATTTTAAAGGATTTAGGCAATTGGTCAAAGTGCGCATGCGTAGTAACTGAAAGTTCTTTTCTTAAATCGCATGAAAAATCTAATCATTGCAATTAAAATCGTACTCGTTATCTAAACCTGAGTCTATACCCTACTATCACATATAGATAGAACATTTAAAATAAATCGATAACGTACGAACCTAGATGACGGCTTTTCTGCCCATACAATCTCTTATATGGTGTTTTGACAAAAATCTGTAAGGCTGAGCTTTCTTGCAACCATCTCTTGGTATTCAATCTTGTATTATAAATGACTATCATTACGACATAAAATGGATTTTAAATTACATTTTAATTGCTACAAGATGGCGAAAATTGCATTTGCATCACTAATCTGTGTAATGAGGACTGATTTGATGAACTTGAGTAGTGTCTGAGCAGTATGCTATAGAATTAGCTGCCTTAAGCAAATATCTTGACAGCCAAAATAAATTCCGATATCAAATTACTATCAATTTGATTTCTTACGTAGATATTGCCCTGTCGTTATACTACAAATCTTCAAAGTTTCAGAATTGCAAAGATTCGGCAGGCCGAAGTATTATAGAATAACTTTGATTTTAAAGGATTTAGGCAATTGGTCGAAGTGCGCATGCGTAGTAACTCAAAAATTCTTTTCTTAAATCGCATGAAAAATCTAATCATTGCAATTAAAATCGTACTCGTTATCTAAACCTGAGTCTATACCCTACTATCACATATAGATAGAACATTTAAAATAAATCGATAACCAACGATCCTAGATGACGGCTTTTCTGCCCATACAATCTCTTATATGGTGTTTTGACAAAAATCTGTAAGGCTGAGCTTTCTTGCAAACATCTCTTGGTATTCAATCTTGTATTATAAATGACTATCATTACGACATAAAATGGATTTTAAATTACATTTTAATTGCTACAAGATGGCGAAAATTGCATTTGCATCACTAATCTGTGTAATGAGGACTGATTTGATGAACTTGAGTAGTGTCTGAGCGGTATGCTATAGAATTAGCTGCCTTAAGCAAATATCTTGACAGCCAAAATAAATTCCGATATCAAATTACTATCAATTTGATTTCTTACGTAGATATTGCCCTGTCGTATTACTACAAATCTTCAAAGTTTCAGAATTGCAAAGATTCGGCAGGCCGAAGTATTATAGAATAACTTTGATTTTAAAGGATTTAGGCAATTAGTCGAAGTGCGCATGCGTAGTAACTAAAAGTTCCTTCCTTAAATCGTATGAAAATTTAATCATTGCAATTAAAATCGTATTTGTTATCTAAACCTGAGTCTATTCTTTATTATTACATATAGATAGAACATTCAAAATGAATCGATAACCTACGATCCTAGATGACGGCCCTTCTGCCCATACAATCTCTTATATGGTGTTTTGACAAAAATCTGTAAGGCTGACCTTCCTTGCAACCATCTCGTGGTATTCTCTCTTTTATTATAAATGACTATCATTACGACATAAAATGGAATTTAAATTACATTTTAATTGCTACAAGATGGTGAAAATTGGATGTCCATCTCTAATCTGTGTAATGAAGACTGATTTGATGAACTTAAGTACTGTCTGAGCAATATGCTATAGAATTAACTGCTTTGAGCATATATCTTGACAGGCAAAATACAAGAGTATTGCGAATTACTATCAAGTTGATTTCTTACGTAGATATTGCCCTGTCGTAATACTACAAATCTTCAAAGTTTCAGAATTGCAAAGATTCGGGAGGCCAAAGTATCATAGAATAACTTTGATTTTAAAGGATTTAGGCAATTGGTTGAAGTGCGCATGCGTAGTAACTAAGAGTTTTTTCCTTAAATCGCATGGAAATCTAATCATTGCAATTAAAATCGTATTTGTTATCTAAACCTGAGTCTATACCCTACTATTACATACAGATAGAACATTCAAAATGAATTGATAACCTACGATCGTAGATGACGGCCCTTCTGCCCATATAATCTTTTATATGGTGTTTTGACAAAAATCTGTAAGGCTGACCTTTTTTAAAACCATCTCGTTGTATTCTATCTTTTATTATAAATGACTATCATTACTACATAAAATGGATTTTAAATTACATTTTAATTGCTACAAGATGGTGAAAATTGCTAGTGCATCACTAATCTGTGTAATGAGGACTGATTTGATGAACTTGAGTACTGTCTGAGCAGTATGCTATAGAATTAGCTGCCTTAAGCAAATATCTTGACAGCCAAAGTACAATACGATTGCAAATTACTATTAATTTGATTTCTTAGGTAGATATTGCCTTGTCGTAATACTACAAATCTTGAAACTTTCAGAATTGCAAAGATTCGGCAGGCCGAGGTATCATAGAATAACTTTCATTTAAAAGGATTTAGGCAATTGGTTAAAGTGCGCATGCGTAGTAACGAAAAGTTCTTTCCTTAAATCGCATGGAAATCTAATCATTGCAATTAAAATCGTACTTGTTATCTAAACCTGAGTCTATACCCTACTATTACATATAGATAGAACATTCGAAATGAATCGATAACCTACAATAATAAATGAGGGCCCTTCTGCCCATACAATCTCTTATATGGTGTTTTGACAAAAATCTGTAAGGCTGAGCTTCCTTGCAACCATCTCGTGGTATTCTATCTTCTATTATAAATGATTATCATTATGACATAAAATGGATTTTAAATTACATTTTAATTGCTACAAGATGGTGAAAATTGCACGTGCATCACTAATCTGTGTAATGAGGACTCATTTGATGAACATAAGTACTGTCTGAGCAGTATGCTATAGAATTAGCTGCTTTAAGCAAATATATTGAATCCCAAAATACAATACGATTGCGAATTACTATCACTTTGATTTCTTACGTAGATATTGCCCTGTCGTAATACTTCAAATCTTCAAAGTTTCAAAATTGCAAAGATTCGGCAGGCCGAGGTATCACAGAATAACTTTTAATTTAAAGGATTTGGGCAATTGGTCGAAGTGCGCATCCGTAGTAACTAAAAGTTCTTTCCTTAAATCGCGTGCAAATCTAATCATTGCAATTAAAATCGTACGCGTTATCTAAACCTGAGTCTATGCCCTACTATTACATATAGATAGAATATTCAAAATGAATCGATAACCAACGATCCTAGATGACGGCCCTTCTGTTCTTACAATGTCTTATATGGTGTTTTGACAAAAATCTGTAAGGCTGAGCTTCCTTGCAACCATCTCTTCGTATTCTATCTTGCATTATAAATGACTATCATTACGACATAAAATGGATTTTAAATTACATTTTATTGCTACAAGATGGTGAAAATTGCATGTGCATCACTAATCTGTGTAATGAGGACTGATTTGATGAACTTGAGTACTGTCTGAGTAGTATGCTATAGAATTAGCTGCCTTAAGCAAATATCTAGATAGCCAAAATAGAAGACGATTGCGAATTACTATCAATTTGATTTCTTACGTAGATATTGCCCTGTCGTAATACTACAAATCCTTAAAGTTTCAGAATTGCACAGATTCGGCATGCCGAGGTGTCATAGAATAACTTTTATTTTTAAGGATTTGGGCAATTAGTCGAAGTGTGCATGCGTAGTAAGTAAAAGTTCTTTCCTTAAATCGCATGGAAATCTAATCATTGCAATTAAAATCGTACTTGTTATCTTAACCTGACTCTATACCCTACTATTACATATAGATAGAACATTCAAAATAAATCGATAACCTACGATCCTAGATGACGGCCCTTCTGCCCATACAATCTCTTATATGGTGTTTTGAAAAAAATCTGTAAGGCTGAGCTTCCTTGCAACCATCTTTTGGTATTCTATCTTTTATTATAAATGACTTTTATTACAACATAAAATGGATTTTAAATTACATTTGAATAATAATAATAATAATAAAAGCTTTATTTATCCTGGAGGAAAATCTATCAGCATTTAAAAAAATGCTGGTCTTAACAAGATGTCCAGTAATAAAATCTAAATTAAAATTTCAATACATAATTTACCTTACTCTACTTTTAAAATATATCAACATGCAATTGGTATAAAAAATTAGACTGAGCATTTATGATTCTTAATGTCAGTTTCTTTCAGATGTTTAAAGAGTTGTAGTTTAAAAGAAGATAGTTTAGTTGATTTTCTTAGTTCTGTAGGTAGCGAGTTCCAGTCACTTGCCCCAGCATGTTTGAATGTTCTTCTTCCTGATAGAGTTTTGGCTCGGGGTAGGTCGATAATGCCACTGTTCCGTAATGCTTTGCCATGGAGTTCGCTTCTACTGATAAAATAACCTTCTAATTGCTTTGGACAATTTTGCTTATTTACAATTTTAAAAATATAAATAAATCGAAGAAATCTTCGCCTGTTATATAGTGTTAGTAGCCCCAGGTTGTTTCTCATATGTTGTGTACAGGTAGTTCTATTGGTCTTGAGAATTACTCTCATGGCTTGGTTTTGTAGTTTTTCTAGTTTGTCGGACAGAGACTTATTACTTTCATGCCATATAATGCATCCGTAGTCAATCACTGGAAGAATTGTTTGTTTGTAGATCCTTAGGAGTATCTTACGCTCTAAGAATCCTGCAAGTCTGCCTAGAAGTGCTAATTTAGGTGAGACTCTTTTGATTAGTTCCGTTATGTGGGGTTCCCAGGTTAGGTGGCTATCGACAGTCACTCCCAGGTATCTGAAAGTGTCTGTTACGTTTAGTTTATCGTTGTTTAGGTAGATTTCAACGCGTGATGTGGGCTTCTTTGTTGCTAGGACCATCGCTTCCGTTTTCTTTGTATTTGGAATTAAATTGTTTCTCTGAAGCCATGTAGAGATGTTCTGTAGGTTGTGATTTGTTTTTGCGATTGCATCTTCAAGGGTACTGCTAGAGTGATGTACTTCAGTGTCGTCAGCATAAAGGAACATGGAGCTATTTGGGGTAGTTGATATTAAACCGTTGATGTGGATACAAAAGAGGGTCGGGCCGAGAACGGATCCTTGAGGGACTCCATGGGTAATGATCCTTTCGTTGGAGTTGACCCCATTACACTGAACAAACTGTCTCCTGTCAGTAAGGTAGGTCTGAAACCATGTGTGCTCGGTCCCTGTGATTCCATTGTCTCTGAATTTTTGGAGTAGGAGTGAGTGGTCAATGACATCGAAGGCTTTCCGTAGGTCTAGGAAAACAGCAGATGTAATTTGCTTATTTTCCATTGCCCATTTCCATTCGTCTACCACTCTGAGTAGTGCAATAGTGGTTGAAGAGTTCTTCGAATAGGCAAATTGATCTGGTGTGATGAGGCCATTTTCCCTGGCAAATTCTTGTAGTTGTTCGTTAACAAAACGTTCATGGATTTTTGAGACTGCAGGTAGGATGGAAATTGGTCTGTAGTTCTCCTTGTCAGTTTGTGTGCCACCTTTGAATTTCGGTAGGATTCTTGCAATTTTTGATATGTCTGGGAATACCCCGGATTCAGAGGAGAGGTTCATCAGTGGTGTAAATAGTTCAGAAAGTGGGCTAGCAGCAGCCTTTAGTATTTTGGCTGGTATATCGTCAGCACCCGTTGCTTTAGATGGATTTGTTGTTTTGAGTGCTGTAAAGACTTCATTTACTGTTAGCTTTCTGAAGCTGAAATGACTGCTAGTCTTCTGGGGTTCAGGTGTTCTTGAGATGTCGATGTCGTTATTGGGACGTTGGATGTGGTCTTGTTCAGCTTGGTGATCAGGCTGTAGAAGATTTGGTGCAACAGTAATAAAATAGTCATTTAGTGTATTAGCCAGTTGTTTGGATTCGGTTATTTCAGTGTCGTTTACAATTAGCTTGTTGATGTTTGCCTGGGAATTAGTTTTTCCTGGTAGAACTGTGTGGAGGATCTTCCAGAAGGCTTTGGGGTCTCGCCCTTTTGCTTCCAGTGTTGATTTAAAATATTGTTTTCTTTGCTTTCTTAGTATTAAAGTGCTTTGGTTCCGGAGCTTTCTATATTGTGCCCATAATTGGTCGTCGTTGGAGTTAACTGCTTGTTTATGTATTTTGTCCCTTTTCCTCATGAGTCTAAGGGTAGCAGTGTCTAGCCATGGATGTGTTTTGTGCCTTATTCGCTTTGTGGTTTTTGGGAAGTGTTTCTCCATAAGTTCCTGTAAAATAGATATTGCATTTTTCCACCTACTGTTAATGCCATTTTCCGGTTCGTTTACGGTTTGAAAGGAATTAGTAGCAATTGTTCTAGTTAAGTCCTCGTTGAAATTATCCACCCTGTTCTGGTCATATTTCCTAGTTGTGATGAGTTTATGTTTCTGTCTGTCAGCTTTTGTCTCCATCACGCCATAAATAGGATAATGATCACTGAAGGAGTTTGATAAAGTGCCAGATCTTTTAAATAGGTGTGGAGATGTTGTTATGATCAGGTCAATTAGCGAACTGCTTGTTTGGCTGGTCCTTGTGGGACTCGTAATTAGTTGTTTTAGGTGGTTTATGTGAAGGAATTCATTTAGCCTTTGTGTTTGTCGAAGGCTGGTGTTAGTGCAATCGCAGTTAAAATCACCGATTAAGATCACTTCTTGTTTTCCTGATCTTCTAATTTCTCTGATTGAGTCTTCAAGATGGTCGAAGATATCAAGATGGTTGTTTGGTGGTCGATAGACACATCCAAAAATTAATTTAGTGTGACCTATCTTTGCATCGATCCAGAGGATTTCGGATTCTTGTGTTTCTAAGTCTGCCCTACGCTTGTATTTAATTCCTTCTGCGATATATAAACAAATTCCCCCGCCATGGCGATTTCGATCAAGTCTTTCAATTCGATATCCTCCAACTTCTACTTCGATGTTATGTATAGTGGAGTCGAGCCAAGTTTCTGTAATTGCTATAAGGGATGGAGTTTGGTCCTTGAGAATGAGTCTAAGTTCGTCAATGTGGCGCAGTAGGCTTCTCGAGTTTATGTGAAGAATGATGTTTGATGATCTTCCGCTGCTTGTTCTTGTATTCGACTGAGTTGAATTGTTCGAGCGATTTTCGCCGGGGTTTGGTTCTATATCGCCGTCACGGAGTATTTCGATTTGCAAGGTCGCTGTGTGATTTGAGTAGTAGCGAATTCGTCTTCCGTAGTGTGTTCGACTTTGTGTTCGAGGGAGGCGAAAGCGATCGCTTGCTTGGTGTTTGCCGGCTTCGTTTTCCGTTGAGACTTCGCTGCAAGGTCCAGAACAACGGATTCCACGAGTACCTATGGTTGATTCTTTCATTTTTCCGGTTGTTTGGTAAAGGAAAAACGGCAGTCTTAGCAGGATAATAAAACCAATTGTGGGGTTCCAGTAAACACGTCCGCCCGCCATTGCTGAAAGTCCCTTAAAATTTTAATTGCTACAAGACGGTGAAAATTGCATGTGCATCACTAATCTGTGTAATGAGGACTGATTTGATGAACCTGAGTACTGTCTGAGCAGTATGCTATAGAATTAGCTGCCTTAAGCAAATATCTTGACAGCCAAAATACAATACGATAGGAAATTACTATCAATTTGATTTCTTACGTAGATATTGCCCTGTCGTAATACTACAAATCTTCAAAGTTTCAGAATGGCAAAGATTCGGCAGGCCGAGGTATCATAGAATAACTTTTAATTTAAAGGATTTGGGCAATTGGTCGAAGTGCGCATGCGTAGTAACTAAAAGTTCTTTCCTTAAATCGCGTGCAAATCTAATCATTGCAATTAAAATCGTACGCGTTATCTAAACCTAAGTCTATGCCCTACTATTACATATAGATAGAATATTCAAAATGAATCGATAACCAACGATCCTAGATGACGGCCCTTCTGCCCTTACAATGTCTTATATGGTGTTTTGACAAAAATCTGTAAGGCTGAGCTTCCTTGCAACCATCTCTTCGTATTCTATCTTGTATTATAAATGACTATCATTACGACATAAAATGGATATTAAATTACATATTAATTGCTACAAGATGGTGAAAATTGCAAGTGCATCACTAATCTGTGTAATGAGGACTGATTTGATGAACTTGAGTACTGTCTGAGTAGTATGCTATAGAATTAGCTGCCTTAAGCAAATATCTTGACAGCCAAAATACAATACGATTGCAAATTACTATCAATTTGATTTCTTACGTAGATATTGCCCTGTCGTAATACTAAAACTCTTCAAAGTTGCAGAATTGCAAAGATTAGGCAGGCCAAGGTATCATAGAATAACTTTCATTTAAAAGAATTTAAGCAATTGGTTGAAGCTCGCATGCGTACTAACGAAAAGTTTTTTCCTTAAATCGCATGGAAATCTAATCATTGCAATTAAAATCGTACTTCTTATCTAAACCTAAATCTATACCCTACTATTACATATAGATAGAACATTCAAAATGAATCGATAACCTACGATATTAGATAACGGCCCTTCTGCCCATACAATCTCTTATATGGTGTTTTGACAAAAATCTGTAAGGCTGAGCTTCCTTCAACCATCTCGTGGTATTCTATCTTGTATTATAAATGACTATCATTACGACATAAAATGGATTTTAAATTACATTTTAATTGCTACAAGATGGTAAAAATTGCAAGTGCATTACTAATCTGTGTAATGAGGACTGATTTAATGAACTTGGGTACTGTCTGGGCAGAATGCTATAGAATTAGCTGCCTTAAGCAAATGTCTTGACAGCCAAAATTTAATACGATTGCGAATTACTATCACGTTGATTTCTTACGTAGATATTGCCCTGTCGTAATACTACAAATCTTCAAAGTTACAGAATTGCAAAGATTCGGCAGGCCGAAGTATCATAGAATAACTTTCATTTTAAAGGATTAAGGCAATTGGTCGAAGTGCGCATGCGTAGTAAGTAAAACTTGTTTCCTTAAATCGCATGGAAATCTAATCATTGCAATTAAAATCGTACTTCTTATCTAAACCTGAGTCTATACCCTACTATTACATATAGATAGAACATTCAAAATGAATCGATAACCTACGATCCTAAATGACGGCTCTTCCTCCGATAAAATCTCTTATATGGTGTTTTGACAAAAATCTGTAAGGCTGAGCTTCCTTGCAACGATCTCGTGGTATTCTATCTTGTATTATAAATGACTATCATTACGACATAAAATGGATTTTAAATTACATTTTAATTGCTACAAGATGGTGGAAATTGCATGTGCATCACT
The DNA here is from genome assembly GCA_949710005.1 of Ricordea florida. Taxonomy (NCBI): domain Eukaryota; kingdom Metazoa; phylum Cnidaria; class Anthozoa; order Corallimorpharia; family Ricordeidae; genus Ricordea; species Ricordea florida. Next base: position 22,957,747 of record OX453276.1, on the reverse strand, counting down.
AATCTGTGTAATGAGGACTGATTTGATGAACTTGAGTACTGTCTGGGAAGTATGCTATAGAATTAGCTCCCTTAAGCAAATATCTTGACAGCCAAAATACAATACGATTGCGAATTACTATCATTTGATTTCTTACGTAGATATTGCCCTGTCGTAATACTAAAAATCTTCAACGTTTCAGAATTGCAAAGATTCGGAAGGCCGAAGTATTATAGAATAACTTTGATTTTAAAGGATTTAGGCAATTGGTCGAAGTGCGCATGCGTAGTAACTAAAAGTTCTTTCCTTAAATCGCATGGAAATCTAATCATTACAATTAAAATCGTATTTGTTATCTAAACCTGAGTCTATACCCTACTATTACATATAGATAGAACATTCAAAATGAATCGATAACCTACGATCCTAGATGACGGCTCTACTGCCCATACAATATCTTATATGGTGTTTTGACAAAAATCTGTGAGGCTGACCTTTCTTGCAACCATCTCGTGGTAGTCTATCTTTTATTATAAATGACTATTATTACGACATAAAATGGATTTTAAATTACATTTTAATTGCTACAAGATGGTTAAAATTACATGTGCATCACTAATCTGTGTAATGAGGACTGATTTGATGAACTTAAGTACTGTCTGAGCAGTATGCTATAGAATTAGCTGCCTTAAGCAAATATCTTGACAGCCAAAATACAATACGATTGCAAATTACTATCAATTTGATTTCTTACGTAGATATTGCCCTGTCGTAATACTAAAACTCTTCAAAGTTGCAGAATTGCAAAGATTAGGCAGGCCAAGGTATCATAGAATAACTTTCATTTAAAAGAATTTAAGCAATTGGTTGAAGCTCGCATGCGTACTAACGAAAAGTTTTTTCCTTAAATCGCATGGAAATCTAATCATTGCAATTAAAATCGTACTTCTTATCTAAACCTGAATCTATACCCTACTATTACATATAGATAGAACATTCAAAATGAATCGATAACCTACGATATTAGATAACGGCCCTTCTGCCCATACAATCTCTTATATGGTGTTTTGACAAAAATCTGTAAGGCTGAGCTTCCTTCAACCATCTCGTGGTATTCTATCTTGTATTATAAATGACTATCATTACGACATAAAATGGATTTTAAATTACATTTTAATTGCTACAAGATGGTAAAAATTGCAAGTGCATTACTAATCTGTGTAATGAGGACTGATTTAATGAACTTGGGTACTGTCTGGGCAGAATGCTATAGAATTAGCTGCCTTAAGCAAATGTCTTGACAGCCAAAATTTAATACGATTGCGAATTACTATCACGTTGATTTCTTACGTAGATATTGCCCTGTCGTAATACTACAAATCTTCAAAGTTTCAGAATTGCAAAGATTCGGCAGGCCGAAGTATCATAGAATAACTTTCATTTTAAAGGATTAAGGCAATTGGTCGAAGTGCGCATGCGTAGTAAGTAAAACTTGTTTCCTTAAATCGCATGGAAATCTAATCATTGCAATTAAAATCGTACTTCTTATCTAAACCTGAGTCTATACCCTACTATTACATATAGATAGAACATTCAAAATGAATCGATAACCTACGATCCTAAATGACGGCCCTTCTGCCGATAAAATCTCTTATATGGTGTTTTGACAAAAATCTGTAAGGCTGAGCTTCCTTGCAACGATCTCGTGGTATTCTATCTTGTATTATAAATGACTATCATTACGACATAAAATGGACTTTAAATTACATTTTAATTGCTACAAGATGGTGAAAATTGCATGTGCATCACTAATCTGTGTAATGAGGACTGCTTTGATGAACTTGAGTACTGTCTGAGCAGTATGCTATAGAATTAGCTGCCTTAACCAAATATCTTGACAGCCAAAATACAATACGATTGGGAATTACTATCAATTTGATTTCTTACGTAGATATTGCCCTGTCGTAATACTAAAAACCTTAAAAGTTTCAGAATTGCAAAGATTTGGCAGGCCTAGGTATTATAGAATAACTTTCATTTAAAAGGACTTAGGCAATTGGTTGAAGTGCGCATGCGTAGTAACTAAAAGTTCTATCCTTAAATCGCATTGAAATCTAATCATTGCAATTAAAATCGTACTTGTTATCTAAACATGAGTCTATACCCTACTATTACATACAGATAGAACATTCAAAATGAATCGATAACTTACGTTCCTAAATGACGGCCCTTCTGCCCTTACAATGTCTTGTATGGTGTTTTGACAAAAATCTGTAAGGCTGAGCTTCCTTGCAACCATCTCTTGGTATTCTATCTTGCATTATAAATGACTATCATTACGACACAAAATGGATTTTAAATTACATTTTATTGCTACAAGATGGTGAAAATTGCATGTGCATCACTAATCTGTGTAATGAGGACTGATTTGATGAACTTGAGTACTGTCTGAGTAGTATGCTATAGAATTAGCTGCCTTAAGCAAATATCTAGACAGCCAAAATACAAGACGATTGCGAATTACTATCAATTTGATCTCTTACGTAGATATTGCCCTGTCGTAATACTACAAATCCTCAAAGTTTTAGAATTGCAAAGATTCGGCATGCCGAGGTATCATATAATAACTTTTATTTTTAAGGATTTGGGCAATTAGTCGAAGTGTGCATGCGTAGTAACTAAAAGTTCTTTACTTAAATCGCATGGAAATCTAATCATTGCAATTAAAATCGTACTTGTTATCTAAACCTGAGTCTATACCCTACTATTACATATAGATAGAACATTCAAAATGAATCGATAACCTACGATCCTAGATGACGTCCCTTTTGCCCATACAATCTCTTATATGGTGTTTCGACAAAAATCTGTAAGGCTGAGCTTCCTTGCAACCATCTCTTGGTATTCTATCTACTAATATAAATGACTATCATTACGACATAAAATGGATTTTAAATTACATTTTAATTGCTACAAGATGGTGGAAATTGCATGTGCATCACTAATCTGTGTAATGAGGACTGATTTGATGAACTTGAGTACTGTCTGGGAAGTATGCTATAGAATTAGCTCCCTTAAGCAAATATCTTGACAGCCAAAATACAATACGATTGCGAATTACTATCAAGTTGATTTCTTACGTAGATATTGCCCGGTCGTAATACTAAAAATCTTCAACGTTTCAGAATTGCAAAGATTCGGAAGGCCGAAGTATTATAGAATAACTTTGATTTTAAAGGATTTAGGCAATTGGTCGAAGTGCGCATGCGTAGTAACTAAAAGTTCTTTCCTTAAATCGCATGGAAATCTAATCATTACAATTAAAATCGTATTTGTTATCTAAACCTGAGTCTATACCCTACTATTACATATAGATAGAACATTCAAAATGAATCGATAACCTACGATCCTAGATGACGGCTCTACTGCCCATACAATATCTTATATGGTGTTTTGACAAAAATCTGTGAGGCTGACCTTTCTTGCAACCATCTCGTGGTAGTCTATCTTTTATTATAAATGACTATTATTACGACATAAAATGGATTTTAAATTACATTTTAATTGCTACAAGATGGTTAAAATTACATGTGCATCACTAATCTGTGTAATGAGGACTGATTTGATGAACTTAAGTACTGTCTGAGCAGTATGCTATAGAATTAGCTGCCTTAAGCAAATATCTTGACAGCCAAAATACAATACGATTGCAAATTACTATCAATTTGATTTCTTACGTAGATATTGCCCTGTCGTAATACTAAAACTCTTCAAAGTTGCAGAATTGCAAAGATTAGGCAGGCCAAGGTATCATAGAATAACTTTCATTTAAAAGAATTTAAGCAATTGGTTGAAGCTCGCATGCGTACTAACGAAAAGTTTTTTCCTTAAATCGCATGGAAATCTAATCATTGCAATTAAAATCGTACTTCTTATCTAAACCTGAATCTATACCCTACTATTACATATAGATAGAACATTCAAAATGAATCGATAACCTACGATATTAGATAACGGCCCTTCTGCCCATACAATCTCTTATATGGTGTTTTGACAAAAATCTGTAAGGCTGAGCTTCCTTCAACCATCTCGTGGTATTCTATCTTGTATTATAAATGACTATCATTACGACATAAAATGGATTTTAAATTACATTTTAATTGCTACAAGATGGTAAAAATTGCAAGTGCATTACTAATCTGTGTAATGAGGACTGATTTAATGAACTTGGGTACTGTCTGGGCAGAATGCTATAGAATTAGCTGCCTTAAGCAAATGTCTTGACAGCCAAAATTTAATACGATTGCGAATTACTATCACGTTGATTTCTTACGTAGATATTGCCCTGTCGTAATACTACAAATCTTCAAAGTTTCAGAATTGCAAAGATTCGGCAGGCCGAAGTATCATAGAATAACTTTCATTTTAAAGGATTAAGGCAATTGGTCGAAGTGCGCATGCGTAGTAAGTAAAACTTGTTTCCTTAAATCGCATGGAAATCTAATCATTGCAATTAAAATCGTACTTCTTATCTAAACCTGAGTCTATACCCTACTATTACATATAGATAGAACATTCAAAATGAATCGATAACCTACGATCCTAAATGACGGCCCTTCTGCCGATAAAATCTCTTATATGGTGTTTTGACAAAAATCTGTAAGGCTGAGCTTCCTTGCAACGATCTCGTGGTATTCTATCTTGTATTATAAATGACTATCATTACGACATAAAATGGACTTTAAATTACATTTTAATTGCTACAAGATGGTGAAAATTGCATGTGCATCACTAATCTGTGTAATGAGGACTGATTTTATGAACTTGAGTACTGTCTGAGCAGTATGCTATAGAATTAGCTGCCTTAACCCTATCTAGACCGGGCTTTTTTTTGCTTGTTTTGCCCGGGGGGGGCCCTAATCGGCCCCCCCTCCGTATCTCGTTAACGAATGGTCCTATGACCACCAAATTTACAGTGAAAGGTGTATGGGCCAAAAACAATCTACAGAGGTAGTTTGACATCATGATGACGTAATACATTCTTATTATGACGTCATCTCTTTTATTTCATTGTAAAATACGGTATTTTTTTCTCTTTTAGGCATCAAAACTGAGCAAGATAAATGTTACTAAAAACAGTATTGTATATCTTAAGCATTGTTTACATAATTGGCGATTATTATATACGTCATGATGACGTCATATATATGTATGTGTAATGACATAACTTTATGACTTTTTAAAGTATACCTAAAATGTAGGTAATCATTACAAGATCATTACAAATCAGAGTTCGGTTAAGTCTTAATGTCAATCGCCATTTTTGTTACCCACAATGCATTGATAAACTATCCCAAAATGCAATTCTCCATAGATTTCCAAAAAATCAGTAAGTGTCCTACTTACTCGGCAGAAAATAGCAATTTTCTTGAACAACAATGTTAAACAGCATGTGTGTACTGTTTTTGATAAAAGGTTTACCAAAAAAAAATCAAAGTTTGGTAAATTTTTTTTTTCTTATGATCCGCAATCTTGGATCCGCCATCTTGGAATTTTTCAGTTATTCTTTTCTGCATAATAATGTTTAAAAACATACATCAATTGACTGGAAACAACTAATTATAGTTTATCAAACATTTTTATAATCAAATCATGGTATTTACTTATCTAATATTAGAGATATTATCATGAAACTAAAAATATTGTCCGCCATCTTTATTTTTGCTAATTATAAATTCATGAATTCATCTAATTTGCAAACAATGGTCATAAATTGTATAAACTACTATTAAATTAATGATGTATTGATGAATCAGTGTAAAAGACCAGTGCAATGGTGAAATTGTAAACAATATGTCCAAAGAAATACTCATTCCAAAATTTTGAAAATATACCTGTGACGAATCGCCTACCATGAAAACACCAAAAATGACAGACATTCATAACCAACATAGAAATGTTGCCAGATAAATTTTAGGAAAAGTCATGAAGTTTGGTGGTCCTAGCTTTCCTGGTTTGGGAAATACGAGCTGTTAAATTTGGGTAGGGCCTCAAAGGCCCCCCCCGGTCTAGATAGGGTTAAGCAAGTATCGAGAAAGCCAAAATACAAGGCGATTGCGAATTACTATCAATTTGATTTCTTACGTAGATATTGCCCTGTCGTAATACCACAAATCTTTAAAGTTTCAGAATTGAAAAGATTCGGCAGGCCGAAGTATCATATAATAACATTCATTTTAAAGAATTTAGGCAATTGGTTGATGTGCGCATGCGTAGTAACTAAAAGTTGTTTCCTTAAATCGCATGGAAATCGAATCATTGCAATTAAAATCGTACTTGTTATCTTACCCTGAGTCTATACCCTACTATTACATATAGATAGAACATTCAAAATGAATCGATAACCTACGATCCTACATGACGGCCCTTATGCCAATACAACCTCTTATATGGTGTTTTGACAAAAATCTGTAAGGCTGAGCTTCCTTGCAACCATCTCGTGGTATTCTATCTTCTATTATAAATGAATATTATTACCACATCAAATGGATTTTAAATTACATTTTAATTGCTACAAGATGGTGAAAATTGCATGTGCATAACTAATCTGTGTAATGAGGACTGATTTAATGAACTTGAGTACTGTCTGAGCAGTATGCTATAGAATTAGCTGCCTTAACCAAATATCTTGACAGCCAAAATACATAACGATTGCAAATTACTATCAATTTAATTTTTTACGTAGATATTGCCCTGTCGTAATACTACAAATCTTCAAAGTTTCATAATTGCAAAGTTTCGGCAGTCCGAGATATCATAGAATAACTTTTATTTTTAAGGATTTGGGCAATTGGTAGAAGTTTGCATGCTTAGTAACTAAAAGTGTTTTCCTTAAATCGCATGGAAATCTAATCATTGCAATTAAAATCGTACTTGTTATCTAAACCTGAATCTATACCCTACTATTACATATAGATAGAACATTCAAAATGAATCGATAACCTACGATCCTAAATGACGGCCCTTCTGCCCATACAATCTCGTATATGGTGTTTTGACAAAAATCTGTAAGGTTGAGCTTCCTTGCAACCATCTCGTGGTATTCTATCTTGTATTATAAATGACTATCATTACGACATAAAATGGACTTTAAATTACATTTTAATTGCTACAAGATGGTAAAAATTGCATGTGCATCTTTAATCTGTGTAATGAGGACTAATTTGATGAACTTGAGTACTGTCTGATTAGTATGCTATAGAATTAGCTGCCTTAATCAAATATCGAGACAGCCAAAATACAAGACGATATCGAATTACTATCAATTTGATTTCTTACGTAGATATTGCCCTGTCGTAATACTACAAATCTTTAAAGTTTCAGAATTGCAAAGATTCGGCAGGCCGAGGTATCATAGAATAACTTTTATTTTAAAGGATTTGGGCAATTGGTCGAAGTGCGCATGCGTAGTAACTAAAAGTTGTTTCCTTAAATCGCGTGGAAATCTAATCATTGCAATTGAAATCGTACTCGTTATCTAAACCTGAATCTATACCCTACTATTACATATAGATAGAACATTCAAAATGAATCGATAACCAACGATCCTAGATGACGGCCCTTCTGCCCATACAATCTCTTATATGGTGTTTTGACAAAAATCTGTAAGGCTGACCTTTCTTGCAACCATCTCTTGGTATTCTATCTTGTATTATAAATGACTATCATTACGACATAAAATGGATTTAAAATTACATTTTAATTGCTACAAGATGGTGAAAATTGCATGTGCATCACTAATCTGTGTAATGAGGACTGATTTGATGAACTTGAGTACTGTCTGTGCAGTTTGCTATAGAATTATTTGCTTTAAGCAAATATATTAAATCCCAAAATACAATACGATTGCGAATTACTATCAATTTGATTTCTTACGTAGATATTGCCTTGTCGTAATACTACAAATATTCAAAGTTGCAGAATTGCAAAGATTCGGCAGACCGAGGTATCATAGAATAACTTTTATTTTCAAGGATTTGGGCAATTGGTCGAAGTGTGCATGCGTAGTAACTAAAAGTTCTTTCCTTAAATCGCATGGAAATCTAATCACACGCCGGGCACGGGCAACCTAAAAATCGGCCATTTGCCATTTCTTTTGGTCAGCGGCATTTCATTGAACCTCAGAAAAATATTTTACGAATTTAAGATGGCAGCTAGGAAGAGATTTAGTGTAGAGGACGTACTTGAGCAGGTTTTAGAGGAGAAAGGAAGTGATGTAGATAGTGAGGAAGAGGAAGATCTAGATCTTCAGGTAGATATGCAGAAGGAAAAAATGGAGGAGTGGGTTGAGTCATTTGATGGGGGAGAGTGCTGCGATCACGAATTCTTTCGTGAAAATGTGAAACAGGCAGTACTTCCTATTGTTCGCCAGTCGTTCTTGACTAAAGAGCCAGGAGGTTAGCTTCTTTATTTCCTAAGTTGTTAATACGATGACTAATATTTTGAGTGCCTATAAAATATATTTAGTCAATGCACGTTAGAGGTAGAGGACATTGCCGTTCGATGGTTTTGAAAGATTTAATCCTGCTTTACGATTTAATACCATGACATGAAACAAATTTAAGCTTGATTATTTTATAATACCTTCAATTCTTTCAGTAAATCGAGGCTTAGTTGTGCGGCAATCTATCAAAATGAAATATTTATTTTGAAATAAAAGAAAATTATCTCTTAATACATCGTGATTTATCCACTTTGATTCTTAAAGGGATAATTCCGGCCCTGAGATGCTAAGAAAAACTTAATTCTTTAATTATATAATTTCCTAATTTTTTTTTGTAGTTGAAAATTGCCTTAATATGATAAAAGCATTTGCTTCTCTTTTAGATCATCACTTAGCTGCCCTACATTTGAGATCAAAATCTCTAAATGTGGGGTCAGTGCTTGACTCAGAGTCAAGAGTATGGCTCAACTGTATTTATAGACGACTAGCGGGAAAGGTGGGAATACGGAAGCCGTACTATGGAGAGATTACGAGAAGCATACCATTTGACATTTTCCTTTGTCTAAAGGAAGTGTTGAGGGACCTAAATGCTAAAGAGCCCGACTGTTATTTTGCCCAAAACAACAAAGCACAAGTTATTTCTTTAACATCATCACATCTTGTTCATCGCCTCTTTGCATGTTTATCTGGACAGACACCCAAGAAGATTAAGAGTTACTTTAAACGAACACTAACTGGACTCACTAGACATCAACATAAAGTCAGACTGATAATTTCGACGACCAAGGACTTTGCTTTTGTGTATAAAAAAAGGAATGGCCAGTTAGTTCTTCAGTTCTATTATGGTGAGTGGAACTATCATGGTAACCCTCAACACTTTGACTAAAGTAATTTTCCTTCCTTTTTCCTTTCTATTAGTATTAGATTACAGTAGTTGCTCTTCCAACATGTGCAGTAGCATCTATTAGTACTAGATTACAGTAGCTGCTCTTCCAACATGTGCAGTAGCACCTACTAGCATTAGATTAGAGTCGTTGTTCTTCCAACATGTGCAGTAGCACCTATTAGCATTAGATTACAGTAGTTGTTCTTCCAACATGTGCAGTAGCACCTATTAGCATTAGATTACAGTAGTTTTCCTTCCAACATGTGCAGTAGCACCTACTAGCATTAGATTAGAGTAGTTGTTCTTCCAACATGTGCAGTAGCACCTACCAGCATTAGATTACAGTAGTTGTTCTTCCAACATGTGCAGTAGCACCTATTAGCATTAGATTACAGTAGTTGTTCTTCCAACATGTGCAATGGCACCTATTAGCATTAGATTAGAGTAGTTTTTCTTCCAACATGTGCAGTAGCACCTACCAGCATTAGATTACAGTAGTTGTTCTTCCAACATGTGCAATGGCACCTATTAGCATTAGATTACAGTAGTTGCTCTTCCAACATGTGCAGTAGCACCTATTAGCGTTAGATTACAGTAGTTTTCCTTCCAACATGTGCAGTAGCACCTATTAGCATTAGATTACAGTAGTTGTTCTTCCAACATGTGCAGTAGCACCTATTAGCATTAGATTACAGTAGTTGCTCTTCCAACTTGTGCAGTAGCACCTATTAGTACTAAAGTGGTAGGAGAGTTATGCCCTTATTAGAGATATTTGTTTGGACTGCACCAATAAAACATTCCTGAAAACAATTTCAAGATCACACAAGACTTGAACTAAAGTGAATTTTTTTTATTACTGTAAATGATACAATCTGTTTGTGATGACAAAATTATCTTGTTGCATGGTTGCCCAAAAGAAAGAATAAACAAAGATGAAATTCACAAGAGTTGCTATCAAATGATAAAAAGTCAAGTGTAGAGATCATAAAAGACAAACATATGGCTAAATAGCTCCAAAAAAGGTACAAACATTGTTTTGTCTTTTACCATATTCAGTAATATGTAAACTAATCTTAAAATTATTATTAGAATAACAACAAGATTAAACAAAGATCTACTTTGCCTGTGCTCCACAAACCAGACTTTTTTCTCCTTGGATGTCTAAGTATACCAGTTATATTGACCCTTTAAGCCCTAATATTGAAATAAAAGTTCTCCTTTAATTTCCCTATTTGATAATTATAGCAATGGTGGAGAGAATTTAATACAGTATCAGGAGAATCCACCTGAAGTGATTATATCCTTAATTCTCATTATTCCTGTGGCTGGATAAGCAGTGTTACTACAAGGAGAAATTTGATGTCATTCACTGTTAGGGCTTAAAGGATTAAACAGTGAGGTTATGTATGGTGGCCCAGATGCAAAACATAAATCTCAGTACAAAAACAAACCTTGGGGCATCAACAAAACTCAGTACACAAAACCCAGCCCACAAAAATCAGTGCAGAACCAAAATGTTAGGACATTTTGCACTTGTGGACCAGCACAACTATTTCCCCTTATGAAAAGTCAAGACAGCTTGAGGAGCTTACCTTGCTTGTCACATTCAATGATAAGTAATCTAAGTGGATGACTGCAGTATTTGCATTTCTCTTCACTTGGATCTTTATGGAAGCCACAGTTACAGAAATCTGGTTTAGTGGTCCGTTTTGGCTCATATGTTAGGCCAGATGTGGCCACTTTGCCTGTTTGATTATGACCACGTTCACGTAACCATAGCAATGAAATATACTCATGCATAAAAATCTGTGGCCATCTGGAATTGAATTCAGTGTTTCTACAGTACCTTGCAATAGAAACATGCTTGGCTTCCCTTCCCTCCATTGAATTCAGGCCCAGACCCAAGCCATACTTACCAAACATGTCCTTAGTATGAGCTGGCACAATAAACCCTAGAGTCCATACAGAAGTATGGAAATTAAAAATAAGTACAAATACTCTATAAAAGGTTCTACACAGACGTTCAAGTTTGATCACTTGTTCACTGTTTATTGAAACCCGACTAAACAGTGATATACAGTCCCGCAACACCAAACACAAAAAAGCAAGAGCACGAAGGTGTTGCTTTGCTTTGGGATCTTCTACAAAGGAATCTACGGAGGAAATTAACAACATAAAATTATGTACAAACATGCGTGAGTCCTTCCCTGTGAAACGATAGTCAAATTTCTTCTCTTTACTTCTGCTTTCATTAAACCATCGTATAATTCTCTTGGCAAGCCTGGAAAGATCACACTTTGTACGGAGTGTTTTAACATAACATGCAAATGGAGATTTGGAAGGGATCTGTGAAAAAACATTAATGTGGTTAGTAACAGAGACCTTTAAAACCAATTCTAACAGATGTTGATGGAGGAGGGCACAGACATTGTTTTTTAAATGCAAAGGATCTACATGGATTCTTTCAATGACAGGGCCTAGAGGGGGAATGAATTCTTGTCTGCTATTTTGACTTGAAATGAAGGTTGTGATCTTGTTTCTTTTTGTAGTCTCTGCAAGTTTTTGTTTTGAAATTTTCTTTTTTAGGGTTTCCACTTCCTTGGCTACTTTTAGTCTGGTGTTATAATCCCAAGGATGCCATGTGTTTTTTTTTTCATTTCCAAATGTTCCATTTATGAGAACACCATTTTCTTTGGTCACATCTGCAAAAGAAGAAAAATATTTTGCACTATTGCTAAGTTCTCCAGTAATAAATGAAAGCATTTTCATGTCATTGGGGAGTTCAGCTATATAGAACTTGACATTAACAGATTGACCATTGTGTGTTAAGACATATGTCTTATTTTCAACAGTGTCAATTTTTCTAGCAAGATGGTTAAGAAATCTCTCCACTGGTTTACTATTTTCACTACAATTGGCTCCAAAGAGGAGGTAGTTTTCATTACTACTCAAAACACCTCTGGTGATATTTAGAATGCCCACTAGCCAAGCACATGCTGTGTCATCCTTTCCGCATGGTGCACCATCTCCACCTAGTGAGACAAAAAATGTGAAAGGTTCGTTATTAAACCAGGTTAATGTATAGCTACTACTGTTAGACAGATAATACTTAGCAAGTGTAAGAAGTGTCTCTTCTAAACCCCGATAGCATCCATGAACCTTTTCATCCATACCCTCACACAGAGTATAAGCAACACTATACACATTACCTATAGGGATCTGTTTAATGTATGACATTAGCTTATTATAAGGGAGCAGTCTAGGAATGGGACAACCTGCAACAGATAAGGGTATGTTCTGCCTACCACTTATAGCATTATGTTTAAAACACATTTCCCTATAGACTTTGCGGTATTTCCTTTTTCCCATGACACCCCCACTATAATAAACAGCTACACTTCTGATCTTATTTTTCTCTGACTCTTCATATTTTTTTAGCTGTTTCTTGGTCTTTGATGTAACTGCTTTCATGATTTTCTTGGAATTCATTACTTTCTCTGCTACAAGGCCAGCATCACACTTGCTCACAACTGTGTCAAGCAATCCGAATTCAGCTGGTTCTGTCTCCTCTGGGCTCCCACCATGAAGCTTTAAAGCTGCTTGAAACGTATTGTTTCTTCTTCTTCTAGCTTCTCTGATACTTAGCTGTAGGGTGGTTGGTTTCTTCCTTGCACTACGTGCCTTCACTGACTTTACTTCTCTACCTACACTGTCTAGCTCTTCTACATCCTCAAGTACTCTGGCGATCTAAAAAATATCTTGTTGGTTAAACTGGATTTTATCTAGATAACTTTTAAAACAAATTAAAATCATGATTTTCAATATTTCCGGGTGTTTTTCTAGGGTAAGTTATAGTTTTTTTGTCAGAATTAGGAGAGGGGGCTCTTTCAACGATCATTTAAACGGTCAGAGTTCTTGGCTACAGCTTGTTTGCGAATTTCGCGGGAAAAACCATTCGCTTACATAAGACACTGGTTTTATCTTACCTTTTCATCGAGCCTCCTGCACAGATGCACCTTTGCATCTCTCACTTTCCTTTTCTCCTCCAGGACCCTGTCCATTTTCGTTATCTCCTCGTTCACTGCCACAATTCATCTAGCTTTCCTGACCATTTCCTCTCTAGCCTCCTTCCTTCTTTTGCTTAGGGCACCGAGATCGAATCTGGGCATTGCGGCGATTTGGTCATAAAACAGAGACGACTTGTGCGAAAGCGAAGGTGTTGATAAAAAAACAAAAACCAACAAAATTTTATATCACCATCAGAGAAACCGATTTTTAAAAAAAATAGTAGAATTGCGCTTATTGTGAAGAAAAAGTCCCAAGGCTCAAAATTTGTTCTTCATCGGAAATTCTTGAAACTATTAAAATAGATGCGCACGATCGGGGGGAAACTCATCTATTCCGCCATGTTTCCTCAAGTGATTGGTATCAAAATGACCGTCGTCCTCGGCTCAACCAAACTCGGTAACCCGATTCTTCTCCGGTAAAGGGCGATTGAACCTACAAGGCTCAGAAGTGACGTCCTTTTTCAAATCGCAAATTTGAGCCCAGTCCTCCGAAAAGTACAAACGGCCAATATGGCGGCATATGACAGATGTTTGGCCGTCTTTAAGGTTGAGCGTGCCCGGCGTGTCATTGCAATTAAAATCGTACTTGTTATCTAAACCTGAGTCTATACCCTACTATTACATATAGATAGAACATTCAAAATGAATCGATAACCTACGATCCTAAATGACGGCCCTTCTGCCCATACAATCTCTTATATGGTGTTTTGACAAAAATCTGTAAGGCTGAGCTTCCTTGCAACCATCTCGTGGTATTCTATCTTGTATTATAAATGACTATCAATACGACATAAAATGGACTTTAAATTACATTTTAATTGCTACAAGATGGTGAAAATTGCATGTGCATCACTAATCTGTGTAATAAGGACTGATTTGATGAACTTAAGTACTGTCTGAGCAGTATGCTATAGAATTAGATGCCTTGAGCATATATCTTGACAGCCAAAATACAAGACTATTGCGAATTACTATCAAGTTAATTTCTTACGTAGACATTGCCCAGTCGTAATACTACAAATCTTCAAAGTTTCAGAATTGCAAAGATTCGGCAGGCCGAGGTATCATAGAAAAACTTTGATTTTAAAGGACTTATGCAATTGGTCGAAGTGCGCATGCGTAGTAACTAAAAGTTCTTTCCTTAAATCGCATGGAAATCTAATCATTGCAATTAAAATCGTACTTGTTATCTTAACCTAAGATCCATACCCTACTATTACATATAGATAGAACATTCAAAATGAATCGATAACCTACGATCCTAGATGACGGCCCTGCTGCCCATACAATCTCTTATATGGTGTTTTGACAAAAATCTGTAAGGCTGAGCTTCCTTGCAACCATCTCTTGGTATTCTCTCTTGTATTATAAATGACTATCATTACGACATAAAATGGATTTTAAATTACATTTTAATTCCTACAAGATGATAAAAATTGCAAGTGCATCACTAATCTGTGTAATGAGGACTAATTTGATGAACTTGAGTACTGTCTGACCAGTATGCTATAGAATTAGCTGCCTTAAGCAAATATCTTGACAGCCAAAATACAATACGATTGCAAATTACTATCAATTTGATTTCTTACGTAGACATTGCCCTTTCGTAATACTAAAAATCTTCAAAGTTTCAGAATTGCAAAGATTCGGAAGGCCGACGATCATAGAATAACTTTGATTTTAAAGGATTTAGGCAATTCATCGAGGTGCGCATGCGTAGTAACTAAAAGTTCTTTCAATAAATCGCGTTGAAATCTAATCATTGCAATTAAAATCGTACTCGTTATCTAAACCTGAGTCTATACCCTACTTTTACATATAAATAGAACGTTCAAAATAAATCGATAACCTACGATCCTAGATGACGGCTCTTCTGCCCATACAATCTCATATGGTGTATTGACAAAAATCTGTAAGGCTGAGCTTTCTTGCAACCATCTCTTTGTATTTTCTCTTGTATTATAAATGACTATCATTACCACATAAAATGGATTTTAAATTACATTTTAATTGCTACAAGATGGTTAAAATTGCATGTGCATCACTAATCTGTGTAATGAGGACTGATTTGATGAACTTGAGTACTGTCTGAGCAGTATGCCATAGAATTAGCTGCCTTAAGCAAATATCTTGACAGCCAAAATACAAGACGATTGCGAATTACTATCAATTTGATTTCTTACGTCGATATTTCCCTGTCGTAATACTACAAATCTTCAAAGTTTCAGAATTGCAAAGATTCGGCAGGCCGAGGTATCATAGAATAACTTCCATTTAAAAGGATTTAGGCAATTGGTTGAAGTGCGCATGCGTAGTAACTAAAAGTTCTTTCCGTCAATCGCCTTAAATTCTAATCATTGCAATTAAAATCGTATTTGTTATCTAAACCTGAGTCTATACCCTACTATTACATATAGATAGAACATTCAAAATGAATCGATAACCTACGATCCTAGATGACGGCCCTGCTGCCCATACAATCTCTTATATGGTGTTTTGACAAAAATCTGTAAGGCTGAGCTTCCTTGCAACCATCTCTTGGTATTCTCTCTTGTATTATAAATGACTATCATTACGACATAAAATGGATTTTAAATTACATTTTAATTGCTACAAGATGGTGAAAATTGCATGTGCATCACTAACTTGTGTAACGAGGACTGATTTGATGAACTTAAGTACTGTCTGACCAGTAAGCTATAGAATTAGCTGCCTTGAGCATATATCCTGACAGGCAAAATACAAGACCATTGCGAATTACTATCAAGTTGATTTCTTACGTAGATATTGCCCTGTCGTAATACTACAAATCTTTAAAGTTTCAGAATTGCAAAGATTTGGCAGGCCAAGGTATCATAGAACAACTTTGATTTTAAAGGATTTAGGCAATTGGTCGAAGTGCGCATGCGTAGTAACTAAACGTTCTTTCCTTAAATCGCATGGAAATCTAATCATTGCAATTAAAATCGTACTTGTTATCTTAACCTAAGATCCATACCCTACTATTACATATAGATAGAACATTCAAAATGAATCGATAACCTACGATCCTAGATGACGGCCCTGCTGCCCATACAATCTCTTATATGGTGTTTTGACAAAAATCTGTAAGGCTGAGCTTCCTTGTAACCATCTCTTGGTATTCTCTCTGGTATTATAAATGACTATCATTACGACATAAAATGGATTTTAAATTACATTTTAATTGCTACAAGATGATGAAAATTGCAAGTGCATCACTAATCTGTGTAATGAGGACTGATTTGATGAACTTGAGTACTGTCTCAGCAGTATGCTATAGAATTAGCTGTTTTAAGCAAAATTCTTAACGAGCAAAATACAATACGATTCAAATTACTATCAATTTGATTTCTTATGTAGATATTGCCCTTTCGTAATACTAAAAATCTTAAAAGTTTCAGAATTGCAAAGAATCGGCAGGCTGAGGTATCATAGAATAACTTTCATTTAAAAGGATTTAGGCAATTGGTTGAAGTGCGCATGCGTAGTAACTAAAAGTTCTTTCCTTAAATCGCATGGAAATCTAATCATTGCAATTAAAATCGTACTTGTTATCTAAACCTGAGTCTATACCCTACTATTACATATAGATAGAACATTTAAAATGAATCGATAACCTACGATCCTAGATGACGGCCCTTCTGCCCATACAATCTCTTATATGGTGTTTTGACAAAAATCTGTAAGGCTAAGCTTCCTTGCAACCATCTCTTTGTATTCTATCTTGTATTATAAATGACCATCATTACGACATAAAATGGATTTTAAATTACATTTTAATTGCTACAAGATGGTGAAAATTGCATCTGCATCACTAATCTGCGTAATGATGACTGATTTGATGAACTTAAGTACTGTCTGATTAGTATGCTATAGAATTAGCTGACTTGAGCATATATCCTGACAGGCAAAATACAAGACTATTGCGAATTACTATCAAGTTGATTTCTTACGTAGATATTGCCCTGTCGTAATACTACAAATCTTCAAAGTTTCAGAATTGCAAAGATTCGGCAGGCCGAGGTCTCATAGAATAACTTTTATTTAAAAGGATTTAGGCAATTGGTTGAAGTGCGCATGCGTAGTAACTAAAAGTTCTTTCCTTAAATCGCATGGAAATCTAATCATTGCAATTAAAATCGTACTTGTTATCTTAACCTAAGATCCATACCCTACTATTACATATAGATAGAACATTCAAAATGAATCGATAACCTACGATCCTAGATGACGGCCCTGCTGCCCATACAATCTCTTATATGGTGTTTTGACAAAAATCTGTAAGGCTGAGCTTCCTTGCACCTATATCTTTTTGTATTCTATCTTGTATTATAAATGACCATCATTACGACATAAAATGGATTTTAAATTACATTTTAATTGCTACAAGATGGTGAAAATTGCATCTGCATCACTAATCTGCGTAATGATGACTGATTTGATGAACTTAAGTACTGTCTGATTAGTATGCTATAGAATTAGCTGACTTGAGCATATATCCTGACAGGCAAAATACAAGACTATTGCGAATTACTATCAAGTTGATTTCTTACGTAGATATTGCCCTGTCGTAATACTACAAATCTTCAAAGTTTCAGAATTGCAAAGATTCGGCAGGCCGAGGTATCATAGAATAACTTTTATTTAAAAGGATTTAGGCAATTGGTTGAAGTGCGCATGCGTAGTAACTAAAAGTTCTTTCCTTAAATCGCATGGAAATCTAATCATTGCAATTAAAATCGTACTTGTTATCTAAACCTGAGTCTATACCCTACTATTACATATAGATAGAACATTTAAAATGAATCGATAACCTACGATCCTAGATGACGGCCCTTCTGCCCATACAATCTCTTATATGGTGTTTTGACAAAAATCTGTAAGGCTAAGCTTCCTTGCAACCATCTCTTTGTATTCTATCTTGTATTATAAATGACCATCATTACGACATAAAATGGATTTTAAATTACATTTTAATTGCTACAAGATGGTGAAAATTGCATCTGCATCACTAATCTGCGTAATGATGACTGATTTGATGAACTTAAGTACTGTCTGATTAGTATGCTATAGAATTAGCTGACTTGAGCATATATCCTGACAGGCAAAATACAAGACTATTGCGAATTACTATCAAGTTGATTTCTTACGTAGATATTGCCCTGTCGTAATACTACAAATCTTCAAAGTTTCAGAATTGCAAAGATTCGGCAGGCCGAGGTATCATAGAATAACTTTTATTTAAAAGGATTTAGGCAATTGGTTGAAGTGCGCATGCGTAGTAACTAAAAGTTCTTTTCTTAAATCGCATGGAAATCTAATCATTGCAATTAAAATCGTACTTGTTATCTTAACCTAAGATCCATACCCTACTATTACATATAGATAGAACATTCAAAATGAATCGATAACCTACGATCCTAGATGACGGCCCTGCTGCCCATACAATCTCTTATATGGTGTTTTGACAAAAATCTGTAAGGCTGAGCTTCCTTGCACCTATATCTTTTTGTATTCTATCTTGTATTATAAATGACCATCATTACGACATAAAATGGATTTTAAATTACATTTTAATTGCTACAAGATGGTGAAAATTGCATCTGCATCACTAATCTGCGTAATGATGACTGATTTGATGAACTTAAGTACTGTCTGATTAGTATGCTATAGAATTAGCTGACTTGAGCATATATCCTGACAGGCAAAATACAAGACTATTGCGAATTACTATCAAGTTGATTTCTTACGTAGATATTGCCCTGTCGTAATACTACAAATCTTCAAAGTTTCAGAATTGCAAAGATTCGGCAGGCCGAGGTATCATAGAATAACTTTTATTTAAAAGGATTTAGGCAATTGGTTGAAGTGCGCATGCGTAGTAACTAAAAGTTCTTTCCTTAAATCGCATGGAAATCTAATCATTGCAATTAAAATCGTACTTGTTATCTAAACCTGAGTCTATACCCTACTATTACATATAGATAGAACATTTAAAATGAATCGATAACCTACGATCCTAGATGACGGCCCTTCTGCCCATACAATCTCTTATATGGTGTTTTGACAAAAATCTGTAAGGCTAAGCTTCCTTGCAACCATCTCTTTGTATTCTATCTTGTATTATAAATGACCATCATTACGACATAAAATGGATTTTAAATTACATTTTAATTGCTACAAGATGGTGAAAATTGCATCTGCATCACTAATCTGCGTAATGATGACTGATTTGATGAACTTAAGTACTGTCTGATTAGTATGCTATAGAATTAGCTGACTTGAGCATATATCCTGACAGGCAAAATACAAGACTATTGCGAATTACTATCAAGTTGATTTCTTACGTAGATATTGCCCTGTCGTAATACTACAAATCTTCAAAGTTTCAGAATTGCAAAGATTCGGCAGGCCGAGGTATCATAGAATAACTTTTATTTAAAAGGATTTAGGCAATTGGTTGAAGTGCGCATGCGTAGTAACTAAAAGTTCTTTCCTTAAATCGCATGGAAATCTAATCATTGCAATTAAAATCGTACTTGTTATCTTAACCTAAGATCCATACCCTACTATTACATATAGATAGAACATTCAAAATGAATCGATAACCTACGATCCTAGATGACGGCCCTGCTGCCCATACAATCTCTTATATGGTGTTTTGACAAAAATCTGTAAGGCTGAGCTTCCTTGCACCTATATCTTTTTGTATTCTATCTTGTATTATAAATGACCATCATTACGACATAAAATGGATTTTAAATTACATTTTAATTGCTACAAGATGGTGAAAATTGCATCTGCATCACTAATCTGCGTAATGATGACTGATTTGATGAACTTAAGTACTGTCTGATTAGTATGCTATAGAATTAGCTGACTTGAGCATATATCCTGACAGGCAAAATACAAGACTATTGCGAATTACTATCAAGTTGATTTCTTACGTAGATATTGCCCTGTCGTAATACTACAAATCTTCAAAGTTTCAGAATTGCAAAGATTCGGCAGGCCGAGGTATCATAGAATAACTTTCATTTAAAAGGATTTAGGCAATTGGTTGAAGTGCGCATGCGTAGTTAATAAAGTTCTTTCCTTAAATCGCATGGAAATCTAATCATTGCAATTAAAATCGTTCTTGTTATCTTAACCTAAGATCCATACCCTACTATTACATATAGATAGAACATTCAAAATGAATCGATAACCTACGATCCTAGATGACGGCCCTGCTGCCCATACAATCTCTTATATGGTGTTTTGACAAAAATCTGTAAGGGTGAGCTTCCTTGGAACCATCTCTTCGTATTCTCTCTTGTTTTATAAATGACTATCATTACGACATAAAATGGATTTTAAATTACATTTTAATTGCTACAAGATTATGAAAATTGCAAGTGCATCACTAATCTGTGTAATAAGGACTGATTTGATGAAGTTGAGTATTGTCTCAGCAGTATGCTATAGAATTAGCTGCCTTAAGCAAATATCTTGACAGCCAAATACAATACGATTGCAAATTACTATCAATTTGATTTCTTAAGTAGATATTGCCCTGTCGTAATACTAACTAGAAATACGACTCCCGCAAAAACCTCGCGAAGCTAGTTTTTGAAGAAGTCACAATGCTTTTATATTTTATTTTATTTTATATTTTATTTTTTATATCAGCGTAATCCCCATTATTTTATTTGTTATGCTGTGTTTGGTACATAATTAGTGACACCTGATGCAAATTACATGATCAGTATACCGGTCAACACAGTGCTTAAAAATTGACCTTCATTTAGCTCTTTCACTGCGATTGCACCAGAGGGAATAGAAGTAAAATTATTTATTATCTTGAAAGGGAATACAGAGTCGATGAAGTACCACAATAATATTCACTTAACACAAATTGAAAATGATTGTAAATCTTTTGCTGGTGAAATCTTGAAGAGTTGATATGAATGCTTGTGTTTACCATGGTGTAAAAGCCTGTTTTTTTTTTAGTTTTATTTTCTTAGTCTCTGCTGCTTTGTCTTCTTTGTTGTAAATCCCTTTTAAACACAATATGTTCTTACATCGAGGATGAGTTGAATGCTCCAATTATTTTTGGTTTATGTTTTTTTGGTTATAATTGCATGAGATTCATTGTAAGAAGAATCTTCTGATTAGATATTTTATTGTCTACTGCAGTCATTATTTCATTCCCGGGTAACCACAATTGAGAGCATTATGAATAGTGCATGTTTTAATGTGTGTACTCTTTCCAGTTGCAATGGTACCCCCAGTGGTAGATAGAAAAATTCCTCTTCCCTCAAAAGAGATGCCATATCAACAAGTTGGGGGTAAAACAATTGGATTCTACAAAAGCTTTGAATAAAGGTTTGGTAATAGTGAGTGCCCACTGTATAGTATGTGGTTGTGCTATTTTTAGGTCATATCATAAAAACAATACATGTAAGAAAGAGTTATTGAAATCTTACTATGTTCAAAAAGATTGCTGCACTACGTACTCCTGTAAAAAAATAATGTGAAATCAACATCAATCAGTCAAAAGTATATACCACATGAAAGTTTAATTGTGCTGTTACAGAAACAGGCAAAATATCCATACCCAACCATAGAATAGTACATTATTTTGAATATATGAAAATTTCTATTATAAAAACTGCAGAAGAAAGATTTAATATAAGGACGGTATTTCATCGAAAAAGTCATGGCAGCCAGAGGTATTGAACTGTAACCAATGACATATAGTAACGAGAAGAACTATCATTATATTATTATCATTATTATTATCATTACTATTATTATTACTGGTATTGATATTATTATTGTTATATTTTTTATGTTAAACATAATATATTTTTATGGTGTGGGATTCATGTCTTAATCTTGGTAAAGTTATTGTTACTCTACTACTAAAAGCAATACAAAAATCTTCTTAATAGGCTTTCCATCAGAGGTGGTAGTAATCAAAACAGCTCCAAACAATACCATTTCTTCTAAAAGGCTTAGAATCTAGTGCAGTCATTTGTCTAGAAAGTTTGTGTGGAAAATCATTATTGAAAGCATAGGGCATTTAGGAAACTTGAAACACTTGTTACTACATACAGCACACTTGCAATGAATATATGAGAAAGATCATAAACATTTTGGCATTACAAAATTTATTTTCTTCTTTATAAAGTTTTTCCAGTGTAAAAGGTTAATTGCATGTTGTGGTTGTTATGAAATATTGATATTTGACATAAAAATAAAGTAAACGGCAGAAAGTAACAAAGTTAATATGTTATGTCTAACTTTGCAAATTAAGGCTTGAATTAACATTTCATTTGTGAAAAAAGGGCAGGGGTTCTAGATAGCAATATTATCAGGGGGGGGGGGGTCATTGCACTCTAAGGTAAAACTGACCCATTGTGAAAAGGCTATGAAACTTGTCTCTACACAATATTATTGAAACCTTTCAATCAGAGAATACATACATATATATATATATATATATATATATATAGCAAAGAGAAATACTACTCAGAATTCAGTAATCACATTTGCTTTATTTTAAAATGATCACATTGATCACTGATAATATTGCAGAACCAGTACTTTATAGTGACACAGGGTATACATTCTGTTGAAAATGTTTAACATAACTGCTAGATCAAGAAAATTTACAATATTTTCACTGTTGCAATGATATCAGATCACATCGTTATAAATGATTGCTATAACAACTGCAACTCTCTGTGTTGGAAATTACTTCAAACTGGAAACGCTATCGTTTTATTATGAAAAATACCTATTTACATTCTCTTGTAATCTGTTGGTCGTCTTCCGATTCCGGTTTTAGACTAATAGAATTATTTTCCAGAGACATCTCCAATCGTTGAAGTCGTTCTTACTCGGTGTCCCTTCTAAGTCGTTTTGCTAAATGTAGTACACCAATATATTTCGTTATGTAATCGTTCACTCATGTCCTGTATTTCTATCAATAACACATTCAAATTCAAAACTAACTTGATTGAATTCCTGGTCCTTTTCCCTGCTGTTTCGTTTGCCTTTTTCTGGAGCGAGCAGTTGTTGTCTTGGCTGCGATTTCTGTTGTTACTCTCCTTGCTGTCGTTTCTCTATCCCTGCTTTGAGTCGTGCTTTCCTCGTGTTGATTTTCACGGTATTCGAACTTACTCGGCGACGATCTCGTGCTAATATTTCTTGAATATCTTGGAGATCACCTTGCTGGGATGTACTTCTAGGACGAGTGAAATCGGTTTCCACAAAATTTACATTACTTTCAAAAAGGCATCACCGAATAATGGCGGAAATTCAGCGTTCTCAAGTGCGTTACTATTGCCAGGTAACCTGGCCTGCGAACGGGCACCTTTAAAATATAGATATATATAAACATATATATAAATATATATATATATACATATATAAAAACTCTCGGCTCGATTTACTCGGGCTTGCGAGCCACGTGGTCTGACCGGAACCGACACGATTAGTAACCTCGCTTCGCGAGGAATAAAAATAGACGTTTCGGTCAATGACCTTCATCAGTTGCAGTGCAAGTGAATAAGAAATTACAATGTCCTTAAATAGGTTTACAGTATAAAAGATGACATAATATAACAAAGATGATTACATAACAGGGCGTGGTAACACATGAAAATGAAAAAATTAACCAATGATAAACAATCGGTGATTACTAAGCGAGAAACTATGACAATGCGATACAAAACTCAAGAAACGCAAACCAAATATGAATAAATAATCGGATATAATACAAAAAGATTAATGTTAAAAAACTATAACATGATTCGTCAAGTCAGCCAAAAGTGTGAAGGGACCCGCATGTAAAATATTCACAGTATTCATAAAAGGCCATCCTAGGAAAAACTTGTAATAAAAACCCCAAACAAAGCCCTTGAAGCTATGCCGCGGCAAGGCACAACAGGCGCCCTGAACAGGGCCCTTAAACAACAATAATGTAATAAATTCCCCGATGGGGGCCCCTGAGAAAACCTTGCACTAACAAAGCTAACAAGATCCAAGGTCAGGGCCTTTGAACACCTGAACTAAGATAACCGCCAAATTAGCAAGTTATTTTTACGCTAGTTGTAGTTTATTCTTTTTTTCGAGTGGAATTCCTGACGTTTATTCAAGCCAAAAGGTGCCAGAGAGAACAACTGTGCGCTCCAATATGCCTCTTTAGTGATTAAAAGCTTTTCGATGTTACTTGTATTGTTTGCATTTATCTGCACTTGATCAATACACTGGAAAGAAAAATCGTTTAAGTCGTGCGGTGTTCTGTTGAAATGAACCGCTACCTCACAAGTCTTTTTCTTGGTCAGCATGGCAGACTTGTGGTTGCGAAATCTAACTCTAAAATCTGTTGTTGTAGAACCAATGTATTGTAAGTTACATTTCTTACACGAAGCCAAATAAATGACATTTTTTGAATCACAAGAAAGTTTCGATCGTATCTTATAGCTCTTGCCTGTTTGAAAACTTTGGAAAGAATTTGATTCGACAAAGTAATTGCAACAGAGATCACATCTTGTTCTTTTGCATTTAAAGCAACCCCTAACCTCAATAGCCTCTTCAACTTCAATGTTAGAGCCATAACGAGATGGCGCTAACAATTCCTTAAGGTTTTTAGATCTTCGAAAAGAGGCTATGATGGAATTTGGCGGGAAAAATTCTTTTAATTTGGGGTTGGATTCCAAAATACCTAGGTGTTTTCTGATGATGCGACCAACATCAGGTAAATTTGGATTAAATGTTGTTACAAATGGAAACAATTTCTTCTTAGCTTTGGCACGAGTTCTAAGTAAGTCAGTTCTAGATGTAGTTAAGGCTTTAGAAAATTGATCTTCCACTAGTTTTGTGGGATAACCCTGATTGACTAGATAACCCTTGTATTCAGTTGTTCTCTCGGCAAGAAATACTTGTTCAGAGCAGTTTCTCTGTAACCTAGTTGCTACGCCATAAGGGATAGCCTTGAAAACGTGTTTGGGGTGAGCACTTGATGGTGGAAGATACAAGTGGCTATCAGTTGGCTTTGAATAAACGTCTGTCTGAATGAAACCCCCGATGAGATGTAGAGTTAAATCTAGCACGTGAAGCTCGCTTTCAGAAAAAACTAATTCAAATTGAATGGTAGGATATAGAGAATTTATAAAGTCAGTAAACTCATGCAGTGCAGGGAGGCCTTGTTGCCAGAGATCAAAAACATCGTCACGGTATCGCCACCATAAGGCCGGCTTTATGGGGCCAGAAAATTTAGCTTGATAATCTATTTCCCCCATGGCAAGATCCGCGTAACTACAGGCGTTCTTTGGGCCCATGGCTGTGCCATGAATTTGTAGGAAAAAGTTTTCCTTAAAAACCGAGTGATTGCTCTTCAAACAAATTTCTACTGCTTCTAAAATGCAATTAGTGGATGGAAGCTGGTTTTCTCTAGCATTCAGTGCCTTCTTGACTGCAGTAAGACCGAGTTGATTATCTATGTTGGGGAACATTGACACAACATCCCAAGAAACTAAAAGGGTGCCTTCGGGGAAAGGGCCACTCCTATTAAGATCCTCAATTCTGTTAAGTAAATCGGTCGTATCCTTATCGTTTTTTAACATTAATCTTTTTGTATTATATCCGATTATTTATTCATATTTGGTTTGCGTTTCTTGAGTTTTGTATCGCATTGTCATAGTTTCTCGCTTAGTAATCACCGATTGTTTATCATTGGTTAATTTTTTCATTTTCATGTGTTACAACGCCCTGCTATGTAATCATCTTTGTTATATTATGTCATCTTTTATACTGTAAACCTATTTAAGGACATTGTATAAATATATATATATATATACATATATAAAAACTCTCGGCTCGATTTACTCGGGCTTGCGAGCCACGTGGTCTGACCGAACGCGACACGATTAGTAACCTCGCTACGCTCGGCCTTCGGCCTCGCTTCGCGAGGAAAAAGTCTTCAAAGTTTCAGAAATGCAAAGATTCGGCAGGCCGAGGTATCATAGAATAACTTTCATTTAAAAGGATTTAGGCAATTGGTCGAAGTGCGCATGCGTAGTAACTAAAAGTTCTTTTCTTAAATCGCATGGAAATCTAATCATTGCAATTAAAATCGTAATTGTTATCTAAACCTGAGTCTATACCCTACTATTACATATAGGTAGAACATTCAAAATGAATCGACAACCTACGATCCTAGATGACGGCCCTTCTGCCCATACAATCTCTTATATGGTGTTTTGACAAAAATCTGTAAGGCTGAGCTTCCTTGCAACCATCTTTTGGTATTCTATCTTGTATTATAAATGAATATCATTACGAAGTAAAATGGATTTTAAATTACATTTTAATTGCTACAAGATTTTGAAAATTGCAAGTGCATCACTAATCTGTGTAATGAGGACTGATTTGATGAACTTGAGTACTGTCTGAGCAGTATGCTATAGAATTAGCTGCCTTAAACAAATATCTTGACAGCCAAAATACAATACGATTGCAAATTACTATCAATTTGATTTCTTACGTAGATATTGCCTTGTCGTAATACTAAAAATATTCAAAGTTTTAGAATTGTAAAGATTCCGCAAGCCGGGGTATCATAGAATAACTTTTATTTAAAAGGATTTAGGAAATTGGTTGAAGTGCGCATGCGTAGTAACTAAAATTTCTTTCCTTAAATCGCATGGAAATCTAATCATTGCAATTAAAATCGTACTTGTTATCTAAACCAGAGTCTATACCCTACTATTACATATAGATAGAACATTTAAAATGAATCGAGAACCTACGATCCTAGATGACGGCCCTTCTGCCCATACAATCTCTAATATGGTGTTTTGACAAAAATCTGTAAGGCTAAGCTTCCTTCCAACGATCTCGTGGTATTCTATCTTTTATTATAAATGACTATCATTACGACATAAAATGGATTTTTAATTTACATTTTAATTGCTACAAGATGGTGAAAATTGCATGTGCATCACTAATCTGTGTAATGAGGACTGATTTGATGAACTTGAGTACTGTCTGAGCAGTATGCTATAGAATTAGCTGCCTTGATCATATATCTTGACAGCCAAACTACAAGACGATTGCGAATTAATATCAATTTGATTTCTTACGTAGATATTTCCTTATCTAATACTACAAATCTTCAAAGTTTCAGATTTGCAAAGATTCGGAAGGCCGAGAAATCATAGAATAACTTTGATTTTAAAGGATTTAGGCAATTGGTCGAAGGGCGCATGCGTAGTAACTAAAAGTTCCTTCCTTAAATCGCAAGGAAATCTAATCATTGCAATTAAAATCGTATTTGTTATCTAAACCTGAGTCTATACCTTACTATTACATATAGATAGAACATTCAAAATGAATCGATAACCTACGATCCTAGATGACGGCCCTTCTGCCAATACAATCTCTTATATGGTGTTTTGACAAAAATCTGTAAAGCTGAGCTTCCTTGCAACCATCTCTTAGTATTCTATCTTGTATTATAAATGACTATCATTACGACATAAAATGGATTTTAAATTACATTTTAATTGCTACAAGATGGTGAAAATTGCATGTGCATCATTAATCTGTGTAATGAGGACTGATTTGATGAACTTGAGTACTGTCTGAGCAGTATGCTAAAGAATTAGCTGCCTTAAGCAAATATCTTGACAGCCAAAATACAAGACGATTGCAACTTACTATCAAGTTGATTTCTTACGTAGATATTGCCCTGTCATAATACTACAAATCTTAAAAGTTTCAGAATTGCAAAGATTCGGCAGGCCGAGGTAACATAGAATAACTTTCATTTAAAAGGATTTAGGCAATTGGTCGAAGTGCGCATACGAAGTAACTAAAAGTTCTTTCCTTAAATCGCATGGAAATCTAATCATTGCAATTAAAATCGTACTTGTTATCTTAACCTAAGATCTATACCCTACTATTACATATAGATAGAACATTCAAAATGAATCGATAACCTACGATCCTAGATGACGGCCCTTCTGGCCATACAATCTCTTATATGGTGTTTTGACAAAAATCTGTAAGGCTGAGCTTCCTTGCAACAATCTCGTGGTATTCTATCTTTTGTTATAAATGACTATCATTACGACATAAAATGGATTTTGAATTACATTGTAAATGCTACAAGATGGTTAAAATTGCATGTGCATCACTAATCTGTGTAATGAGGACTGATTTGATGAACTTGAGTACTGTCTTAGCAGTATGCTATAGAATTAGCTGCCTTAAGCAAATATCTTGACAGCCAAAATACAATACGATTGCAAATTACTATCAATTTGATTTCTTACGTAGATATTGCCTTGTCGTAATACTACAAATCTTCAAAGTTTCAGAATTGAAAAGATTCGGCAGGCCAAGGTATCATAGAATAACTTTCATTTAAAAGGTTTTAAGCAATTGATCGAAGTGCGCATACGTAGTAACTAAAAGTTGTTTCCATAAATCGCATGGAAATTTAATCATTGCGATTAAAATCGTACTTGTTATCTAAACCTGAGTCTATACCCTACTATTAAATATAGATAGAACATTCAAAATGAATCGATAACCTACGATCCTAGATGACGGCCCTTCTGCCCATACAATCTCTTATATGGTGTTTTGACAAAAATCTGTAAGGCTGAGCTTCCTTGCAACCATCTCTTTGTATTCTATCTTGTATTATAAATGACCATCATTACGACATAAAATGGATTTTAAATTACATTTTGATTGCTACAAGATGGTGAAAATTGCATGTGCATCACTAATCTGTGTAATGATGACTGATTTGATGAACTTAAGTACTCTCTGACCAGTATGCTATAGAATTTTCTGCCTTGAGCATATATCCTGACAGGCAAAATACAAGACTATAGCGAATTACTATCAACTTGATTTCTTACGTAGATATTGCTCTGTCGTAATACTAAAAATCTTCAAAGTTTCAGAATTGCAAAGATTCGGCAGGCCGAAGTATCATAGAATAACTTTCATTTAAAAGGATTTAGGCAAGTGGTTGAGTTGCGCATGCGTAGTAACTAAAAGTTCTTTCCTTAAATCACATGGAAATCTAATCATTGCAATTAAAATCGTACTTGTTATCTTAATCTAAGATCCATACCCTACTATTACATATAGATAGAACATTCAAAATGAATCGATAACCTACGATCCTAGATGACGGCCCTGCTGCCCATACAATCTCTTATATGGTATTTTGACAAAAATCTGTAAGGCTAAGCTTCCTTGCAACCATCTCTTGCTATTCTATCTTTTATTATAAATGACTATCAATACGACATAAATGGATTTTAAATTACATTGTAATTGCTACAAGATGGTGAAAAATGCATGTGAATCTCTAATCTGTGTAATGAGGACTGATTTGATGAACTTTAGTACTGTCTGAGCAGTATGCTATAGAATTAGCTGCCTTAAGCAAATATCTTGACAGCCAAAATACAATACGATTGCGAATTACTATCAATTTGATTTCTTACGTAGATATTGCCCTGTCGTAATACTACAAATCTTCAAAGTTTCAGAATTGCAAAGATTCGGCAGGCCGAGGTATCATAGAATAACTTTCATTTTAAAAGATTTAGGCAATTGGTTAAAGTGCGCATGCGTAGTAACTAAAAGTTCTTTCCTTAAATCGCATGGAAATCTAATCATTGCAATGAAAATCGTACTCGTTATCTAAAGCTGAGTCTATACCCTACTATTACATGTAGATAGTACATTCAAAATGAATCGATAACCTACTATCCTAGATGATGGCCCTTCTGCCCATACAATGTCTTATATGGTGTTTTGATAAAAATCTGTAAGGCTGAGCTTCCTTGCAACCATCTCTTGGTATTCTATCTTGTATTATAAATGACTATTATTACGATATAAAATGGATTTTAAATTACATTTTAATTGCTACAAGATGGTAAAAGTTGCATGTGAATCTGTAATCTGTGTAATGAGGACTGATTTGATGAACTTGAGTACTGTCTGAGCAGTATGCTATAGAATTAGATGCCTTAAGCAAATATCTTGACAGGCAAACTACTATACGATTGCGAATTACTATCAATTTGATTTCTTACGCAGATATTGCCCTGTCGTAATACTACCAATCTTCAAAGTTTCAGAATTGCAAAGATTCGGCAGGCCCAAATATCCTAGAAGAACTTTGATTTTAAAGGATTTAGGCAATTGGTCGAAGTGCGCATGCGTAGTAACTAAAAGTTCTTTCCTTTAATCGCATGGAAATCTAATCATTGCAATTAAAATCGTACTCGTTATCTAAACCTGAGTCTATACCCTACTATTACATATAGATAGAACATTCAAAATGAATCGATAACCTACGATCCTAGATGACGGCCCTTGTGCCCATACAATCTCTTATATTGTGTTTTCACACAAATCTGTAAGGCTGAGCTTCCTTGCAACCAACTCTTGGTATTCTATCTTGTATTATAAATGACTATCATTACGACATAAAATGGATTTTAAATTACATTTTAATTGCTACAAGATGGTGAAAATTGCATGTGCATCTCTAATCTGTGTAATGAGGACTGATTTGATGAACTTTAGTACTGTCTGAGCAGTATGCTATAGAATTAGCTGCCTTAAGCAAATATCTTGACAGCCAAAATACAATACGATTGCGAATTACTATCAAATTGATTTCTTAAGTAGATATTGCCCTGTCGTAATACTACAAATCTTCAAAGTTTCAGAATTGCAAAGATTCGGCAGGCCAAGGTATCCTAGAAGAACTTTCATTTTAAAGGATTTAGGCAATTGGTCGAAGTGCGCATGCGTAGTAACTAAAGGTTCTTTCCTTTAATCGCATTGAAATCTAATCATTGCAATTAAAATCGTACTCGTTATCTAAAACTGAGTCTATACCCTACTATTACATATAGATAGAACATTCAAAATGAATCGATAACCTACGATCCTAAATGACGGCCCTTCTGCCCATACAATCTCTTATATGGTGTTTTGACAAAAATCTGTAAGGCTGAGCTTCCTTGCAACCATCTCTTGGTATTCTATCTTGTATTATAAATGACTATCATTACGACCTAAAATGGATTTTAAATTACATTTTAAATGCTACAAGATGGAAAAAATTGCATGTGAATCTCTAATGTGTGTAATGAGAACTGATTTGATGAACTTGAGTACTGTCTGAGCAGTATGCTATAGAATTAGCTGCCTTAAGCAAATATCTTGACAGCCAAAATACAATACGATTGCAAATTACTATCAATTTGATTTCTTACGTAGATATTGCCCTGTCGTAATACTAGAAATCTTCAAAGTTTCAGAATTGCAAAGATTCGGCAGGCCGAGGTATCATAGAATAACTTTCATTTTAAAAGATTAAGGCAATTGGACGAAGTGCGCATGGGTAGTAACGAAAAGTTCTTTCCCTAAATCGCATGGAAATCTAATCATTGCAATTAAAATCGTACTCGTTATCTAAAACTGAGTCTATACCCTACTATTACATATAGATAGAACATTCAAAATAAATCGATAACCTACGATCCTAGATGACGGCCCTTGTGCCCATACAATCTCTTATATTGTGTTTTCACACAAATCTGTAAGGCTGAGCTTCCTTGCAACCATCTCTTGGTATTCTATCTTGTATTATAAATGACTATCATTACGACATAAAATGGATTTTAAATTACATTTTAATTGCTACAAGATGGTGAAAATTGCATGTGCATCTCTAATCTGTGTAATGAGGACTGATTTGATGAACTTTAGTACTGTCTGAGCAGTATGCTATAGAATTAGCTGCCTTAAGCAAATATCTTGACAGCCAAAATACAATACGATTGCGAATTACTATCAATTTGATTTCTTACGTAGATATTGCCCTGTCGTAATACTAGAAATCTTCAAATTTTCAGAATTGCAAAGATTCGGCAGGCCGAGGTATCATAGAATAACTTTCATTTTAAAAGATTTAGGCAATTGGTCGAAGTGCGCATGCGTAGTAACTAAAAGTTCTTTCCTTAAATCGCATGGAAATCTAATCATTGCAATTAAAATCGTACTCGTTATCTAAAGCTGAGTCTATACCCTACTATTACATATAGATAGAACATTCAAAATGAATCGATAACCTACGATCCTAAATGACGGCCCTTCTGCCCATACAATGTCTTATATGGTGTTTTGACAAAAATCTTTAAGGCTGAGCTTCCTTGCAACCATCTCTTGGTATTCTATCTTGTATTATAAATGACTATTATTACGACATAAAATGGATTTTAAATTACATTTTAATTGCTACAAGATGGTAAAAGTTGCATGTGAATCTCTAATCTGTGTAATGAGGACTGATTTGATGAACTTGAGTACTGTCTGAGCAGTATGCTATAGAATTAGATCCTTTAAGCAAATATCTTGACAGCCAAAATACAATACGATTGCGAATTACTATCAATTTGATATGTTACGTAGATATTGCCCTGTCGTAATACTAGAAATCTTCAAAGTTTCAGAATTGCAAAGATTCGGCAGGCCGAGGTATCATAGAATAACTTTCATTTTAAAGGATTTAGGCAATTGGTCGAAGTGCGCATGCGTAGTAACTAAAAGTTCTTTCCTTAAATCGCATGGAAATCTAATCATTGCAATTAAAATCGTAGTCGTTATCTAAAACTGAGTCTATACCCTACTATTACATATAGATAGAACATTCAAAATGAATCGATAACCTACGATCCTAAATGACGGCCCTTCTGCCCATACAATCTCTTATATGGTGTTTTGACAAAAATCTGTAAGGCTGAGCTTCCTTGCAACCATCTCTTGGTATTCTATCTTGTATTATAAATGACTATCATTACGACATAAAATGGATTTTAAATTACATTTTAAATGCTACAAGATGGTAAAAATTGCATGTGAATCTCTAATCTGTGTAATGAGAACTGATTTGATGAACTTGAGTACTGTCTGAGCAGTATGCTATAGAATTAGCTGCCTTAAGCAAATATCTTGACAGCCAAAATACAATACGATTGCAAATTACTATCAATTTGATTTCTTACGTAGATATTGTCCTGTCGTAATACTAGAAATCTTCAAAGTTTCAGAATTGCAAAGATTCGGCAGGCCGAGGTATCATAGAATAACTTTCATTTTAAAAGATTAAGGCAATTGGACGAAGTGCGCATGGGTAGTAACGAAAAGTTCTTTCCCTAAATCGCATGGAAATCTAATCATTGCAATTAAAATCGTACTCGTTATCTAAAGCTGAGTCTATACCCTACTATTACATATAGATAGAACATTCAAAATGAATCGATAACCTACGATCCTAGATGACGGCCCTTGTGCCCATACAATCTCTTATATTGTGTTTTCACACAAATCTGTAAGGCTGAGCTTCCTTGCAACCAACTCTTGGTATTCTATCTTGTATTATAAATGACTATCATTACGACATAAAATGGATTTTAAATTACATTTTAATTGCTACAAGATGGTGAAAATTGCATGTGCATCTCTAATCTGTGTAATGAGGACTGATTTGATGAACTTTAGTACTGTCTGAGCAGTATGCTATAGAATTAGCTGCCTTAAGCAAATATCTTGACAGCCAAAATACAATACGATTGCGAATTACTATCAAATTGATTTCTTAAGTAGATATTGCCCTGTCGTAATACTACAAATCTTCAAAGTTTCAGAATTGCAAAGATTCGGCAGGCCAAGGTATCCTAGAAGAACTTTGATTTTAAAGGATTTAGGCAATTGGTCGAAGTGCGCATGCGTAGTAACTAAAGGTTCTTTCCTTTAATCGCATTGAAATCTAATCATTGCAATTAAAATCGTACTCGTTATCTAAAACTGAGTCTATACCCTACTATTACATATAGATAGAACATTCAAAATGAATCGATAACCTACGATCCTAAATGACGGCCCTTCTGCCCATACAATCTCTTATATGGTGTTTTGACAAAAATCTGTAAGGCTGAGCTTCCTTGCAACCATCTCTTGGTATTCTATCTTGTATTATAAATGACTATCATTACGACCTAAAATGGATTTTAAATTACATTTTAAATGCTACAAGATGGAAAAAATTGCATGTGAATCTCTAATGTGTGTAATGAGAACTGATTTGATGAACTTGAGTACTGTCTGAGCAGTATGCTATAGAATTAGCTGCCTTAAGCAAATATCTTGACAGCCAAAATACAATACGATTGCAAATTACTATCAATTTGATTTCTTACGTAGATATTGCCCTGTCGTAATACTAGAAATCTTCAAAGTTTCAGAATTGCAAAGATTCGGCAGGCCGAGGTATCATAGAATAACTTTCATTTTAAAAGATTAAGGCAATTGGACGAAGTGCGCATGGGTAGTAACGAAAAGTTCTTTCCCTAAATCGCATGGAAATCTAATCATTGCAATTAAAATCGTACTCGTTATCTAAAACTGAGTCTATACCCTACTATTACATATAGATAGAACATTCAAAATAAATCGATAACCTACGATCCTAGATGACGGCCCTTGTGCCCATACAATCTCTTATATTGTGTTTTCACACAAATCTGTAAGGCTGAGCTTCCTTGCAACCATCTCTTGGTATTCTATCTTGTATTATTAATGACTATCATTACGACATAAAATGGATTTTAAATTACATTTTAATTGCTACAAGATGGTGAAAATTGCATGTGCATCTCTAATCTGTGTAATGAGGACTGATTTGATGAACTTTAGTACTGTCTGAGCAGTATGCTATAGAATTAGCTGCCTTAAGCAAATATCTTGACAGCCAAAATACAATACGATTGCGAATTACTATCAATTTGATTTCTTACGTAGATATTGCCCTGTCGTAATACTAGAAATCTTCAAATTTTCAGAATTGCAAAGATTCGGCAGGCCGAGGTATCATAGAATAACTTTCATTTTAAAAGATTTAGGCAATTGGTCGAAGTGCGCATGCGTAGTAACTAAAAGTTCTTTCCTTAAATCGCATGGAAATCTAATCATTGCAATTAAAATCGTACTCGTTATCTAAAGCTGAGTCTATACCCTACTATTACATATAGATAGAACATTCAAAATGAATCGATAACCTACGATCCTAAATGACGGCCCTTCTGCCCATACAATGTCTTATATGGTGTTTTGACAAAAATCTTTAAGGCTGAGCTTCCTTGCAACCATCTCTTGGTATTCTATCTTGTATTATAAATGACTATTATTACGACATAAAATGGATTTTAAATTACATTTTAATTGCTACAAGATGGTAAAAGTTGCATGTGAATCTCTAATCTGTGTAATGAGGACTGATTTGATGAACTTGAGTACTGTCTGAGCAGTATGCTATAGAATTAGATCCTTTAAGCAAATATCTTGACAGCCAAAATACAATACGATTGCGAATTACTATCAATTTGATATGTTACGTAGATATTGCCCTGTCGTAATACTAGAAATCTTCAAAGTTTCAGAATTGCAAAGATTCGGCAGGCCGAG
Source organism: Ricordea florida (assembly GCA_949710005.1). Classification (NCBI taxonomy): domain Eukaryota; kingdom Metazoa; phylum Cnidaria; class Anthozoa; order Corallimorpharia; family Ricordeidae; genus Ricordea; species Ricordea florida. Next base: position 22,921,728 of record OX453276.1, on the reverse strand, counting down.
GTATCATAGAATAACTTTCATTTTAAAGGATTTAGGCAATTGGTCGAAGTGCGCATGCGTAGTAACTAAAAGTTCTTTCCTTAAATAGCATGGAAATCTAATCATTGCAATTAAAATCGTAGTCGTTATCTAAAACTGAGTCTATACCCTACTATTACATATAGATAGAACATTCAAAATGAATCGATAACCTACGATCCTAGATGACGGCCCTTCTGCCCATACAATCTCTTATATTGTGCTTTCACACAAATCTGTAAGGCTGAGCTTCCTTGCAACCATCTCTTGGTATTCTATCTTGTATTATAAATGACTATCATTACGACATAAATGGATTTTAAATTACATTTTAATTGCTACAAGATGGTGAAAATTGCATGTGCATCTCTAATCTGTGTAATGAGGACTGATTTGATGAACTTTAGTACTGTCTGAGCAGTATGCTATAGAATTAGCTGCCTTAAGCAAATATCTTGACAGCCAAATAACAATACGATTGCGAATTACTATCAATTTGATTTCTTACGTAGATATTGCCCTGTCATAATACTAGAAATCTTTAAAGTTTCAGAATTGCAAAGATTCGGCAGGCCGAGGTATCATAGAATAACTTTCATTTTAAAAGATTAAGGCAATTGGACGAAGTGCGCATGGGTAGTAACGAAAAGTTCTTTCCCTAAATCGCATGGAAATCTAATCATTGCAATTAAAATCGTACTCGTTATCTAAAACTGAGTCTATACCCTACTATTACATATAGATAGAACATTCAAAATAAATCGATAACCTACGATCCTAGATGACGGCCCTTCTGCCCATACAATGTCTTATATGGTGTTTTGACAAAAATCTGTAAGGCTGAGCTTCCTTGCAACCATCTCTTGGTATTCTATCTTGTATTATAAATGACTATCATTACGACATAAAATGGATTTTAAATTACATTTTAAATGCTACAAGATGGTAAAAATTGCATGTGAATCTCTAATCTGTGTAATGAGAACTGATTTGATGAACTTGAGTACTGTCTGAGCAGTATGCTATAGAATTAGCTGCCTTAAGCAAATATCTTGACAGCCAAAATACAATACGATTGCAAATTACTATCAATTTGATTTCTTACGTAGATATTGCCCTGTCGTAATACTAGAAATCTTCAAAGTTTCAGAATTGCAAAGATTCGGCAGGCCGAGGTATCATAGAATAACTTTCATTTTAAAAGATTAAGGCAATTGGACGAAGTGCGCATGGGTAGTAACGAAAAGTTCTTTCCCTAAATCGCATGGAAATCTAATCATTGCAATTAAAATCGTACTCGTTATCTAAAACTGAGTCTATACCCTACTATTACATATAGATAGAACATTCAAAATAAATCGATAACCTACGATCCTAGATGACGGCCCTTGTGCCCATACAATCTCTTATATTGTGTTTTCACACAAATCTGTAAGGCTGAGCTTCCTTGCAACCATCTCTTGGTATTCTATCTTGTATTATAAATGACTATCATTACGACATAAAATGGATTTTAAATTACATTTTAATTGCTACAAGATGGTGAAAATTGCATGTGCATCTCTAATCTGTGTAATGAGGACTGATTTGATGAACTTTAGTACTGTCTGAGCAGTATGCTATAGAATTAGCTGCCTTAAGCAAATATCTTGACAGCCAAAATACAATACGATTGCGAATTACTATCAATTTGATTTCTTACGTAGATATTGCCCTGTCGTAATACTAGAAATCTTCAAATTTTCAGAATTGCAAAGATTCGGCAGGCCGAGGTATCATAGAATAACTTTCATTTTAAAAGATTTAGGCAATTGGTCGAAGTGCGCATGCGTAGTAACTAAAAGTTCTTTCCTTAAATCGCATGGAAATCTAATCATTGCAATTAAAATCGTACTCGTTATCTAAAGCTGAGTCTATACCCTACTATTACATATAGATAGAACATTCAAAATGAATCGATAACCTACGATCCTAAATGACGGCCCTTCTGCCCATACAATGTCTTATATGGTGTTTTGACAAAAATCTGTAAGGCTGAGCTTCCTTGCAACCATCTCTTGGTATTCTATCTTGTATTATAAATGACTATTATTACGACATAAATGGATTTTAAATTACATTTTAATTGCTACAAGATGGTAAAAGTTGCATGTGAATCTCTAATCTGTGTAATGAGGACTGATTTGATGAACTTTAGTACTGTCTGAGCAGTATGCTATAGAATTAGCTGCCTTAAGCAAATATCTTGACAGCCAAAATACAATACGATTGCAAATTACTATCAATTTGATTTCTTACGTAGATATTGCCCTGTCGTAATACTAAAAATCTTCAAAGTTTCAGAATTGCAAAGATTCGGCAGGCCAAGGTATCCTAGAAGAACTATCTTTTTAAGGGATTTAGGCAATTGGTCGAAGTGCGCATGCGTAGTAACTAAAAGTTCTTTCCTTTAATCGCATTGAAATCTAATCATTGCAATTAAAATCGTACTCGTTATCTAAAGCTAAGTCTATACCCTACTATTAGATATAGATAGAACATTCAAAATGAATCGATAACCTACGATCCTAAATGACGGCCCTTCTGCCCATACAATGTCTTATATGGTGTTTTGACAAAAATCTGTAAGGCTGAGCTTCCTTGCAACCATCTCTTGGTATTCTATCTTGTATTATAAACGACTATTATTACGACATAAAATGGATTTTAAATTACATTTTAATTGCTACAAGATGGTAAAAGTTGCATGTGAATCTCTAATCTCTGTAATGAGGACTGATTTGATGAACTTGAGTACTGTCTGAGCAGTATGCTATAGAATTAGCTGCCTTAAGCAAATATCTTGAAAGCCAAAATACAATACGATTGCAAATTACTGTCAATTTGATTTCTTACGTAGATATTGCCCTGTCGTAATACTAGAAATCTTCAAAGTTTCAGAATTGCAAAGATTCGGCTGGCCGAGGTATCATAAAATAACTTTCATTTTAAAGGATTTAGGCAATTGGTCGAAGTGCGCATGGCTAGTAACTTAAAGTTCTTTCCTTAAGTTGCATGGAAATCTAATCATTGCAATTAAAATCGTACTCGTTATCTAAACCTGAGTCTATACCCTACTATTACATATAGATAGAACATTTAAAATAAATCGATAACCTACGATCCTAAATGACGGGCATTCTGCCCATACAATATATGTATGGTGTTTTGAGAAAAATCTGCAAGGCTGAGCTTCCTTGCAACCATCTCTTGGTATTTTATCTTGTATTATAAATGACTATCATTACGACATAAAATGGATTCGAAATTACATTTTACTTGCTACAAGATGGTAAAAGTTGCATGTGAATCTCTAATCTGTGTAATGAGGACTGATTTGATGAACTTTAGTACTGTCTGAGCAGTATGCTATAGAATTAGCTGCCTTAAGCAAATATATTGACAGCCAAAATACAATAGGATTGCAAATTACTATCAATTTGATTTCTTACGTAGATATTGCCCTGTCGTAATACTAGAAATCTTCAAAGTTTCAGAATTGCAAAGATTCGGCAGGCCGAGGTATCATAGAATAACTTTCATTTTAAAAGATTAAGGCAATTGGACGAAGTGCGCATGGGTAGTAACGAAAAGTTCTTTCCCTAAATCGCATGGAAATCTAATCATTGCAATTAAAATCGTACTCGTTATCTAAACCTGAGTCTATACCCTACTATTACATATAGATAGAACATTCAAAATAAATCGATAACCTACGATCCCAAATGACGGCCCTTGTGCCCATACAATCTCTTATATTGTGTTTTCACACAAATCTGTAAGGCTGAGCTTCCTTGCAACCATCTCTTGGTATTCTATCTTGTATTATAAATGACTATCATTACGACATAAAATGGATTTTAAATTACACTTTAATTGCTACAAGATGGTGAAAATTGCATGTGCATCTCTAATCTGTGTAATGAGGACTGATTTGATGAACTTTAGTACTGTCTGAGCAGTATGCTATAGAATTAGCTGCCTTAAGCAAATATCTTGACAGCCAAAATACAATACGATTGCGAATTACTATCAATTTGATTTCTTACGTAGATATTGCTCTGTCGTAATACTAGAAATCTTCAAAGTTTCAGAATTGCAAAGATTCGGCTGGCCGAGGTATCATAAAATAACTTTCATTCTAAAGGATTTAGGCAATTGGTCGAAGTGCGCATGGCTAGTAACTTAAAGTTCTTTCCTTATATTGCATGGAAATCTAATCATTGCAATTAAAATCGTACTCGTTATCTAAACCTGAGTCTATACCCTACTATTACATATAGATAGAACATTCAAAATGAATCGATAACCTACGATCCTAGATGACGGCGCTTGTGCCCATACAATATCTTATATGGTGTTTTGACAAAAATCTGCAAGGCTGAGCTTCCTTGCAACCATCTCTTGGTATTCTATCTTGTATTATAAATTACTATCATTACGACATAAGTGGATTTTAAATTACATTGTAATTGCTACAAGGTGGTGAAAATTGCATGTGAATCTCTAATCTGTGTAATAAGGACTGATTTGATGAACTTGAGTACTGTCTGAGCAGTATGCTATAGAATTAGATGCCTTAAGCAAATATCTTGACAGCCAAAATACAATACGATTGCGAATTACTATCAATTTGATATCTTACGTAGATATTGCCCTGTCGTAATACTAAAAATCTTCAAAGTTTCAGAATTGCAAAGATTCGGCAGGCCGAGGTATCATAGAATAACTTTCATTTTAAAAGATTAAGGCAATTGGACGAAGTGCGCATGGGTAGTAACGAAAAGTTCTTTCCCTAAATCGCATGGAAATCTAATCATTGCAATTAAAATCGTACTCGTTATCTAAACCTGAGTCTATACCCTACTATTACATATAGATAGAACATTCAAAATGAATCGATAACCTACGATCCTAGATGACGGCCCTTCTGCCCATACAATCTCTTATATTGTGCTTTCACACAAATCTGTAAGGCTGAGCTTCCTTGCAACCATCTCTTGGTATTCTATCTTGTATTATAAATGACTATCATTACGACATAAATGGATTTTAAATTACATTTTAATTCCTACAAGATGGTGAAAATTGCATGTGCATCTCTAATCGGTGTAATGAGGACTGATTTGATGAACTTTAGTACTGTCTGAGCAGTATGCTATAGAATTAGCTGCCTTAAGCAAATATCTTGACAGCCAAAATACAATACGATTGCGAATTACTATCAATTTGATTTCTTACGTAGATATTGCCCTGTCGTAATACTACAAATCTTCAAAGTTTCAGAATTGCAAAGATTCGGCAGGCCGAGGTATCATAGAATAACTTTCATTTTAAAGGATTTAGGCAATTGGTCGAAGTGCGCATGCGTGGTAACTAAAAGTTCTTTCCTTAAATCGCATGAAAATCTAATCATTGCAATTAAAATCGTACTCGTTATCTAAAACTGAGTCTATACCCTACTATTACATATAGATAGAACATTCAAAATGAATCGATAACCTACGATCCTAAATGACGGCCCTTCTGCCCATACAATCTCTTATATGGTGTTTTGACAAAAATCTGTAAGGCTGAGCTTCCTTGCAACCATCTCTTGGTATTCTATCTTGTATTATAAATGACTATCATTACGACATAAAATGGATTTTAAATTACATTTTAAATGCTACAAGATGGTAAAAATTGCATGTGAATCTCTAATCTGTGTAATGAAAACTGATTTGATGAACTTGAGTACTGTCTGAGCAGTATGCTATAGAATTAGCTGCCTTAAGCAAATATATTGACAGCCAAAATACAATAGGATTGCAAATTACTATCAATTTGATTTCTTACGTAGATATTGCCCTGTCGTAATACTAGAAATCTTCAAAGTTTCAGAATTGCAAAGATTCGGCAGGCCGAGGTATCATAGAATAACTTTCATTTTAAAAGATTAAGGCAATTGGACGAAGTGCGCATGGGTAGTAACGAAAAGTTCTTTCCCTAAATCGCATGGAAATCTAATCATTGCAATTAAAATCGTACTCGTTATCTAAACCTGAGTCTATACCCTACTATTACATATAGATAGAACATTCAAAATGAATCGATAACCTACGATCCCAAATGACGGCCCTTGTGCCCATACAATCTCTTATATTGTGTTTTCACACAAATCTGTAAGGCTGAGCTTCCTTGCAACCATCTCTTGGTATTCTATCTTGTATTATAAATGACTATCATTACGACATAAAATGGATTTTAAATTACATTTTAATTGCTACAAGATGGTGAAAATTGCATGTGCATCTCTAATCTGTGTAATGAGGACTGATTTGATGAACTTTAGTACTGTCTGAGCAGTATGCTATAGAATTAGCTGCCTTAAGCAAATATCTTGACAGCCAAAATACAATACGATTGCGAATTACTATCAATTTGATTTCTTACGTAGATATTGCTCTGTCGTAATACTACAAATCTTCAAAGTTTCAGAATTGCAAAAGATTCGGCAGGCCGAGGTATCATAGAGTAACTTTCATTTTAAAGGATTTAGGCAATTGGTTGAAGTGCGCATGCGTAGTAACTAAAAGTTCTTTCCTTAAATCGCATGGAAATCTAATCATTGCAATTAAAATTGTACTCGTTATCTAAAGCTGAGTCTATACCCTACTATTACATATAGATAGAACATTCAAAATGAATCGATAACCTACGATCCTAAATGACGGCCCTTCTGCCCATACAATGTCTTATATGGTGTTTTGACAAAAATCTGTAAGGCTGAGCTTCCTTGCAACCATCTCTTGGTATTCTATCTTGTATTATAAATGACTATTATTACGACATAAAATGGATTTTAAATTACATTTTAATTGCTACAAGATGGTAAAAGTTGCATTTGAATCTCTAATCTGTGTAATGAGGACTGATTTGATGAACTTGAGTACTGTCTGAGCAGTATGCTATAGAATTAGCTGCCTTAAGCAAATATCTTGAAAGCCAAAATACAATACGATTGCAAATTACTGTCAATTTGATTTCTTACGTAGATATTGCCCTGTCGTAATACTAGAAATCTTCAAAGTTTCAGAATTGCAAAGATTCGGCTGGCCGAGGTATCATAAAATAACTTTCATTCTAAAGGATTTAGGCAATTGGTCGAAGTGCGCATGGCTAGTAACTTAAAGTTCTTTCCTTATATTGCATGGAAATCTAATCATTGCAATTAAAATCGTACTCGTTATCTAAACCTGAGTCTATACCCTACTATTACATATAGATAGAACATTCAAAATGAATCGATAACCTACGATCCTAGATGACGGCGCTTGTGCCCATACAATATCTTATATGGTGTTTTGACAAAAATCTGCAAGGCTGAGCTTCCTTGCAACCATCCCTTGGTATTCTATCTTGTATTATAAATTACTATCATTACGACATAAGTGGATTTTAAATTACATTGTAATTGCTACAAGGTGGTGAAAATTGCATGTGAATCTCTAATCTGTGTAATAAGGACTGATTTGATGAACTTGAGTACTGTCTGAGCAGTATGCTATAGAATTAGATGCCTTAAGCAAATATCTTGACAGCCAAAATACAATACGATTGCGAATTACTATCAATTTGATATCTTACGTAGATATTGCCCTGTCGTAATACTAAAAATCTTCAAAGTTTCAGAATTGCAAAGATTCGGCAGGCCGAGGTATCATAGAATAACTTTCATTTTAAAAGATTAAGGCAATTGGACGAAGTGCGCATGGGTAGTAACGAAAAGTTCTTTCCCTAAATCGCATGGAAATCTAATCATTGCAATTAAAATCGTACTCGTTATCTAAACCTGAGTCTATACCCTACTATTACATATAGATAGAACATTCAAAATGAATCGATAACCTACGATCCTAGATGACGGCCCTTCTGCCCATACAATCTCTTATATTGTGCTTTCACACAAATCTGTAAGGCTGAGCTTCCTTGCAACCATCTCTTGGTATTCTATCTTGTATTATAAATGACTATCATTACGACATAAATGGATTTTAAATTACATTTTAATTGCTACAAGATGGTGAAAATTGCATGTGCATCTCTAATCTGTGTAATGAGGACTGATTTGATGAACTTTAGTACTGTCTGAGCAGTATGCTATAGAATTAGCTGCCTTAAGCAAATATCTTGACAGCCAAATAACAATACGATTGCGAATTACTATCAATTTGATTTCTTACGTAGATATTGCCCTGTCGTAATACTAGAAATCTTTAAAGTTTCAGAATTGCAAAGATTCGGCAGGCCGAGGTATCATAGAATAACTTTCATTTTAAAAGATTTAGGCAATTGGTCGAAGTGCGCATGCGTAGTAACTAAAAGTTCTTTCATTAAATCGCAGGAAAATCTAATCATTGCAATTAAAATCGTACTCGTTATCTAAAGCTGAGTCTATACCCTACTATTACATATAGATAGAACATTCAAAATGAATCGACAACCTACGATCCTAAATGACGGCCCTTCTGCCCATACAATGTCTTATATGGTGTTTTGACAAAAATCTGTAAGGCTGAGCTTCCTTGCAACCATCTCTTGGTATTCTATCTTGTATTATAAACGACTATTATTACGACATAAAATGGATTTTAAATTACATTTTACTTGCTACAAGATGGTAAAAGTTGCATGTGAATCTCTAATCTGTGTAATGAGGACTGATTTGATGAACTTTAGTACTGTCTGAGCAGTATGCTATAGAATTAGCTGCCTTAAGCAAATATCTTGACAGCCAAAATACAATACGATTGCGAATTACTATCAATTTGATTTCTTACGTAGATATTGCCCTGTCGTAATACTACAAATCTTCAAAGTTTCAGAATTGCAAAGATTCGGCAGGCCGAGGTATCATAGAATAACTTTCATTTTAAAGGATTTAGGCAATTGGTCGAAGTGCGCATGCGTGGTAACTAAAAGTTCTTTCCTTAAATCGCATGGAAATCTAATCATTGCAATTAAAATCGTACTCGTTATCTAAAACTGAGTCTATACCCTACTATTACATATAGATAGAACATTCAAAATGAATCGATAACCTACGATCCTAAATGACGGCCCTTCTGCCCATACAATGTCTTATATGGTGTTTTGACAAAAATCTGTAAGGCTGAGCTTCCTTGCAACCATCTCTTGGTATTCTATCTTGTATTATAAATGACTATTATTACGACATAAAATGGATTTTAAATTACATTTTAAATGCTACAAGATGGTAAAAATTGCATGTGAATCTCTAATCTGTGTAATGAGAACTGATTTGATGAACTTGAGTACTGTCTGAGCAGTATGCTATAGAATTAGCTGCCTTAAGCAAATATATTGACAACCAAAATACAATACGATTGCAAATTACTATCAATTTGATTTCTTACGTAGATATTGCCCTGTCGTAATACTACAAATCTTCAAAGTTTCAGAATTGCAAAGATTCGGCAGCCCGAGGTATCATAGAACAACTTTCATTTTAAAAGATTAAGGCAATTGGACGAAGTGCGCATGGGTAGTAACGAAAAGTTCTTTCCCTAAATCGCATGGAAATCTAATCATTGCAATTAAAATCGTACTCGTTATCTAAACCTGAGTCTATACTCTACTATTACATATAGATAGAACATTCAAAATGAATCGATAACCTACGATCTCAAATGACGGCCCTTGTGCCCATACAATCTCTTATATTGTGTTTTCACACAAATCTGTAAGGCTGAGCTTCCTTGCAACCATCTCTTGGTATTCTATCTTGTATTATAAATGACTATCATTACGACATAAAATGGATTTTCAATTACATTTTAATTGCTACAAGATGGTTAAAATTGCATGTGCATCTCTAATCTGTGTAATGAGGACTGATTTGATGAACTTTAGTACTGTCTGAGCAGTATGCTATAGAATTAGCTGCCTTAAGCAAATATCTTGACAGCCAAAATACAATACGATTGCGAATTACTATCAATTTGATTTCTTACGTAGATATTGCCCTGTCGTAATACTACAAATCTTCAAAGTTTCAGAATTGCAAAGATTCGGCAGGCCGAGGTATCATAGAATAACTTTCATTTTAAAGGATTTAGGCAATTGGTCGAAGTGCGCATGCGTGGTAACTAAAAGTTCTTTCCTTAAATCGCATGGAAATCTAATCATTGCAATTAAAATCGTACTCGTTATCTAAAACTGAGTCTATACCCTACTATTACATATAGATAGAACATTCAAAATGAATCGATAACCTACGATCCTAAATGACGGCCCTTCTGCCCATACAATGTCTTATATGGTGTTTTGACAAAAATCTGTAAGGCTGAGCTTCCTTGCAACCATCTCTTGGTATTCTATCTTGTATTATAAATGACTATTATTACGACATAAAATGGATTTTAAATTACATTTTAAATGCTACAAGATGGTAAAAATTGCATGTGAATCTCTAATCTGTGTAATGAGAACTGATTTGATGAACTTGAGTACTGTCTGAGCAGTATGCTATAGAATTAGCTGCCTTAAGCAAATATATTGACAACCAAAATACAATACGATTGCAAATTACTATCAATTTGATTTCTTACGTAGATATTGCCCTGTCGTAATACTACAAATCTTCAAAGTTTCAGAATTGCAAAGATTCGGCAGCCCGAGGTATCATAGAACAACTTTCATTTTAAAAGATTAAGGCAATTGGACGAAGTGCGCATGGGTAGTAACGAAAAGTTCTTTCCCTAAATCGCATGGAAATCTAATCATTGCAATTAAAATCGTACTCGTTATCTAAACCTGAGTCTATACTCTACTATTACATATAGATAGAACATTCAAAATGAATCGATAACCTACGATCTCAAATGACGGCCCTTGTGCCCATACAATCTCTTATATTGTGTTTTCACACAAATCTGTAAGGCTGAGCTTCCTTGCAACCATCTCTTGGTATTCTATCTTGTATTATAAATGACTATCATTACGACATAAAATGGATTTTCAATTACATTTTAATTGCTACAAGATGGTTAAAATTGCATGTGCATCTCTAATCTGTGTAATGAGGACTGATTTGATGAACTTTAGTACTGTCTGAGCAGTATGCTATAGAATTAGCTGCCTTAAGCAAATATCTTGACAGCCAAAATACAATACGATTGCGAATTACTATCAATTTGATTTCTTACGTAGATATTGCCCTGTCGTAATACTAGAAATCTTCAAATTTTCAGAATTGCAAAGATTCGGCAGCCCGAGGTATCATAGAATAACTTTCATTTTAAAAGATTTAGGCAATTGGTCGAAGTGCGCATGCGTAGTAACTAAAAGTTCTTTCCTTAAATCGCATGGAAATCTAATCATTGCAATTAAAATCGTACTCGTTATCTAAAGCTGAGTCTATACCCTACTATTACATATAGATAGAACATTCAAAATGAATCGATAACCTACGATCCTAAATGACGGCCCTTCTGCCCATACAATGTCTTATATGGTGTTTTGACAAAAATCTGTAAGGCTGAGCTTCCTTGCAACCATCTCTTGGTATTCTATCTTGTATTATAAATGACTATTATTACGACATAAAATGGATTTTAAATTACATTTTAATTGCTACAAGATGGTAAAAGTTGCATTTGAATCTCTAATCTGTGTAATGAGGACTGATTTGATGAACTTGAGTACTGTCTGAGCAGTATGCTATAGAATTAGCTGCCTTAAGCAAATATCTTGAAAGCCAAAATACAATACGATTGCAAATTACTGTCAATTTGATTTCTTACGTAGATATTGCCCTGTCGTAATACTACAAATCTTCAAAGTTTCAGAATTGCAAAGATTCGGCAGGCCGAGGTATCATAGAATAACTTTCATTTTAAAGGATTTAGGCAATTGGTTGAAGTGCGCATGCGTGGTAACTAAAAGTTCTTTCCTTAAATCGCATGGAAATCTAATCATTGCAATTAAAATCGTACTCGTTATCTAAAACTGAGTCTATACCCTACTATTACATATAGATAGAACATTCAAAATGAATCGATAACCTACGATCCTAAATGACGGCCCTTCTGCCCATACAATGTCTTATATGGTGTTTTGACAAAAATCTGTAAGGCTGAGCTTCCTTGCAACCATCTCTTGGTATTCTATCTTGTATTATAAATGACTATTATTACGACATAAAATGGATTTTAAATTACATTTTAAATGCTACAAGATGGTAAAAATTGCATGTGAATCTCTAATCTGTGTAATGAGAACTGATTTGATGAACTTGAGTACTGTCTGAGCAGTATGCTATAGAATTAGCTGCCTTAAGCAAATATATTGACAGCCAAAATACAATACGATTGCAAATTACTATCAATTTGATTTCTTACGTAGATATTGCCCTGTCGTAATACTACAAATCTTCAAAGTTTCAGAATTGCAAAGATTCGGCAGGCCGAGGTATCATAGAATAACTTTCATTTTAAAAGATTAAGGCAATTGGACGAAGTGCGCATGGGTAGTAACGAAAAGTTCTTTCCCTAAATCGCATGGAAATCTAATCATTGCAATTAAAATCGTACTCGTTATCTAAACCTGAGTCTATACCCTACTATTACATATAGATAGAACATTAAAAATGAATCGATAACCTACGATCCCAAATGACGGCCCTTGTGCCAATACAATCTCCTATATTGTGTTTTCACACAAATCTGTAAGGCTGAGCTTCCTTGCAACCATCTCTTGGTATTCTATCTTGTATTATAAATGACTATCATTACGACATAAAATGGATTTTAAATTACATTTTAATTGCTACAAGATGGTGAAAATTGCATGTGCATCTCTAATCTGTGTAATGAGGACTGATTTGATGAACTTTAGTACTGTCTGAGCAGTATGCTATAGAATTAGCTGCCTTAAGCAAATATCTTGACAGCCAAAATACAATACGATTGCGAATTACTATCAATTTGATTTCTTACGTAGATATTGCTCTGTCGTAATACTACAAATCTTTAAAGTTTCAGAATTGCAAAAGATTCGGCAGGCCGAGGTATCATAGAGTAACTTTCATTTTAAAGGATTTAGGCAATTGGTTGAAGTGCGCATGCGTAGTAACTAAAAGTTCTTTCCTTAAATCGCATGGAAATCTAATCATTGCAATTAAAATCGTACTCGTTATCTAAAGCTGAGTCTATACCCTACTATTACATATAGATAGAACATTCAAAATGAATCGATAACCTACGATCCTAAATGACGGCCCTTCTGCCCATACAATGTCTTATATGGTGTTTTGACTAAAATCTGTAAGGCTGAGCTTCCTTGCAACCATCTCTTGGTATTCTATCTTGTATTATAAATGACTATTATTACGACATAAAATGGATTTTAAATTACATTTTAATTGCTACAAGATGGTAAAAGTTGCATTTGAATCTCTAATCTGTGTAATGAGGACTGATTTGATGAACTTGAGTACTGTCTGAGCAGTATGCTATAGAATTAGCTGCCTTAAGCAAATATCTTGAAAGCCAAAATACAATACGATTGCAAATTACTGTCAATTTGATTTCTTACGTAGATATTGCCCTGTCGTAATACTAGAAATCTTCAAAGTTTCAGAATTGCAAAGATTCGGCTGGCCGAGGTATCATAAAATAACTTTTATTCTAAAGGATTTAGGCAATTGGTCGAAGTGCGCATGGCTAGTAACTTAAAGTTCTTTCCTTATATTGCATGGAAATCTAATCATTGCAATTAAAATCGTACTCGTTATCTAAACCTGAGTCTATACCCTACTATTACATATAGATAGAACATTCAAAATGAATCGATAACCTACGATCCTAAATGACGGCCCTTCTGCCCATACAATGTCTTATATAGTGTTTTGACAAAAATCTGTAAGGCTGAGCTTCCTTGCAACCATCTCTTGGTATTCTATCTTGTATTATAAATGACTATTATTACGACATAAAATGGATTTTCAATTACATTTTAATTGCTACAAGATGGTAAAAGTTGCATGTGAATCTCTAATCTGTGTAATGAGGACTGATTTGATGAACTTTAGTACTGTCTGAGCAGTATGCTATAGAATTAGCTGCCTTAAGCAAATATCTTGACAGCCAAAATACAATACGATTGCGAATTACTATCAATTTGATTTCTTACGTAGATATTGCTCTGTCGTAATACTACAAATCTTTAAAGTTTCAGAATTGCAAAAGATTCGGCAGGCCGAGGTATCATAGAGTAACTTTCATTTTAAAGGATTTAGGCAATTGGTTGAAGTGCGCATGCGTAGTAACTAAAAGTTCTTTCCTTAAATCGCATGGAAATCTAATCATTGCAATTAAAATCGTACTCGTTATCTAAAGCTGAGTCTATACCCTACTATTACATATAGATAGAACATTCAAAATGAATCGATAACCTACGATCCTAAATGACGGCCCTTCTGCCCATACAATGTATTATGGTGTTTTGACTAAAATCTGTAAGGCTGAGCTTCCTTGCAACCATCTCTTGGTATTCTATCTTGTATTATAAATGACTATTATTACGACATAAAATGGATTTTAAATTACATTTTAATTGCTACAAGATGGTAAAAGTTGCATTTGAATCTCTAATCTGTGTAATGAGGACTGATTTGATGAACTTGAGTACTGTCTGAGCAGTATGCTATAGAATTAGCTGCCTTAAGCAAATATCTTGAAAGCCAAAATACAATACGATTGCAAATTACTGTCAATTTGATTTCTTACGTAGATATTGCCCTGTCGTAATACTAGAAATCTTCAAAGTTTCAGAATTGCAAAGATTCGGCTGGCCGAGGTATCATAAAATAACTTTCATTCTAAAGGATTTAGGCAATTGGTCGAAGTGCGCATGGCTAGTAACTTAAAGTTCTTTCCTTATATTGCATGGAAATCTAATCATTGCAATTAAAATCGTATTTGTTATCTAAACCTGAGTCTATACCCTACTATTACATATAGATAGAACATTCAAAATGAATCGATAACCTACGATCCTAGATGACGGCGCTTGTGCCCATACAATATCTTATATGGTGTTTTGACAAAAATCTGCAAGGCTGAGCTTCCTTGCAACCATCTCTTGGTATTCTATCTTGTATTATAAATTACTATCATTACGACATAAGTGGATTTTAAATTACATTGTAATTGCTACAAGATGGTGAAAATTGCATGTGCATCTCTAATCTGTGTAATAAGGACTGATTTGATGAACTTTAGTACTGTCTGAGCAGTATGCTATAGAATTAGCTGCCTTAAGCAAATATCTTGACAGCCAAAATACAATACGATTGCGAATTACTATCAATTTGATTTCTTACGTAGATATTGCCCTGTCGTAATACTAGAAATCTTCAAATTTTCAGAATTGCAAAGATTCGGCAGGCCGAGGTATCATAGAATAACTTTCATTTTAAAAGATTTAGGCAATTGGTCGAAGTGCGCATGCGTAGTAACTAAAAGTTCTTTCCTTAAATCGCATGAAAATCTAATCATTGCAATTAAAATCGTACTCGTTATCTAAAGCTGAGTCTATACCCTACTATTACATATAGATAGAACATTCAAAATGAATCGATAACCTACGATCCTAAATGACGGCCCTTCTGCCCATACAATGTCTTATATAGTGTTTTGACAAAAATCTGTAAGGCTGAGCTTCCTTGCAACCATCTCTTGGTATTCTATCTTGTATTATAAATGACTATTATTACGACATAAAATGGATTTTAAATTACATTTTAATTGCTACAAGATGGTAAAAGTTGCATGTGAATCTCTAATCTGTGTAATGAGGACTGATTTGATGAACTTGAGTACTGTCTGAGCAGTATGCTATAGAATTAGCTGCCTTAAGCAAATATCTTGACAGCCAAAATACAATACGATTGCGAATTACTATCAATTTGATTTCTTACGTAGATATTGCTCTGTCGTAATACTAGAAATCTTCAAAGTTTCAGAATTGCAAAAGATTCGGCAGGCCGAGGTATCATAGAGTAACTTTCATTTTAAAGGATTTAGGCAATTGGTTGAAGTGCGCATGTGTAGTAACTAAAAGTTCTTTCCTTAAATCGCATGGAAATCTAATCATTGCAATTAAAATCGTACTCGTTATCTAAAGCTGAGTCTATACCCTACTATTACACATAGATAGAACATTCAAAATGAATCGATAACCTACGATCCTAAATGACGGCCCTTCTGCCCATACAATGTCTTATATGGTGTTTTGACTAAAATCTGTAAGGCTGAGCTTCCTTGCAACCATCTCTTGGTATTCTATCTTGTATTATAAATGACTATTATTACGACATAAAATGGATTTTAAATTACATTTTAATTGCTACAAGATGGTAAAAGTTGCATTTGAATCTCTAATCTGTGTAATGAGGACTGATTTGATGAACTTGAGTACTGTCTGAGCAGTATGCTATAGAATTAGCTGCCTTAAGCAAATATCTTGAAAGCCACAATACAATACGATTGCAAATTACTGTCAATTTGATTTCTTACGTAGATATTGCCCTGTCGTAATACTAGAAATCTTCAAAGTTTCAGAATTGCAAAGATTCGGCTGGCCGAGGTATCATAAAATAACTTTCATTCTAAAGGATTTAGGCAATTGGTCGAAGTGCGCATGGCTAGTAACTTAAAGTTCTTTCCTTATATTGCATGGAAATCTAATCATTGCAATTAAAATCGTACTCGTTATCTAAACCTGAGTCTATACCCTACTATTACATATAGATAGAACATTCAAAATGAATCGATAACCTACGATCCTAGATGACGGCGCTTGTGCCCATACAATATCTTATATGGTGTTTTGACAAAAATCTGCAAGGCTGAGCTTCCTTGCAACCATCTCTTGGTATTCTATCTTGTATTATAAATTACTATCATTACGACATAAGTGGATTTTAAATTACATTGTAATTGCTACAAGGTGGTGAAAATTGCATGTGAATCTCTAATCTGTGTAATAAGGACTGATTTGATGAACTTGAGTACTGTCTGAGCAGTATGCTATAGAATTAGATGCCTTAAGCAAATATCTTGACAGCCAAAATACAATACGATTGCGAATTACTATCAATTTGATATCTTACGTAGATATTGCCATGTCGTAATACTAAAAATCTTCAAAGTTTCAGAATTGCAAAGATTCGGCAGGCCGAGGTATCATAGATAAACTTTCATTTTAAAGGATTTAGGCAATTCGTCAAAGTTCGCATGCGTAGTAACTAAAAGTTCTTTCCTTAAATCGCATGGAAATCTAATCATTGCAATTAAAATCGTACTCGTTATCTAAAACTGAGTCTATACCCTACTATTACATACAGATAGAACATTCAAAATAAATCGATAACCTACGATTCTAAATGACGGCCATTCTGCCCATACAATATATATATGGTGTTTTTAGAAAAAGCTGCAAGGCTGAGCTTCCTTGCAACCATCTCTTGGTATTCTATCTTGTATTATAAATGACTATCATTACGACATAAAATGGATTAGAAATTACATTTTAATTGCTACAAGATGGTAAAAGTTGCATGTGAATCTCTAATCTGTGTAATGAGAACTGATTTGATGAACTTTAGTACTGTCTGAGCAGTATGCTATAGAATTAGCTGCCTTAAGCAAATATCTTGAAAGCCAAAATACAATAGGATTGCAAATTACTGTCAATTTGATTTCTTACGTAGATATTGCCCTGTCGTAATACTAAAAATCTTCAAAGTTTCAGAATTGCAAAGATTCGGCTGGCCGAGGTATCATAAAATAACTTTCATTTTAAAGGATTTAGGCAATTGGTCGAAGTGCGCATGGCTAGTAACTTAAAGTTCTTTCCTTATATTGCATGGAAATCTAATCATTGCAATTAAAATCGTACTCGTTATCTAAACCTGAGTCTATACCCTACTATTACATATAGATAGAACATTCAAAATGAATCGATAACCTACGATCTTAGATGACGGCCTTTCTGCCCATACAATATATATATGGTGTTTTGAGAAAAATCTGTCAGGCTAAGCTTCCTTGCAACCATCTCTTGGTATTCTATCTTGTATTATAAATGACTATCATTACGACATAAAATGGATTAGAAATTACATTTTAATTGCTACAAGATGGTAAAGGTTGCATGTGAATCACTAATATGTGTAATGAGAACTGATTTGATGAACTTTAGTACTGTCTGAGCAGTATGCTATAGAATTAGCTGCCTTAAGCAAATATCTTGAAAGCCAAAATACAATACGATTGCGAATTACTATTAATTTGATTTCTTACGTAGATATTGCCCTGTCGTAATACTAAAAATCTTCAAAGTTTCAGAATTGCAAAGATTCGGCTGGCCGAGGTATCATAAAATAACTTTCATTTTAAAGGATTTAGGCAATTGGTCGAAGTGCGCATGGCTAGTAACTTAAAGTTCTTTCCTTATATTGCATGGAAATCTAATCATTGCAATTAAAATCGTACTCGTTATCTAAACCTGAGTCTATACCCTACTATTACATATAGATAGAACATTCAAAATGAATCGATAACCTACGATCTTAGATGACGGCCTTTCTGCCCATACAATATATATATGGTGTTTTGAGAAAAATCTGTCAGGCTAAGCTTCCTTGCAACCATCTCTTGGTATTCTATCTTCTATTAAAAAAGACAATCATTGCGAAATAAAATTGATTTTAAATTAAATTGTAATTGCTACAAGATGGTGAAAATTGCATGTGCATCACTAATCTGTGTAATGAGGACTGATTTGATGAACTTGAGTACTTTCTGAGCAGTATGCTATAGAATTAGCTGCGTTAAGCAAATATCTTGACAGCCAAAATACAATACGATTGCGAATTACTATTAATTTGATTTCTTACGTAGATATTGCCCTGTCGTAATACTAGAAATCTTCAAAGTTTTAGAATTGCAAAGATTCGGCAGGCCGAGGTATCATAGAATAACTTTCATTTTAAAGGATTTAGGCAATTGGTCGAAGTGCGCATGCGAAGTAACTAAAAGTCCTTTCCTTAAATCGCATGGAAATCTAATCATTGCAATTAAAATCGTACTAGTTATCTAAAGCTGAGTCTATAACCTACTATTACATATAGATAGAACATTCAAAATGAATCGATAACCTACGATCCCAAATGACGGCCCTTCTGCCCATACAATCTCTTATATGGTGTTTTGACAAAAATCTGTAAGGCTGAGCTTCCTTGCAACCATCTCTTGGTATTCTATCTTGTATTATAAATGACTATCATTACGACATAAAATGGATTATTAATTACATTGTAATTGCTACAAGATGGTGAAAATTGCATGTGAATCTCTAATCTGTGTAATAAGGACTGATTTGATGTACTTGAGTACTGTCTGAGCAGTATGCTATAGAATTAGCTGCCTTAAGCAAATATCTTGACAGCCAAAATACAATACGATTGCGAATTACTATCAATTTGATTTCTTCCGTAGATATTGCCCTGTCGTAATACTACAAATCTTCAAAGTTTCAGAATTACAAAGATTCGGCAGGCCGAGGTATCATAGAATAACTTTCATTTTAAAGGATTTAGGCAATTGGTTGAAGTGCGCATGCGTAGTAACTAAAAGTTCTTTCCTTAAATCGCATGGAAATCTAAACATTGCAATTCAAATCGTAGTCGTTATCAAAACCTGAGTCTATAACCTACTATTACATATAGATAGAACATTCAAAATGAATCGATAACCTACGATCCCAAATGACGGCCCTTGTGCCCATACAATCTCTTATATTGTGTTTTCACACAAATCTGTAAGGCTGAGCTTCCTTGCAACCATCTCTTGGTATTCTATCTTGTATTATAAATGACTATCATTACGACATAAAATGGATTTTAAATTACATTTTAATTGCTACAAGATGGTGAAAATTGCATGTGCATCTCTAATCTGTGTAATGAGGACTGATTTGATGAACTTTAGTACTGTCTGAGCAGTATGCTATAGAATTAGCTGCCTTAAGCAAATATCTTGACAGCCAAAATACAATACGATTGCAAATTACTGTCAATTTGATTTCTTACGTAGATATTGCCCTGTCGTAATACTAAAAATCTTCAAAGTTTCAGAATTGCAAAGATTCGGCTGGCCGAGGTATCATAAAATAACTTTCATTTTAAAGGATTTAGGCAATTGGTCGAAGTGCGCATGGCTAGTAACTTAAAGTTCTTTCCTTATATTGCATGGAAATCTAATCATTGCAATTAAAATCGTACTCGTTATCTAAACCTGAGTCTATACCCTACTATTACATATAGATAGAACATTCAAAATGAATCGATAACCTACGATCTTAGATGACGGCCTTTCTGCCCATACAATATATATATGGTGTTTTGAGAAAAATCTGTCAGGCTAAGCTTCCTTGCAACCATCTCTTGGTATTCTATCTTGTATTAAAAAAGACAATCATTGCGAAATAAAATTGATTTTAAATTAAATTGTAATTGCTACAAGATGGTGAAAATTGCATGTGCATCACTAATCTGTGTAATGAGGACTGATTTGATGAACTTGAGTACTTTCTGAGCAGTATGCTATAGAATTAGCTGCGTTAAGCAAATATCTTGACAGCCAAAATACAATACGATTGCGAATTACTATTAATTTGATTTCTTACGTAGATATTGCCCTGTCGTAATACTAGAAATCTTCAAAGTTTCAGAATTGCAAAGATTCGGCAGGCCGAGGTATCATAGAATAACTTTCATTTTAAAGGATTTAGGCAATTGGTCGAAGTGCGCATGCGAAGTAACTAAAAGTTCTTTCCTTAAATCGCATGGAAATCTAATCATTGCAATTAAAATCGTACTAGTTATCTAAAGCTGAGTCTATAACCTACTATTACATATAGATAGAACATTCAAAATGAATCGATAACCTACGATCCCAAATGACGGCCCTTCTGCCCATACAATCTCTTATATGGTGTTTTGACAAAAATCTGTAAGGCTGAGCTTCCTTGCAACCATCTCTTGGTATTCTATCTTGTATTATAAATGACTATCATTACGACATAAAATGGATTATTAATTACATTGTAATTGCTACAAGATGGTGAAAATTGCATGTGAATCTCTAATCTGTGTAATAAGGACTGATTTGATGTACTTGAGTACTGTCTGAGCAGTATGCTATAGAATTAGCTGCCTTAAGCAAATATCTTGACAGCCAAAATACAATACGATTGCGAATTACTATCAATTTGATTTCTTCCGTAGATATTGCCCTGTCGTAATACTACAAATCTTCAAAGTTTCAGAATTACAAAGATTCGGCAGGCCGAGGTATCATAGAATAACTTTCATTTTAAAGGATTTAGGCAATTGGTTGAAGTGCGCATGCGTAGTAACTAAAAGTTCTTTCCTTAAATCGCATGGAAATCTAATCATTGCAATTCAAATCGTAGTCGTTATCAAAACCTGAGTCTATAACCTACTATTACATATAGATAGAACATTCAAAATGAATCGATAACCTACGATCCCAAATGACGGCCCTTGTGCCCATACAATCTCTTATATTGTGTTTTCACACAAATCTGTAAGGCTGAGCTTCCTTGCAACCATCTCTTGGTATTCTATCTTGTATTATAAATGACTATCATTACGAAATAAAATGGATTTTAAATTACATTTTAATTGCTACAAGATGGTGAAAATTGCATGTGCATCTCTAATCTGTGTAATGAGGACTGATTTGATGAACTTTAGTACTGTCTGAGCAGTATGCTATAGAATTAGCTGCCTTAAGCAAATATCTTGACAGCCAAAATACAATACGATTGCGAATTACTATCAATTTGATTTCTTACGTAGATATTGCCCTGTCGTAATACTAGAAATCTTTAAATTTTCAGAATTGCAAAGATTCGGCAGGCCGAGGTATCATAGAATAACTTTCATTTTAAAAGATTTAGGCAATTGGTCGAAGTGCGCATGCGTAGTAACTAAAAGTTCTTTCCTTAAATCGCATGAAAATCTAATCATTGCAATTAAAATCGTACTCGTTATCTAAAGCTGAGTCTATACCCTACTATTACATATAGATAGAACATTCAAAATGAATCGATAACCTACGATCCTAAATGACGGCCCTTCTGCCCATACAATGTCTTATATAGTGTTTTGACAAAAATCTGTAAGGCTGAGCTTCCTTGCAACCATCTCTTGGTATTCTATCTTGTATTATAAATGACTATTATTACGACATAAAATGGATTTTAAATTACATTTTAATTGCTACAAGATGGTAAAAGTTGCATGTGAATCTCTAATCTGTGTAATGAGAACTGATTTGATGAACTTTAGTACTGTCTGAGCAGTATGCTATAGAATTAGCTGCCTTAAGCAAATATCTTGACAGCCAAAATACAATACGATTGCGAATTACTATCAATTTGATTTCTTACGTAGATATTGCTCTGTCGTAATACTACAAATCTTCAAAGTTTCAGAATTGCAAAAGATTCGGCAGGCCGAGGTATCATAGAGTAACTTTCATTTTAAAGGATTTAGGTAATTGGTTGAAGTGCGCATGCGTAGTAACTAAAAGTTCTTTCCTTAAATCGCATGGAAATCTAATCATTGCAATTAAAATCGTACTCGTTATCTAAAGCTGATTCTATACCCTACTATTACATATAGATAGAACATTCAAAATGAATCGATAACCTACGATCCTAAATGACGGCCCTTCTGCCCATACAATGTCTTATATGGTGTTTTGACTAAAATCTGTAAGGCTGAGCTTCCTTGCAACCATCTCTTGGTATTCTATCTTGTATTATAAATGACAATTATTACGACAAAATGGATTTTAAATTACGTTTTAATTGCTACAAGATGGTAAAAGTTGCATTTGAATCTCTAATCTGTGTAATGAGGACTGATTTGATGAACTTGAGTACTGTCTGAGCAGTATGCTATAGAATTAGCTGCCTTAAGCAAATATCTTGAAAGCCAAAATACAATACGATTGCAAATTACTGTCAATTTGATTTCTTACGTAGATATTGCCCTGTCGTAATACTAGAAATCTTCAAAGTTTCAGAATTGCAAAGATTCGGCTGGCCGAGGTATCATAAAATAACTTTTATTCTAAAGGATTTAGGCAATTGGTCGAAGTGCGCATGGCTAGTAACTTAAAGTTCTTTCCTTATATTGCATGGAAATCTAATCATTGCAATTAAAATCGTACTCGTTATCTAAACCTGAGTCTATACCCTACTATTACATATAGATAGAACATTCAAAATGAATCGATAACCTACGATCCTAGATGACGGCGCTTGTGCCCATACAATATCTTATATGGTGTTTTGACAAAAATCTGCAAGGCTGAGCTTCCTTGCAACCATCTCTTGGTATTCTATCTTGTATTATAAATTACTATCATTACGACATAAGTGGATTTTAAATTACATTGTAATTGCTACAAGGTGGTGAAAATTGCATGTGAATCTCTAATCTGTGTAATAAGGACTGATTTGATGAACTTGAGTACTGTCTGAGCAGTATGCTATAGAATTAGATGCCTTAAGCAAATATCTTGACAGCCAAAATACAATACGATTGCGAATTACTATCAATTTGATTTCTTACGTAGATATTGCCCTGTCGTAATACTAGAAATCTTCAAATTTTCAGAATTGCAAAGAGTCGGCAGGCCGAGGTATTATAGAATAACTTTCATTTTAAAAGATTTAGGCAATTGGTCGAAATGCGCATGCGTAGTAACTAAAAGTTCTTTCCTTAAATCGCATGAAAATCTAATCATTGCAATTAAAATCGTACTCGTTATCTAAAGCTGAGTCTATACCCTACTATTACATATAGATAGAACATTCAAAGTGAATCGATAACCTACGATCCTAAATGACGGCCCTTCTGCCCATACAATGTCTTATATAGTGTTTTGACAAAAATCTGTAAGGCTGAGCTTCCTTGCAACCATCTCTTGGTATTCTATCTTGTATTATAAATGACTATTATTACGACATAAAATGGATTTTAAATTACATTTTAATTGCTACAAGATGGTAAAAGTTGCATGTGAATCTCTAATCTGTGTAATGAGAACTGATTTGATGAACTTTAGTACTGTCTGAGCAGTATGCTATAGAATTAGCTGCCTTAAGCAAATATCTTGACAGCCAAAATACAATACGATTGCGAATTACTATCAATTTGATTTCTTACGTAGATATTGCTCTGTCGTAATACTACAAATCTTCAAAGTTTCAGAATTGCAAAAGATTCGGCAGGCCGAGGTATCATAGAGTAACTTTCATTTTAAAGGATTTAGGCAATTGGTTGAAGTGCGCATGCGTAGTAACTAAAAGTTCTTTCCTTAAATCGCATGGAAATCTAATCATTGCAATTAAAATCGTACTCGTTATCTAAAGCTGAGTCTATACCCTACTATTACATATAGATAGAACATTCAAAATGAATCGATAACCTACGATCCTAAATGACGGCCCTTCTGCCCATACAATGTCTTATATGGTGTTTTGACTAAAATCTTTAAGGCTGAGCTTCCTTGCAACCATCTCTTGGTATTCTATCTTGTATTATAAATGACAATTATTACGACATAAAATGGATTTTAAATTACGTTTTAATTGCTACAAGATGGTAAAAGTTGCATTTGAATCTCTAATCTGTGTAATGAGGACTGATTTGATGAACTTGAGTACTGTCTGAGCAGTATGCTATAGAATTAGCTGCCTTAAGCAAATATCTTGAAAGCCAAAATACAATACGATTGCAAATTACTGTCAATTTGATTTCTTACGTAGATATTGCCCTGTCGTAATACTAGAAATCTTCAAAGTTTCAGAATTGCAAAGATTCGGCTGGCCGAGGTATCATAAAATAACTTTTATTCTAAAGGATTTAGGCAATTGGTCGAAGTGCGCATGGCTAGTAACTTAAAGTTCTTTCCTTATATTGCATGGAAATCTAATCATTGCAATTAAAATCGTACTCGTTATCTAAACCTGAGTCTATACCCTACTATTACATATAGATAGAACATTCAAAATGAATCGATAACCTACGATCCTAGATGACGGCGCTTGTGCCCATACAATATCTTATATGGTGTTTTGACAAAAATCTGCAAGGCTGAGCTTCCTTGCAACCATCTCTTGGTATTCTATCTTGTATTATAAATTACTATCATTACGACATAAGTGGATTTTAAATTACATTGTAATTGCTACAAGGTGGTGAAAATTGCATGTGAATCTCTAATCTGTGTAATAAGGACTGATTTGATGAACTTGAGTACTGTCTGAGCAGTATGCTATAGAATTAGATGCCTTAAGCAAATATCTTGACAGCCAAAATACAATACGATTGCGAATTACTATCAATTTGATATCTTACGTAGATATTGCCCTGTCGTAATACTAAAAATCTTCAAAGTTTCAGAATTGCAAAGATTCGGCAGGCCGAGGTATCATAGATAAACTTTCATTTTAAAGGATTTAGGCAATTCGTCAAAGTTCGCATGCGTAGTAACTAAAAGTTCTTTCCTTAAATCGCATGGAAATCTAATCATTGCAATTAAAATCGTACTCGTTATCTAAAACTGAGTCTATACCCTACTATTACATATAGATAGAACATTCAAAATAAATCGATAACCTACGATCCTAAATGACGGCCATTCTGCCCATACAATATATATATGGTGTTTTGAGAAAAATCTGCAAGGCTGAGCTTCCTTGCAACCATCTCTTGGTATTCTATCTTGTATTATGACTATCATTACGACATAAAATGGATTTTAAATTACATTTTAATTGCTACAAGATGGTGAAAAATGCATGTGAATCTCTAGTCTGTGTAATGAGGACTGATTTGATGAACTTGAGTACTGTCTGAGCAGTATGCTATAGAATTAGATGCCTTAAGCAAATATCTTGACAGCCAAAATACAATACGATTGCGAATTACTATCAATTTGATTTCTTACGTAGATATTGCCCTGTCGTAATACTACAAATCTTTAAAGTTTCAGAATTGCAAAGATTCGGCAGGCCGAGGTATCATAGAATAACTTTTATTTTAAAGGATTTAGGCAATTGGTCAAAGTGCGCTTGCGTAGTAACTAAAAGTTCTTTCCTTAAATCGCATGGAAATCTAATCATTGCAATTAAAATCGTACTCGTTATCGAAACCTTAGTCTATATCCTACTATTACATATAGAGAGAACACTCAAAATGAATCGATAACCTACGATCCTAAATGACGGCCCTTCTGCCCATACAATCTTTTATATGGTGTTTTGACAAAAATCTGTAAGGCTGAGCTTCCTTGCAACCATCTCGTAATAATCTACCTTGTATTATAAATGACTATCATTACGACATAAATGGATTTTAAATTACATTTTAAATGCTACAAGATGGTGAAAATTGCATGTGCATCACTAATCTGTGTAATGAGGACAGATTTGATGAACTTGAGCACTGTCTGAAAAGTATGCTATAGAATTAGCTGCCTTAAGAAAATATCTTGACTGCCAATGTAGCAATGCGCATGCGTAGTAACAAAAAGTTCCTTCCTTAAATCGCATGGAAATCTAATCATTGCAATTGAAATCGTACTCGTTATCTAAACCTGAGTCCATACCCTCCTATTACATATAGATAAAACATTCAAAATGAATCGATAACCTACGATCCTAGATGACGGCCCTTCTGCCCATACAATCTCTTATATGGTGTTTTGAGAAAAATATGCAAGGCTGAGCTTCCTTGCAACCATCTCTTGGTATTCTATCTTGTATTATAAATGACTATCATTACGACATAAGATGGATTTTAAATTACATTTTAAATGCTACAAGATGGTGAAAATTGCATGTGCATTACTAATCTGTGTAATGAGGACAGATTTGATGAACTTGAGCACTGTCTGAAAAGTATGCTATAGAATTAGCTGCCTTAAGAAAATATCTTGACTGCCAAAATACAATACAATTGCGAATTACTATCAATTTGATTTTATACGTAGATATTGCCCTTTCGTAATACTACAAGCTGCAAAATTTCAGAATTAGAAAGATTCGGCAGGCCGAGGTATCACAGAATAACTTTCATTTTAAAGGATTTAGGCCATTTGTCAAAGTGCGCATGCGTAGTAACGAAAAGTTCTTTCCTTAAATCACATGGAAATCTAATCCTTGCAATTAAAATCCTTTTCGAAATCTAGACCTGAGTCTATATCCTACTATTACATATAGATAAAACATTAAAAATGAATCGATAAGGCTGAGCTTCCTTGCAACCATCTCTTGGCATTCTATCTTGTATTAAATATGACTAAAATTATGGCATAAAATGGATTTTAAATTACATTTTAAATGCTAAAAGATGGTGAAAATTGCATGTGCGTCACTAATCTGTGTAATGAGGACTGATTTGATGAACTTGAGTACTGTCTGAGCAGTATGCTATAGAATTAGCTGCCTTAAGCAAATACCTCGACAGCCAAAATACAATACGATTGCGAATTACTATCAATTTGATATCTTACGTAGATATTGCCCTGTCGTAATACTACAAATCTGCAAAGTTTCAGAATTGCAAAGATTCGACGGGCCAAGGTATCATAGAATAACTTTCATTTTAAAGGATTTAGGCAAATGGTCAAAGTGCGCATGCGTAGTAACTAAAAGTTGTTTTTTTAAGTTACATGGAAATCTAATCATTGCAATTAAAATCGTACTCGTTATCTAAGCCTGAGTCTATACCCTACTATTACATATCGATAAATCATTCAAAGTGAATCGATAACTTACGATCCTAGATGACGGCCCTTCTGCCCATACGATCTCTTAGATGGTGTTTTGACAAAAATCTGTAAGGCTGAGCTTCCTTGCAACCATCTCTTGGTATTTTATTTTGTATTAAAAATGAGTATAATTACGATATAAAATGGATTCAAATTCCTTTTTAAATGCTACAAGATAGTAAAAAGTGAATGTGCATCACTAATCTGTGTATTGAGGACAGATTTGATGAACTTGAGCACTGTCTGAAAAGTATGCTATAGAATTAGCTGCCTTAAGAAAATATTTTGACAGCCAAAATACAATACGATTGCGAATTACTATCAATTTGATTTCTTACGTAGATATTGCCCTTTCATAATACTACAAATATGGAAACTTTTAGAATTGAAAAGATTCGGCAGGCCGAGGTATCATAGAATAACTTTCATTTTAAAGGATTTAGGCAATCGGTTGAAGTGCGCATGCGTAGTAACGAAAAGCTCTTTCCTTAAATTACATGGAAATCTAATCCTTGCATTTAAAAATAAAACATTCAAAATTAATCCATAACTTACGATGCCAGATGACGGCCCTTCTGCCCATACAACCTCTTATATAGTGTTTTGACAAAAATCTGTAAGGATTAGCTTCCTTGCAACCATCTCTTGGTATTCTATCTTGTATTATAAATGACTATAATTACGGCATCAAATGGATTTTAAGTAATGGTCCGCGCAAGAACTAGGCAGGCCAAACGCAAAATCGATTAAAAGGTGTTAACTCTTAATTATTAATTTCAATTAAATCGACCAATCTGATTGGTCGATATCAAAAAATCGCCCAAAAAACAAAGAAAACCGCGACATAAACATCATTTTTTCACTTAGTTTTCCCCATGCCACTGTTTTCCACCTCACGGCCAAATTTCAGTATTCTTCTATGCGCCAATCACAAGTTAGAACGGAAAACGTGCAACAAGCGTGATCCTCATGCGACGCCATCTTGGATTTGCGAACGGAACTTTGAGCTTTCAAGACCTTTTATCAGCGATAGTCGTCATAGTTTTCAAGAAATCTATTTATTTTCATACTTTTCGAATATATACATGTTATTTATTTCAAATGTAAAGCAAATTACGTCCAAACACTCGAAAAAATGCCCTTCAAGAGTGGCTGCTGCTGTCCACAACATGAGGAGTGGGGCTTTGGAAATGTTGGCCTGAAAAAGTTGTTTTCTCTCACCTACCGAGAAGAAAAGTTTTGTGGCACTGGCAAGTGGAGTCTTTCTGGCCACAAGGAGCGAAGGCGAAAGATATGTGGCTTTTGTCGGGAAAGGATTCAACTCCAAACGAGATGTGAAGAACTTGAGGTAAGCAGAAGACAGTGGAAACATTTTCACACGTCCTCACGTGTTCCTTATTATTTCTTTCGAAATATTCGTCTATATAGTTACTCCTCTTTATTTGATTTTGCTATTTTCTAGGCTGCTTCATCAAGTCACAATGAAGTTTTCCATGAGCGTAAATTCGAAGAGTCTGAATTCTTCGATGATCCAGTCGAAAGTGACAGTTTCTCGGAGCATTTTGGAGAAACAGCTTTAGAAGACAAAGCTTGTCAGGTCCCGGAAATCACCCAGAATCGCCAGGGCTACGAATGTGTTGGTCTTCGGAGGAAGATTCACCTTAGGAATGAAATTATGAGCAAAATAGACCTGCTGCTGGGGAACTACACCTTCCTTGGTGAGCAGGGTACTCAGGCCATCATGAGAGACATTCTTGGTACCAAAAAATTCAGAGCTGAGTTTGCTGATGTATTCAATAGCCACCAGAAAGGCAGCAGCGATGATAAACTGTTGAAGTCATTAGCTAAGGACTACATTGCAGCCAAAGATAAAGACGGCAGCCGATTGATACGGGCACAGGGTGCAAAAGTAACCAGCAAACTTCTCATTGGTGACAGCATAAAAGGAAGTAACTTGAATGTGAGTGGAGTGGGACAAGGAAGAAATCGAGTTGAGACTGCACGAGCTATTGGACGAGTCAGTAAGTTTGGGGATGAACGTAGAAGGCTGTTGTCAATTGTAGCCCAAGACTTCTCTAGGTCTGAAATTCAGACGTATTTTCCTTGCTCAAAGAGCACCATCACTGCAGCAAGAGTGCATGCCATATTGTTTGGAAAAGGTGGTGCCCCCCGCGATGGTCTTTCGTTTACTAGGCAGGCAGTAAGCCCAGAAATCATACACGAATTTCAAAATTTCATCAACCAAGATGATATCTCAAGGCCTTCTTCGTGTAGAAGTGTGCTTGTTTATGGAAAGGAAACTGGGATCAGATACTGGCAGTGTGATATCAAAAATGTTATCCAGCAATATCAGCTGAAGTTCCCTGATGGTCTGAAGAGGACCTACATTTATTCTCATCTGCCAAGGAATTTTAGAATGAACACGATGCTGGCAGGCCTTTGCAACCTGTGTGATGACTTTGGTCATTCTAACTTTGAATCCATGCAGCTACTCCTAGATGACCTCAAAAAGGATGGTCTGCTACATGCCGCTGCTCATTCTGAATTTGTCTCAAGCACAAGACAGTACCAAAAGTTTCTGAAGGTGGAATTTCCCAAAGAGGTAAGCAGAAATACAGTACAATATTGGTATTATTTGAAAAATGCTGAATTTGTAGCTAGGGATGGACAGTGAAATCTAAAGTGGTCTGTCACTGACTAATGTACTGGATGTTATGAACTTTGTACATAGTTTTTTGTACATTAGTCAACATCAGACAAGTTCATTTTCATCAAGGAACGATTGTTTAAGCAATGGATAAGGGAAAGCTTTTACTTCGGAAAACTAAACATGTTCAATTTGTGCAACAATTTATAAATAAATGAATTGAAATTGATAAAGAAATTAACTTATCGGAACATTGTTCTCAACGTGTAGACCTGTGTATTGTGTAATGTGCCTTGAAAACTGGGTTTTAGGTAAATGGTATCAAAAAACATTGAACAGTTTAGATTTGGTTGAAGCTGATATTTTCTTAATACCAGGCTGTCAAACATCTTTCCAAAAGTTCACTGAATATTGATCCTTTTGATAAAATGAATAATTATGACAAGATAGATTTGCCCTGAGGAAAATCGGCCAGCCTTGTGGTCTTGTAGGGCAATGTTTTGGCTGTTTATTATGGGTCAGGCTCATGTAGCATCGCCTGCAAGGTCTTGCATGAATGGGTTGCTTTCTGTCAAATGAATAATAGAACAAATAACAGGAAACAGTGGCTTCTGCCAGTAGTGCCAGTGGGATTACTAGCTTACATGAGACCATAGACCATCATCTGTAATTAGCTGCCTGTATTGTTTTTCCCTTTTTTGTTTAGCTGGAGAGGCATTCTGCTTGTGCTGAGTTCTGTTTGGATTTTGCTCTGGGGCACTGTTCCAGGGAACACAACCAGCATTCTTCCAAAGTAGATGAATTTCACAAGATCAGGAAAGGTGTGGAAGAAGCTCTGGAACAAATTTCTGATCTGCCCAAAAAGGCTTCCTTCTCCAAGTCCTGGGAACAAATTATTTCGAACCATAAGGAGTATCTTGCACACATTGTCCGCACAAAACACCAGGGAAGCTACTATCGATATGTTCTTGCAAACCTTTGTCCTGGTGAGATTGTTGTAATCATTGATTACAAGATGAAAGTTGAACTGGGCCTGAGGACTCGTGAAAACCAACGAGAGTGGTACGGAAAGAGGGGGATTTCTCTTCATGGTTTCCTAGTAATTGCACAGGTTAGTTCTTTGCTGGAACCTAACTTTATGTACATTTGCATATAACCCTTTTGATATTGTAAACTTGTACATCCCATTTGATTTTAATTCATTTGTTTGATTATTTTTATGTCTTAGGTTGCGGAGGGACAGAGAAAGACAGAAGTCATCGACTTGTGGTCCGAAGATAATAAGCAAGATGCCTGGTTTACCCAGAGTGCCCTTGACATTGGGTTCAGATGGTTGGAAACTGTTTACCCGGGATTTTCAGTGTACTTGTTTTCTGGTAGGCTTATTTTTAAAGAAAAAATGTAGTTCCTGAACAAGTTATGCAGTAACATGTAATAGTAGCTTGTCAACATGATGTGGGGCACATAGTGTCATAATTTGTTCTTTGTTTCCATTACAAAACTAAAAAGGTTTTTTCCTAGTTCTTTACATAATAGATTTAAAGAAATAGATAATGTTAATAAATATATTATAAAATTAATGAATTTGACTTGTTTTGTTTAGACAAGCTATAGGTTGTCAACTTTTTGTTATTGTTTTGCTGCTGTTTGAATTTTCCAAACTTTCGTATATAGATCTGTAATCATCACCTGAAAGAAACGAAAGGCAAAGAGAATCAAATAGTCTCTAATTTTCTAAGCTATATGTATATGTTGTGATTTAAATTTATCTTTGGTTTAAAATTTTTTAAACCAGTTTGATTTTTATTTTTCATTGTCTCGTGGTCATTATTATAATCTGAAACAAAGGGAAATAAAAATCAAACTGGTTTGAAAAATTTTAAACCAGAGATACATTCAAACCACAACATATATACCATTCTTACTTCCTATCTTTTAGATAATGGGCCACATTATCACAACAGTGGGGTTCTCTTTTACCTATCTGAAGTGAACCAAACTTTTAACTTCACCATTAAGGAGTACAACAACTTTGAAGCTGGTGAGGGGAAGTCACAACTCGATTCCCACTTTGCCCACATCAGCCACAAAATTGTCCGGTGGGTGCGTTTGGGAAACAACCTGGAAAGTGGTGAACAAATTGCAGAGTTGATAAAGGTAAATTGTACATTGCATGTTTATTTCATGTAAACCAAAAAAAAAACCCCTTGTTTATAAGAACATGGCTATAGGTTTTATGTTGGTGGTGAAGGTGATACAGTGTAAAGTCAGTCTGCATTGCAAAGTCAGTCTGCATTGCAGATTGAAAGGCTATCCTGTGTGCTTTTGGTCTGTTGGCCATGTAAATGGTCTGTAATACATGTAGGAGTGCCTGCTGTTTGTTTCATTTATCATTGTTGAAGATAACCATTAGCTGTACTGTGTTACTAGCATTGAGGGAGGTGCTTATTTGTCATTTGTTGGGTTTATAATACTAACTTAAAACAGAAGCGTTCATCGTTTTCATACATTCAATCTTTTTTCCCTACAGACAATGAAGAATTCATCATGCAAGAAGCTGGTGATAGACAGACCCAAGGCAAAAAAAGTGTCAACTTTAAAGGATATTTCCTTATTTGGAAACTTTACCTTTCCTACTGAAGGCGAATTTGCTGATGGTTTGCAGTTGAGGCCATTGGCAGGGATTGGCAATGCTATATGTAAAACCAAGGCACAAATATCACAACTGTCTGGGCGCCAGAATCCCATAGCTGGTGCAACTGGTGCTTTGGTGACTGAAGAACAGCCAGCAGCAGAACCTCTTGAATACCCAACACCTTTTCCAGCTACAAGGAATGAGGACTATGCTTTAAGGTTTATTCAACACGCCCCTGAGCAGTCAGTCACTTCATCAATGCAGCCCTTTTTGGTTGACCAGTATCTTTCCCAGAGGCTGGAAAAGGGATATGCTCTAAAACATGGTCCAGGAAAGAGGACAGTGTTCAGCCAGGCACAGAAAGAAATAATGGTTGAGTTTTACAATAGACAAGCCATTAATCACATTAGAGCCGAACCACGAGATGTGATTAAGGCAATGCAAAATGCTGGCTTGAAAGTGCTTACAGCGGCCCAAATCAAGAATTGGTGGTCGACTTACCACCGCAAGAATAGAAATTTACTTGCCACTGGATTTCCTGCTGCTAGTGATGTCCCTCACAGTGCACCATCAGTCACTATACCATCCACTGCATCATCAGCTTCCGTTCTTCCCAGTTCAACATCTGCTACCATGCCTTCCAGGGCACCACCTGCTACGGTACCATTGTCCTCTGCATTGCCAGCTACTGTGCCTTCCAGTGCTCCACCTGCTACAGTTCCATCATACCCAGCTACTGTGCCTTCAAATGCATCCTTTGCTACATTACCATCGTCCACTGCATTGCCAGCTACCGTGCCTACCAGTGCACAATCTGCTATACACATAGTACCATCGTCCACTGCACACCCAGCTACTGTGCCTTCAAATGTATCGTTTGCTACATTACCATCGTCCACTTCATTGCCAGCTACTGTGCCAACCAGTTTAACTGGCCATCTGTCACAACTGTCAGGTGCTGTAATAGAATGGCATTTCCCTGAAGATTTCAGTCAGTCCACTATTGATGGTAGGAATGGAAGCAATGCATGTGCTTTCATTTCTCTGTACTTTGGACAAGTGGCTTCGAAGGGTCTACTTTCCCCAAGGCAGGGATTTGCATTGACTGTTCATTGGAAGGATGCCCTTAGAGAAGCAATTATGCGAGGAAATGACTTGCACGATGAAATGTTTGATTATGAAGGGGTAAATCTTAACGTGGATGAAGCAGTTGAAATGGCTGGAGAGGACTGTGGCGTTCTCAGCCTTGGACAGCAGAAAGATTTATTTGGTGGTACTGGTGTTGCAAAACAGTTACTTGCTGAGTTTCTTGATGAATTATCTGGAAGGAACCAAAGAACTTGTCTCCTGTTTTTTTCTTCTGGAAGAACAATGCTTTTATTTGTTGACAGTCATGGACATTTCTATTTTGTGGATTCACATTCCCACAGAGACTGTGGAGCAATTGTAGCAAGTGCACCACCTGGTTCCGGAGCAGCATTTACAGAATGGATTGACAGAATGATGGACTTAACTTGGCAGACCCCTCTTACTTTGGGGTCAGTAACTGAGGTTATTTATGCATAAGGGCTGACATTTTTTTTAGTGTACGCTTGCATCACGCAAAAATCACATACCAATTTCATAAAAAGAGTAGCACAAGTACAAATGTTTTAGACTGGGAGCAGGCTCTCCTTTTTTGTGGCATGGAAAGAGGTTCAAAAGCAACAATTGAAGTTGCATTTGAGATAAGCACGCACAGGCACAATTTTGTCCTGGCCCCTAATTGTTTTTACCACTGATTTGCATGATTGATCCCCTTATTGTATTCACTATGGGATCTGACAAAATTGGATGACAGTTCAAAACACATGTATTTTTGTGCTGCTTGTGTGACTTTCTTATATCAACATACATTTACTAGTAAATGTAGTATCCAGACTTTTCTCAAAGGAAAACAAGAGAGGAATTTATTGTTCTAATTTATTGGAAAAATTGCTGTCAACCTCCTGGAATTGGTCAAGTGATTATCAACAGTTTCGGAAGAAAACACCAGTTTTCTGATGTGGAAAGCGTGTGATGAATGTTCATCAATCATGTCTTTGTTTCGAAAAAAAGTTATGATTAATACAGAAAGTTTCAATAGGATGTTGTTTGCACTTAGGATTTATTTTTACCTCATAATTTTAAAACAGAGGTCACTATTATCAGGGTTCTCTTCCATCCAAAAATAGAAAAGTGCTATGTTGTTCATTCTAAAAAAAGGAAAATCTAGTTAGTTGAAATGTCTTGATGTTGATTTTCTTATGGTCTAAGGTCATTTCCAGTTAGCCTTGTAGTGCACTCGAGAAACATTTGCATTATATTATCATTGACAAAAATATGCTCTGATCACTTGTTCTGTGAAGTTGCAACAATGACAGTAAAGGTACTATAGAATAGTAATAGAATTATTTATTGTCAGTGGATTTCTGTAGGAGGGAGTGTTTTGATTGGTTGAAGGAATTCGCTGTGTAAAGGGGGTTTGTACATATCCACCACTCAGCCCTCCCCCCCCCAAAAAAAAAAAAAATAATAAAAAAATTAAATATGTATGTACATATAAAATAAATAAAATAAAACAAGACAGGATCTCGGGGAATGTGGAAGTGCTAACTAAATCCATATAAGACAAAACATAAACATAGAAAGTTTACGTTGATTCCAAAAACATTTTTTTTTTATTTTCCAGCAATGAAATACATAGAAAAGCCTCTGTCATGGAAAACGGAAACTGAAGAATGAAAAATTAGTATAAAAATGACAAATAATTTGATGTTGAAAACTGCCTTGGTTACATAAATGCATCATTCACTTGACGTGTTATATCGTAAATTCCAATTATAAGCTATAAGTTGACTATTTCATTGCCTTTGCTAATTAGCAGAGGGGTTTACACTAAAACAGTATGCACCAAACACCACATGGGATATAATTGGGAGAGGGAGCCTCTCGCGTCTGGGTTTTGATGTCAGATTATCGGGGTAGGATGGGTGGTGTTCGTGTGTGCGTGTGTGTGTGTTGGCCTGGGGGGGGGATACTTATCATTGGAATTGTACGGTACATGGGAAAGAGATTACAGCTCAAGTTCATGATCATGAATCAGGCATGCTAAAACAAAACGTATTTGATTATACGAGTAAGTTTGTTCAAGGTTGTCCCGTACGGTGCGAAGTTTCTTGTCCTCGTTAGCCATGATTTCACCCTTGATGATCTCAAATGACCGCTTGTCAACTCTCAGATATTCTGCCACAGTTGTGTGGTTTACATCTGCTCCAGCAGCAAGACAATCAATGCCGTAAACCTCGGCGGTTGCTTGGGCAATACTCAGCTCGGTCGATATTGTAGCAAAATTTTTCCCCAGCTTAAGGCCTTGCATCACCAGTCGTTTCTGAGGCGATGGATTGTTTTTGCCATAAAGTCTGCAAAGCTCCATCTTCTACGGCAAGAAAAGAAAATCCGATTTTAGTAAACGAAAATGCCTAAAAGTTAAGAAATCAGCTGATATACTCACGCCGGAATCTAACTTCGTGCGCTTCGATTCCGAGGGGCCATCTCCATGTGATTGCGAAGACTTCTTTCTGAAATAAAAACAGAAAGTCAGAACAAATAAAGGCACTGATTCGAAAACTCAAATCGCCAGCAAAATTGACTTGCCTCTGTTCCATTTTTTTCGGATGAAGAGTTGTTCCAGGAATGATTCACTGTCAATACAAATTGTAAGCTTGCAGTGGATTCAATGAATGAGGCGTGGAAATAAGATGCAAGCGGCAACATGAATGAAGATTCGGGCCAATCAAAAGGTGTGAGATTTACGCAATTTGGCACTTTTTACCGAGTAGCTGAAGTTCGACCAAAACAGCTCGAAGAAAGGAAGCTCGTTTATTTTTGGAGGGCGCTTGTGTTTGATTATCTTGGCCCGGAAGATCTTGCAAGTGTTGCTTCGGTTTGCCTACCTTGGTGGAAATTTGTTTTCGAGAACAGAAAGCATCTTCACAAAGATTCATTGAGTGTCAAGATCTCATCTTGTGCACACAGGAAGGGTCATTGGTTCTAAAAACAATAGATAACAGGTCATAACAATGCCCCTAGCCCTGAATAACAATAGAGGTAGTGTTTACAGCGGGCGAATGAAAATAGAGGTTCCAGAGAGGTAGTGTCTTACTGCACAGGAAGGCTTTACCACAAAGTTCCGCTGAAATTGTATTCTCGAGGCTACACAGAATCCACTTGTTTAGGACATGCATCTCTTCCGTGAGAATGTTTTACAACTGGTTTCAACTGCTACGCGACATCAGGAATTGAACATACGAAACTGTGAGGGAATTGCAGGGTAAGCGCTGTTTACCGTCACTTCGATTCTCGAGATGTATAAAGATTTTACATAACGAACAGTTCGGCGTTCTCGTTATCGTTTGTCTCCGTTCATTGGGAAGTCTAAAAGAAATTTGTTGTCTGAGGAATCGATTTGTTTTTACCAAAGACCTTCCCATGGACCCGGGCCCACGGATCGAAAATGGAGTTGATCTCGAGCTGAAAACCGACACGGGAGACGGCGATTTTTTTTACATATGATGGGCATTGCTTCAGACTATGATGTTTCAGAAGACTTGTTTTGAAAAGCTTTACCGAACGTTTACATTGAGGTCTTTTATATTTTGTGTATTTGTTATGGTTGACGATATTTCGCGCGACTTTGGCGCGTTCCCAATATCCGCGTGAGTTGTTGCTGTTCTGAATCACAAATTGACAGTTCCTTTGTGAAATCCGAGCGAAATGTTTTTCACAAGGTCGCTGATTGATGTATCGCTGAACTAATCCCGAAGCTATTTTATATCATTGTAAATTTCTCCCTTTTGGCACGTAGAAATTGTCCAAATTTTAGATATGTTACAGTTTTGAATGTATTGAATGGGTAGCTGAAATAAAATATTGTTTGAATGATATACAAGTTATCTTAAATCAAATTCTAAATTCAAAATTCGCGCTTTTAGCGTATGGGCCAATCAGGTCGTTCGGATTTAATTTGATTAGAGAAATTAGCGCCTGAAGCCTAACTGACGCTATTTCACTAGCCTATTGTTCTTCTGCCTAGTTCTTACACGGACCATTACTTAAATTACAATTAAAATGCTACAAGATGGTGAAAATTGCATGTGCATCACAAATCTGTGTAATGAGGACTGATTTGATGAACTTGAGCACTGTCTGAGAAGTATGCTATAGAATTAGCTGCCTTAGGCATATATATTGACAGCCAAAATACAGTACGATTGCGAATTTCTATCAATTTGATTTTATACGTAGATATTTCCCTGTCGTAATACTACAAATCCGCAAGGTTCCAGTTTTGTAAAGATTCGCAGGCCGAGGTATCATAGAATAACTTTCATTTTAAGGGATTTAGGCAAATGGTCGAAGTGCGCATGCGTAGTAACTGAAAGTTATTTCCTTAAATCACACGAAAGTCTAATCATTGCAATTAAGATCGTACTGGTTATCTAAACCTGACTCTATACCCTACTATTAGATATCGATAAATCATTCAAAATGAATCGATAACTTACGATCCTAGATGACGGCCATTCTCCCCATACATTTTCTTAGATGGTGTTTTGACAAAAATCTGTAAGGCTGAGCTTCCTTGCAACCATCTCTTGGTATTTTATCTTGTATTTAAAATGAGTATAATTACGACATAAAATGGATTTAAATTACACTTTAAATGCTACAAGATAGTGAAAATTTAATGTGCATCACTAATCTGTGTAATGAGGACAGATTTGATGAACTTGAGCACTGTCTGAGCAGTATGCTATAGAATTAGCTGCCTTAAGCAAATATCTTGACTGCCAAAATACAATACGATTGCGAATTACTATCAATTTGATTTTATACGTAGATATTGCCCTGTCGTAATACTACAAATCTGCAAAGTTCCAGAATTCCAAATATTCGGCAGGCAGAGGTATCATAGAATAACTTTCATTTTAAAGGATTTAGGCAATTGGTTGAAGTGCGCATGCAAAATAACGAAAAGTTATTTTATTAAATCAGATGGAAATTGAATCATTGCAATTAAAATCTTATTCGTTATCTAAACCTCCGTCTATATCCTTACTATTACATATAAATAAAACATTCAAAATGAATCGATAACTTACGATCCTAGATGACGGTCCTTCTGCCCACACAATCTCCTATATGGTGTTTTGACACAAAGCTGTAAGGCTTTGCTTCCTTGCAACCATCTCTTGGCATTCTATCTTGTATTAAAATGACATTAATTACGACATAAAATGGATTTTAAATTACATTTTCAATGCTACAAGAATGTGAAAATTGCATGGTCATCACTAATCTGTGAAATCACGGCGTGGCCAGACCACCCCTCAAATGTTTCATTGGCGCGTGGGCAATTTTTTTCAAGATGGCGGCGTCTGGGCATTCAAAGGATTCTGGGTATTCTAGGCTGAGGTCTTGAGCCGAATTAGGTCGATTTTAACCGACTACTACAGGTCCTGGGTACTACTAATCGCATAATGGCCCCTTTTTTCGGATTCTTTACTTCCAGAGCTTTATTTTGATGTGCGTTGAGGCTGTGATATCCTAATTTTTCTCGTCAAAAGCGTTATGGTTGGAGACGAAAATGTAGAGTCTTTGTCGTCTGAAGAGTGCTCAAGGTAGTGCTTTTGCCTTTTGGTTTTCGTTAAAATGCAACCGGTTACATTAAAATCGAAAGTCATACAAACTTTGTGCAATATGTCTGCTCATTAAATTTGTATTTATTCATGAGGTTTGTCCTAATGCAAAGAAAAAATACCATGGGTCTTTAGGCTAACCTCGACCCGGGGAAAACAACGGTTCCCGCTTGCTGCATTCAACCGCCTAAAGAAGGAAAGGACGCAGGCTATTGTCGATGCTACGGCACAAATAAGCGAGTTGAGATCTCAACTTGATGAAAACAAGGCAGAGTTGGATGCTTTGAAGAAACAATTGCACAAGACTGAAGAAAAAATTCGAAGAAGAAAGCGAAAGGTTTGTTATTATTGTTTGCAATAGACTCGACTGTTTAATACATGAAATTAATCTCCTGAATTGTCAATGTTTTTCCTTGGTAATGGAATTATAATAACTATAAGCTTAAGATGATTTCTGTCCCACTTACATCGAAGCTAGGCATATTGTAAGCTTAAATTATGGCTCTTCCTTCGCTCTAGTCTGTCTATTAATTTATTTAGATATAAATAAGAAGATGATAGTCAAATGAAGTGATACTCTGCATAAAATTAAGCCCCTGATTTCATTTGCATTATCCCCTAAGGAAGTAAAATAATGATTTATTGATCCTTGTTAACACTACTTTCCCTAGATTTTATACATTTGTTTATTTATTTACTTATTTATTTAGTTATTTGTTTATTTATATTAATTATTTATTTATTTATATTATTTATATATTTATTTATTTTTGTTGCCATCACAACTGAACAGATTGCTGATCTTGAAAATCTAGAGGACGTCGACAGTGGAGTGGCCAAGAAGAAAAAAGATGACAGGAGACCTAATGTCACTAGTGTAGTGAATCCAACATGTAGTGAAAAGTTAAACCTTTCTAGGAAACAATTTCTTATACGTAGAAAGAAAACCCTGTCAGCACTAAGGCCAATCCATACAAGTACAGCAGCACGTGAAGACAACAAGCCAGTCCTTGTGACTCCTATATTCCAAAGAGGGTGAGGGACGGTGATAATAGGCTTTGTTTGTGAGGTCTTTCAAAATCTAGTACAGACGACAGCGGTTGCACGATCTGCACAAGCAGTGTAATGAACATGGTCAAACAGAGTTTTGCTGCTGGAAAAGTAACCCCTGAACTCAAGCAGTTTCTTTTATAATTCAGATTCAGCTAATAACAAGTGCTGAGATACTCTCAAGAGTGATCAAAATCCAATTTCTCATTGTATATACCATTTAAGCAATTCAATTTAATACAAGCAGGCATTTGTTGTGACTATAATTCAGAATTAATATTTTGATTATCAAGCACAAAATTCTCCTAAAGCTCTAAAGAAAAGGAGAAATATGCATTTTAAACATCAGACAGAAATTTGCCAATCACAGTTATGTATTGTAATTATAACTCATCGGTGTATTTATTAACAGCTTTGAAGCAACCGGCCATTATATAGTACAAAGAGTTGTGACATGTATGC
This sequence comes from Ricordea florida, assembly GCA_949710005.1. Lineage (NCBI taxonomy): Eukaryota > Metazoa > Cnidaria > Anthozoa > Corallimorpharia > Ricordeidae > Ricordea > Ricordea florida. The sequence goes on along the minus strand of OX453276.1, from coordinate 22,880,211 downwards.
ATGTAGGGTTAAATACTCAACATCACAGCCCTTTAAAACTGTGAGACTTAACCATCTTCACCTGATTGCAGTTGCCAGTCATAATATCCACTGATGAATTTTCAATTTAAAGCCCTAATTTTTTATACTGAGAAACATTTGGTAGTTACAATAATTATTGTTTGCAATTATATGGTTATATATAATAATTATAATACAGATATCATAATTTTGTCAATATAGGGCTTATGTTTTCAATAATATAATCCTACTATAAAATAAGGATTTTTAAAAATGTATAATACCTCTATTTTAAAAAAGTAAGATATTGTAAAAAACACCATGCAATATAAATCAATATGACAATAGATATTAGTAAAAAAAGGTCAATATATATTGATCTGCAGTGTAAATTCAAAACTGTATGTTTCATAAATTAATGTAAGAAAGACTGCACAATAAACAGCTGGCACACAACATGGAACATGCAACCTGCATGCACAATTAATTTCAGTGCTGCTGGACACCACTCGTATTCCAATAGCCATAGTGAAATTTCACCATCAAGACTTCATTTTTTTTGTGGAAGTTCAACTCCAAAGGCTTTTCCTCAGAAACAACCACCTCACATCTTTCCAATGAGTCATTCAATGAATTTTCCATTGGTTTCCTCAAAATGGACTCCTGGTTCACTTCAGACCCATCGAGGTCCATTCTTGCGAACAAGTATCTTGCCTTTCTTATGTGTGTTATCCTGTGTTTCACAAGAGTCGTAGTTTCTGTTGTCTGGTGACCATAGTTTGTTCGTGCCATTACATCTTTAGACAGGCAACTAAACACCTCTTCTGGCATATCCATGGTGAATTCCCCAAGCCACGGATTCGCTAATTTTGGTCGCGTATGCAAGCGGCGAATAATCTTCGTATGTGCCTTTCTTAAAGCCCTTGCCACCATTCTTCGAGCGGGCAGTAACCTTTGCACATTAGCAAAGGTAGATCGGCTGCTAAATTTCTCCTCTAGGACTTCCACAGCAACTTCAATCTCGGAAAAGAAGTCGTTCACTTTTTTAATACCATTCCCGCTTGAAGTCTGTCCCAAGCAGTCAGATTTGGCGCGTTGTAAAGGTCTTCGAAGCGATTCGGAAAAGTTCACATTGGCGGCCATCTTGGATTTTTTAGTTACAAAATTACACTTTAGCCGCCATCTTGGATTTTTCCCATGATTGCCTCCGCGCTTCCGATGACCCATTTGAGGGGTGGTCTGGCCCCGCCGTGAATGAAGACTGATTTGATGAACTTTAGTACTGTCTGAAAAGTATGGTATAGAATTAGCTGCGTTAAGCAAATATCTTGAAAGCAAAAAGACAACTCAATATCGAATTACTATCAATTTGATTTTTTGCGTCTATATTGCGCTATCAAAATACTACAAATCTGCAAAGGTTCAGAATTGCAAAGATTCGGCTGGCCGAGGTATCATAGAATAACTTTCATTTTAAGGGATATAGGCAATTTGTCGGAGTGCGTTTGGTTAGTAACTAAAAGTTCTTTCCCTAAATCACCTGGAAATCTAATCATTGCAATTAGAATCTTATTCGTTATCTAAACCTGAGTCTATATCCTACTATTACATATAGATAAAACGTCCAAAATGAATTCAAAACTTACGATCCTAGATGACGGTCCTTCTGCCCATACAATCTCTTATGTGGTGTTTTGACAAAAATCTGTAAGGCTGAGCTTCCTTGCAACCATCTCATGGTATTGTATCATGTATTAAAAAATCACTACAATTGCGACATAAAATGAATTTTAACTATCAATTCAAATGCTACAAGATGGTAAAAATTGCATGTTCATTACTAGTCTGTGTAATGAGGACTGATTTGTTGAACTTGAGTACTGTCTGAGAAGTATGCTATAGAATTAGCTGCATTCAGTAAATATCTTGACAGCCAAATTACAATACGAATGCGAATAACTATCAATTTCATTTCTTACGTAGATATTGCCCTGTCGTAATACTACAAATATGGAAACTTTTAGAATTGCAAAGATTCGGGAGGCCGAGGTATCATAGAATAACTTTCACTATAAGGGCTATATGCAATTGGTCGAAGTGCGCATGCGTACTAACTAAGAGTTCTTTCCTTAAGTCACATGAAAATCTAATCATTGCAATCAAAATATTATTCCTTATCTAAACCTGCGTCTATATCCTACTATTACATATAGAGAAAACTTTGAAAATGAATCGATAACTTACAATGCTAGATGACGGTCCTTCTTCCCATACAATCTCTTATATGGTGTTATGACAAAAATCTGTAAGGCTGAGCTTCCTTGGAACCATCTCTTGGTATTCTATCTTGTATTAAAAATGACTATAATTACGACATAAAACGGATTTTAAATTACATTTTAATTGCTGCAAGATGGTGAAAATTGCATGTGCATCACTAATCTGTGTAATGAGGACTGATTTGATGAACTTGACTACTGTCTGAGAAGTATGCTATATAATTAGCTGCCTAAACCAAATATCTTGACAGCCAAAATACAATACGAACTCGAATTACTATCAATTTGATTTTTTACGTAGAGAGTGCCCTGTCGTGATACTACAAATCTGCAATGTTTGAGAATTGCAAAGATTCGGCAGACAGAGGTATCATAGAATAATTTTCATTTCAATGGATATAGGCAATTGGTCGAAGTGCGAATGCGTGCTAACTAAAAGTTCTTTCCTTTATTTACATGGAAATCTAATCTTTGCAATTAAAATCTTGTCCGTTATCTAAACCTAAATTACATTTTAAATGCTACAAGAATGTTAAAAAATCATGTTCATTACTAATCTGGGAAATGAGGACTGATGTAATGAACTTGAGTACTGTCTGAGAAGTATGCTATAGAATTAGCTGCGTTAATCAAATATCTTGAAAGCAAAAGTACAACACAATATCGAATTACTATCAATTTGATTTTTTGCGTCTATATTGCGCTTTCGTAATACTACAAATCTGCAAGGTTTTAGAACTGCAAAGATTCGGCTGGCCGAGGTATCATAGAATAACTTTTATTTTTAAAGATTTATTTAATTGGTCGAAGTGCGCATGCGTAGTAACTAAAAGTTCTTTCCTTAAAGCACATGGAAATCTAGAAATAGCTGCCTCAAGCAAATATCTTGACAGCGAAAATACAATACGATTGCGTATTACTATCAAATTGATTTTTTACCTAGATATTGCTCTGTCGTAATACTACAAATCTGCAAGGTTTCAAAAATGCAAAGATTCGGCAGGCCGAGGTATCATAGAATAACTTTCATTTTAAAGGATTAAGGCAATTGGTCCAAGTGCGCATGCGTAGTAACTACAGGTTCTTTCCTTTATTCACATGGAAATCTAATCATTGCAATTAAAATCTTGTCCGTTATCTAAACCTGAGTCTATATCCTACTATTACATATAGATAAAACATTCAAAAGGAATTGATAACTTACGATCCTAGATGACAGTCCTTCTGCCCATACAATCTCTTATATGGTGTTTTGACAAAAATCTGTAAGGCTGAGCTTCCTTGCAATCATCTCTTGGTATTCTATCTTGTATTAAAATGACTATAATTACGACATGAAATGGATTGTAAATTACATTTTAAATGCTACAAGATGGTGAAAATTGCATGTGCATCACGCCAGGAATCCTACAGATGCCTCTTGGGAAGCGTATAGAAAGCAAAGACATAGGGTCACTTTGTTAAAAAGAATTGCCATGAAAGCTCTCTGTATGGACACTTCGAATAATTCTAAACACCACGGTGAATTTTGGACTAAAATGAAACCCCTCTTACCCAACAAATGAACAAAGCAGTCCAAAATCATTTTTGTGGAAGCCGATCGTGTAGTCACCGATTCTAAGGCTGTGGCTGAGATCTTTAACGAATATTTTTGTGATGTAGCGGTGAACGAAGGGACTGATAGATCTATTGATGACTTTGCTGACCACCCGAGTGTAAAGCTTATCACTGAGAATGGCGATACACAGTTATTTAGCTTCTCGACTGTGAATGAGAATTATTTGAAGAACATCTTGGACAAACTCTTTTAGCTTTTCCACAGGCCGAACCTACAACATAAATCAAAAATTGTCTTGCTCTTCCAAAAAATGTTGTTTACTTGGCCTCGTGTAATAAATGCAAGTTGCAATATGTAGGTTCTACAACCACAGAGTTTAAAGTACGCTTTCGCAATCATAAATCGTCCATGCCTACCAACAAAAAGACGCGTGAACGTGCGGTCCACTTTAACTGTACAATGAATGAAATTTCCGAAATTAATTTTATTGTCATCGAACAAATTACTAAAGAGGGTGACGTTGCTTATATTGACAAGTTGTTACTGACTAGAGATGTCTATTGGACCTCCCAGCTATTTACACTTTACCTTCATGGTCTTAATAAAAGATGCGAATTTTGATCTAAAAATCGCGTCCGCTACAATACCTAATTAGACTAACTATTGTACACTTTTAACGTGTAAATATTGTTCCACTCTGAAGAAGGTTGAAACGTCGCATTAAAAGCCAGAACAGTTAGAAGTTTGCTTCATGACGCCTCATTTTACATTTAACTAAAATTCACATTTACATGGGCTTGCGAGCCTCGTGGTCTGACCGAAATCGACACGATTAGTAACCTCGCTACGCTCGGCCTTCGGAATTATAGAAACATTACAATATAAATCGATTTATAGCGGCTTGTGCGAGAACCTAATAATGAACAAATATCAAACGTTCCAGAACCCTCGGGAAAAGTCACAGAAGTCAAGCGAGACAATTTTGTGAGTGGCCAAAAAATGTTGTATTCTTCACTTCTTCATCAATAACTTTATAAACCGGAAAGTGAAATTAAATAGATGAACCAGCCAATGATTTTCATTCCATTCAGCTATTTGTAAGCTGACCAATTTTTTAACGAGGACTAGAGAGCAGCACAAAGGAGAACTTTGTAGTTGTAACTGTCAATTTTAATTCCAACGCGTTTCGTCTCAAACGGAGACTTCTTCAGGGAATGAATGTTACAACTTAGGATAGCATATATATATACATAAAATAACGCTACGTAATACACACGTGTTAGCGTGAAACTTCCCGTGGGAATGACTAATAGCATACACATGCTGTAGGCGTACGTTACGAAAAACGCCTAAATTGCGGAATTGCGTGTTTTATATTTTGGGGGCCATACGATTAGCTCTAATAGTATGGGAAATGCAGGACACAACTCTTGTTATTTTCGTGTTAAAACGAACATCTCGGTAAAAAATGTTTACTCCAAGGTATGGTAAAATGTATGCAATAGGGCTTAGATATAACTATCTATATAAAAACATATTTAGACAGTTCCGCTAGCATTTATTACTTAATTTAGCTTGATATCGAGGTTCAAGTATATAGCATGCATGGAAGAGAAATGCACGGAGTCTTTCCGCTTCTCGGTGTTCCACGCTAAAATTTGTTTTAAAGTCTTTTTTCCACAGCACGGAGTCTTCCGCTTCTCGGCATTCTTCGTTAACATTTTGTCTGTTTTTTCGAGCCCGGACTCTTTCTGCTTGTCAGCGTTCTTCGCTATAATTTCGTCTCTTTTCTCTTTACCGAGCGCGCCTTCTTTGGCGATCTTCCTCGCTCATTCTTTCCCCGTTAATTCTTGCTCTCTTCCGCTCTCTTTCCCGTTGCTCTTCACCTGAACCCTGTGTTCTGCAAATTATATTTTCTCTGCTATTGTTTGTTGACATAGCAATAGAAATTGTTTCGTTTATCCTTTAGTAAAACTTTAACAGTGTAGAGTAATAATATTGTCTCAAAAAGACAATAAACTGAAAATTTCTTTTTCAGTCGTCAACGCAATTTCCCGCCAAAAATACGCGGGCTACCAGAACTCGAGACTTGAGCCCACGATCTAGTAAATCAATTACTGGTCAGCGGACAGCTTCCAAATAAATCACTTCACCTCGGTGAGTTGAAACATGAGCCACAATACGGTCATGTGATGCTCGTCAGTGGCTATCCCGTTTTGACAGCTGTCAATTGACCATATTGTGAATGTCCAATATAAAAGATGTACATTTGCCAAGACATGCCTGAGATACCCCTCCCTTCCTTTTGATAGTCTCCCCTACCCTACCCGTACAATCTATAGACGCGTACGTACGTTCGTACTTACGTACGCTCGGTCAGTCACGTGACAGCCAAACGAAAAGAGGTTGACCATATTCCATGAGTAGGGGGCTCTGTGGGAGCCCTGCTATGAAATTCATTAGCTACCTTTATTATTGCCTTTTAAATTGTAATATAATTTTATTGCAATTTAAATTTAAAGAATCACTGGAAGAAAAAGCTATTGTTTTCGTCAACATTTACGCACCAAACGACGTCGCTCAATTAGGTGCTTTTTTTAAAAGACTTAACCAACAACTAGAGGAATTCACGCAAGATACAATTGTATTTGAAGGAGACTTCAACTGCGCACTTACTTCAAATGGCAAAAGAGGCGGAAAACCTGTATCTATGAAATTAGCTGTCATCCAAGAAACAAATACATACTGTGATCTGTATAACGTGTGATATAAAGTGAGTATGGGGTATAAAGTGATTTGTGGCGAAACCTGAATAAAGAGAAGCAGTGTTTCACATGGAGAACCAATCGTTTAAAATTCAATGTCGCTTAGATTTTTCTTAGTTTTACAGGAGTTGATTCAATTAGCAAAGAAATACGACATCGTCCACGCACCCGAATCTGATCACTCCTCTGTGTCAGTTGTTCTCCAGTCTAAGCACTTAAACCAAATACAGCCTCACTTAAAGATGAAGCATACGTAACAGCACTTAAGATAAACATTCCAATCTTTAAGGAGAAATACAACGATACTCATGATTTAGGTTTAAAATGTGACCTCATAAAGATGGAGATAACAGGTTTTACGATCAAGTACTCTTAACGAAAAACGAAAAAGATATCGAGATGAAGAAAAAACTAAAAACTAAATGACCTTCAAGTTATAGCGGAAATTAACCTCCAAATCAGAAACATCATAATTGAACTTCAACATGCTAGATCGCGTCTCCAAAAAAGCTCGTTTTCACGAAAACCAAAGGTGCAATTTTAAGAAGCAAGGTTAGATGAAGGAGAACGCAACACAAAGTATCTTAACAGCTTACAAAAACGCCATCATGATATTAAAACAGTTTCAAAATTCAAAGTCGGGGAAAATTCATACATAGAACATCCATTCGAAATCTTAGAAGAAGAAAAAAAGTTTTATGAGTCATTTTACCGCTCCACTAATACAAATCCCAAAGAATTAAAAAAAAATTCGTCGTTTAATCCAGAAAACATAACCGCACTAAACGATGAACAGAAGAATTGTTGTGAACGATCAGTAAACGGAGAACTGAGAATGTATACTGAATGCGCTCTAGGATTTCAATAATAACAAGATCCCGGTCAATGATGGTCTGCCAGTTAAAATCCACTGATTCTTTTGGCATGACATTTGTCATGATCTGCTAGCCAGTTGCAACTTTGCTTTTCAGCATGGCATGCTTTCTATAAGCTAAAGACGAGGAATAATCTCGTTTATCCCAAATAATCCAAGGATAAAACTATTCTGGAAAACAGTCTAAGGCCCATCTCACTTCTGAATGTCGACTACAAGATTCTCATTAAAGTTATAGCTATAGCCGAGAGAATCGAAAAAGTCTTGCCAACGTTAATAAACCCCGATCAAACTGGTTATGTGAAAAGCCGATACATTGGTGAAAATGTAAGGCTAATTTACGACTTGATACATTACTCAGATAGGCTAAATCAAAAAGGTACTGCCATTTTCTCGGACTTAAAAAAGGCGTTGGATTCCATTGAATGGAAGTGTCTCTTAGACACATTTCAGCTCCTTAACTGATGAAGTAGGAACGGCAAACGAGCGACGGCTAAAAATATTAGGTATGGCATTTTAATTTGGTGAAGCAAAAACGTTCATATTCATATTCAGTTTGACTGAACCAAATACTTACATTATGATAATTATTTCATAAATCTTCCCATAACTGCCTGTATGGAATGACGGTTAGTTTCGGCACACGGTGCGCCGTCTGAATCAAATTACGTGCCAACGTCGCTCTAAAGTCGGACCTACAACCTCGGACAAAACCTGTTAAGACACATGACAAAAATACCTATCTTTTGCACTCACCATGACAAAAATGCTTACCGTAGCTCGTATAAAGACCATTTCCCCCCTCCCCTATTGCAATGTTGTTTGCAGTAACACAAGAAATGCACACATGACCTGTTAAGCCAAAACAACATTGTACCGGGGGTGGGGAGGGGGATGAATTTGTTCCTTTTGCACACGATGGTTTCATGGCTCGAAATTTAAAATTGTATTGAAATGTCTCAACAGTTTTGTCCGGGGTTGTCTGAGATGGCCAATTGTTTAAATTGCTGTATCTTCGCATTGCAGCTTCAGACGATAGTGATTTTTGGCCAAGTTATTGCCCTTGTAATGATCTTTTTGCCCAATGATTGAAAACGTCAATTAAGCAATTAGAACTCGTCAATTGTGACGTCGAAAAGACGCCACTACATTTGACTGCCTACTGCGTACGCGAGAACGAAATCATGGTGTTTAATGGTGAAATCAACCCGTCCAAAAGGGCTTATATTATGTATTTAACACAAGAAAAGAAGTTATCGATAAAGGATATAGCAAGACAGTGCCATGTTTCCCGAGCCACGGTGTACAGAATAAAAAAGGACAGGACAATTTACCGCGATCAAAGAAAGGTCTGTAAGAGAGATTTTGAAGGAAGGCCACGTAAACTTAGCTTGCGAGAGGAACGCCACATTTTACGTGCTTTGACCAGTTTGAGAGGCGAAGAAAGTAACTTTACAGCCATTAGGCTTATGTCTAGAGCTGGGATAAGCCCGAAACATGTTAGTAACAGAACAGTCAGGCGATTTCTTCAAAGGAAAGGATACTATTTCCTCCAAGCAAGGAAAAAGGGCCTTCTGTCAGATAAGGACGTAAAAGAACGCTTAAAATTCGCCAAAACTATGAGAAAACACTACTCAAAGGATGTGTGGAAAGACAATGTAGCTTTTTATCTAGATTGCGTTAGTTTTTGGTATAAAAGGAACCCAGCAGATCAAGCCAGTGCGCCTCGTGGCCGTATTTGGCGTAAGAAGTGCGAGGGACTTTTGCGCGGCTGCACTGCAAAGGGGGGCAAAGTGGGAAGCGGTGGAAAAGTTGTGAAAGTGATTGTTGCTATTAGTTACGGAAAAGGTGCTATTGTGTGCCATCAGTATGATAAACTCGACGGCGCGTACTTTGCCGAATTTGTACTGAATAATTTTGAGAACATGTTTAGAATAGCCAACAAAAATGGGTCACGATTATTTGTACAGGACAACTGTCCTGTTTAAAATAGCGCGTCAGCACGCCACGCGCTCTGTGTTAAAAAAGCAAAACAGTTGAAACTTCCCCCAAGGAGTGGTGACATTCATTGTATCGAAAATTTTTTTCATGTAGTTAAAGTAGAGCTGGATAAGCAAGCTCTTGAGTTAAATATTACACGCGAAACTTACGAAGAATTCAGTCGGCATGTCATTAGAACAATTAAGAACATGCAAGTTGATGTAGTTGACAAAATCATAGAATCGATGGATAAGCGCATTTCTCTAGTTATAACGTCTAAGGGACAGAGAACAAAATACTAGCCATCCCCTTGCCTTTTATTAGAGATATTGATTTTGGAGACTAAGACCATGGTTTTTATTCACGTGACTAGTAACATTAGTACATCACGCCAGTGACAAACCAACTGTAAATAAAGACTCTATAGTATCCGGCTTGCCATGACGGTGTGAATTTTTCCGTTGCAAAAATACCCGCTCTCATTATTTTCAAACTCGTCTAACAAATCAGCAAAACACCATGAAAATGCTTAAGTGCAAAGATAACACGATTAACAAACTGGAACATAAACTGGAACATAGTGATTTGAACGGTTAACAACGGTTAACAACGGTTAACAGCATTTCATAAAGAAAAACATGATAGATCTATTGTTTTATTCGGAACAGTTGTTAACCGTTGTAAACCGTCGTTAACCGTGGTGTTTTCTCTCTTTCGAGTTCCCTTTATCAAGTTAACCGTCTAAGACTAAGCCACTATGTTTCTTATGGCAAAATAAGCTCTGCGAAACACCTAGCACATGACGGGAGTTCTTGTTGTTTTTCCCGTGAGATCTGATGCGTGAAATGAAATATTTTCCACCTAACGTCCATCATACCGCATTCACGTTCATCCACAATTCCATTTTTAATGTACATAAGCCTATTTTTTCCCGTGCAAAATATCGGGGTGTCACCAGTTAATGCAATATCCTTTGCGAAGTGAGTTTTCGGCGCTGGTAAATGCACATGGTGACCTTCTAGCATAAGTAAGAGATCATGCCACGGTATAACTTGTGGAGCCCACCGAAAATCGTTCAAGAAAATGCATTCAGCGTTTTCTACCCCAACCCAGGCAAAGCTCCCTGAAGCAGGATTACAAAAAGTGTTAAAAATCAAAGTCAACGGATTAAGTAAGAAAGTTTTTCCACAGTTCGCATTTCCAGTGATCATAATGTTGCGGTATTTACCCCTCCCTTTTATAAGCAGATCACTCACTGCATCGCGAAATACTTGTAATGGGATCTGATTATTGGCTAGGATTTCTTCTGCACAGATCTTCCACGGCCCATCACAACCTTCCGTGCATTCTTTTCCTTTTGCTTCTTGCAATAACTCTAGGCGAGTTTTCTTAGATCGTGCCAGTTTGCCCGCAGCATTCTCGATTTCCCATGCAGTATTCAATACATCTGCCACCGCCCTTGGAGTCCGATTTACTAAGAATTCAACAAGATCCGTTTTGCCCTCTTTTTTCTGTTGGTGCGCCAAAGCTTGCAGTTCTACCAGTGATTTCACGTTTTTCTCAACTATGATTTCTGTTACCTCGAAAGTTGTAAGGCGCTTTCTCTTTCTGGTGCTAGCACTCCTTCTAGACGTGCGAGAGTCAGTATCTATGTCGTCGTCACTCTCTTGGTCATTCTCATCTCCATGATTTTCGTTTGTAGCGTTCTTCTTGCGTTTGTTGTTCCGTTCAGCACGACTTGCGGCACTTGTTTTTGGTTCACCGGCATTCTTAAGGTCCGGGTGGCCAGCACTCTCAATAAAATTCTCATCCTCTTTCGTTACGTATGTCCATGCACTGTAGTAGTTATGGTGCTTACTTGAGTAGTTCGCGTTTATCCCATACTCATTACGTAAAAACTTCTTCGAGGACAGCCAGCGTTGATTGCGATCAAGCTTCACAGATAAATGGTAGTGTTTTTCTGATTTTTTGTGGCTTTCACAGCTACAACACCAGTGTAGAATTTTCGCATTGCATTTCGCAAATGATTTTACTACCGCGGAGGCAAATTCTTCTCGCGTGGGAAATATGTCCAAATTAGCCTGACTGTACGTTATCAAATAAACGCTTCTGACTTCGTTCTCACCTAGCGCTTCCTGAAATGATTCACAGCCTTCTGAAGACGTTTCGTCACTATCATAAGATCTTAAGAGTTCCATTTACATCGGCGATTACGAGAGAACGTGGTTACTGTAGCAAGTAAAGCGTTCAGGGTGGAGCGAGTTGTTTTAAGATGTACCCATGGTAACGTTACAGAGAAGAACGCACTATACACTGGCGTGCAATGTAAAAGACATAACTTCATTTTTCACCCAAAAAATTTTTTAATCATTCCACAAAAATGAAAAGTATTCAAAAACAGTACGTTTCATGCATTTCACCCAAAAAAATGACAATGACTCGTAGTAGTTGACATAACTGTTAAAGAATGCAGAAAAACACCTACAGACAACCTCGGACAAAACCTGTTGAGACACATGACAAAAATACCTATCTTTTGCACTCACCATGACAAAAATGCTTACCGTAGCTCGTATAAAGACCATTTCCCCCCTCCCCTATTGCAATGTTGTTTGCAGTAACACAGGAAATGCACACATGAGCTGTTAAGCCAAAACAACATTGTACCGGGGGTGGGGAGGGGGATGAATTTGTTCCTTTTGCACACGATGGTTTCATGGCTCGAAATTTAAAATTGTATTGAAATGTCTCAACAGTTTTGTCCGGGGTTGTAGCTCAGTCATGTTTGGGACATGAAAAGTATGGCGCCTGAATTGGGTAAATGTTCTTGGTGGGTATTAGCTATATGGAGACGCTCTCGAAATCAATACACTTCATTCAAATGTATGTCGAACCTACTTCAAACAATCTTAAGTCCGTCGCACTGGTGTTATGTAATAGTTTTTCAAGACCATAATGAACCGTTGTGAAATTTAATGGGGACAAGTATGCAGACGAAAATATACATTGTTATTTCTGGAAAATAGTTGGTTGCAACTTCAAAACCAATTTAACAGAATACTGCAACTCTTTCTTACGAATGACCAACTTGGTCACTTGCATATATTCGCTGTCATCTGAGGATTTCAAGTTTAATTCAAATGTTCACTTATAAGGATTATTATCTTAAGAGCAATTGTTGAGCCGATGCATCAAAAGTTGTTTCTTTCTTTCAGCTCGGAGTGTGTTTTGGAGATTTCACTTAGTTGGCTTAGTTGTTCAACGTTAAGGATGGCTGCTCTGGGAAACACGAAAGGTGCCGTTTAAGAGGCGAAGGCCACAAGACAAGGAAAAGAAAAATAAATTGAAATGCGATCAATACTATTCAGATCATATCGAACTGACTACAAAGATTGTACAACATTGAATGTCAACATACCTTTGTGATAATCGACTGTTTTGGAGTTGGGAGTTTGATCAGAAGTGTTCTTTTCCTTATCAGGTTGGATGGGGAATTCAGTCCAGTGCGGCCTTATTTATGCACAAGCAGAGCTCTTGAGCAAACAAAATCTTCCTTATTCCCCATTCAACGCGTTAGTTTCCTGAGGAAGTTGAAAAAAATATGTTTAGTTGTGGTCGTTTTCATTTTATTCCTATGCTCATTAACACACAAACGGCTAGATCGGAAAGCAGCTGATTGTACGCTAATGGCTACACCTTGTTTGAATGAACGACAATGAATGTGTTAGCATTCATAATGTTAAAACAGGAACTTGGAATTGATCAATTGGAACGATCATCAAGTTTAGGAACATGAGATTAAATAAGTATTTTGCCAACCCTCGACCTAATCATGTGATCATGGGTATTATGCTCCTTGATGAGATTTAGGTCAGACGAAGCCACTGCTTAAGGGGCCGTAGGTTGGGAAAAGAATGCAGAAATTCCTAAATTTAAAAAAAGGAAATAAACTTTGCTCATTTGTTATTTCAACGAGGGCATTTTATAAAAGGAAAAAAAACATTCTTCGTGAATGAATCGTTAAGGAAATGAAAAGAAAGAAAAAACGCGCCGAGTGTATTGTTGAGTTATATGAGCACGCGTGGATTTTTAAGAACATGAGAGAAGTGCTTAGAGAACGTCACGTGCATGCATTATAGTGCAACACATGCACGCATGCTACTTCACACACAAATCTTCTTGTGCAAACTCGATAGTCGTGCTTTTATTTCTTGCCGAAATCATTTCAAAGAACGACTTCCCATTTTATTGTTCGCCTTACATTAATTTTTAGCCAAGAACATGAACGTTTTAAGTCTAGCGGGTTTGCATTCTCTACTCCTTAGGCAAAACAAGCTTTCATTAATTGGGCATTTGATAAAAGGAATAAAAAATCTTGTTCCTTGTGCACTGTTGAGTTATATAAGCACTTGGAAATCTTTAGGAACACTCGAGAAGTGCGGAATTCTAAAGTGCTTATGTACCGTAACAATGCACTCGGCGCATTTGTTATCCTTTAATAATGCAATTGGCTTGACCAATCAGAGTGTGCGTTATATCTGTTTCATTTCATTATGAAGTACATAAACACTAAGGAATTTCCGAGAACACTAACGGGGGCTGCTAAGCACGCGCTATGGCACGTGCATCTCTAGGCAGTTCTCTTGTGTTATTGAAAATTGCCGCTTACTTGTATAACTTAATCCGCCGCATTTATTTTTGTTGTTGTTTTTGTTTCTTTGCTCTTCAATAGGAAAGTTGGAAAAACCGATAATTGATCAAGCAGATTTCTTAGAGGCGTGTTGTTACCAACGAAGCTTAGTGCTGAACGGGATCTAAAAGTCCTCATATTGAGGGACAAATATCTACAAAGTAAAGTAAGGGACTACGAATTGGCTCCTGTGTTGACCCCGCAAAATGCTCATGCCACTCTTATTGCCGAGATACACTGTTTATGAACCTGTTCGCCAAGGGTTTGGTTTAGTTTTTATTATTCAGCATTCATGGCTATAAACTGACGTGTTTACCATTTAACAGTAACAGTAACAGTTTTATTTATCTTATAAGAACAAATTACAATCTAACCACACAGTCGGCAAATAGCTTTGATAGCTCAGATAATATAGATATAACACAGTTAAATACTCTTAGTAATGTATATAGATGTCATCGAGCAATTAAATTGTTTGAGAAAAAAAAATTGATTGGACTAAATTTGAAACGAATAAAGAAGAGGCGATGGGTGATCAAGATTTTGTTTTCAGATTTGGAAAATTTCATTATTGCTGAATATTTAGTATCGTATACATGACAGGATAACTGTCCTTCGTTTCAAGCATCTGAAAAAGCATTTTTTGAACTTCTATCTTATATCTATATTTTAATAGCCTTATAGGGCACGAGTATAAACTGTGCGATTTCCTTACTGGTGTCAGCGAAATTTCCAGCTCAATTTCGGCTGGGAAAACTAATTCAAAACAAAAAAGCCAGAAAATCCTTTTGCTGGTAGATAGTCAGTTAAGTTTTTAACTCTTTGTTTTTCTACTGCCGAGAGACGCAAAATGAGCGTTTTGTATATTAGCATGTTCTAAAGGATTATGGGATATACCTTGATTATTTGGCAGTTTCATGGCAGATATCATTTTTTTTTTCTGTTTCCTTTTACGTTTGATAAGGTCATTTATGCCTTCCAAAGTCTTTTTAATATAATTGTTCATGCTTTTTTAAAATATTCGCAATAATAATGCTTTTTACTAAGGCCAGGTAAAAATGAAATTTTATTTTTTTCTGTACAATTTGTACCGTTCATGGTTACCTTCATGATGGAATTTATTTTTTTTATTGATTTGCGTAGCCCATTTGAAATCCAAGGCCTTGAATGCTCTTTCACTTTACGCTTTGGGAGTAACCTGGCAGGTGCGTGTTTATTCACAACTTTATTATAAAATTTAGAGAATAATTTATTTAAATTTTCTTCATTTTCGGATATCGCATGATTCCAATCAATTAGTTGTAGATCATGAATAAAATCATTTTCGTTGAAATTCGAAAAATTGCACCAGAAATGCTTTTCTGACTTTCGTTTCGCGATAATAGTGCCTGATATACGGAATTATGTAAAGTGATCGCTGATATCGGAAATAATGTTGCCACTAGTAATCTCATAACCCAGCTCATTAGTAAAGATATTACCAGTGACAGAAAAAGACGTGTTTCGAACACGAGTAGCTTTGTCCATAGTTGGAATAAGACTTTGAAGAGAAGGCAGAACATTTTCTTCATAAGTTGAAGAAGAGGTGTGCACAAGATTAATATTGGTATCGCTCATTAAATAAATCGCTTTTCCCGTCGCGCTAAATTTTTTTATGATCTCTTCAAAATATTTTTGAAGTTCATCAAGAGAGTTATGCTGTTTATATCAGACACCGCATAATATATTGCGTCTTTTAGAAAAGTGTATTTCGACCCAAAGGGCTTGAAAAGCTTCATTTAATTTGAAGTTCTTTCAATTACCGAATGGCTAAGGTTATGATCTATATACATGCCAACACCTCCGGCTGAAAGAGGCGTTGGTGCGTATTCAAAGTTGTACCCATCTATTGTTGGGTTGAAATCTACCGAATTTGAATTTCTAATTCTCGTTTCTGTTATTCCAATTGCGCTAAATTGTGATCCAGTTCATTCAATAGATGTGTTTGAAAATTTTCAATGTTACTTTTCAGACTATGAATATTGTGGATCAGAGAAAATCTTTCTGAAAAATTTGGCGAATGACTTAGCTTATGCTTCAGTTGGCTGAAACTATGTGGAAAATAGTATTTACATCTAATGTAATTAGGGAGTGAATCATCTGTATTAGCATAAAATAAAATATAAGATTCATTCATATAGACTAGGCAAATTTTGCAAATATTTTTAGATGAAAGATTGCCTGAACAACATAGCAGAATATTAAATCTACCATGGTTACGTTTTGATTGTGGTACGGGAGTTCTCGCCACAGAGCTTTGCTTTATATTTCATTTTTCGAGCTAGACTTTTCAACAGAGTACAAATACATTTTCAAAAGACTTAAGTACTTAGATCAATGATCCGTGCTCATTCTGGGATAATTTGCTCAGCTCCGCAGCAATTTTTTCACTTTGGCGCGACTGAGGGTTTAGCCATATAACGCTGTTTTTTGTCCAGCAAAATTGGTAACCATATCCCTCCCTGAAAACTTTAGCGTCGGCAAACAGCTTTTGCTTGGACGGCGTTAGGTGGTCCAGGAATCGCAGCCTGGACATATTTTCACCCCTCTGAATGCCGATTTATTCTGGTTAAATAGAGCTTGGCATGCTTCCTGTCGAGCTTCCATAACGGCATTTCGAGCCAGGTGACGAGTAAATTTGCAGATGATGGGTTTTGGCCCCTCTCTCGAAAAGTTATCGGCAACCTATGTGCTTTGTTCAGATCGTTGATGGAGACGTTAGCGCCAAGCTCATTGAATAGGCTGATACATAAAGCGGTAGTTTCCTCGGCGTTCTGGCGTGTCTTGGTCTCCAGGAGACTGGCAATCTTGATATTGGATTTGTAACTATAATCTTTGAGCTCTTCTATGGCCTCCTCTATATCATCGAACGTTTCCTTCAGCTTAGCTAAATCTTTTTTCAAGGATTTCATATCTTGCTTCATTTCTCGCTCTGATTTGAGTAAGTCCTCGTACTCACTACCAATGAATTCAAGCGATTTCTCTGCCTCGCTGTTGAGCTTGGCCAGCGAGGCGCCCACATCACTTAATCTCCTTTCTTGGGAGTTTCATCCCTTTCCTGTAGGTTTTTCAGTTGTTACGTTCACGAGTGATGTAAACCAAAAGAGACAAAATAATAGAGACAAGGACAATAATAGTGAAAAAAACTGCACAGGTTCTTACATCGAGGACGGACCCTGAAAGATTTGTTGAATTAGACGATGAGAAATTCAAGTCTTGTTTTAAAAAAATATACCAAAAATTACAACCAAAGCAAATTAATATCGAATAAAATTATTCCACGGTAAGTGAGGAAATTATTAGCGAGATTGACACGATATTTCAATTGTTAATTACGAAATAAAGTAAAACCCTTACAAACTGCCGCCATTTTGAATTTTTCCACTCTTAATTTTTAGGCTGGTTCGCTAACTTCAACAGATTCGGCAAGCACATTAAAGAGATGTCCAAGAATAAGCTGGACTCATCTTTGAACCTTTTTTACACATCGGCGAGACAACATATCGGCTTGTAAACAACATGGTTCTGTTCACAAAATAGCAACAAAGTCAATTCTTAATATATAATTCTTGAGATGTAATAAAAAAATCATTCCACTCAAGCTCGTCGTTCATGAACTGTAGCGAACTCGACGCTAAGCGCCTAACGTTTCCTTAGCACGCCCTAGACAGACTGACTCTTACTTCAATGAGTTAAACTGAGTGGAGAGCATTTTAGTAAATTCCTAACTCTGCTGGGCCAACCGAGAATGAGGGCCAAAGGCTTTGGTGTCAAAACGCGGGTAAGCCGATTTTTTCTTTCTATAAAACAGTCTTTTATCAGCCAAGGCACGTGAATAGTAATGACACCATTCCCGTTTACTATGTTTTATTCCTTTCTTTATCCTGGTATCGCTTCGTTTCGATTTCGTTGATTATGGTTTAATAGACAAGAAACGGTTTCGAAATCCTTTCGTTTCGTCGTTTATAGTAAGTCATTTCATCACCATTCTTCAATGTGGAGAATTCTCTCAAGTATATGTTGTAGTTCAATTTTATCATGGGTTTAACTTTTATTTTCCTTAAAGTTTGTTTCATACTCATTATCATCCATTACCATACCGAAAATAAAATACCGGTAAAATCTCGGTTAATAGTGGCTTTAGGAATATTACCCTCGTTGCTTCGCAACTCGGAAAATATTCTGCCACTATTCACCTCGATTTCTGAGAATAATTGTCAGTTATTCGCCCCCTTAGAGGTGAAGGATGCCAGAGGTTCAGTGAGTTTTGCTAATGTTAAACTGCCTATTCTTGGAAAGCTTCACCATCACTTTGATATGATATTTAAATAGTATTGGTATATACTCCCAGAGAATAGTGGCTTTAGAAATATCTTCCTCGCTGCTTCCCCTTTCTCCAGTAAATATTCATCCGCTACTCATTTGGATTTTAAAGAGTTACTGTTTTTTAATAGTCAGAAAGGTAACGTGAACTGTTATGTTTTTTTTTTATGTTTTACTGTTGATTTCAAAAATAAAATAAGTTGATTTTGGGATCGTTGACGTCACGTTGACGTCACGTTGAATGAAAAGGAAAATGCCTAATTGATGAAAAACGTACATAGTAAGCACGTATAATTATAAACAAAACAAGGATGGAAAAAACACCTTAGTCATACAATGCTCGTGCAACTGTAAAAGTTAAGCGACAACCCTTCGCCAAAGTAGCAGTGCAAGTTAAAATTAGGGGCTATACGCCCTGGAGAGCTAATTTGTTAAATACGAAAGATAGTAAGCCCAGAAGAGAATCGATTAAGTGAACTTTCTCGATAGAAACATTTGGAACCCTGTATAAGCCGCTGAATAGTTTAGTGGGCATCCTAGCCCAAGTATGTTGCAATTATTCTGTGAAGTGCTGTCCTTTGTCTCTTCAAACTAAAGAGTGTTTCATATTTGTAAGGTGTTTTTGTTGAAAAGTGCATCATTTAATTAGCCATTAGTTGAGCATGTTTAAAGAAATAAGGTCTTCATCTGATATATATAACGTTTTGACAGCAAACATAAACCTTAAGTGAGGAAGGAATCTTGACTTAAGAGTTCATGTATGTATCGTTTATGTTGAAATATTTTTCCAGTATACACTTGGAAGCATATTGACGGATGTTGGTCGCCGTAAGTAACAAGCGGCACTTTTCCTAAGTGTTAATCCAATTTGCTGTTAATGAAAGAGTACCTGGGAATGCCACGGCTGTAAAAATGCCGTATTTTTCTTTGTTAAATGAGCTTGAAAACCATGGCTTTGTGATGTCGCTATTCCGAACAGCTTCCGAGCGAATTGCGAAATATTAAAAGTGCATTTAATTGTATATCAGACGTCCTGCGAGTTTTTTTTACAAACTTCAAAATGCATTACAGTAGAAGCCTGGGTAGCGTACCTTTTCCCCAGACCATTTCATTCCGAATAGTTCGTTTTGTGCACTCTTGTTACGACTGATCGATTACTCGTAGTCCACATTGGAGACATCGTCACTTTTAAGACTTTAAGACCCATTTCTTTCAACTCGAGCATTCTTGAACACAATTCCTGTTCGTTCGTGAGATCGGAATGATTTCCGCACAGGTCCCTACTTCATTATCCATGCTGTAGACATACTATTTCGTTCCTCCAAAATACGTAAAGTTTGTGCGTATGATGCCCATGACAATACAGCTACAGCATGCATGACGAAGTAGGGACCTGTGCGGAAATCTTGCCGCGAGATCTTCAAACAGGGTTCGTGCTGGGGTGAGTAAACAGAATTTAAGTACTTTTTAAGGACCAAAATACAAATTTTAAGGAGTATTTTGTTTGTTTCTTTCTCGGAAAAAAAGAAGAAAGAAATAACTGCCATTGTTTCTATATATTATTCATGCACAATATGCTACTGTTGTATAATTGAATATAAATTTAATAATAATGATGAAAAAGAAAAAATATTGTGAATAATGTGAACATAACATCATAACACGACATGGAACTTCCCCCAAAAGTGTAATGTCAATGAAGGTACAAACACCATCTAACATGTGAAATGTTTTCTGCTAAAATTTAATGTTTGAGCTTTGTTAGACAAGAAATAAGGAGTTCTTAAGGAGTTTTTGCTGAATTTTGTAAATTTAAGGAGTTTTTAAGCGCCCTTTAGAACGTAAATCAAATCTAAGGAGTTTTTAAGGAGTTTAAGGAGTAGCATGAACCCTGTTCAAAAGTGTATTTTGATCCAAGATGGAGCGAAAGCAACGTAAACCCTCCTTGACAATCTTTGCGTCGGGCTCGACACAACAGACGCCATTTTGTAAACATGTGCTGCCGCTTTGTCTCACCCCCTCCCCCCACATATGTGAACATAAATCAATAGCACGACTTGGTGGAAAAAACCAAACCTAGTAGGGGAGACAGGGGAGGAACCGTTTAATTCACATTTAACGCAGATTTAATGCATAAATTAATTGTTTAACGGGAATGGAGTGACCAATCCATCACTATACCTTATATCAGGACGTACATACCATGAGGTAGTCAAAGCCTGCTGTGAGGCAACTCGTGAATGGTGAGATAGAGAAGCTGTTGTCATTATTGCAAAAAGCTGAACCAGCATGTCTTCTTTTCCCGCCAAACATGGATGGGCAGAAGGCTGTAGGGCCAGATCGCACGGCTCAAACCAGGTCCCATCAGTCATACTGCGCGCGCAGGACTTTTCAATTTTAATTTGCATTTACTATATTTAATTTGCAGGTAACATTTATATTTTGCATGTACAATTTTTAATTTGCATGTACTATTTTTAATTTGCAGCAACATTTTTAATTTGCAGGAAAAATTTGCATTTGTGACCATTCTGCGCCACCGTAACTTCGGTTACAAAACAACACTTCTCCATCGTTTCTCCGTGTGAAATCGCTATTTCGGAATTCTGCTAGTCTGCGGTCACATTTCCGATCAGCGGACTCCCAAAACCTTAAACATCGATAGAGGGACGTAGTGACGGAAGTGGAATTTCTCCCCCACCGCTATAACTCGTTCATTGCTTCGCATTCACGAGTTAAAAATGGTAAATTGAGAATAAATAATAAAAGAACTCTTGGATTTAGCTTTCGTAAGACTTGAGAAAAATATACAAATAATTGTTCATATCATACTTGGCATCATCTAGGTCAATGAGTTGCTTTCATTCCCTGATATTACAACTATTAATATTCATTGCTAGGTCTTGATACTGAAAAGGAGAAATCAGATGCTGATCACTATCTGGACAACATGGTTCAGCGGACACCCGCGGTACATCACCTGATGACTCCTTAATATAGGTTTGGTAAACTTGTGCAATAGTAGACGGGCTCCCACGCGCTCGAAGCGCGCGTGGGGCAGAGCCCCATACTCATGGAATATGGTCAATCGCTTTTCTTTTGGTTGTCACGTGACTGACCGTGCGTACGTACGTACGCGTCTACAGATTGTACGGGTAGGGTAGGGGAGACTCAAAAGGAAGGGAGGGGTATCTCAGGCTTGTCTTGGCAAATCCTCATCTTTTATATTGGACATTCACAATATGGTCAATTGACAGCTGTCAAAACGGGATAGCCACTGACCAGCATCACATGACCATATTGTGGGCTCATGTATCAACTCATCGAGGTGACGTGATTTATTTGGAAGCTGTTCTGGTAGCCCGCGTATTTTTGGCGGGAAATTGCGTTGACGACTGAAAAAGAAATTTTCAGTTTATTCCTCGCGAAGCGAGGTTACTAATCGTGTCGCTTCCGGTCAGACCACGTGGCTCCCAAGCCCGAGTAAATCGAGCCGAGAGTTTTTATATATGTATATACATATATATCTAGGTGTATTTCAAAGAACGTACCTTCAAAATTCAAGGTAACTTTTTTGCCGAAAATCGGGCAATGCCCGGAATTGGGCTTAGCGGGCTTTCTCGTTTAATGGGGGAGAACGGTTGTGATGGTGCCAACGAATCCTTCATATCGCGTTCTACCTTGCCATATTGTCTTTATCGGACCAGTGCTATTGTTTTGTCGGGGGTAGGGTTAGGGAATTTTGGTTTTAAGGCTAAACATCTCTGTTGTTTTATTTGATTTCACATCTCAGTTGTTTCAGTGTGTAATCAGAGCTTGTGTAAGGTACTTTATTTTGCATGTAAAGCCTAAAGAGAGTTAGTGATATTGCGGGGGGGGGGGGGGTGGAGTCGGCAGGGGATATAACAGGAAAGCAGTAAGGGGGGAGGACAGGGATGTGGGGGAATAAGGGGGCCTAATGGGCTTTGATTTATGTCTGGTTAAGGTAATTGGTCTGAAATGTTAAGGCTTAAAACGCTTTGATTTTTCACGACAGGTGAAATTTTCATAGGTACGTTTTCTCAGAAACGCTTATATATATATATATATATATATATAGGCAATTGTGGAAAACGAGGACGGACAACTTCGAGCGAAAAAAAAAATATATATATATACAGTAAAAAATCTCAAAAAAGTTTAAAAATTTAATAAAAATAGACGTTTCGGTCAATGACCTTCATCAGTTGCAGTGCAAGTGAATAAGAAATTACAATGTCCTTAAATAGGTTTACAGTATAAAAGATGACATAATATAACAAAGATGATTACATAACAGGGCGTGGTAACACATGAAAATGAAAAAATTAACCAATGATAAACAATCGGTGATTACTAAGCGAGAAACTATGACAATGCGATACAAAACTCAAGAAACGCAAACCAAATATGAATAAATAATCGGATATAATACAAATAAGATTAATGTTAAAAAACTATAACATGATTCGTCAAGTCAGCCAAAAGTGTGAAGGGACCCGCGTGTAAAATATTCACAGTATTCATAAAAGGCCATCCTAGGAAAAACTTGTAATAAATGTAAAAAAGCCTTTTATGAATACTGTGAATATTTTACACGCGGGTCCCTTCACTCTTTTGGCTGACTTGACGAATCATGTTATAGTTTTTTAACATTAATCTTATTTGTATTATATCCGATTATTTATTCATATTTGGTTTGCGTTTCTTGAGTTTTGTATCGCATTGTCATAGTTTCTCGCTTAGTAATCACCGATTGTTTATCATTGGTTAATTTTTTCATTTTCATGTGTTACCACGCCCTGTTATGTAATCATCTTTGTTATATTATGTCATCTTTTATACTGTAAACCTATTTAAGGACATTGTAATTTCTTATTCACTTGCACTGCAACTGATGAAGGTCATTGACCGAAACGTCTATTTTTATTAAATTTTTAAACTTTTTTGAGATTTTTTACTGTATATATATATATATTTTTTTTTCGCTCGAAGTTGTCCGTCCTCGTTTTCCACAATTGCCTACAAATTTCATTACTCGAGGTTTGGACTACGAATCCTTTTGGATCCTTCTGGCGTGTGGCATCCCTGTTGGCTCGAAGCATCATAACTTTTTATATATATATATATATATATATATATGTATGTATTCTCTGATTGAAAGGTTTCAATAATATTACGTATAGACAACAAGTTTCATAGCCTTTTCACAATGGGTCAGTTTTACCTTAGAGTTCAAGGACTCCCCCCACCCCACCACCCACCCCCTGATAATATTGCAATCTAGAAACCTGGCCCATTTCCCACAAATGAAATGTTAATTCAAGCCGTAATTAAGATATTAACCTTGTTACTTTCTGCTGTTTACTTCATTTTTATGATGTCAAATATCAATATTTAATAACAACTACAACATACAGTTAACGTTTTACGTTGGAAAAACTTTATAAAGAATAAAATAAATTTTGTAATGCCAAAATGTTTATGGTCTTTCTCACATATTCATTGCAAGTGTGCTGTATGTAGTAACAAGTGTTTCAAGTTTTCAGTAATGATTTTCCACACAAACTTTATAGACAAATGACCGCACTAGATTCTAAGCCTTTAAGAAGAAATGGTATTGTTTGGAGCTGTTTTGATTACTACCACCTCTGATGGAAAGCCTATTAAGAAGATTTTTGTATTGCTTGTAGTAGTAGAGTAACAATACCTTTACAAAGGTTAGGACATGCATCCCACCCCATAAAAATATATTATGTTAAACGTAAAAAATATAACAATAGTAATAATATCAATACCAGTAATAATAATAGTAATGATAATAATAATGATAATAA
>OX453276.1:22705848-22850848 GCA_949710005.1 Ricordea florida | reverse complement strand
CAGATCATATCGTTATAAATGATTGCTATCACAACTGTAACTTTCTGTGTTGGGAATTTCTTCATAATGGAAACGCAATCGTTTTATTACGAAAAATACCTACTTACATTCTCTTGTAATCTGTTGATCGTCTTCCGATTCCGTTTTTAGACTAATAGAATTATTTTCCAGAGATATCTCCAATCGTTGAAGTCGTTCCTACTCGGTTTCCCTTCTAAGTCGTTTTGCTAAATTTAGTACGCCAATATATTTCGTTATGTAATCGTTCACTCATGTCCTGTATTTCTATCAATAACACACTCAGTTTCAAAGGAATGATTTCCGCACAGGTCCCTACTTCATTATGCATGCTGTAGCCGTAAAAGAAATGTTTGCACGCGCAGTTCCCAAGACAATTCAACTACAGCATGCATAATGAGTAGGGACCTGTGAGGAAATCTTACCCTAACAAACTTGGTTGAATTCCTGGTCCTTTTCCTTGCTGTTTCATTTTTCCTTTTTTTTGATCGAGCAGTTGTTGTCTTTGCTGCGATGTTTGTTATTCTCCCTGCTGTCGTTTCTCTGTACCTGCTCTGAGTCATCCTTTCCGTGTGTTGATTTTCACGGTATTCGAACTTACTCGGCGACGATCTCGTGCTGCTCTTTCTTGAATAACTTCTTGCTGGGATGTAATACCAGGACGAGTGAAATCGGTTTCCACAAAATTGACTTTACTTTCAAAAAAGCATCACCGAATTCCCAATGGCGGAAATTCAGCAGTTCGGCAGAAATTCAGTCAAGTGCGCTATTATTGCCAGGTAACCACGCCTGCGAACGGACACCTTTAAAATATATATATATATATACATATATAAGAACTCTCGGCTCGATTTACTCGGGCTTGCGAGCCACGTGGTCTGACCGGAATCGACACGATTAGTAACCTCGCTTCGCGAGGAATTATTGAGTATTATTATATGGCTTGTGCTTGTAGGCGATATAACGCGCGCTCTGATTGGCTAACTGTCAATGAAGTGTAGGGCATTATTCTCCCGTAATGCCCACGGGCCGATTACGGACTTGCAAAAACAAAACAAAAAGGAATTACAAAACCATCGATTTTTTTGTCTGAAAATTGTAGCGGCTTAGAATGAGTGGCGAAGAAGAACACTCTGAGAGTGAATTTTATTATCCGGACGAATTACAATTTCAGGACACCAGTGATTTGACAGAACGAGTTGGCAAGAGAGAAAACGAAGGAAACAGTCAAGAAGAAATTAAAACTTTCGTGAAGGAGCAATAAAGTGAAAACACAACAAAGAAAACAGTCAGCGACATGAAAACATTTCAACGTTATTTGTCATCAATAAACAAGGGCGATGTAGAAGTTTTGGACCTACCGGCTGATGACCTTGACCATTTACTTGCAAAGTTTTCAAGGACTTGCGTAAAATTAATGGCGACGAGTACGAGCCTGGCAAGCTATCGGGTTTCCAACGAAGCATTCTGAGATTCCTTTCCGATGGGAAATCTCCATTTAATATTCTTGTGCAAAAGGAATTTGAAATGTCACGTAAAGTTCTCGCAGCCAAACGGAAAAGTTTATTTCTGAAAGCCGGCAAGGGCAACAGGCCAAACGCCACCCGCTCGTTGACAGCTGAAGAAGAAGACAAACTCTTCAAAAGAGGCCAGTTTGGTGCTTTCAGTCCCGAAGCCCTGCAGAGAGCCATGTGGTGGTTTTTGTCCCACCATTTTCGCTTCATCGAAAGTGATGACGAAGACTGAACATTGTGAACAGTGCATTCCCTGTAGTATATTTTCCACGAGCTGACGAGGCCGTTGACATTTTTCTGTACCGCTACGTATTGACTGTGGTCGTTGATTCTCAAAAATATTGACGAAATTTTCCTTGTTGTAACGTGACCATAACATTCCACATGACTTTTTACAGCTGTATTATAAATTGTGACGAAAATAAAGATTATTTTAGATCGAAAGACGCGTTACTTCACTTGATTTGTGCAGTTGGAAACGATGAATGAACAGGGAAGCGCGCGCACTACCGGATGTAAAGTGATCACTTCTGCTGCGCTAGCTTTGGCTTTTTTGCTTTATTTTTGTTTTTGTGCCATATAATAAACAACTTAATAACCTCGACCGTTCGGTCGTTACGGGAAAATCTCAAACCTCGGCCTACTGTATTGACCTCGCTATCGCTCGGTCAATACGGCGAGGCCTCAGTTTGAGATTTTCCCGTAACGACCTCACTCTCGGTTATTAAGTAGTTAATAATTAACAGGTGATACTTCCACAATTGTTAACTTCCATCAACTGTATAGTAACAAACGTTTAATAGTTCGCAAACAATAGCAAGTATTAAGGTATAATCCAATTTACTCTGCGTGCGCTGTGAGCTGTTATCTTAAATACCAAGGGCTATTTCATTACATGCTACAGCGAATTGAAGAATATTTAGCTCAAGAGGACAACTGAAGGTCACGAGTTTATGGTTTATAGTTTAACACGCTGCGTTATATTGCAAGGCCTGTTTCAAACGTGGTGTTACCACCTTGCTAATCTGAAATGCTGAACGATGAAAGCACGGAGTCCGAGTGCAGTGGAATTATGGCGCGTTAACGTTTATACTGTCAAAATTCATCATATCAAATCGAGTGACATTTTCTCGTAGCGATCAGATACTTTTCAAATTGATTAGATACCTTCTAAATCGATCAGTTTCCTTCTAAATCGATCAGATTAAATCATTTACATTAAATTAAATCGATCAAATTAAATCGTTACATTAAATTAAATCGATCAAATTAAATTGAATCGTTTATCAGTTCGCTTCCAAATTAAATCGATCACTATACCCAAGATGCTCTCTGCTGGTTATAATATATCTGCTGACAAAACACGACAGCGGGCTCCTCCGTTTCCTCGTGGAGCGACCGTCAAAGGACAAAACAGAGGCAAAGTCTAATTACACTTTAATATATGTACGTAGAATATGATTTATTCATGAAAGTGGCGAATGATTCTTTAGAAATTGTACTCAGTAATCTCTCAAACGCATCGAATGATTTTAAATAAAAGGACAAAATGAACACTGGATTACAATCGCAAATCACTCCTTACCTCACAATCAGGTTCACAAACCCGAGTCCCCTAGCCGACCAATGCAAAATTGCCCAGCAAATTACCAACTACTCAGAGAAAAAATTTAATTATCATAACCCCTAGGATCTCCAAACACACTCCCAATGAAATGAATGAAAGTATAAACAAGTGTAAGGGGTAATTAAACGGTAGGGGATTTAGTTTCGAAAGAAAATGTGTGCTGCGTCGACAAAACACTCGTGAATCGGGATTGCGATTCACTCTGACGAAGGGCTAACGCTCGAAACGTCGGTCTTCGAATCTTTTACGGTGGCTAATTTACCTTCTCGACCTTGTGGTTGATAATTTACTTTGAGGGGTAATTATTTTAAAGTAACAGGAAGTTGGTACCGGTAATAGAGGAGTGTTTGACCTTGAAGGGAAGAGAATATATTATAGGCCACTATTTAAGCTATGTCACCAATCAAAAAATGCAAAAACAACCCATGCAATAAATATGTTAAAATAATATGTATTTTGCATTCAATGAAAATGGAGTGAAAAGCTGAAGTAGAATGAGAATTAGCTATCATGTAAGCGACGATCCCACCTCAGGGCATTTGGATGGCTTATGTATCCCCCACCCCCAGGAGAATTTTCTAAATTCCCTAAAAAATAAGATACAAATGCCAGGGGTTAGCCTTTGGGGGGGGGGGGGTGGGCATTGGTGGTGGAATTGACTGATGCATAACAATGCATGCACTCACACTTTTGTTTTGTATTTTAATAAGAGCTACATCAGCTAATAATATTAAATTTGGGCTTTATTTACCACCTCCAGCACTAGTACGACTACTGTTTTCAATACGCCTTTTAACCCCTACCCTACAGAAAGCATTTTCCTCCCCTGCTCAAAATGCAAGCCATGAACCGTCCCTTAGTGTTTTCAAAGGATGCAAAATCCAGGCTCGCGCGAGCCTGATTTAATATGTGGTAAGGAGTTCACGAGCAGTTCACGAGTGATTTGCGATTGTAATCTAGTGTTCATTTTGTCCTTTTATTTAAAAGCATTCGATGGGTTTGAGATATTACTGAGTACAATTTCTATGGAAACATCCGCAACTTCATGAATAAATCATATTCTACGTACATGTATTAAGGTGTAATTAGCCTTTACCTCTGTTTCGTCCTTCAACGGTCGCTCTACAAGGAAACGGAAGAGCCCGCTGTCGTGTTTTGTCAGCAGATATATTATAACCAGCAGAGAGCATCTTGGGTATAGTGATCGATTTAATTTGGAAGCGAACTGATAAACGATTTAATTTAATGTAAACGATTTAATTTAATCGATTTAATTTGATGTAAACGATTTAATCTGATCGATTTAGAAGGAAACGCATCGACTTAGAAGGTACCTGATCAATTTGAAAAGCATCTGATCGCTACGAGAAAATGTCACTCGATTTGTAGCCTGTGTACATCCATTCCCACCCCTCCCCCCTACGGGGGAAATTCGGGGAGGAATTTTGACAGTATAAATGCGCCATATGGAATGACATTTGTAACTGATCAAGTAGCTTCAGCACAAAAGTGGTGCAGGGTAAGCTCCTGGTAAGGTGCCAGCTCACTCAATCACAATGCTTCACGTAAAAGATTTCTCATCACCTACGATTATTACAATTAGCACATAAATCTTGTTATGAAACTGGTACTAACACAATCCATCACAACCATTTTCGTAGAGAACTTACATGTAAAGTACCACAGACTAAGACAATACTTCTACGTAAATCAACCCGTTACCAGTTGGGTATTTTACAAACGTGGTAAAGGGCGTGACTTTGACTCAGGTCCCCCAAGTGAAACAGCTCGACCATGCTGCCCCATACTCTAGGGACCTTAAGATACCAGGACGGGAGGCCAGGACGGGGACGGCACCGAACGATTAAGACTAGGGCGAGTCCCGTCGTGCCGGACAAAACCAAAATACTTAAGAGTGTATATCATCATGTGGGACGGCGACGTCGATTTTTTCGCTTACTGACAGTCATGGCATCCTGTAAAGATAGTAAGAATCTTCTTTTAGAAAGCTACGAGGATTGTGTGATAGATGACGATCAATTTTTTTTGTTGGATGAAGGGGCCTTTTCCAAGAATCCAGAATTTCCATATGAGTGGTACGAAATGTTTCATTGAGTTACGAATGAGGATACCGAATGCAAGTAAATATCGAATTATTCTTCAGTGATGCTTTAGTTAATAGGCTGTGTTTACGAGACAACAAATATAAATAAATAAGCATGTTCTCCGTTCGCACAGAAAAGAGTAACAAAGGTACTTTCGCTAGAAACTCAACTATTTATTTGAAACTGACATCTGAAATTCGAATAGTCTACAAAGGGAGTGATCGCTAAACTCAAATATACGCTGACAAGTGTAGTGTTTTGTCACCTGTCAATCATGCAAGCACATGGTCAGAAAGGAACCCCCACTCTTCGTGTAGTCAGTTCGTCCATGTAGTCAATAAATTACAGTTGAGGTTTGACTTTCTGTGGTTTTACTTAAACAATACAAACACCACACCTGGCGACGAGGATCCACGGAGCACATCCAGTAAGAGAATTCAAGTCCCGAAGCGCGGACAAAGCAATTCGAATCCCAAAGCGCGGACAAGACAATCCTGACAAATATTCGACCACATGGCGGTTTCGCTCCCGACTTTCCCGGTTTTCCAAGTGCATCTAGACGGCAATGTGGGCCCAAGGTGGAAGAAATGGCTGGCCAGATTCGAGAATCTAATTGTAGGCATGGGAATCGAAGACGCAAAACAGAAACGTGCTCTTCTGCTACATTACAGCGGTCCCGAAGTCGACGA
The DNA here is from genome assembly GCA_949710005.1 of Ricordea florida. Classification (NCBI taxonomy): domain Eukaryota; kingdom Metazoa; phylum Cnidaria; class Anthozoa; order Corallimorpharia; family Ricordeidae; genus Ricordea; species Ricordea florida. Next base: position 22,844,895 of record OX453276.1, on the reverse strand, counting down.
GATTTTCGACACGCTTGAAAACACTGGCGAAGACAACGATTACAAAACGGCCGTCGAAAAACTTACCGCTCACTTCAATCCCCAAGTCAACACAACTTACGAGGTCTACAATTTCAGAAAAGCTCAGCAAAACGAAGGCGAAAGTTTGGACAGTTTCCACACAAGACTCAGAACTCTTGCGAAGACCTGCGAATTTGCAGACGCCAATAAAGAAATCAAGGAGCAAATTATTCTAAGCTGCAAGCAAAACTCAATGAGGCGGAAAGCACTACGCGAGGATCTTGATTTAATAGCTCTTTTAAAAGCTGGAAGAGCCCTCGAGCTTAGCGAAACGCAAGCTAAAGAAGTGGAGAGTGATAAAACGATGGTGAACACCGTAACACACAAGTCGAAGTACGAAACGTATTCAAAGAAAGGCAAAGGTCGCCGACGAGAGAAACAAAGCAAACCACGCGAGGAGTCACACAAGGAGTCACGCAAGTCTAATGGGTCATCAAAATGCAGAAATTGTGGTGGCGCCTATCCCCACACCGACTCCTGCCCTGCTAGAAACAAGAAATGCAACTCCTGTGGCAAGCTCAATCATTTTGCTAAAGTTTATAGGACAGTTCCACCCGGTTCAGTGAAACGCGTGACGGAAGAAGAAGATACAGATGAGGAGGACTACGTATACGCAGTAGGAGAGAAGAAAAAACCCATGTGCAGATTGGAGATCGACGGAGAATACGTAGAACTGATGCTGGATTCCGGAGCTTCAGTTAATCTAATCGACGAAGTCACTTACCGAAGAGTTTACAAAGGCAAAGCAAAAACCCTAGCACAAGCCAAACGGCGAATTTTCTCCTATGGATCACCCACACCCCTACCCCTGTTAGGAACTATTCACGCCAGGATAACTGCAAAATCCAACAGCACATCAGCGACCCTGTACGTTGTCAAAGGCAGTTCAGGAAATCTCCTAGGATATGACACCGCGCAAAGGCTAGGACTCCTGAAAATTGTCAACCAAGTCGGAATCGACAAGACTAGTCCCCAGTACCTCGCGAGCGGAGAATTTGAAGATCTGTTTGGCGGCATTGGCAAAGTGAGAGGAAAGGTAGTCAAGCTTCACATAGACTCTGATGTGCAACCCAAGCAACAACTACACCGCCGAATCCCCTTTCACGTAAGAAAAGACGTGGAAAAGGAGTTAGAGAGGCTAGAGAGCTTAGACATCATCGAAAAGGTGACAGGCCCAACCCCATGGATGAGCCCCATCGTAGTGGTCCCAAAGAGCTCTGGACAAGTCAGACTATGCGTAGACATGCGAGAAGCTAATAAGGCAGTAAAGCGTGAGAAGCACCTAATGCCGACCATAGATGATCTAGTCGCTGATCTAAACGGTGCGACCGTCTTCAGCAAGCTAGACCTCTCTTCCGGATACCATCAACTTGAGCTAGAACCAGAGAGTCGCCACATCACGACATTCAGCACTCATGTAGGACTGAGGAGGTACAAACGTCTGATGTTTGGAATAAACGCCGCATCAGAGATCTTCCAGAACGCAATCGAGGAAATACTTACAGGCCTACCAGGGTGTAAGAATATCTCTGACGATATAATCGTGTTCGGGGCGACTACGGCAGAGCACGATCAGAATCTCTATGGTGTCCTTACCAGACTCAAGCAACACGGCGTACGTCTGAACAAGGAGAAGTGTAGTTTCTCAAGGAGTGAGGTTACGTTCTATGGCCACATCTTCAGCAGCGAAGGAATTAAAGCAGATCCTGGGAAAATAGAGGCGATCACGAACATGAGCGAGCCAGAGAATGTGAGCGAAGTCAAGTCGTTACTAGGAATGGCCCAGTACGTTTCGCGCTACATCCCAGAGTATGCTACAATCACGGCACCGTTACGGGCTCTCACCAGGAAGGAGACACCTTGGCAATGGTCAGACGAACAGCAACAAGCGTTTGACAAACTCAAGGACAGTCTGACTAAGAGTCATGTCATGTCATACTTCAATCCTGCTCAAGAGACCGAAGTGATAGTCGACGCAAGCCCTGTCGGTCTTGGAGGATTGCTAGCGCAGGACGGCAAGGTTATCAGCTACGCAAGTCGAGCACTCAGCGACGTGGAGTCCAGATACTCACAAACCGAGAGGGAAATGCTAGCGATTGTGTGGGCTCTGGAACATGACAGATCACCAGCCACTCTTAGGCATCTTCAAGAGTCACAAGCCAACTTCAGCTCGCATAGACCGATGGAAGCTAAGGCTGATGCCGTATAACTGTCATCTTGACTATCGCCCTGGAAAGAATGATGAAAACCCTGCCGACTTCATGAGCAGGCACCCCAATCCCCAGGCAACCGCAGAGAGAAACGTTGCAGACGAGTATGTAAACTATGTGTGCACCAATGCAGTACCAAAGGCTATGACGCTTCAAGAGATTCAGGCTGAAACAGAAAAAGATTACACACTCCAGTCACTGATCAAGGCGATTGAGACAGACCGCTGGACTGATTCGGAGATATCAGACTACAGAAGACTCAAGGACGAGCTACTGGTCTACAGCGGAGTGGTACTGAGAGGCAATAGAATCGTTGTCCCGTGCAAGCTGAGAGAAAGAGCAGTAGAGCTGGCGCACGTGGGACATCAAGGCATCGTAAAGACGAAGCGCTTAATTCGTGAGAAGGTCTGGTTCCCTGGAATAGACAAGATGGTCAAAGAAAAAGTCGATAACTGTCTTGCATGCCAAGCAGTAACTCCAAGCAATATATCGCGAATTGAACCTTTGCAGATGACGCCGCTGCCTAGTGGACCATGGAAAATGCTGGCAATGGATTTCCTTGGACCATTCCCTTCGGGTGACTATCTCCTCGTTGTCATTGATGAATACAGCCGTTTCCCGGAAGTTGAAATTGTCAAGTCTACCTCAGCTAAATCCGTTATCCCGAGGCTCGACGCCATATTCGCAAGGCAAGGAATCCCTGACGAGCTTAAGACCGACAATGGCCCCCCATTCAACGGAGTCGAGTTCAGCAACTTTGGGAAATACTTAGGATTCCATCACAGGAAAGTTCAACCTCTTTGGCCGAGAGCCAATGGCGAGGCAGAACGTTTCATGCCAAACCTTGAGAAGTGTGTGCGAACTGCTCTCGTTGAGGGCAAAAATTGGAAACAGGAACTGTACAAATTTCTCAGACAGTATCGTGCAACACCGCACACAACCACGAATATCTCCCCAGATGAAGCACTGAACGGAAGGAAACTCAAGACTATCCTGCCAGAAGTATCACCAGCACCGTTAGCTAGACAGAATACCCTGCACGACACTCGGAAGACTATTACAGAGCGAGATGCAGAACAGAAGTCAAAGATTAAGGCGTATGCAGACTCGAAACTAGGCACGAAACCAAGCGATATCAAACCAGGTGATACAGTGCTTGTGAGACAACCAAAGACGAACAAATTAACCAGTCCTTTTAATCCAGAACCCCTTGTTGTAGAGGAAAAGAAAGGATCTATGGTTACAGCTAGCGACGGTTTCAAGTCCATAACGCGAAACTCGTCCATGTTCAAAATCATCCCGAAAACCCTGAAAGCTGAAAAAGATCGTAGAGAACAGGAAGAACCGGAGGACTTCCCTGCAGAACAAGCCGAAGTTATGTCACAAGATGAAGACCCAAAACCCCCAGCTGAAAATGAAGGCCTGCGGAGGTCACAGAGACAAAGGAGACCCCCAGCGAGGCTCACAGATTACGTTCAAATAATCTACTAGCAAGAACACCGAACACTTTAAGAGACCCTTAGCTGCTTATCATTTGTTGATGTTATTGTAAACTTATTTGATCTAGTTCACCGATATATGCGACTGTAAGTTTATTATCAAGGAGGGGAGAGATGTAGTGTTTTGTCACCTGTCAATCATGCAAGCACATGGTCAGAAAGGAACTCCCACTCTTCGTGTAGTCAGTTCGTCCATGTAGTCAATAAATTACAGTTGAGGTTTGACTTTCTGTGGTTTTACTTAAACAATACAAACACCACAACAAGCTATCTCAAGTTTTAAAAAACTAAATTACTTTCGTCACCATTGACACGAGGTCCTTTGAAATATCCTCTTGAGGGCAAACAACTTTAATTCTCCTTCGGATAGCTTCTCCAGTCACGGCAATTAAACGCGATCTCCAAACAACTCTAGACTACGTCTGAGCTTTCGTACGTAAGTGCTAGAGCTGTGGATAACGCTCCTTATATGCAGTTAGTTACTTTCTAGAATATTCGGAAGATTACAATAACAACTATTCATAGAAGGATTACTAACTCGGTTACATTACGCTTTAGTGCGTTCAAGAACTCTCTAGAAGGAATGTTGCGTGACAACGCAAATATATGAATATCAACACAGGTTCTTGAAGGTTCTCCTTACAACAACTGACACATCATTCCAAACAAACTTCTTCAATGTTTACTTACACCGATTTACTTTTCTTGCCGGAAGATTTCGCGGGAACATTTATGGCGAACCTTAAACAAATACAAAGTGAATTCGTATTCAAATAATTTCCTCTAATTCAAGTAATGTACGATACAGACACGAAAAATATGACCTACGAAAACATTTTTGTCAGGATATTTGAAAACAGAATCGACTGCAACGCCTGTTATGTAAAAGCAAGGCAAAACTACTCACGTTCTCGACAGGACGGCAAACTTGACAAAATGACGTCCTCGACGAGGGCAGGACGGCAAGCACACCAGTTGGGAGTTCTCGTGCGCATGCCCAGTTGGGTAAATTTACTTCCGGTAGCCGTCCTAGCTCGCCCCGTCCTCGTATCTTAAGGTCCCTTCTGTTAAGGGGACGGGATCTTCATCTGGACTTTATTACATTTCAGGATGTGCGTTTCGGTTCGATCATGAATTATCATTGAGAAATGGCATCTAAATCAAAACGACTTTAGAAAGGAAATAGCCTGAGAAAAAAAAATGAAGTACAGAACAGTTAAGTATAGAAAAACTTGCTTTTATCACACCACATATCACGAGGGGCGATTTCCTTTCTTCCGCGCCCATGATTTATTAATATGTAGGAAAAAGAGTTTTGGCTCTCGAGCCAACACATTCGACAACGAAAGACTGTAGTCAAGGACATTGAACTGGCGAAGCGACATAAATATTGTTTTCAGAGAATTATTGAAGTAAGTGAAAATGAATAAAATTTCTCGACTGAAAGAGCATATTTATTCACAGGGTTAGGTAAACTAGACGCTCTCGGGAGCGTTCACTCGGGCTACACTTTATAATACCGCTTCGAACAAACGTGAATGTCAGTTTACGCTTAAGGTTTATCAGGAGCTCCTGGGTTTATATATGTTGTATTCTACATGGCTGGTTCCACGACCGCAAAAAACCTACCAGACTGTATAATCGCACCACAATTCTTGTCGACGTCGTGTTTAAGCTGAGCGATTTTATCAGAAATATATCTAAGGTTTTACCGAAATTTCAGTGATAATTGGGTTTGTTTACTAATCGGATTAATGTTTACCAATCAGCTTCTTTGGTTCCCACGGTAGAAAAACAATTGTGAAACCTGATGCCATCCATCGTGATTCCAAGTTATCGACGGCGAAGAAGCGATATGTGGGGAAAAACAATAATATCACTCCTCATTCGGATATACTATTCTTCCGATTTCGCCTGTTCCCGCTGTCTTTCCACACGACCACGCAGTTAAAAAAACTTGAGTTTGAATAAGAAAAGAATCCAGGCATGATTTTGAAAAGAGGCCAGAGGGATTTCGGGCTGACAAACAGTCTCCGAGTTTAACTTAGCCGTTTTGTGGTCATAATTACCAAGAACTTTATTATACACAAACAACAAGTTCAATAGATTTTAGAGAAAGTCTTAAATAACACAAGACGCTTGAGGAGCGTTCACTCCGGCTTCGTATGAAGCGTTTTACTTGAGCATTTACCACGACTAAAATGTATACGAAACTATATGCGGGATCCGTGTGGAGAATTTTCGTTATCAGTCACTCCAGTCCCACATTTTAACAGTCAGTTTAATTACTCATGTGCAAAAAAATTTATTGGCTTGTGTACAGCCGCTTACACAAATCACGAGTACAGTCATAATATAAATACTTTGCATAACGAGAACTGAATTGTACTTTTATTGACACTGTAAAATTAAGTTCACGTACATTAGTCATATTGACAACTTTTTCTAGTAGCTCACAGTCATCAAGAATATTCATCATGTCTTTCTTCTATCAAGCAAGAGCAAACCAACATTATTATCAAGATACGCGGCCAAATTGAAAACCGCCCTCTTGAAAACACCACTAAAATCGAAGCAATGTGGTTAGGTTAATGTAAAGACAGAAAAGATGAACCTTTTGGTTTTAAGTGGACAAAAGAACCTATCAACACTCATGGTGTCTTCTTTTCTCACAATAAAGCAAGTGTTAACAAACTGAACTTCGGTGAAAAAATACTCAACCTCGAGAAAACGCGCAACGTTAAACAATTGACAACGGCGGGAGAAATCTAACTCTGTATGGAAAGATTAACATAGTCAAAACACTTGGGATATCTAAATAAATTTACCCAGGTTCCGTGCTCCCTGTTCCAGATCACTACGTCCAAGAAATAAATAAGCTAATTTTTAGCTTTATTTGTGGAGGGAAATCAAAAGAAACATCATAATTGAAAAAAAAAAGATGGTGGGTTGAAAATATGTGATTTAAAGATCATGGGAAAAGCACTCAAAATAGCTTGGGTCAACAGAATTCAAGACCAGTCACAGGTCTCCTAGAAAATAATACCTAGCCAGCTCTTGCACAAACATGGCAGTCTTGTCCTGCTAACAAAATGCAACTTTGAATCCCGTATACTGGACCTTGTTTAACAACTTTCCACATTCTATAAAAGAATATTAGGCTATTGGTGCGAGTTCAAAATCTCAACAGGTATCGCGTCCAAAACAATCCTAAAAACGAAATATTGTGGAATAACAGGAAAATTCTTGTTGGAAAAGAACCTGTTTTATTTTTTACCAAAATTGGTATGACTCCGGTATTATGAAAATAAGCAACCTATTAAAGCAAAGCCAGGATTTCTTGAAGTGGCATGAGCTTGTACTATATTTTAATTTGAATGTTCCTTTTACTACATACTACGGCCTGGTTAATGCAATCCCAAAAAATTGGAAAGCTCATCTTAAAAACCCTATTCCAAACATCAAACATGATACCACTGTTAACACTTTAAGAACCAGTTCTATTTACTCCTCTCTTTTAAGCACCATCTTCGTTCCTCTCACTGCCGAAACCAAAATTTTGCGCGACGGATTTACAGAAATTACCATCCAGAAGGTCTATCTTTTGCCAATTGCAGTCACAAATGAAGTAAAAATAAGCATGTTTCAGTATAAGGTGATTCACAATGTGCTTCCAACCCACGCTACACTTTATCGAGACAGCATTTCAGAAAGCCGCATATGTAACTTATGCAATGCCGAAGAACAAGCGTTGCACCATCTGCTAATAAACTGCACTCTAACAGTCGATTTTTGGATCCTGTTTCACGACTGGTGATACAAAAAAATCCACAAGCCATGTACTTTACTGCGGGCATGATAGGACAAGGCATTGGCAAGTCCTAAATTATTGTTTTCTGATAGTCAAATATTGCATTTTCTGCACAAGCCTTCGCGGAGATGTTCTGGATTTTCAAAACTTTCTGGTGTCCATTCCTGGAAAACTTGAAATTCTAAGAGATAGCGACTGCAAAAAAAGGAACTTCCGAAATTTTATCGTAGGTGTGCTTTTTACTTTAATTTTATATGCTGCTGATGTTTACGGTTAATTAATATTCAGTTCATATTTGCTCTTTATATTACCTTTAACGATAATGCGATGAATTGTAAAAACATAGCGTAAGAAGTGTAGATGTTATATAGTACAAACTTCTAGAGTAAGCTAACTTAAGATATTTTAAATTTTGTAAACAGTGCATGTAAACATTACTTGCCTAGTTAAAAATCAATATTCTAAGAACTATGTAGGTATTATATAATGTAGAGTAAGCTACTTTAAGTAATCTTATCATGGTAATCTTTAACCTCTATTGCTTGGTATTCAATGTAAGTAATTTGTAAGTATTATAAGTAGTGTTAGTTATGTAACTATTGTAAGTGTTGCAGCTGGTGTTGCATTAAAGAAAAAAAAAAGAGATTGACACGATATTTCAATTGTTAATTGCGAACTAAAGTAAAACCCTTACAAATTGCCGCCATTTTGAAACATCCGGGGAGCCCGTTAACGGAGTTTGTATTTTACTTCTGGCTACTTTTTTCACTTTTAATTCTTAGACTGGTTTGCTAACTCGAACAGGTTCTACAAGCACATTAAAGAGATATTCAAGCTAAGCTGGACTCATCTTTTAACCTTTTTCACACATCGGCGATGCCACTGCGCCATCAAGGCAAATTATGTTCTTAGTCAATTGGACGATTTCCAAGCTGACTCACATCTTTTCAGAGTTCAGACTCGACGCCAAAAAGCAAAACCCAAGCTTGTTTTAGGAATTTTAGGAGGTAGGGAAAAGAATCCTTTTCAACCTACCGTACGGAACTCGGAGCAAAAGTGTAACATCAGCTGTACCATGGCCCGGCACCTCAATCGATCTTAAATTTTCAAGATATGGCTTTTATTTCTTATAAAGGAAGTACATCGTTTTTTAAGCCCTCAATGGAGACAAATATTCCTGAAGAATAGCCCACCACCAAAAAAGAAGACCTGGAGCGCTTAAAAGCAGCGAAAAGCCGTTTCGCGTTGCGATAAATACGGCCCTGTTAAAAACCGAACGTCGGGCTTCAAAAGGACTTTCACTTGTAAATACAAGACCAGGGTAATCGCTTAAGTACAGTAAATGTTGTTTGCAAATGTTAATTTGCCTTTTGCCAACAGTTTAAGAGAAAAAAAAATCCAGTGACTTCTGTACTTTTCATCACAATTTACTGTCGAGTGATCCCTTTGAACAAACACGGAATGTCCTTTGCAAGGACGCAATAAAATAGAAACTTTTATGCCTCTAATAGCAAATGAGCCGCTTGTTTTTGTAAAGGTTTTAGCTAGAAAAGCTTTATGTTGATTTTTCTCTCTTTGCCAATAAATAGTATATTTTTAAGCCTATGTGAGATAGTGTTTTTACACAACATGGGCTCCCTGTGGTTAATATGACGCGCGTTTGCATGGGGGACTGGGTAAGACATGATGTTGTTTTTCATGTGCTTTTCGAGCAGCGCTTGTGAGAGTAGAGTCTCTATACTGCCAGTTTTCATCGGTAAGCGACCACTTAATAAAAATTCAACTGGCGAGCAGCGAATGCTTGCAGTTCTACTTGGAGCTACTTGGTAAATTTTCCGCTACGCTGCGGCTTTTTGTTGAAGTGGCCTGTTAGTCTGACTGGCACCTCCACACGTTCCACAATGCGCAACGCTTTCAATTCAACTAATAACTGCTATTATATGCACGTCCGATACCAAACTACAGCCAGATCGAAAGGAGTTAAGTGCGATGAAGTATAGCATTATTTATGCCAAAACATCGACGAAGAATGATTTACGAATATTTGAGCTATCGAGCAATTTTCAACGAGAATTCCAGCATGCGAGCAATTGCCAAAATTTTGCGAGCATGACGGAGCAAGCGACTACTCGGCATATAAAATTTGCGAGCAAATCCAGCAACGGCCAAATTTTGCGAGCACTTGAAAATTTGAGGCAATTCGATACCCCTACTATTTTCATGACTAAAGTGCGAGCTACGTTAGCTAGTTAGCCTTCTTTTTTCGAAGATTTATGGATCCGACAAGGGCTTTTGCTTCAAAACTTGACTTGTATCAAAACTTGCATGAGAAGAGATAGAGTTGGGATGTTTTACTTCTTTTTTAATCAACCCAAGCAACGATTGTTTCAAGTTTCTTCAATAGTGTGACCGCTCTATTAGTTGTACTTTAAAGCCTTGGCCTCTTCAGAAACGAGAGCAAACTTGGACTTATGTTTATAAGCGAAATGATTAAGATTTGAAGAGGTAATACTTCATGCGTTCTGTACTGAAATTTGATAAATCGAATACACAACAAGACGGTTAAGACCTACTCAAAGGTGGAATAAAATGGACAAAAACTCACCTTGCCTTTTTTGTTTCCAAAAGGAAAATCACAAAATCAATAAATTTCAAATTCAAACTACATTTTAGATTTTACGGTGTTATTTTATTGTTACATTGAATATTACCAGTATTACTGATATTTTTGTTTTCAACAGCAAGTATTTTTTTACTATTTCAACCTCATCCACACGCATTTAAAAACAGAAAAAATTTGAAACACACTTCTATACGGGCAAACTACTACCGCACATAAAATGCTGCAATATGCATAATCACCTAAGAGCAAACCAACATTAAATTGCAATTCTTCTTTTAGTACGAGAAAGAAAAAAGAAAAAATATCGTCCTAGATCACTGAATCATTTTCTTTTCGTTTTATCTCAATTGTTTTAGTACGTAATAGAGAATTTTAATATAAACTCATGATTTCAGGGGAAGAATCTTAAGTTCTTATTGTCAGTAGAGAACAAAATCACTGTAACTTTTTTTATGGCTATAGCTAGTTGTATCAGAGTAGGATCGTCTGATAGATCAAAAAATCAAGTGCTTTGTAATCTTATAAATATCTACCGTCTTTGTTTGCTATGCGGCGGGAAATTTTATTTGCGAAAAATTAGTATAATGGAAAATCTTCAGATCATCAGGAGCCAATGGCTCCTGAGCTCACAAAGGCTTTTCTTTTTAGTGGTGTCATTCTCTTGCTCTTCGGAAAACGCATTATATTTTCGTCACCTACCAATCTTGCTGCGGCCATTATTTTGAACAACAGACCACGCTCATTCAGGAAAGTTTGAAAAGGCGGGGATCGTGACGTCATTGCTCGATATGACCAGTCGTCTTACACATGAAAAATACCCATTCAGATCCCCGATGTAGTGGTCGTATCAATTCTACGAGTGGTTTAGTCCCCGAAAAAAAATCTCCGGTCCATATAATAAACTGCACAATCATGAATACCTACCGTTAAATATCTTTAGCAGAAATAACGCAGTAAGGAGATCAAAAGTTCAAAATGTAATTCCAAACATTCCGTAACAACCTGAAAACCATATTAGCCAGTTGTGGCTGCATTTGAAGTAAAATGCTGTTAGCTGATCCCAAATTTTTTTTTTAAATTTCTTCCGTTGCTATTTTCTTCAATTTTCGCCAAGATCTTTAGACTCCCTGCTTAATTACTTCGCTAACGATTCTTGTCTGCCATTTTACTCTCATGGAAAAGTTTTTTTCTTCTCATAATTACTCATCCGTCCCCAGCCAGCCATATTTGGAGGGATCAGCCATATTTGGTTGCACAAGAGTTATTACTCAGTAAAGTAAGGGACTAACGAACTACTGCGTTACTTCATTGTGGATGTTTAAACAACAGTCTCAAAGAATTTATTGTCCAGAGAGAGTTTTCAAAGAGAGAACTGATCCAAACTGAGTCGCCAGTGATATGGTGGAAAGTAAACAGAAACTGTAACTTGTCAAAATGGTTTAAAGCTTTCTACGTGAGCCCACAAACAACACAATAATAGAACACACGCACAAGGAAAAGGGGATTTATTTAATTCGTTCTAGACGAGAACATTTTTTACAACTCATTTGGTGAAGTCTCGTACTTTGTATTCAAATATTCAAATAACTACTCGGGTTCAGATAAATAACCTGGGCCGCCTGTGGTTTCGACTTACACTGATTTGCTCGACTCAAGGGCCTTTATTTCGAAAACAAATAATTACAATACTTAATTAAATTACAATACTTGTAATTCCGGTAGTAGAATACGTAGCCCCAGTCTGAGACCTCACCTGTCCAGGGATACGATCTTGTTGGAAATAATCCAAAGACGAGTTTGCCGTCTAAGCCTTGGTGTGAGGCAGAGTGCAATTACGTATGAGGAGCGCCTGAAGAGACTGGGCTGGCCCCCACTGGAATCTCGCAGATTATACCTCTCCCTCCAAGAATGCTTTAAGAAGATTGGCCTAAATAATCTAAACTTTAGTGACTCAGTTTTCGAACTAACGAAGCAAAGTTCCGCACGAACAAAACATTTCTTAAGCTAGCAAGTGTGACGCTTTCAAATATTCTTCTTTCGTCGTTCAAACAGTACAAAACTGGAACAATCTACCAGAAATCGTGGTCCATTTAGAAAGTTTTAAAACGGTCCCAAACGTCATTTTAGCCTAGCATCTTCATAGTTTTACTAAATATGTATTATTGTATATAGGTAAATCGATGTAGAGCATGATATTTTTAACTCTGGTCCTTTTTATTCTTGAGGTGAAACGTCATAGGGCCAACCTCTGTTTCTCCCTTTCAAAATGAATATCTTACTTAGTTTTTAATTGTATCTTGAATAAAACATCATATTATTTTATGTTAAACCAAACATCCGTACAATCCGTTTCTTTGATGTTATCGCCTATTCATGGTTACGCTGTATTGTTCCTGGAATGGTGGGTTAAGAAAAACAGAAGGATGGTAATTCTTTCTCATTATCAGCACAATCTAAAGACAGATTTGTAGGTGTCAGCTGACGGGGAAATTCCCTCAGACGGCCATGTCAGGACGGAACGATTGCATTCTGTCTAAGGCGCAACATTTGTAGAATGGCTTTACGAAGGTTTGTCAGGCGAATGCAGTATATGATTGGGTTGAAAATTGACGCTAACGAAAGGAAAGTTGCAGACCAAGCAGTCAGAGTATACACAGCAGGGAAGCCAAAAGTGTCCTCTATAGAGATCGAAACTGCACTAGTTATAACGACTGGTAAAAATGAAGCAAGTGAAGCTATCAGAATAGCTATGAGTGTTCTACCTGCTTTGCTGTTCTTCACCAATCTTTTCTTTTCCTCGTATGTTACTTGTTCAAATGTTATACGCTGTCTGTGACGCCGTGTTTCAATGTAGATAAAAACGTTGGTATAAATGACAATTAGTAGAATCACACTAATGCTAACAGCAAATGCGTTATGTACATATATCAAGACGTGACCACTTCGTTGACTTGCTAGAAAGGTAGAAAGGCAGGTCTGTAGTGATGAAACGACCCATGAGATGAGTACCCCAAGTTTTATACGATGTTTCGTCAGAATCTCTTCGTACCTCAGAGAATGTTTGATAGCAACATAACGCTCAATGCTGATTAAAGAAAGCTGATTGAAAGATGCAAAGCAAAATAAAGCAAAAAGGAAGACCATCGTACAATCAAGAGCACAGTATGGTCCTACATCCACGATACGTTTGATATCTGCTGCGATTACAAGAGGCTGTACAAGCGCACCAACCATGAAATCAGTTCCAGCCAAACAGGCCACCAGAAAGGTGTAATTGGATGTTAGCTGCCGTTTCTTTACAACTACTGCTATGACCAGCGCGTTTAGAATGATGGTCAAAATTGACGCAACGGAGTTTACGCACACGTTGACCACTAAGCTCTTGTAGACATTCTGTGTCAATAAACTTTTACGCCACGCAAAGGAACCTAAGCGATCACACCGCTCTATGAATTGGTCAGAAGTAATGTTGTTAAGCGTCTTTGAACTGGAAGGCATCCTATCAACGATGAAACCCTGCCAAAAAAATGAAAATACCTAGTTTGTTAGACAGCTAGGCTAAGCGGAAATTTAAAGACGTGAAATCCATCAATTCAGGTGCGCTTTCGACAGTGCCACAGACTGAAAATTAATCATGGTAAGTTATATTAGGAGATTCCCAACGGAAAACAGGGATATACCTTTTTATCGTACGTTTTTCACTTACCACAAATTCGTGGAAATTCTAGTTGGAATCTAAACAGAAGACGACCTTTTAGTTCCTTAAGCTTCCACAGGAAAATTTGTCTGAAAAGGGTTTTTCTGAATAAGGTCTGACTTTTGTTGCCATGACATTGTCAATTTTATCATCATTATAGTTTTTGTTGCCTACAAGTCTATTCAATGTTTTCAACAGAAATATTCACCTTGATTCTGCAGCTGATAATGAACAAAACCACGTAGGATTGCCCAGCTGATGAATCTAAGGCACCTGAATGGCTGTCCTCGACTTCGCACTATCCATCATCAATGTCATCTTTTTTAGAATCAGTAATAACAGCTTCAATTGTTCAGTTTTGTTGGCATGTTCTTCGATAGATTCCTTGGAATATGGTGCATCTATTTGTTTACTCCTGGAGTTTAGAAACACTTCCCAATCATTGTGTTCATTTATAGCTGCGCTATTTACATATTATTCAGCCACTTCTCCTCGACTTATCAGTATATGCTCATTTTAAAAGAGTTCATTGGTTTCAACACTTTCTTGGTCTAACACTTTAAAACTTTTAATGGTGCTTTCGACTTAATTTTCTTTTCAATTTGATAAGAATTGCTTATAATTCATTTATAGGTGTAGATAGAGTGTAAACAACTGAATTCACATCAGCTGGTACATTGAACATTGCTATCATTAGAGATAATTCTCCACCTCTATTTAGGCATTCTGGTTTCACAGGAAATCACATTTTGGTAGCCTTAGAACAGACACACATGTATTGGACAACACTCAGAACAGATTGGCAACTTCCCATTGCTTACATGTAGGTTTGAATGGCAGGTTGGCTTAACCCATTCCATATTTTCTACACTAGTTTTACCAGTTATGCATGCAGCTAGTAAATTTTTGGTGCACTGACTTAGTGTCTTTCTTATCATCACACTTTGTAACTGATGATCTATACCAACTGATCACAGCAAGTCCATAAATATACAGTTTTGCACTTAAAAGGCTGAATCACACTTTCATCATCAATACAGCAATACATCTCTGTTTTTATGCTTATTAACTTCTTGTTTTTACAATGTAAATATGATGAGTCACACAACAGTAAGCAAAACGGGTAAGCCTACTTTTCCAACATGTTTACTTCAACACAATCTAGTTCACTTCAAGGTAAATTCAGAAATCAATAGACAGAAAACTTTTCATTGAAAAGGCTTGTGGTGTATTGTATATAATATAACGCTTAATACATTTTCTACATGACATACTCTTTTCAAACCCTTTGATGACTTTGTTACATTGTAACCTTCATCGTTCTCCGTCACGGTAGCCGCCTCCATATTTACAAGTAAATGTTGATATGCTTCTTGGCCGTCCCAATACTTCTACAACTCCATTCCTGTTAGTGCTAACACTTAAATCAGTAGAAAAGTCCTACATGCGATGTTTCTTATCCAGGTTGGCCACAGAAGTTCTTCGGTTTCACATCATGGATTCGTCAATTTATTCTGTTTCGTTCAATAACAAGTACTCATTTCGCTCATATAAGTTCTCATTCAAGTGCTAATTTCGCTCTATGAGTTCTCATCAAAGCTTACTACATTAGCAAGAGATTTTCTCATCTTCAGATCACTTTCGAACCAACTGAAATTCATATACTGCTTGTAATCTTGGGGGCGGTCGATGGCGGTCGATGTCGGAAAAGCGAATAGTTATCATCTGTTCACGTTTAGCGCCTGGCCGAGTAAAAGGCTCATGAAATTCAGTCTCCAAGTTGGCCATTGTCCTAACTGGAAACAATTAAACTCCTTTTGATTTTAGTAAGACCGCTAATGAGGCCCTGTTAGTGAGGTTGTTTATGTCGCGCGTCTGATGAGTTTCAAACCTTTTCACGTCGCAATTTCGGAAGGTCGAAGGTCGCTGTCGTAATTTCCCGTAAGCGGCTCGTCGTTCGTCGCCATTTCAGCTCCTTTATGTCGCCGTTTCAAGACCATGTCGCTTGTCGAAATTTACCCCTAACAGGGTCTCGCTAATGGTCCTCTTAAGCTACAAAATCATTACAAACTCTGACAACGGTACGATACACTTTCAGCGTGAACTTTCATCAACAGACTTCGGTGTCTTCGGTCACGACAATTGTCGTCTTTATATCGGTGCCCCCGAGTTCTATCCGACTAATTACGAAGTGTGTCTACACTGGAGTGAGTTAGTGAGTGAGTGAGTGAGTGACAATTTGCATATCGAAGTCCCCACAAAAACTCGCAAATACGGTTCGCGTATCCACGAGTTAAAAAATTATTAGCGAAGAGTGATAAAAAATAAATACAATTAAAATTACAAATAGGACTGAAAACTCTCCAATATCTTGCGTTCTCTTATAAAAACTGTCGTATCCTCCAACTCCATCCTCACTTGTTTTCAAAAACCAGAGCCAGGAGAACCTGGCAACGACCTTTGAATTGAATGGTGGATCAGAGTTTTAACAGTCCAGCTTTGAAAATCTGCAGATGTATCTGCGTACGACTCATCAGCTTTTTATCGGAGTGATGTAGCTATAAAACGTGCGATGAATCGCAACATGTGTGTTTTTTTGGCCTTACGATGCAAGCAGCCGTCTAACCTCGAAAGACTGGCTTTCAATAGGACCTTTCGATTCCAGTTTTGACTCCATTACCCAATCAAAACTGTGAATAAAGGCCAGCAACTTAGATTGGTACCACATCTACTGTTATTGTCGAGATTTCCACAATTTTGGTGTTAGGGCTTTATTGACAGACACGAATGTGTCTGGTAATCTGACGTGAGATCCTGTTTACAGTCGATTGCCAAAACCTCCATATTTTACAAAAGTAGTATTTATCGCACTCCAATGTCACAACGTCGGACGAGGAGATACAGACGGAGAAAAATAATGCGCACCGCCAACGGGAAAAGCACAGACATTCACTATATACAGTATATCCAGTGCTTCTAACGTTGTCATAATGATACCTGATTTGAAAGCCTTCTTGCGAAAGAAACCTTGATACCACGCATCTGAAATGGAGTTTTCCTTACTCAAACTTTGGTTTCCACAACTGATTTTTCTGTAATTCGTGAATTTTTGTTTGCAAAAGCTGCACAAAATCTATTTCATTGTTCAGAATGATTCCAGCACCCTTTCATGAGGAAAATATATAAAGCTACAGTTACTAAGTTTTAGTCAGACATGAATGGCTGAATGTATGTTGTGGTTAAATTCATTCTTGGTTTTAATTTTTTTTTTTTAACTCATTATCATACATCACCACAAAAGGGAAATAGAATTTAAACCAAGGCTAAAATTGAACCACATCATATACGTGTTGAGCAGCTTGTCTCCATGAAGTTCTAGTTCTCATTTCACCCCAGAGGGGTGATAGGCAAAATCTGAATGAAACACTACTCTGCCTCTTTCTTTGATTTAGGATAAGGAGATTTGTTACCAGGCATAACACTTGATTCAAAAGTAAACAATGAAGGCTGTCCTGATAATGATGAAAAACACAGTGTTGCAAACTCACAATAAGATTTACCAAAGTTTGCAATGAATTCAAAATGAAAAACTTTGTTGTGGAGTTTATAGCACTAAAACTTTAAACTTTTGGCTGCATGTAGATTGATGACATATATCCACAACTGTATGGATGAAAGAAAACACTGCGTAGACCAAATATATAACTGGAACACTCATACATGGTGTGACCCAGCATTTTGTAACACTGACATTTAGTCTTTCCAACATCACACTCCAGTCTCATAAACATAAGAAAATGTAGAGCAGGACAACACCAACTGCATTTTAAAGGTGTCTTTAAAACGGAAAAATAATGTGGACAGTGTGTTTGGATAGGCACAGGCTGCCCAGTCTAAAGTTCGTTAGTGTTTTCCCTATTTTCTCCCTCTATTAGAAATCAGAAGTATTGGGAAATGTGTTCTTCTTTTACTGGAACCCCTTTAACCATTGCTCTTTTTCCTTTAAGGCGCGAGTTTAGATGCCGTACTTTCCATGTGCCAAACCTAACTGATGAAGTAGGAACGGCAAAAGAGCAACGGCTGAAAATAATTGATATGGCAGTTTTAATTTGATGAGGCAAAAACGTTTAGTGTGACAGAGTCTGTCCTATTATCGGATATGGAACGACAGGTGATTCACACGTGGGCTGAACCAAATTCCTACATTATGATAATTAATTCATAAATCTTCCTATATGACTGCCTGCATGGAATGATGGTTAGTTTCGGAAAACGGTGCGCCGACTAAATCAAATGACGCGCCAATGTCGCTCCAAAGTCGGACCTAGCTCTGTCATGTTTGGCACATGAAAAGTATGGCGCCTGAACTGAGCAAATGTTCTTGGTGGGTACTAGCTATATAGAGACGCTCTCGAAATCAATGCACTTCATTGAAAATGTATGTTGAACCTACTTCAAGTCCGCCGCTTTAGTGTTGTGCTATAGCTTTTCAATGCCGTAATAGACCATCGTGAAATTTAATGGGGACATAAAGTATGCACATAAAAAACGTTGTCATTTCTGAAAAATATTTCCTGGTAACTTCGAAAACAAATTTTACACAATACGACAACTCTCTCTTACGAATGCCCAACTAGGTCAACCGCATATTCGCTT
The DNA here is from genome assembly GCA_949710005.1 of Ricordea florida. Classification (NCBI taxonomy): domain Eukaryota; kingdom Metazoa; phylum Cnidaria; class Anthozoa; order Corallimorpharia; family Ricordeidae; genus Ricordea; species Ricordea florida. The sequence goes on along the minus strand of OX453276.1, from coordinate 22,826,339 downwards.
AATTCAAATGGTCACTAATAAGAGTTATTATCTTTCGATCAATTTTTGAACCGGTACATCAAACGTTTTTTCTTTCTTTCTTTCCGCTCGGTGTATGATGTTACCATGTTCTGGAGATCTCACTTGTTCAACATTAAGGATGGCCGTTATGGGAAACAGGAAAGGTGCCGTTTAAAAAGACGGAGGCCAAAAGACAAGGAGAGGAGAAATAAATTGAAATGCAATTCACATCGAACTGACAAGAAAAAATATACAACACTGAACGTCAACATACCTTTGTGGTAATCGATTGGTTTGGCGTTGGAAGTGTCAACAGGTTTAATCAGAACTGTTCTTTTCCTTATCGTTGAACGGAGAGTTCAGTCCTTGGCGGCCTTATTTATGCACAAGCAGAGCCCTTGATCAAACAAAATCTCATTTTCCTTTCAACACGTTGGTTTCCTGAGAAAGTTGAAAAACAAGAGCTGCTTAGTTGTTGTCGCTTTTCATTTTATTCCCACGTTCATTAAAAGGTTTACGGCTAGCTTGGAAAGCTGATTGTAGGTTCATGGCCTAAACCGTTATTAGGGGAACAACAATGAACATGTTAGCATTCATAATGTTAATAAAGGACCTTGGAATTGATCAATTGGAACGATCCCGTTTTCAAGATTAAAAACATATTAGGCCAACCCTCGGTACATGGTATATGATACATTATTCCTAATAGCTTTGATGAAGGATCACAAATATATACATTGCACTGCACGGCAATGAACAAGCGGCATACTTTTTGGTGTTATCATTTATTCGGCTTTACCAATCAGAGCGTGCGTAACATAGGCACTAAGGAATTTCGAAGAACACTAACGGAGGGTGCGAAGCACGCGCTATATTGGGCACGTGTATCTCTTGGCAGTTCTCTTGTGTTATTGAAAATTACCGCTTACTTATATAACTCAATCTGGCACATTTTATTTGTTGTTGTTGTTTCTATGTTCTTCAATAGGAAAGTTGGAAAAACCGATAAATGAATAATCAGATTTCTTAGAGGCGTGTAGTTACCAACGAAGCTTAGTGCTGAACGAGATCGAAAAATTCCTCATACTGAGGAGTCGCTACAAAGTAAATTAAGGGACTACGAATTGGCCCCTGTGTTGACCACTCAAAATGGTCATGTCACTCTTATTGCCGAGACACACTGTTTATGAACCTGTTCCTGTTTATGAACCTGTTGGGTTTGGTTTAGTTTTTATTTTTCAGCAGTCATGGCTATAAACTGACAAAAACAAAAGCCAGAGAATTATGGTGTTTACCATTTACCCGGAAATCTGGAAATTCTGGATGGAATGTAAATGGAAAGGCTACTTGGGTGTCCTCAAACAGAACACTTCTCAAATGAACGGAACGTTAGCTAGAGAGGTAGTATAAATTCCCAAATGGAACATCCAAATGGAAAATTTGTTCACTATTTATCATTCCCCCTAGTTCAAGGCCCCCTGTTTTTCCGATTGCAATGTTCCAAGAGGAATTTGGTGTTTCATTCCTTTTAAAGTCATCTATGTTAACTGTTGATGTCAGGTCCATATTCTTCGTGCAAACATGATTGCATTTTGCAAATGGTAAACAACCATCCCAAACAGAATTTCACAATTTTGAATTTTGTTTACTAACTTCTAAAGCCGTAGACTGAACAGACGTTAATATCACCACCTGACGACAAGTAGATCACTTGATTCTGATAATTACGAGCTATTTGATTTTTAAACCAAATTCCAGTGACTGTGTTCATGGGTTATATGCTCCTTGATGAGATTTAGGTCAGACGAAACCACTGCTTAAGGAGCCGTAGGTTGGGAAAAGAATGCAGAAATTCCCAAATTTAAGAAAAGTAAATGAAATTTGGTAATTTGTTATTTCAACCAGAGCGTTTTATAAAAGAAAGATACAAAACTCCTTTTGCATAAATTGTTAAGGAAATTAAAACACGCGACTAGTTCATTATGTTACATAAGCACAAGGAAATTTTCCAGAACACGAGAGACTGAAGTGCTAAGAAAAGCACGAGTCGTAGGCAAGTATTTCTCTTGGCGCTTCTCAAGTAGCCTACGTGTGTCGTTGGCACTGCAATGAACAAGCGGCATACTTTATGGTGTTACTGAATGTACTCGGCTTTACCAATCAGAGAGTGCCTAAAATATATAAGCACTAAGGAATTTCCAAGAACACTAACGGAGGGTGCAAAGCACGCGCTATATCGGGCACGTGCATCTCCAGGCAGTTTTCTTGTGTTATTGAAAATTACCGCTTACTTGTATAACTCAATCCGCCACATTTTCTTTATTGTTCTTGTTTCTTTGTTCTTCAATAGAAAAGTTGATTAAGCAGATTTCTTACGGACGCGTTTTCTTGACAATTTTTATAACTTTTTATAAGAGAACTAGTGGGCAGCACTAGACCTTATACTACACCTTGACAGTACAAGTCACGTTTTAGCGTCAAAACAGTGAGCCCCAAAAGCATTGCACATTTTCTAGCACAGGATTCATTTTAATCATGTCCTGTGCGTCATTTCCCGTGGGTGTTTTGTTCTTCACACCCTACTAGGAACGTGACTTGTACTGTCAAGGTCTGGTATAAAATAAGTTCCTATAATGTATCTTGTAGTTTTATCATGATGAAGATTCGCCTGCACAGACGAAACCGATCGATTAATAAACTTAGTGCTACAAGACAAGTTGTAGTGTGTTGCCCACTAGTTCTCTTATAAGAAAAAATTATAAAAAATATATAAAAAATTACCAAGGAAAGTTGGTGCTGAACGGGATCGAAAAAGTCCTCATACTGAGGAGTCGCTACAAAGTAAATTAAGGGACTACGAATTGACTCCTGTGTTGTCCACTCAAAATGCCCATGCCACCCTTATTGCCGAGATACACTGTTTATGAACCTGTTCGCCAACGGTTTGGTTTAATTTTCATTATTCAGCTGACAAAAACAAAAGCCAGAGAATTATGGTGTTTACCATTTACCCGGAAATCTGGAAATTCCGGATGGAATATAAATGGAAAGACTACTTGGGTGTCCTAAACAGAAAATTTCTCAAACGAGCGGAGCGTCAGCTGGAGAGGTAGTACAAAATTCCCAAACGGAACATCCAAATGCAAAATTAGTTCACTGTTTACCATTCCCCCTAGTTCAAAGGCCCCTTTTTTTCCGATTGCAATATGGAAATCATCCAAATTAACAACGAAGTAGTCCCTGAAAACTCCAAGAAAGCAACTAATTTTTGCTTGGCCGTGTTCAGAGGTTACGGCATTTGTTTTTAACCCGGAGTTAAGCGATAAAAAACCAGCGAGAAAGGTTTTGTTTACAAATGCAAATTTATCTTGCATAACCAAATTTGACGTCACTTGTTCACTTGAGAACCAAAGTTAAATTATATTTTTTACAGAATGATTTCAAATACAGAAAGAGTCTGTAACTCCATTTGAAGAAATGTCACCACTAGAACTAAGCAATTTTTTTTTCTGTCAGGGAGAAAACGAGACGTACGGTAGTAATTACAACAAAAAATCCCTAACGGCCTTCCCGCGCTGCGTTGGATTGTCATTTGAGAAGTCCTCCATTTTCCAAGCCATTTTCTTTTTCTCTTGTACACGTATCTCACTGTTTTAGTATATACTAAAACAGCTATTCACCTCAGCGTCGATGGCTAGTGGTGGATATTTACCGAGCCGCAAAGTATCCACTGCTAGCCACCGACACTGAGGTGAATAGCTGTTAACTATCCACCGAGGAGGTGAATGATGTAGGGGCTTCTGGGTAATCCTTGAAGAAGGGGGATTTTGCCGATGTTGGCGCATTTGTAAAATATTCCCGGATCATTTTTCAATTTAATCCACTTTAATCCAGAAAATAAATTTAATCCAGGTAAAATAAAATTTGCGCAAGAATATCAATTCACTGTAATCCAGACTATAAACGTAAACCAGAAAATGTTTCTGAAACTAGCTTGAAACCAGCTAAGCCAGTTATCCACCATAGAGCCTACTAAAAAAACTTCGTAAAAAATGTAGTATAGGCAGGTATACTCTCCACATCACACCTCGTTTAAACCAGCTAGGTAGATTCCAATATGCACGGAAAATATAGTATACCTTAAATAACTTTTCATAATGATCCATCTAAAATCGATTGAATAACAAATTTTAGCTTGATAACAACCGCAGCCGTTGAAGAATTTGATCCAACTCGACACTCACGTGTACCTTACGGCTTGAAAGCTGAATCGACGCTTAATAGAATCACATTAAACCCATCAGCTGCCAATCCAGGTGAAACTATAGATATTTATGTTCCATTGATGATATGATATGGGGATCCTGGCACATTTACCATTTCGGTTTCATTACGATTTTAAAATGCGCGCGATCCTAGCACATTTTCCATTTCGATTGGGGTGCCAAGCCTTTACCAAGCCGATGCTAAGTCTCCGCAAAGTCTTTACCAAGTTTTCGGATCCCTGGCCGACAGGCGGAGCGAGCAGCGCGAGCGGAGGGCAAATCTAACTTTACCAAGTTTTCGGATCCCTGGCCGACAGGCGGAGCGAGCAGCGCGAGCGGAGGGTGAATCTAAGTTTGTCAAGTCCCCGCCAAGTCTTCGCCAAGCCTCAACAAAGCCGGTACAAAAACTATATAAAATTTGCTGGGCTGGGATCTGGCACATTTTGTGAAACTGATACTAAGCCTATGCGAAACCCAGAAAATTTGATGATGAGGATCTGGCACATTTCGAAAAAATGATTTTCAAAAGAAATAAAATACGTATTTAAAAAGAAGAATCATTACACAAAATGGAACAACAATTACGAAGATTGAATGTGCCGCAACTAAAATTTATTGCAAAAGAGTTGGAAATTAAAGGAAGGTATAGAATGTTTAAAAATAATTTAGTTAATGAGTTGGAAAAATTTACAGATGAGGATATTGATAAGTTAATTAAAAAAGCTATTTTAATGTATAATTATCATTGCGCACATGGAATTAAAAAATATTCTTGTAAAGAATGCGGCGGATCACAAATATGTATTCATGAAAAAATGAAGTATCAATGTAAAGAATGCGGTGGATCACAAATATGCGTTCATAAGAAAAGAAAGTCTTACTGTGTATTATGTGATGGTTCACAAATATGTTTTCACAACAAGCAAAAAAGTTTTTGTAAAGAATGCGGCGGATCACAAATATGTATACATAATAAACAAAAGTATCATTGTAAAGAATGTTGAAAATTATGTTATGAAACCAAAATAGGGTTTTCATAACAGAAGAACTTAACGAAATAGATATTTTTAAAAATGAATTTTAATTTAAAAGATAAAATATAAAATAAAAAGATGGAAGGTCTAACAACTCAAGAATTTATTGAAAATGGTATACTTAAATTTAAGTATTTTAATGAAAAAGAATTGGGAATTGGTGATTTCATTGATTCAATGAATAAGGATTTGTTAAAAGTAATATCAAAAAATTATGGTTTTTTAGATAAAGATAGTCCACCTGATATTAAAATTATATATTTTAGTAAGAATGATGGTGAAATGTTTATCTACTATTGGGAAGATGAAGAAATAGATTTTGATAAGGGTCTTATATTATTTGATGAAATTTCTGAGTTATTAATAGATAATGCTGGTTATGAAAGGTATCAAAAACAAAAATATTTTATGGACAATTATAATGATGAAGATGATGATGATGATTATTATGCCGATAGTATGAATGATTTTATTATTGATTCAATTAAAATAACATTATACAAAGATGCACATAAGGTATTACACAAAAAGAAATTCTACAAACCATTACATGATGAATTAATGGCCGCAGCATGGCACCCATCAAGATATTTAGATTGGTGTATCGATTTTGAGGAATTAAGAGATTTGAAAGAACGTTGGGGCGAAGAAGATTAATATTATCTAATTATGTTATATAACTAAAGTAATAGTTACATAACAAAAATTTATCTAAATCTTAAACTAAAAGTTATTGGTAATCCCCTTAAATTAAGTTTTTTCCATTCATTGTCCAAGATAGTTAAATCAAAGTGGTTTATGGGGTTCTCATATTTTTGAACCGGAATTGTAGGATAATCCTTTGAGGGTATGTTTGCTAGTAGGTTTGACGGCATGAGTTTCACAAGTTCTTCGTATTTAGGGTTATTCATATATGATGACTTATTATCCACTATACTACACATAAGTCTCAAAGGTTCCCTAATCTGTATATTTATGGGGTATAATTTACCAGGATTTAAAACTATAGGAACTCCTAAACCAATTGACAATCCTCTCGTAATTATAACTTTGGAGTTCTTATTTGAATAAAGATAGTCAATAGTATCAGTCTCAATTATTGTTATTTTTTCCAGACCAGGATCATTAAGAAAGATTGATTGAATGCCGCTAAGAGTATATGTCCCCGGTTGAATTATGAAGCTCTGATTCTTACCATATAATATTGTCTGTTCGTCCTTGAAATTAATCAATCTTTTGGTTTGTATATTACAATCCAGAAGCTGTATTTCCCTAAGATTTTTCAGCGGAGGATCTAAATAAATTCTAGTTTCTGAATCGTACATTGTAATACTCAACATTTTTGTTTTGATTACATCATGTTCATCTTTAGATTTATATAATCAAAACATTAACGAAATAAAAACCAAGATAATAATCCTCCGGCAAAAATTAAAACAATAAGATTATTTTGATGAGAAGATGTTTCTATTTTACTAACTTTTTCCTCATTGTCTGATTCATCTCTATTGTTTAGTTTAGGTTTCATTGGTTGAGGATTGGTATTTAATGAAACTTTTGTTGTTCCTAAACTATGACTTATTCCAACAGTTTTTGTCTCAACATTTATTGAATTATTTACCCCAAAGGTCATATCTTCTGTTACCTTTTTCAAATCATTATTGTACCCAATAATGCTTTCTGTATTTATTATTAAATTGCTTGGCATTAGCCAAACACCGGGAGCTACAGCCAAATCAAGGCGAGATTTTGATTCTTGAACCGCCGTTTGATATCTTTGAATTGATTTGGATATGTCATTTTCAATCACAGAACTTTCAAATAAAGTTATAAAATTTTGTTGGGTTTCAAAACCGCCACCCCCTTTACTAACAATTGAAGTTCTAGTATTAACTTGCGAGCCTAAAACGCAATAAACAAAAGCTTCAATTGATCTATTTATTCTTCCCAATCCCGCCTTTGTTAATCCATGCCCAGATTCTGGTATAAACCAAGCATATTGAAAATCAACAAAATGATCATTTCGGAGCATTGATACTAAATCGCCTTTATTTTTTCTTCCCCCATCATCGTAAAATTTATGTTCGCCGCTTGGCCAAATATTAGCTTCTGTATCATAACCTCTTATAATCCTGACATTTTGATATCCACCACCCGTCGCCTGAGCAGCTGCGCTTCCAGGAACGCTTCCTGGGTCCACGTATCCTTTCCCATAATCAATGAATATATCTCCAACTCCATGATTTGTACCTCCCTTAAATCTAAAATCAGCTAAAGGTTTATTCCATCCCTTATAATCTTGATTATTACTTAACCCAAATTCTGCGCACAATCTATTATAAGCATTTTTGTCGTATGGATTATTTTTTAAGGAAAAAGTTTTTTCATCGGGTAATGGCACATTTAATTCATTTATTATTCTTCTTATTGTAAAGTAAATGTGAAAAACAAAAAAACTTCTAATAACTTTCGGGTAACTAAAAATATCACTTAAACTTACACCGCATCCAGACGTTGCGCACCAAACCGCCATGTTTAATTGTTGCGGCCACTGATTAATATTCGGTTTACTCAACCAAGTTCTTGCCTCTTTTCCACTAGTAAACCCAACAGTTTGATTTTTTAAAATATTTTTCATTGATGCTGTGAAACTATCTTTTTCTGAAACATATATATTTAGATTGATTAATAATTTTGTTACATTAAGAGCAAATTCATTGAATTTAATCCCTGGTATTGGATATGTTTGTTTTGTAAATGTTAAACTTTTTGGAAATGAACTTGCCCTAACTTTATTTTCTAAACCTAAATCTTCCCATAATAATGTTTTCAAATTAGAAGGAAGATCATCAGTCCATGTTTTTCCAGTAGGATCGTCATCGGACATAATTGTTGTTCCATTAACTTTCCATTTAATATAACCACCAAATGAGTCATTAATAAATGTAAATTTATCAAGGTTCGCCCTAGGGTATCGAGTTTTGAAATCATCCAATAACATCTTATTCTTTGTGTTTCAATTAATCTGAGCTTTAGATTAAGAATAAGATGTAAATTTAATTAACCTCTTTTCTAATACCCGCAAAACAATTACACCCCACATCAGTTCTTTCAAAAGAAATTTTTAACGTTCTCGACTGTTCAGATCTTTTAATATATCCGTAATAACCGCGGTCCTTATCTGTTTTATGTTCATGTTTTTTTCCGTATGATTTTTTTGACGTATTTCTAGTTTTAGTTTTTCAAACTTTTCTGACTCTGATAAAATTAGTGAAAATTCTTGGTCAGATATAGTTTTATCTTTCAATGCTTTTGAAACTAAATCGTTAATGGTGTTTACTTTTGCCTTTGCCAGAGAAACTGTTTGTTCATGTTTACTAACATTATGAGAAAGTCTTTTTGATATGGCGGCACAACCAACCGATACCCCGCCGAATACACCACCTAAAACACCTAATGGTATGCCAATAATAGCCCCAAAACCAGTAAGAGATGTACTCAAACCACTTGCAGAAAGGATAACTGAAAACACACCACTTCCAAAACTGATTTTTGTAAATATTCCTCTTGCTCTATTGTATTTCTTTCTTACATTCTCGTAATGAACAATTTCCTTATTAAGATTATTTAATACTTCACATGACTTTAAAATCCTGAAATTTTTTGGTTCATCAGGTAATTGAGGATAAATTCCGTTGTATTGATCCATATTGTATTTTACTGATCAGTGTGATATCTTTAGACCTATTTGAGGCCGCGAAGCAGATCTACTTTCTCTTCTTTTTTATACTTTCCACAAAATATAAAACTACTGCCATTATCAAAAGCCAAGCATTCTCACCTAAAAATCCAATAACCTGACCCGCGGTTTTGAAAAGAAAGCTAACTATTGCTCCAACCATCCCCGGTAATATTTCACCTAGTTTTTTACCAAGAGTTTTTAATCCATTTCCAACTCCCCTACCCAAAGCAGATAAACCCTTTGAAAGATTAGAAACTATTACCCCAATGATAGCGCCCACAGCACTTAGAACAGCAAAAACTGTAAAACCATACTTTTTGAAGATATACTTTAGTTTCTCCCGTAAAGGTAAATTTTTAATTATTTCATCTTTTCGACCCTCAATATCTGATAATTGTTCTTCACTCGAAATTGTTTTATTACTAAGCCGTTCTTTTAATTTATCAACCTCAGATTTTAATCGATCATTGCTTTGTTTTAATTTTGATTCATTTGATTTACCCTTCTTATATTTATCTATTTCTTCTTTGTATAATTTTACTTCGTCCAAAAGTTTTTCGGCTTGTATTTTTAATTCTACATTCTGTTTTACGGTTTGATCGAAAAGACTTTTATTTTCTGCTTTTTGTAACTGTTGTCTCTCAATGAATTCCCTAAGTTCTTTTTCTCTTTCCGCATATCGTTCAATCTCTAGCGGATATACTTCTGCTGTTGCTTTCAATCCTTGCAATGCATTATCTAACTCATTATTTGTTTCAATAGATTTCCTCAAATCTAATTGGGTATTATTATATTTTTCCAACATGCTTTCATAATCAGCACCTAGAGCTTTTCTAAATGTTTTTGGCAAATTTTCTGTGTTACGAACGCCATTTTCATCAACTATTGTATGCCACACATTATTACTAGCAGTACTTAATTGTCCTTCTATGCTACTATTTTCTCCAAATCGAACATTAAATGGGCTTTCATTTGGCTCGTAATCTGGGTAATATCGTTTGAGTTCTTGCCTAGCTTCTCTCATTCTATCATATCCCTCATCTCTTTCTCCCAGGTTCATTCTTTCTGGTGGTTTTTCCCATTGAGCCCTGTCTCTTGATTGGTTATAATCATCATAACCAGGATAATCTTGTTCAAGGGATGTAGATGTGTTTGTGGTTTGGAAAGTTGTATCATCCCAATCATAATTATCATTATCGCCTGCATCATCATTATCTCTTGAAAAATCTTCCATTGGTATTTCTTCTGACATGATTTTTTACTCATCAGTAATAAATCTTTAGACTAACTTGAGTCGGAAATAAAATCAAAATTGATTTAAAAGATAAGAGGAATAAATAAAAAGAAATAAAATGATGAACGAAACTACAAAATTAATAGATATTAATACTTATAAACCAAAAGTAAGCATGATCTTTTCTAAACCAATTATTGGTCAAATTCCTGGAAGTAAACCCAAGGTTGAATTCAAAAGAATTAAAATTTTTACAAAAAATGATGATGGAACAGAAGGAGAACTTGTAATTTCAACCAAAAATTTATATTCTTTTGGTGTTTCCACAAATACAAGTCAAGAAACAGGCGCAATTACAGGATATGTGTTTCCATTATGTTTATGGAGCGGAAGCAGCCCAACGCCCGAAGAAGAAAAATGGATTGATTTATTCAATGAAATTGTCGACAATTGCATTGATCATTTGGTTAATAATAAGCACAAAATTGGGAAATTTGAGTTGGAAAGAAATGAGCTTGAAAAACAAAAAGGAGGTTTAAATCCTCTTTATTGGAAGTTGGAAAAATCTTCGATGGTTAGAGTTCCAGATAGGGGCCCCACCTTGTATGCAAAATTAATTTGGGATAAAAGACAAGACCAAATTTTAACCAAGTTTTATAGCTCTAAAAATGATAAGGAAATTGATCCATTAAAATTATTAAATAAAGGCTGTCGAGTTGAGGAAGGTGTAATAAAAATCGAATCAATATTTATTGGTTCTTGTATTGCACTTCAAGTAAAACTTTATGAGGCGGTTATAGAACCAAACAGAGAAATGAAAAGATTAACTAAAGTTAGATATTCAAATAGTAAATCTGCGGCTGAAGAAATGGAAAAATCTGAAGATGAAGATTCTGATGATGGGAGTCTCATGTAAACCAAAATAATAAATATACTTGTGTTATATAACCTAATTACTGGTTACATAACAAAAATAATAATTTATAATAATTTACTTACGGCGTAACCTAAACCTAACATTCCGGCTCCGACATATACCATTTCCCCAGTCTTTTGGCCATCGCTTGGTTTGTAATAATCAGAGAATTTGGGTTCAGTCATTTTGCCGTACAATTCAAAAGCCTGATTTGTAGTCGAAATATTTTTTGACGCTTGATATTTTTCATCTTTTTTCTTCATTTTCCAATCAAGCATTTTTTGTCTTTTTTCCTGATATTCTGCGTAATCTCTTTGATATTTTTCCATTGCTTTATCGTGTCTTATTTTTTCTGTATCAACGCTGCGTCCGGATATATATTTTGCAAGAATATTTCCTCCGGTAAATGCTGTCGCATTCAATACCGCCCCTATCGCCATCATTGCTAGTGTTGCCATAATTTTATTTTGGTAAAATCTTTTGTTCCTCTAAATATGTTTTTAGATACATGCTTCCGGATAATACAACAACCCATTTTGCATAATTTGTAATACTTGAGGATGGATCACTCAAAAATGATTCTTTCATTACCTTTTTAGCCACATACCCAACCCCAGCTCCTAATCCGATAAGTACCGCTGAATCAGTTACAGTTTTCACAAGTTTGTTTTCAGTTGACATGATTTTTTACTACATCAGTGAGAAACTTTTAAATAACTTTATAATTATTCCATTCCCAAAGATTTTGGAGCTGCAGAAAATGGTATCTTTTTTGGTTGCGGTAATTGTGGTACTTGTGATAAATCAGCTATCCTATTAGAATATTCAACCCTAGCTTTTTCCTTATATCTCATAAAAAGATCAAATGCTGTAAAACATAATCCGACAACAGATAAAACAGTAGTAAAAGATAACTCCGGAAGCCATGATTTATCTTCTCGGTGATTTGATTCATCATTTTGCTCTGTTGTCCGCAGGGTATCTTCTCGTTTCATCTCCCTAGCTAATGCTTCTTTTGCTTTTTTATTATATTCAGCTAATTTCTTACCAGCTGCAACTTTTTTAGGATCTTTCTCCCTCTTTTTAGTATCTTTATTTTCAGGTGTTGGATCAGCCGTAATTTGCTCAACTCCTACTTCAGATTGTTCAGACATTGTTATTTAGATGCTACAAATAAGTTTTTAGATCTGTTTAATATACTGTTTCAACACCTTCAGTAGATTGCTTAGTTTCCTGGGCAGTTGTGTTAGAATTTACTGGTTCTTCTCTTGAAAATTGTTGATTTTTGTTGAATTTAACGTGTTTAGCTACTTGAAATAGCCCGCTAGCAAGTGCTGCCAATCTTCCTGCTTTCAATGCTAATAACCCTACAATGTTTGTTAATTCACGATTAACCAAATCATCATTCTTCAGATCTTTGCAAAGAGATTCTATATCATCAACTGGAACTAAATATGAAATAAGTTTGGAAACTAATTGCAGGGATGAATCTACTAATCCCCCATTAATTTTCTTACCCATTACTGCTTGATAACGATTAAAATATTTTTCAACATCTTTTGCAGATAATTTCTTTATATCTCCCAGACTCATTTCAGCCCCCAAATATTCCTTTGTTGTTCCCAAGGCTGCGAGAATGGCAAGTGATTCTTGTTTTATTTCAAGTTCATCATTATCTTTTACCGTTTCTCCATTAGCTTGACCGGTATTTTCTTTAATATAATCTTCTACGTTTGTCATATTTGTTAAATCACTTCGGGAATCTCTAAATAGCAATTAAATGGGTATCGCAAAGATAAACATAACCTAGAATATTTTTCAGTTTTCAGGAGTTGAACAAACTTTTTTCCTAATTCATAATCCAAATCACCGCCATAATCTTCAAAAAACATCTTCATGCCTTTCTGGGAAGGATTATGAAAAGTAACAACGCAGGCCACATTTTCTCGGAATGGTTTTGCTATTGATGTTAATTGCTGGGTTAGAACCCAAACTGATAATCCGTGGTGCCTTCCGGAGAATGCCAAATCTATAAATTTATTCGATCTTTTCTTCAGATCGGCAGATACGGCGCAATCATCTAAAATTATTAACGTATTTGTGCCGGAGAATAATGTTTGACAATCCGCTAACAATTCATTAATCTCATCTGAATTACTTGCATCTGGTGATAATACATAAAAATGTTCATCTCCTCGGGCAAAATTATTATAGGTTTTATTTTTAGAATAAGTTGGACAAATTAACACAATATATTCAAAAACTTTCCGGAAAGGGCCTCGGAGCTGTTCAATTAAGTACTTTGTTTTTCCGCAATTTGTGGGTCCTGTTATAATACAATGGAATGGTATTTTATCTCGTAAATCTTGCATGATTTTTGTATCATAACATTATGTTTTTAGATTCTAGGTCCGCAAAGCGGGGAGGCGCTTACGCGCCGATCAGATTCTTCCCTTTGGTCAGTACTTAATTGATCTCAAACTTGAATTCATAATCTCCAGCATTGCATCGGCTACGACAAACATATGACAAGTTATGGTTCCAGTTCCACCTTGTTTCCTTTTAATTTCTATTTTTACACCATCATGCGTATTATTTAGAGCAAGTCCACCGCCATGAATACCATTATCTGGATGAGTTCTAGTATCAACCCAAAGAGCAAACTTATCCGCATAAAAATCTTTTTCTTTCAATGACTGGTGAGTTCCTCCCGTTGGTTGGAATCTTTTTTTCACGGATTCCCAAAGATCGGACGGAATCATTCCCCTAGAGTATATTCTATTTGGTACGCCATCAACATCAATTTCGACGGAAGATATACCAGGATTATAAAAATTTTCAGAATCCCTTGCTCCTGCAGCTTGAGGCATTAAAAACAAAAACAATATTCCTGTCATTGATCTTCTCGGTAAATTAATATGCTGATTAATAACACCATCCCCACCAATGGAAAATGTAAAAGTTTTGTGCAAGGTAATATTTTCATAAAAGAATCCTTTACCAACTTGATAAGCTGCTTGAGCCTCACGGGCTAAGTATTCACTAGAAATTGAAGAATATTCTAACTCTAAGTTTTTTATTGAATATGATGGAGCTTTAGTTGTATCAGAATAAATAAGAATATTATTGATCGGTGCAAGTGTAATCTCGAATATAAGATGATTTTCCAACGCTTTCGGATAAAAAACACCATGATCGTTTAGAATAGGATGATTTATTGGTATTCTGTACTTTGAACCGTGAACATTAGCGAGAGCAACTTCTTTTGCATCTTGTGTTTTCGCATCTCCGGCTTTTGTTCTAATTTTTCTAATATTTGACGAAGAAATACCTTGTTTTAATCTATCTTCGCGCTCTTCTTCGGTTAAGAATAAATCATGATATGTTTGAAATAAATCATATCTTTGAGTATCTTGCAATGTTTCTCCCCCAAAAAGAACTTTTAGTCTGGTTACAAGATTGCGACCCAAATTATTCACAACTGTGTTATTCGCATGACCCTCAACATCTAAATCAAATAGAAGAGATACACTTCCGGGTACAATCACTAAATTCTCGGCGAGTTTTGGAATATTTATATATAATGTTTCTCCTGGGCTGGCTGTGGAAGGATTTAGAGTAATTCTATTCAGTGTTGATTCTGCTTTCAAGCCAAATGGTTCTTTGGGAATTCTGTTTGGGTTAATTTTTTCAGACGTCATTGTAATTTATAAGATACTTTGGTTAACCTTTAAACCTGTGTTGCTCTATTTTCTAACTTGGAAATATGTTTTAGTAAACCTTCTCTCGCCTCGGGAATTAAAATTAAAACATTAAAAATTTGATCGCCATCTTCCATATATAGAATTTTTTTTCTAATAATTTTTTTCATAATGTTGATTTGGTATTCGGTAAATTTTATTTTTTCTTCCTCCGACACCATTTGATTTATAAGATAGTTTGTTTATTTTTAAATGAGCAACGAAAATATTCTCTCAAAAATATATTATTCAGCTGAAGGATATTGGAAAGGATATTCTGCAATTCCTAAATTGGCTGAGAAAGCGAAAGTAAGTGAAAATGAGGCAAAACAATGGTTAGAGAAACAGGCAATATGGCAAATCTATCTACCTGCACCTAAATATATACCTAGACCACATTGGACTGTGGATAAACCTAATCAGATTCACCAAGCAGATTTATTATTTTTACCGCATGATAGAGTTGGAAGAAAAACATATAAATATGCGTTAGTTGTGGTTGATATCGCCTCGAGATATAAAGATGCTGAAGCATTAACCTCAAAAGAAAGTCGAGAGATATCAGAAGCTTTTAAGAAAATATATTATAGAAGATTGAAATACCCAAAAACATTAATGGTTGATCCTGGGAAAGAATTTATGGGAGAAGTTAGTAAACTCATGAATTACCATAATGTGAGAATGCAAAGAAGTGAAGCTGGTAATCATAGAGCCCAAGCATTTGTGGAAAATGCAAATAGAATATTAGGAGAAAAATTATTTAGTCATCAATATGCGCAGGAAATGATTAGTGATGATCGATCCACCAAAGGTGGGGAGGGCTCTGCCCGATCAAGAGTATGGGTGAAAAGATTATCAGATATTTTGAAAACCTTGAATAATACAAAAACGAGAATAACCGGTAAAGAACCTGTTAAGGCTATAAAAATGAAAGAGGTTGATATTGAACCTAAAAATTATAAACGCGTGGTGGGGCTTGATGAGGTTAGATTACCTCCTATTGTTAAAGTTAGATATTTATTATTTCCAGGCGAACTTGAAGGTGGTGAAAAAAGGAGGGCTACAGATCCTATTTGGAGTATCAAAGTTTATGATATTTCTAAAAGTATGATTACGCCTAATCAACCAGTTTTATATTATTTAACTGATGGGCCAAGGCGCGGTTTTGTAAGGGAAGAATTACAAGTTGTTCCTTATAATACAGAACTTCCACCAGATTCAGTTTTGGTAAGATAATGACCATATGGGAGAGTATGTTTTCCATCTTTACAAATTATTCTCTTATCATCGTCGGCAGATAGTGCAACTTTATTAACGGTTTCAGTATAAACAAAATGTTTGTAACTTCTTATTACTTGCATCTCCCTCATCTGCTTTACTTTATTTTCTAAACAATCCTTGTAATCATCAAATCTTATACTATTTTCTACAACAGATCTTTTAATTCCTTTATCCTTTTTTACCTCTTTACCGTCATCCATCCTGAAAGCATATAGCTTAGCTCGTAGACCGACAAATTCGGTTATTATTCTACCACCAGCCTCATCTTTAAACTTGCCAATTACTTTTTTGTTTTTATCAGTCCAAATACCTGATCGATGGTTATCAGGAAAATTAGAAGTGTCAAACCTTTCCATCACATCTGGAGCAATATCCATATAAAAATCCTCAGTTTCTATATCATATACAAGACTATCTGTATCTGTCATAAGTAATTTGGCTTTTTCACCATATTTTGGTTTAATATAATTATAATGAAAGTCATACATCATTGACTTGCTTATATCTAAAATACACATTCCTAAGTAAATAGGTTTGTTGTATTTTATATTCGTTTTATTCATATGAATAGCCATAAGATTTTCAGAAAAAATAGTACGGCGATTATAGTTGGCTTTTGATATTAATTTTCTTGCTTCTTTCTCATTAGTAACCAATCTTATATCAACCCTTTTTCTAAGATTTTCCATTGTTTTCCCAAATACAGAGTTGTTCATTAGTTTGAAGAAATCTTTTTCAAAATCATTCTTTGCTTTAGCCCTTTTTTCGGTATTCAAATCTATGTAAGATTTCAACCATGCTGATTCCTCAAATTTAATTCCTCTATGAATCTTTGTTACTTCTAATCCAAGACTTTCATATTTTTTTAGTGTTTCATGATGAACAACATAATTTTTCTTATTATTCAGATTTGGTATTAATTTCTCGACCCTATTAACCTTAATTCTTTCCGGGGCAAGCGGGTAGTCACTATGCAAATCATGAAGATGTTGTGGATATTTTAAATCAACCTCTACTATACATGGAATATTTCTCCAATTTGTTTTCTCATTTTCACTCATCCATTTTAAACCATGAGTTGGTAATGCTTCACTCATTGCCCCGCCATATAAGTTGTTCGCATCTAGATATTCTATATAATTTGCCACCATTTTAGGATCATATTCTTTCATATATTTGTTATTCGCTTTAGCATATCTGTTTGATATCTGAGATATGCCCCCTCTAACACCTTTCTCAATCATAATTAGCATATCAATGTCATTTATCATCTCCAATTCAACCTTTGTTTTTTTCAACATAGCATCCCAAGCCAGACCTGGTGCTGTATAATACCAAGCAGGATCTAATCTATAGGTATTTTGGCAAACATCTCTAAAGTTTTCAAAAACATCAGCCAATAATAACACATCAGACTTGAGATATAGATTAAGGTAATCTCGCATTGTTTTCATATTAAAGGTTTTCCATACCTTTTTTGCATGTTCATAATCTTCTTCTGAAATATCTTTTTCACTAAGTTTTGAGTAAAACGCCTCCTTTTGGGGAAGTTGGGTTTCATTTAATTTATCAAAATCATCAAGATAATCATACGGGAAAACCCCCTTTCTCAATAATAACTTTAATTCTTCGCCTTCAAAATACTTTTTAATTTCATGTAGGTTTTTATCTGTCGGATTAAGGCACCTCCCTTTTATTTCACCTTTACAAACGCCACACTTTCCACATTTAGTAAGATTGCCAGACAAATTATCGAGACTGGACGGCATAAATTTTAATGAATCTATGAACCTGATATCCCTGATAACATCTTTCATCTCGCCGCTTTTTTTATCTTTGAAGGTATCAACCACAATTTCTTTTGAGAAAGAAATATACTTTTCCTCATTATTTGGTATTAGTTTTATTTTACCTTCTGTTTTTGCAAGATTATTAATAAATAGATGAGAATCATACCCCGAAAGATTGTGAATTATGACGGGGAAGAATTTTGGGATCTTATAATTTAAATTGCAATCTTTGTGCGCCGCACCTCTATACTTTCCTGTAAGGTGACAATGATCTATTACCTTATCTTCACCCAATTCTTTCTCACAGATATGACAGTTAGTAGCATTTTCATAATCTATTTTTTCATCTTCAGTCATATTCTTCTTATTAAACTTTTTGAATCTTTTTACATTATAACTTATGCAATCCTTGTAAATTTTCCTAAATTCTTCTTCAATATATTCCACAAATTTCTGCGCCACATCATCTTCCGGAGATTTGGCAGTATATCTAAAAAATCTGGATTTGCATATTTTTTCATTAAAACTCTTAATATAGCAACCGAACGCAACTGGTTTGTGCTGCTGATATTTATTAGTGTAACTTTTATTTTTATCAAGCAGACCCGTTTGTTTTATTTTATTCAAAATACACTCAAAGTCGGCATATGCCACAAAAGGTATCTTCATTTTTTTAACAAAATTTCTAAAAGAAAGAAAACATGGACTGCCATCGTTATTTTTTAGCATATCAATCCTTACTTCATTATACAAAAAACAATATCCTTCGTGATTTTCTAATGATCTTTTTAAGTAAAAAGGATTCAAACAATTATCACAAAAGTACAACTTACATTTACGTTTAGTAAATTGTTTTCGTACAAGTGCACTAATATTCTTTATTAAAACAAAGTGTTTTTTCGGTTCTTCATCTTGATCTTCAGTTTCTTCTGTTAATAAAAGTAATCTGATCAATTTAAATCCTCGTTTACCACTTCTTTTTATAGGATATACCCCTATTTTCTCATCATATCCATATATAGCAATATCATAATCATTTTGGTTTTCAAAATTAACAATATCTTGAATTGTACTTGGGAAATTAATTCCATTCCAATTAAAATTCTTTGATTGTTCTATCAATTCTTTAGTTATTCTTTGTGGATTTTTATCGGTTGGATAAACTGCTCGTGATACACACCACTTGAAACATTCATCATCATAATTCTTAAGGTTAATAATAGCATTCCTGTTTAACAATTCTTTTGGTAATGGAATATAAGATCCGCCTAAAAGTGGAACAAAACGATCTATGAAAATGTCAAAAAATAGTACGCGTTCGAATATCCAACCAGATCCATTATTCATAAAATTTTCAAATAATACAAGCTGTTTTTTTGTTAATCTATCAAATAATTCTGATAAATCTGTTGCCTCGAGAACAATTTCTGATTTTTCAGAAGGAAAGTTAACATCATAGTATTCATATCTCTCTAATTCCCCAAATATTTTCATTTTGAATCTGCATGCAAATATAAATTTAGTCTTTAATGATTTTTTCGATTCAACTCTCTTTCTAATTAAATCAATAACTTTTGGTTTTATTTTATGTAAGAATGTTTTTTCATCATTCTTTTCATTTCCTTCAATCCTATAGCTTATATAATTACCATTAATAGCCGATTCATATTCCCTTGGTGTAAAATTTTCCACATTCTCATTTCTTTTTGTTTTTGGTCTTGCTCCCTCCTTCTCATAATCTCTTTTTGGCGGTGGTTTTATTTCTTTGGGGTTATTTACTTTTTTGTATCTTTCAATAAATTTTTTGGCTAATTCTTCTGCTTTATTTTTTGCCTTTTTAGGAATATATGGTTTCACAAAATTCCAAAACTTGTTCAATACATTTCCCAAAAAAGGAGTTTGTTTTGTTTTTGGTTTGGGTGGTGAAGGTCTTTTGGATTTAGATTTATTAATATTTATTCTTGGTTGATTTGGTGGGGGCGGGCCCGGAGGGGTTCCCGGCCTAATTATATCTGGTGAGCCTGGTGGTGTTCCGGGTATTGGTTGGGGAATAGTTAAAGGTGGTAAATTTGGTTGCCTTCTTATCCTAATTGGTGGCGGCTCAGTATTCGGAATTGGAAGAGGTAAATTTGGTTGATTTATTGGTCTAATTGGCATATTACGTAGCTCGCCAACAATTCCAGCAATATTATCAACTATTTCTCGAATATTATTATTTATTTCGGGTATATTAATCAATGCCCCAATAAGTTCTGCTTTATTAAACGCTGATCGTCCTCTAATATTATACCATCTAACTAAAGATTTTAGTTGCGGTACATTCAATCTTCGTAATTGTTGTTCCATTTTGTGTAATGATTCTTCTTTTTAAATACGTATTTTATTTCTTTTGAAAATCATTTTTTCGAAATGTGCCAGATCCTCATCATCAAATTTTCTGGGTTTCGCATAGGCTTAGTATCAGTTTCACAAAATGTGCCAGATCCCAGCCCAGCAAATTTTATATAGTTTTTGTACCGGCTTTGTTGAGGCTTGGCGAAGACTTGGCGGGGACTTGACAAACTTAGATTCACCCTCCGCTCGCGCTGCTCGCTCCGCCTGTCGGCCAGGGATCCGAAAACTTGGTAAAGTTAGATTTGCCCTCCGCTCGCGCTGCTCGCTCCGCCTGTCGGCCAGGGATCCGAAAACTTGGTAAAGACTTTGCGGAGACTTAGCATCGGCTTGGTAAAGGCTTGGCACCCCAATCGAAATGGAAAATGTGCTAGGATCGCGCGCATTTTAAAATCGTAATGAAACCGAAATGGTAAATGTGCCAGGATCCCCATATCATATCATCATCCATAATTATACGGGGATATGGTATTGTACCCCACAGCATGTTTCTGATATTTAACTTATCAGTGTCAGGGCATGAGAATAATAACGTAGTTGGTAGAGAGCGGCTACAGTATATACTGTAGATCACGCCGGGCCCACAGATGACAAAAAGCTGCATTGTGATGTCTTCAAAAATGGCGCTGGAAATCAAGGCGTTCGAGAAGAGACTGGGGCAGAGTTATGTAGCCTATAAATAATGGGCCCTCCTGCATTCTGGGAGATCTGTGGTGCTTCATTCAGCTAAAAAGATGGGAGCTTGTTTCCTGAGCTTTCCGCACATACCAAATATGCCATGCTTTTTATTAGAAAACTCGCTCCACCAAAGTGCATTCTTCGAGGTCTAATGGCGTCGTGTTTGCCGGCGTTGTAAAGCGAAGTTTTCGGCTTGGAAAAAATTTAACAGTGTTCAAAATAACACCACTTCAAAACGAAATTTTACATCTCTGACATCTGGGTAAGAATCGTATCGTTTTTGTTTTGCTGAATTTTTGTTTCTATGGCTGTTATATCATATTGAAGTTGGCTCGAATATTGCAGGAGAAGTCCGCCTCTGGGTGTTGGGAATTTTGTCCTTTTGGAAAGAAAAGTCGACAAAGTATTATCCACATAGGCGACTCGATCAGTCCTCGCATGACAGCCTGCAATCCTTGGACTGTGCAAGTAATAATAGATTCTCCTGCGGACGTTTTGAGCTGGCAGCATCACGCCACACACCAAAAACAGACGATTCGATGTTAATGCCTTTATGAAGGCCCGAAAGGAAGCGAGGGAGATGGCAGTACAAGAGTGCAGAAGTTTGCAAGGAGAAGTTAACAGAAACACGAGGAAAATTAATAGACTAAAATCGAAGGTTTGTGTTATGTTTGCATTTATGTTTTTAATAGTTGCACTGCAATGCTCTTTGTTTAAACTTAAATTACTTTTTTAAGCAAACTATAAGGTATGCGGTCAAGACACACATGCATATAATGATAAATACTTCTATAAAGGCTATACATCAACAGCCACTGCATTCATGAGCAAAACAGCCCCCATGACTAGTCTCAGGAACCAAATTCCAGTCTCAACAACTAGATTTTTCTACAAATGTGTTCTTTTTGTTTTTTGTTGGAATGCTAGCTAGTTTCCTGTCTTCAGAATGCACTTTCGAGGGGGCTTCCTGGATAAAATTCTCAGGGTACCCTCTGACGAGGAGGTGTGTTTTGAAGACAGATATCAGTGTTAATTCTTTCTTTAAATAATGTTCTGGAAGAGTTAAGTTCAGAGAAGTCTTAGGGCCTCTCCTTTGCTAAAGCCTTGTATTATTCCTGATGGGTGGCACATGGAAAAGATCTTGTACTGAAAAGCTTCACTTGGCTTGAAGTGAGTGTACACATCAAGCACATACTCAGTAAGAAATCTCTCGCCTTTGTAAACAGCAGTATTCAAGAAATTGGTCTCTGTTTCAGATATTTCAGATGCTAGGTGGACCCAGGGCACATGGTGACTAATGTCAACCTTTTTTGCCATGCATTCCTCTTTAAATAAAAGCAAAATCCCCCATGTTGACATTGTGAAACATGTCAATTTATTGTTTTCAATCTTCTGTTTATAAGAAATTTAATATACTAGAAATTTTGGAGCAATTGAAGGCTATGCAGCCCACTTCTTTGGATGTGTTGGCTGAGGAATAACACAGTAGGAGCTATTATTTTCAGTGAAAACAAATACATGTAAGTGGGCCAGGTATTCTGCAATTTAGCTGGAATTTCTTTTGCTATAAAGAAAAGCCTGTTAATAATTTTCAGAAGTTACCACATTTGCATTTAAGAAATTTTATTAGAAAATTATATATTTCAAAATGTTTTTGTGAGAAATGTTATTCAAAAGTTAACTTAGTAATATTGAAAAGTGAGCACATTTGTATTTTAGGAATGTTATTGGAAAATATATTTGAAAATGTTTTGCTGGAAATTATATTCAAGAGTTAGCACATTTGTATCTTATGACGAACCATAATGTGCATGTTTGTAAAACTATTGCAATAAACGTTAAACTTGGTTTAAACTTATGCATCGACTGTAGTCTGATTCCTGCCATCGTACAACAATAACAATGCCCAGGGTGGGGACTTTCATATAAAAGTGACAGGGGGTGCTTGACTTACATCTCAGGGGTCAAAAATGCGGTTTTGATACCTCTTAAGGTGTTCAGTTTCAAAAGGGCCCAAGTTGTGGCTTTCACGGTACGGGCGAGAGTAGACATGAAAAGTTTCACAACACTGTATTTTAACTTTCAAAAGTGTATCCATACACATTTGTAAACTTGTAGTAGCACTTCAGCAACACGTGTCCTTTCCTGAAGTAAGACACTGTAAACGGCTTTTGGGCAGTCACAATAACCCTTGCGTTTCCTTTCCTGGGGCCTTTGCTTTTCTTTGAAAAATACTCAAGAACTGATTCTCTGGGGATGTGGTAAAGTCGATACAAATCTCTCACGACTCGATTGTCCTGTGTGTAAACAATACAATCTACGGGTGGGCTTTCTGAATAGTTGACACCATACCGTGAGGTTGCCTTCTTAATACTCTCCAATATGAAACAAAAAACTTCCGCAGGCAAATCTCTTGTAACTTACTCAGTCCAAGGATCACGGGCTGTCATGCAAGGACTGAGTCGCCTATGCAACTTTTTAAGCCAGAGGTTGACTTTTCCTGCGATAATCGAGCCAACTTCAATTATCGAATGTCGAACTCTTTCAATCGGATTTTGATCACTTCGATGCTTTTCGAATAACGTGGATAACATTTCCTCGACTTCTATTTCAAAAAGGACAAAATTTCTAACATGATCATGCAGAGGAATTAGAGCTCTCGTGGCTGCACGGATTTCTTCCTTGGCCGCCATTTTGAAAATCTATACTTTTGCAACTCATACCGCTGGCTAAATAGGAACTACATGCGGGCGCCAAAGTGCAGTTTGGAGGCGTGCGCTGGCCCAGCGTGAGATATGATTTGTTTGTGACGTACAATGACCTTTTTCTAACAGCTGAAGAACGCAAAGATCGACTGCGACAGGGTATATCCTCTGTGAATATCAGAAGGCTCCGGACCAACGCTAAAGATAAAGAGAAATTAAAATCCAAAGACCTTCTCCTTTTAGCCATTCATAATATAAAGTATTGCACTCCATTAGAGCACCCTGTTCTCGATGATGGTGGACTATTTTATCCAAAGGCGCTTTCGCATTCACTGAATTTTGAGGTTACCTTCGCCTCAGTGGATGATATGGTTGTCTACTCAGATGCAACCAAACCACCAACTTATCAAATAACTAATCTATAACTAGCGATTATCTAGGTCGAGAAGCGGCAACCTCATATGATATGATCATTGGATTTTACCATGAAAATATCCACCTAATCGAAACTTTATCTATTAATAAATAGAAGGATGGTATTATCTATGAACACATTAATATCCCGAGGAGTTCGGCAACTGGAATTTTATGTCTATTTATTGATGATAATTATAAGGAAATGAGAAACTCTGAAATGTTTTTGAATTTTAATATTACATCAGTCAGTATTTTTTTTTTTTTTTTTGTATTTTAATAATTTTTATTTGTTTTCCAAAAAATACATGCAAGTTACAACACTATTTACAAACACTAAAATAATAATAATAATAATAACTATAAACTGACACTACAAATTAATCGGTGTTTACACAGAGTCCTTATTTACCTGTTTTAAAAGTTATTTTATAATGCGATTATTAATTATTAATTTGCGGCTAACGGTGCAGAATTGCATACTAATTTATTTTTATACTTGCTCCATTTCTTATTGTGAGCTGACAACTTATTGTTTGATTTTGATATCATTGCCTCTATTTGGTAAATCAATGTAATCTTTGAGCTTAATACTTTTATTGAAGGTAAAGATTTACTTTGTCTACAAGAATATAAATATTGTTTGGCGACTAATAAAATGTGGTTAACAAATAACTCATCCTCGCATTTCAGAATGCCAAACATTATATCTTTGTCAGAGAGTTGTTTAATCTTTATGTCAAGATTTTCAAGCCATTTGATGACCTCAGCCCAGAAATTCTTTGAATAATGGCAAGACACAAAAAAATGCTCTAGGGACTCGTCGATTTCACCGCAAAGAGAGCAGGCTTGAGATTGTACGACGTTGATTTTGTATTTAACAATTATTCGCCGAAGGCGAAGTGATTCTCGGTGAATATTCACCGAGACGAAGTCGAGGTGAATATTCACCGAGAATCACTGAGCCTGAGGCGAATAATTGTTTTAGTATAAATACACAGGTGATTATTTCAAAAAAGAAGAGAAAAGCATTTTACAACGCTAAAAAGTTCTATTTCATCAAAAGCGCGCGAACGACTGGCAGCCATTTTGTTCGTCGAGGTGATTATCGGCTGATAATCGAAGATAGCGAACCAATCAGAGCGCGCGATTTTGTATAATCACCTGCGTATTTATACTAAAAAAGGATATTTGTCACAAGACACCTATTAAGTAATTTATACTGAAATTCACGCAGTTTTGTATCCAATGCAACGCGGAAAGGCAAGGTATATATTTCTTTCCATTCTAAGACATGTCTCAAAATAGGCAATTCTGCCCTACTCCTTGTGTCAGTGACATTTTGTTTGGAAAAAAAAAACAAAACAAAACAAAACAAAACGGCGTCCAAACGACCGAAATATGGCTGTCCTCGATTCACGCTTTTCAGCTTTTTTAATAGCGCGAATGAACGACACAATAAAACAGCACCTGCAAAATAAAGTCCGGTAAGTCTCGCTGTCGTACAAATTACTCATCAACAATTAATTTCTTTCACCGGTTATGTTATCCACGGCGTCGTCGCCGTGTTGGCTTAAGCTCCCTTCTGAGGTTGCTTCATTGGTATATACTAAAACAATTATTCTCTTCAATCTCGGTGAATAGGGGCCTTAGGATTATTTACCTCGCTGCTCGCAACTCGGGAAATATTCTGCCACTATTCACCTCGATTTCTGAGAAAATTGTTAATTATTCGCCCCCTAAGAGGTGAAGGATGCCAGAGGTTCTGTGGAAGTGTGTTTTGCTAATGTCCAAAGGCCCATTCTTGGAACAAAGCTTCACCATCACTTTGATACGATATTTATTGGTATATACTCTCAGAGAATAGTGGCTTTAGAAATATCTTCCTCGCTGCCTCCCGTTTCGGTAAATATTCATCCGCTATTCACCTGGATTTTAGAGAGTTACTGTTTTTAATAGTCAGAAAGATGATGTGAACTGTCACGTTTTTTTATGTTTTACTATTGACTTCAAAAATAAAATAAGATGATTTTGGGATCGTTGGCGTCACGTTGAATAAAAAGGAAAATGCCTAATTGATGAAAAATGTACATAGTAAGCACGCATAATTATAAACAAAACGAGGATGGAAAAAACACCTTAGTCATACAATGATCGTGCAACTGTTAAAGTTTGGCGACAACCCTTCGCCAAAGTAGCAGTGCAAGTTAAAATTAGGGGCTATACGCTCTGGAGAGCTAATTTGTTATATAACAAAGATAGTAAGCCCAGAAGAGAATCGATTATATACCTCTTCTAATCGAATTCGAGATCCGCCCTGTAAGTGACCCAAGCGCAAAGCGCGGGGGTCATATATCCGAGCGGAAAAAAACGAGGATCTGTAATTTACAGTACGGACCGAGAAAACGAGCTTTGTAAGATATTTATCATATCTCAAAAGAAACTTTTGAATTTAGCGAGCCGTACAGATAAGTACGGCCCGCTAAATTGACCAATCACAGCGCGCGTACTGAGAGATATAATAGGCGAACTTTCTCGACAGAAACATTTGGAACCATATATAAGCCGCTGAATAGTTTAGTGGCCATTTGCGCCCAAGTGAGGTAAAAAAAAATGGTAAATTGGGACTAAATAATAAAAGAACTCTTGGATTTAGCGCTCGTAAGTCTTGAGAAAAACATACAAATAATTGTTCATATCATACTTGACAGTCAATGAGTGGTGACAATGTAGATTCCACTGAATTTGAGACTCTACTAAGCGAATTTACAGAAAGTAGATCATTCAATACACCACCTCTTTTCGTGATACCACCTATCACCAGAAGTATTGTTGAACAAGACCTCAGAATGATCTCGCTCAACAAAGCAACAGGTCTGGATGGAATAAGTATCCGCCTACTAAAGTCAGCCTTACTAGCGATATCACCAAGTCTCGAAAACATCTATAATGCAAGTATTTCTAGTGGTATCTTCCCGGATGCTTTTAAAAAAGCCAAAGTAACTCCTGTCCATAAGAAGGAATCAACCCACCAAAGAGGCAACTTTCGTCCAATCTCGGTCCTGCCGATACTCTCGAAACCTCTCGAAAGACATGTATCACTTACATTCCACGAACACCTGAAAACCAATAAGCTGCTTTACATCAACCAATCAGCTTATAGAGCCAATCACTCCTGTGATAAGACTGCTCTTCTTAACTTCACCGACAAATGGCTCAAAGAAATGGATGGTAGTAAACTTGTTGGAACTGTCTTCATGGACCTCAGTAAGGCTTTTGACCTAGTTAAACACGATGTTCTTCGGTCTAAGCTTGCTAAATACCATCTAAGCCCTAAAGCCCTAGAGTGGTTCACTTCATACCTCAGCAACCGCTCCCAGCGATGCTTCATATCAGGATCATTGTCCAGCCCTCTAGAACTCAAACTAGGAGTCCCCCAAGGGTCCATATTAGGGCCTACTCTCTTCTCTATCTACATCAACGACCTGCCACTATCACTTAAGAAAGCCGAAGTAGATATCTATGCAGATGACACAACAATCTGGTCAAGTGGCAATACCTGTGAGGAGATTCAACTGAAATTACAGGATACACTGGACAGTGCAGGAAAGTGGTTCAAAGCTAATGGTATGATGCCAAACACAACAAAGACCAAACAGCTACTAATTGGTACAGCCCAGAAGCTCAGTCATGCAGACAAAGACTCTTTGGATCTGCTCCTGAACAACACCAGGCTGGACGAAGCTACTGATGAAAAGATTCTTGGAGTTAAGATTGACAAACATTTAAAATGGGACCAACACATTGACTATCTAATCAATAAACTAAATTCTAGAATTTGTCTTTTAAAGCGAGCAAAAGGTTATTTAACACTTCACTGTAGGAAGATGTTATATAATGCGATTATCAAGCCTATCCTAGAGTACTGTTGCACTGTTTGGGGTAATTGCTCCAAAGAGAACTTAATAAGACTATTAAGAATCCAGAAACGGTGTGCGCGATTAATACTTGATGCTACGTTTTCTGATAACTCTGTGAAGCTATTTACTAAATTAGGATGGCTCCCCATAGATGATATCATACGCAGCAGAAAGCTTCATCTATTACATAAGATCAGTTTTGGACACTGTCCAGATTACTTTATTCCATATATACATTATCTAAAGGACACTCATAACTACAACACTAGAGCCACAACTAAGAATAACCTAGTTCTTCCTAAGTGCAAGAGAATTTCAGGTTGCAGGACTTTCCACGCAAGCGCTACTCGCCTTTGGAATAATGTGGATGTTTCCATTCGGGATACGACATCGCATAAACAATTTGCAGGAAAAGTACGCCAGAAGCTACTGAAACAAAATGCTACACTAGAACACTTTGTAATTAGTAGTACTTTTTAGATCTTATTGGTATTAAGTTAATTTAAATTTTAATCACTATTCACAGTTATATAATATGTAAATAATTAATTAGGGTCCGGTTTTTATTGTGTTATACATATATATATATATTTTCTTCTTTATTCCATTTTATGTAAAACTAGGGAGGGCCATATTGTAAACTACTGGGCAACCAGTAAATTATGTTACCCTCGTTAAATAAAGTCATATTATTATTATTATTATTATTATGGTTTTCATTTCCTGATATCACAACTATTCATGTTCCTTGCTAGGTCTTGATACTGAAAAGGAGAAATTAGATGCTGATCACTATCTGGACAACATGGTTCAGCGGACACCCGCGGTACAACACCTGATGACCCTTTAAGTATCTGCCGCGAATTCAGCGCAGCATGTGCTGCGGTTTCCGGTATTTACAATTTTCTTCCACCCGATTGGTTGAACTACTCTTGTGGTTAGATAAATCATAGATAAACCATACGACTTGGCTCCGGGAGTGTCATGGGTTATTCGTTTGTTCTCTTTGATGTATCCCTAGTGATTTCCTGTGGGTACTTTCACTGTTTTTTATAGGTCACACACAAAACATGTACTCCCCTTGGGCAAAGTCCTACTTTCCCGTGGGCAAAAGCTCTAGTGGAACCGCAACTAATATATGTTTGGTAAACTTGTGCAATAGTATTGAGTAATAATTAACAGGCGATGCTTCCACAATTGTTAACTTCCAGCAACTGTATAGAAACAAATTTTTAATACAACGGTAAATTCAGTTCGGCGTCAGCTCAAAACAAGTTTTCAACAATAGCAAGTATTAAGGTATAATCGAATTTACTCTGCGTGCGCTGTGAGCTGTTATCTGAAATACCTAGGCTTAATGTATGGGCTATTTCATTACATGCTACAGCGAAGAATATATAGCTCAAGAGGACAATTGAAGAAGGTCACGTTTCAAACGCGGTGTCACCACCTTGCTAATCTGAAATACTGAACAATCAAAGCACTGAGTGCAGTGGAATGATATTTGTAACTGACCAATTAGCGCCAGTACAAGAGTGGTGCAGGGTAAGCTGCTGGTAAGGTGCCAGCTCACTCAATCACAATGCTTCACGTAAAAGGTTTCTCATGAGCTACGATTATTACAATTAGCACATAAATCTTGTTATGAAACTGGTACTGACACTATCCATCACAAACATTTTAGTAGAGAACTTACATGTAAAGTACCACAGACTAAGAAAAGACTTAAATCAACCTGCTACCAGTTGGGTATTTACAAACGTGGTAAAGGGCGTGACTTCGACTCAGGTCCCCTAGGTTAGAGGTCCAGTGCTTTAACGGATCGGGTAGTGAATCATGTAAGCCTTAACAAAATATCCCGAGGGGTAGTGAATCATGTAAGCCTTTACAAAATATCCCGACATCTTCCGATTACCACCCGAGGAGATCTCGGGATATTTTGTAAAGGCTTAAATGATTCACTACCCAACGGATCGACCACGCTGCCTCGTACTCTGTTAAGGGGACAGGATCTCCATCTGGACTTCATAACATTCAGGATGTGCGTTTTAGTTCGCTCATGAACTATCATTGAGAAATGACATCTAAAACAAAACGACTTTAGAAAGGAAAAAGCCCAAGAGAAAATTAAGTACAGAAAAACTTGCTTTTTTCACGCCACATGTCACGAGGGGTGATTTCCTTTCTTCCGCGCCATGCTTTATTAATATGTAAGAAAAAGGTTTTAGCTCTCGTGCCAACAGATTCGACCACGAAAGACTGTAGTCAAGAACACCGTACTGGCGAAATGACATAAATAATTGTTTTCGTAGGATTAGGTAAGCAAGCCACTTATCATAAGTAGACGTTTTAAACATGTTCATTTTGTTTTCCCATTTCAGACCACATGACGGTTCTAAAGGGAATTGCCCATTTGTCTTTTTACAAATTATGCATACATATGCACGTGAATAAGGGCAGTTTGAAAGAAATTGTTCCCTGAAGTAACATCACGTGGTCTGAAAAAAATGTACAAGCTAAAAAGATCTATTATCATTTCCCTCATTAATGTCAACATCATTGCCATCCTCATCATTATTATCATCATACTATTTTTTGTTAATACAGTTTCTTCATACAAATTTGAGTATAAATTGTGTTCTGTAAGAAATTCCCAGAATTCTTGGAGTCTGCCTAGCCACCTTTAATTGTTTCTCTCTGAAAACTGTAATTCCCCGATTATAGTTGATCTTACGTTGCTTTTATGACTGTCTTCGCACTGCAAACAAGGAAAGAAATTAAGACAATTATGATTGATAACACTATTAATCATACCTATGATATTTTGCTTCGATGTGAGTGGCCAAAATATGATGTATTTTTCACTTCTTCATCAATAACTTTATCATCGGAAAGTGAAATTACATAGATGCACCAGCCAATGATTTTCATTGCATTCAGCTACATGTAAACTGACCAATCACAACATCGATTAGATTCCTATAGTAGCAGTATTTTACCTTAAAGAGTGGGGACTTTCTTCCAAAATGATATTAAAATAGCAGTAGTACTTTCACTAGTTACAATCACGGTATTCTTTCAAGTATCCCCCATTCCGACTGACATTTAGACAGTTTTGATTGACTGGCAACAGGACTTAGTGCCGTCCAATTAAAAAGATCACATCAGATTTTGTATTACTCATTAAAATAATCATAACTATATTTGAAAAGAAAACATCATATCCACTGCAAAATGGAAATGACAATGAACCTTATTAATTTGTCAATATTCAATTGCGCCTTACAAGATGAATTAACTACACGAAAAAATTGGGAAATGTCAATAATCACATAGTTTTACATGAACGGTATGTCTGGGTGAGTTCCTGGGGAGTTGATTAGTGCGCAGCCAGTATTAAACAGTAACTTAAGCTCAACAAGTATTCCTGGATTAGAGGCAACCGTCTTTCTACTTATGAACTGGAGACCTGGCGTCAGTTTGTAGAGAAAAAGTGTCTGCAACATTCAACAGGTGTAAAGTCACACTTCCTCAGAGAAGATTAAGATTCGGCCATAAGTGTACCTGTCTTCACTTGATTGTTCTTGTGATATGTTATTCGCGTTTTGTTTCATCATTCTTGCCTCCAATAGTTTTATCTGTACTTGTAATTCTGCACAAGCTTCTCGTTCTTCATGGATGTTATGACACAACTGTGTGTTTTTATGCTACGAATAAAATAATAACAAACGACGTAAGTGATTCCACGAATTAAATTTCTTATTTCGATTGACAACAATCGGCGCAAGGTGGAGGTTGGGTGCCCCAGAAGGCTAAGGGCCTGAATGACTGACCACACCCTACACCACACACTGGGCACCCGTCACACTGAGTAGACTCAGTGGGAAAAACATAAATACATAAATACATAGATAACTAATGATATAATAATAAATTAATAATAGAAATAATAATAAAACTGAAACAATAACAAAAAATAACTATGACAAAAGCCAATATGGAAGGCAAAGTACACACTAAAAGCACACGATGTCTATGATGGACCAAGGCAACAGGAGAAGAGCGCTGGCCGTAGTCCCGAACAATTGCCGGTAGGTACGTGGTGTAAGAATCATATAGTGGTTCCCCGTTAGTGAATATATGGCATACATTGCTCTCCATAGCCATACAAAATGCTTACACCACGTACCTACCCAATTGCCCCAAGGCTCCGCTGAGCACGAAGGTTAATTACATGCCAAGATGGCTGCCTGCTGCACACCAGAAATGGCACCATGCTGCTTTCTTGTGAGTCATCTTGAGATCAAACACCCTGCCCCACGTGTGTGGACCACTGACAAAATACCAGATGCCACAGACACAAACTGATGATAAGATCACCAGTAAAACACCCTTACAGCTACAATCGCCCACTGCTTTAATCGCTAAACGCTAACAACGCTGAAATCTGACACAGTGACCGCTGATACGCTTAACACTCTGTAGGATGAAACCACCAAGGGAACAAACACACTTCATTGCTCCTCATAGTTAACTAGCCTAAATTACATTTAAGCCTATTCAAAATCACATGGTCCTTGTTTTTGATTGCTACCAAAGCCTTACAAGAGATACTACAAAACATGCGCGTAAGTGATTATCATGAGAATTTTTGTTTTTCACCCGGCGGATATTTCTTTATATAGTATCACAGAACTAGTGGACTAATGCAAATGCTGCAATCTGATTGGCTACGCTACCAGAGGACTTTTAGTAATAGTCCTCGAGTAGCGTGATGCTTTCTTTCGTGAAAGCGTGACTCTTTCTTTCCTTTATTCCCAAATAAATACTTCTTCAACTTAATAATAATTTTTATTGAGATGGCTTTTTCATATAAAATAAGGTCTTCAAAAAGGATCTCATAAAATTAAAAAGAAATGCAAAATAAAAAATACACAATACTTGAAGACATTAAAAAGCTAAAATATGTGAAAACTACTACAATGTACAAGATGTTATCTCAAATTCATTTAAATTACAAATTTGAAAAGATTACGATTAAAAATATTTAGATTCTCGGATTGTCTGATTACCTGGCTAAGGGAGTTAAAATCCTTGATGGCCTGAATGCAGTCCGTTGTTTGCCCCAATTCCTTTTGGCACTTGGAAGTCTGAGATTTAGCTTAGTTCTGGTATTATAATCAGGTTGTCCTTGCTGTCTTATGAAGTTCATTAGCTAACTTTATTATTGCCTTTTCTGTCCGACTAGTTGGGTGATGCCAAAACAATTATACCCTTCGCCCTCAAGTAGTTTTGGGTCAATATTGACTAATGACCCGTAGCCCTTAGTCTAATTGTTAAATATATTCTAAATATGGAAGCCGTGTAAATGAAGGGGCTTTCTGAAACTTAACAAAACTTTTTTAGGCTCTGCTTGTTTAACAATGTGCTGATGTGGTGGGCGGGTGTTGGGTGTTCCTTTATTAAGGAAGTGTCATACAGAGTATTTGAAAAACTAAGTCGACCTTGTTCACAACAATTCGTACTCGAAACTATGAGATGAAAAATTACTTACGTCTAATTCTTCATTCTGTCTGACAAGCTCCTGTGCGATTTTCTCTCGTTCTTCCTCATTTTCCTGAGTTTATGATATAAATTAAGGAACAGAAACAAACACAACAGCTTTGAAACAAACTGTACTGAGATATTGAAAGGGGTTGCGGCTACAGCTGTAGCTGCTGATCGACCACTCCTGAAAGGGGAAGGGTCACAATTCATTAAAATGCACAAAACAAATCCAAGGATACGCTGTCTGATGAATCTGATACTGAAACGTGGTCAGACGACCCTGTATCTTTTTCCTTTACTGCCATAAAAGCTGCAATCTCTTCCTGTAATTCAACACACAGTGAAAAAAAATATGCACCAATATACAACTGGTCTATTCCACACGAGCTATTTCATTGAGTTTAATCCCATCATATGCGTTACTGTAGCCCATAGCAGGGGGAAAGACAGGCCAACAAAACAATTACAATGCAAACGAGATATACGTCGCGAGTCCTAAACACAAAAGCGTGTAAGCTTAGTGATTAGCTATGCTTTTTGTCGATACAAAAAAAAAGCGCGAGATTCTTTTCCTGATGAATTACCTTGCTCTAGCCATAGAATAAGAAGTTACAAAGAGAGTGTAAATTGTAATCTGTTTCATAATATATTATAAATCGTTTTATGGTAACTTATGTACTATTGGTAGCTATGTAAGTTATTGATAGTAATGTTCATCGGTCAGTTACTGCAGTATTATAACCACATTATCATAACTTATCAATATGTTGAAATCAAAACGTAGTAAGGGTAAGTTAAAGCCACACATTTGCGCACTGAGGCGACAGTGGTAAATTGGATAAAACCCTGCTGCTACTAAAAAAAAGATTGAGTTCAAAAGCCAGCAGCCATGGACAGCTGTTTCGGCCTTGTTAGGTCTTATCAGCATGGCACAGCTAACAGATGAGCTCTGGGTTCCCACATTATGAATGACGAGGTGATGGAAAATGGTAGGGTTGTGGGATGTGTCCACATCCCACGACCCTACCATTTTTTATCAATATGTTGAGATTGCTTTTAGTAAAACCAAGTACAACGAAAATCAATTTACGATAAATAAGCAATACTTTTTACCATCGATTGAATCAAACTGGCAAAACTCAAACATCCAATGTTATGGATCTATGTTTACGTTTGTGTTGAGTAAAAGAAGCGTCCACTTTTGGGGTAAACATTTATGGAAACGTTCACTCAAACTTAACGATATTATCGGGCATGACAGCAAACATTATGCCTTTGTTTCTCGCCGTTTGGAATACCTGATAAAATGCTCAGGCTCGTTTTTCATAAACTATGCCAAATATCAGTACTCTTCCCAACTACAACTCTGTATGAATACCTTAACAACAAGAAAGAACTTACATTTAACCTGTCAATTTTCATCTTCTCGTCCTCCAGTCGTTTCCTCAATTCAATTCCAATGGCATTCAGTTCCTGGAAAATAACAAGTTGCACCTTAACGTAAAGAGTTTTTTTATGTAGTTTTATTATCAATAATATACATGTACACACAAACATTTAAACGCGCGCGCCGACTGGCCAAGAGCACGTCAATTAATCCCAAAAAGTGCAGAAAGTTGGAATTAAGTGCAGAAAATTGAAATTGAGTGATGAAAATTGAAATTAAATTTTTGCATGTATATTATTAACAAGAAATTAAATGATTTTGAGTTTCGAACAAGCAATCGTAAAATTTTCAAAGACAACAAATTGCACTCGCCCAACAAGCTAGTGCCATTTTTTAGCCTCAAGTTGCACAAGAAAACATTTGATTATCGTCCTACACTAATGTTATTACTTTGTGAGGCAAGCAGATGATCCTCCTTAAGGCCTTGCCTTCTTCTACGAATGTGGGTGTGACCACGATGTTCTGTCCCGGGGCAAGGTTTCAAAAGAGACAAAAAACCCGCCATTTATTGTGAAGTCTTTTCCCATTCATGAACACAGATTTGCCTCTAACCCTTTACAACCATTGCCCTTTGTTAATTATGTTCTTATATGGCTGGTTCCGCCCTCCACACATGTCCATTACACCCGACCTGAGTCGGGTTGTCTTCACCAGCTGGCGGATTGAGTCCGATGGCGACCGGAATCGGAAATGGACGCAAAGCGCTTGATTAGTGGTACCGGAAGTAAGAGATTAAGAGGAGCAAGGGGGGTTGAAGATGTTGGCAAACAGACTCGATCGGATCCGATGGAGTCAGTTCGTCCTGGCAAGAGTCCATCGGACTCCCCGGAAGTCAGTTCGCGAGACACATAGAAAACATCTCTCAGCCATGAGGCAAAACAAGCGCGCTACACATGAAATTTCTAGATTATAACAATTCATTGCATCCAAATATAAAATACAAGATACCTAGTTTGCCAACCCATAAATAATACCTTCAAGTTTGTCCTACGATACTGGATAAAAAGACTTAAGGATACCAGGAGGTCAAGTCACTTAACCAAGAGATATCACGGCAGTCAACCAACAAAACATATATTTCCAACTTCTATCCAAAAGTATCTATTTTCTACAAAAGTGTTATTTCTATTCATCTCTACAGCAAGAAAAATTATGATGAATTCCAAGCAAGAAACAGGGTTCGTGCTGGGGTGAGTAAACAGAATTTAAGGACTTTTTAAGGAGTTTTTAAGGACCAAAATACAATTTTTAAGGAGTATTTTGTTTGTTTGTTTCTTTGAAAAAGTTCCCAGGACCAATACAGCTGGAACAGGAACGCCTCACTAATAAAAGACGCAATGACTTTCATATTTTTTGTCGGTTTATGATGTGTATTTGCGGCGGTAATTCGCATTTCATAGTCTTTATGGTACTCTGCTTTTGCAATACTCTAGTTTGAAGATTGTTAGACAAGAAAGAAGGAGTTCTTAAGGAGGTTTTGTTGAATTTTGTAAATTTAAGGAGTTTTTAAGCGCCCTTTAGAATGTAAATCAAATCTAAGGAGTTTTTAAGGAGTTTAAGGAGTAGCACGAACCCTGAAGAAAGGTGAAGGTGAAAGTGCTTCTCCTTCCCCAAGAAAAAAAATTCGTCTGGATTAAACCCAAGAATCTGTGGCCAAAAATTAAGCAAATCAAAGCTTACTGCGGAACATCCTTGCAACTTCAGGGCATTAGCCAGCCATTAAACATTTAGAACTCTGCCTACAATTTCCTTCGCCTGATCATTTATGCTTACATGTCTATAATTCTAAAATTAAGTAAAAAGCAATTTTTTTATTAATAAAAATCAATACCAATTATTCCACAAATATCAATACACGATAAAAGTCAATCACAAGATTTCATGTCATTATAAATTCCTATAAACGTTTAGTTTATGATCAATTTTAGTTTCAATGTTCCAAAACAATCAACATACAGAAAGTAATAATTGTTTTGTTGTTGATAATAATCAATAGAAACCAATTGAAATTGACTATCATTCTTTACATCATTGTCATTATTGACTTTTATAAAATAATGTAAATTCTCAATAAATAGACAATTTTAAAGTAATATCAACTTATCGACTTGTATTCTATGTTAAATTTCAATCAACATGGTGATATTATTTAGAAAAATGAAAATTCACTTCTCCACAACCTTCATTTTCTAATTCACTGTTTTCACAATCGACTTAAAGATGAAAGATCTTGAGCTACCTAGTTACACTAACAGTTCCAACTCTACATAGTAAAACTCTATCTAGATCAACTCTATTGCACCCTGACACATATATATGGGTTATTGACCAAGCGTGAGGTCAAGATGGCTGGATATTGGCTAAGTTCTTTTTTTGCGTTTTTATGGACCGAGACGAAGTCGAGGTCCATAAACACACAAAAAAAGAACGAGGCCAATATCCAGCCATCTTGACCGAACAAGCTTGGTCAATAAAGGATTTATTATATGGGATAAAACACCAAAAAATGATCCGTGTACGTGTTTATTTTCAAGGACTGAAAAGGAAGCCCGTTACATGCAAAAATCAAGTTTTCTCGTTTTCCAGCTCCATCGATACACAAACCACAGGAAACCTTTAACTGTCACGGAAAAGATTTTTCAGGGAAAAACTAAGAAAGAAAATTTTGGTAAACCGGCTTTCGCCTCGGATGAACTTTCCTTGCGGGACAAAGCTCTTATCCCGAGCGGGCAAGATAGCTCCATATTGCCCGCTCGGGTAGCCAATCACAGCGCGAGATTCGGTTCATCTTGCCCGCTCACGGAGCTAGTCATATAATAATTAGGATTACATTATGACAACTACTTCTAAAAAGAAAACAATCATTAAAAACATTAAAAGATAATTTCCCTTAATTAATTTAAAACATAGTTTTTCTTGATCACCAACAATATAATTCAGGTCAATTTGATCTATAGGGATCAAGCAAACCAGTATTCGAGAAAGCCGTTCCTCAATCATCAAGATGCTGGCTGGGAACAGTGCCATCATGCATTAAAACTTAATGAGAATTAGTTACATTATCAGAACTTTATACTCCCTTATGATCTTCCCAATCCTTTAAGTCGCCCCTAAATCCAAAATCATTTGAAAAACGACAAATATCACATCCTTGTCAGGGTCCGAAATTGCGCTTTCCTGGTCGCCAATGCGACTAAAAATTTTGCACTGGCGACCAGAATTTCACAACCGGTCGCCAGCGGGCGATTAACTATTTTATGGCACGATAATTATACAAACTTTGATTTTCAGCCAAATCGATTAAAATAAAATTCAAAGCCGCACGCTAATTGGTCACTTAATTTTTATCTTTCCGCTGCTTTTGAAGTATAAAACCGATTTTCCTGTTATTATAAATCTACCACAACGTTTCACAGCTACGATCAGTGCGAAGCTTCGCCGCCATGCTTTTTCAGCGGTTTCCGATAACATAAGTATTGCGGGCGCAAGAGGCCATGTGCGTTCTTTCGCCATGAATATTTATTCAGGCGATGTGGTGTCCAAAGATGTTCTGAAATCTTTCCGTAATTTATTACAAAGTGGAAACGGCACATCCGCAAAGAAATTAGTTGAAGATTTAGATATTCTCTGGGCGTCAAAAGGTGGAAATGTGGATCTGTCAAAGTGGTCTAAATATGATTTCAGCACTGGTTTGATTCCTGGTGACATCGATTGCAAATATTTTGCCGGAAACTGAGCCCGTGGTATTGACTGTAACCGGAGACGAAAACTGTTTATACAATTCTGCCCCCTGGTCCTTTGCGGACATCAATTACGTAATGGCTGTTCGCGTCTGTTGCCGAAGAGCTATACTTCAACGCGGAGTACTATGCAACGCACGAAATTTTTAAACTAACCAAGGAACGCTCTGGAATCCCAGAAGATCTACTATTTTCCGTTGCCCTTTCGTCCGATGGTGATGGCGTAATCGCAAATGGTGGAAGTGAAGTGGATGCTGTGAAGGCGGAAGCAATAGATGGCTGTGAATTTAAAAAGTGGGGTTGCCTTGCAAAATGTGCCGAGGTGGACGGGGAAGGAAACCATCCAATCAAAAAGTCGTCAGCTAAACGCAAGTTTCTACCCCAATGGAAAGACGAATTTTCGTGGGTGGTCTACATTGAGGAGAAGAATGTGATGACGTGTGAAATCTGCTGTGCTGTTCCTGAAATGCCTGGAAAAACCGATTTCTTAACTGGTTCGCAGACTTTCAAAAAGGAAACTTTAGTGAAACATAACGTTACCGGTGGACATTTGCGGGCCCGTGAAGTCCTTCTCATCAAATAAATGCTGCACGGTTGTGGCCTGGTGCCAGAAACATAGCGATGTGTCGATCGTCTTGACAGAATGCGAAAGGAAAGATCGTTTTGAACATAGAGCAAAGAACCAAACGGCAGTTTTTCAGTCGCGTACATTTCTTCTCCAAAACGTAGAGACAAGAGAAGGTATAAAGAAACTGCGTATATGGCCGGCAATCGATTCGTTCGTGGCGGTTTTTCAGTGGTAGGTGTATAAATAATCAGCGTGTTTGTATTTAATCTTATTCGTCAACGGAAAAATCGCCATTGCGGCCCCAAACACGTTCTCTTCGTTCTGATTCTTAAAAGAAAAATTGGCGAACAAAAATTGTGGCTTGTGTTTCGCTGCAAAGGAAAAATTTTATTGTCACTTTTTGGCGACCACATTTTTCCATATGGCGACTGAAAAAAAAATTCCAGTCGCCAGTTGACGCCTGCCGAAAAATGTTAATTTCGGACCCTGCTTGTATTACTTAACAAGTAACCTTACTTCTTCAGCTACAACTAGCTTGACGAAACCATATTAATCATTGCATATTAGGTATGTCTCATGTATTTGAAAAACATCACAGGTAGTAGCGGCAATTTATAAATCCATGAGGTCAGTGCGTACTTGTAATGCATGCAATTTTAATGGCATAGTACATAAACATTGACTGGAGTTAGTTAGATAATTGGAACTTTATCCTCCCTTATGGTCTTCCCAATCTTTTAACACTCCCCAAACCAATCTCTGGTCAAACCACAAATACCTCCCCCTCAGGTATTACTAAACAAGTAAAGCTTACTTTTTCAACCATAATTAGCTTACCGTAACCTTCATTACATAATAAAGTATGTCTCATGTATTTAAATACACCACAGGAAGTAGCAGTAACTTATAATTCCATGCATCCTTTAAGTTCGAGTTGGAGTACACTTTTAACGCCTCATATCCAAAGACCGGGCGCCATTTTCCTTTTACAAAATTGAACCCAGCTCTCAAGCTGAGCGAAACATTCTTATTCCATTCCGATCGTAGCGCGACTTTTTCAAAACTCGGAGTTCGCAATATGAGTTCATAAAGCGTTTCATAGTGTCTCGCAAACTGACAAGCGGCGCGTCCGATGGACTCTTGTCAAAACAATCCGTCTCCATCGAATCGGATGGAGTCCGTTTACCGAATGCCCTGCCTTGCTGTATATTTCTAATTCTCTCGCGAACTGACACGCGGCGAGTCCGATGGAAACTTTCCACGGCAACTAGTCTCCATCGGATCCGATGGAGTCCGTTTGCCGACATTTTCCCTGACCCCTTTCACTGTACTCTACGTTGCTGTATATTTTCGAATTCTCTCGCGAACTGACACGAGGCGAGTCCGATGGACTGTTGCAACGGCGACCCGTCTTCATCGGATCCGATGGAGTCCGATTGCCGACATTTTCAGCCCCTCCCACATTACTGTACGTTGCTGTATATTTTCTAAGTCTCTCGCAAACTGGCACGCGGCGAATCCAATGGAATCTTTCAACGGCGACCCGTCTTCATCGGATCCGATGGAGTCCGTTTGCCGACATTTTCCCTGACCCCTTTCACTATACGTTGCTGTACATTAAGTCTCTCGCGAACTGATACGCGGCGAGTCCGATGGACTCTTGTAAAAACAATCCGTCTCCATCGCATCCGATGGAGTCCGTTTGCCGACATTTTCCACCCCTTTCGCTATACTCTACATTGCTGTATATTTACTAAGTCTCTTGCGAACTGACTTCCGGTGAGTCTGGTTGTTCATGGCCTTCGTCCATCGGACTCAGTTTGCGTGTATTGGACAACTCTCTGGTTCCGCGAGCGGACAAGATGAAGCGAATCCTGAGTTCTGATTGGATACCCGGGCAGACAAGATGCCCCCACCTGTTCGGGATTTACCGCGCTGTCCCGCGAAACAAAACAGAACAACACAGCCATATTGTTCTTTTTAGCCAATACGCAGCCATCTTTACCAAACAAGCTTGGTCAAAAACGCATATGTAATTTCATATTTGTTTTTTGTGCACCTACTTCATGTTCCAGCAAAAGTTCCGCCTCAGAAGCTTCCAGAAGCTTGATTAAACCTGAGGTAAATAAATCATTATCATTTCCTTACAACCAATTTATTAGCCACTGCAAGCGAGACGAAGGTATTAAACAGGAGAACAGAGTTGTGCCATGCTGACTAAAATTCACAGTGAAACCTTACAGGCTCAGAGCAAAAATTTCCCGAAGATACTTTTCATACTTTTCTTCATAACCAAATTTAACAAAATTTTTAACAAAATTGATTCAATACCTTCAGTGTTTCAAGCAGGGGTAATGAGACTGTTTTGTTATGGACAAAACCCATCCACGTAGTATATCTCATCTCGGTTTCTGTAGGGTGAACCAGCGAGGAGTGCTGATTCCCACTGGATGGGATTGTAGTCTATCGTCAAGTTAGCCCCAGTATTATATAACTGGTACCAATTTATACCTCTGTGCCGGGTTGTTCGAGGCAGGGCTAAGGTAACCCAGGGTTAGTGCGAAATTTAAATGCAGACGTGAGAGCTTAAAAAGCACATTCAGTATAATTCTTTTTAAGGCAATTTGATTATTAAATGCTCTTGCAAATGTAGAGAAAGTTATCGGAGAAAATGCTTTTTAACAAGAGGAAAGGAAACCCAGGTTAAAATTTAACCCTGGATTAGCGCTAATAGGCCTTCGAACAACCGGCCCCTGG
Organism: Ricordea florida; assembly: GCA_949710005.1. Lineage (NCBI taxonomy): Eukaryota > Metazoa > Cnidaria > Anthozoa > Corallimorpharia > Ricordeidae > Ricordea > Ricordea florida. The sequence continues at coordinate 22,784,170 of OX453276.1, read as the reverse complement.
GTGGGAATGAAGGAGATAATGACAGAACATTGCCGGCCATTGCATGAAGTTCATGCAAAGTTCCTGCCTCTATACATTATAAGGTAAGAAAGAGCAACTTGAATGTTGTGTCTTAATACCGGAAGGTACCTACCATCTTCTTCTCCTTTTTCCTTGCACAGTTCCGGTTTCTCTGGCTGTTTCTTCTGTTGCTGCTCTGCCGACTTTGTCTGTGAAGCTCGTTTTGCATCCTTATACTAGAAAACAGTTTAATAGTTTTCCTTAGAGGAGAATTGAACAGGCAGCAAACACGTACGATAAATGTTATTGCAATTCACATCGAACACTTATTATATTTACTGAGTGGTATTAGGATTTACGCAAAAAAAACAATAATAAAGAAAATAAAAGGCCCTGGGGAAGCCCGTCACACCTTATTAATCATGCTTGGCTTCGATTTCTTCACTAAACTTTCCTTGTAAATCGAACCATGTTACTACAATACAACTTACTGAACGCCAGCCGAGACTTGATATCATACGAGGAAATGGAGGAAAAACCAATCATAAGACCATAGAAGACGTGCTTCATTGCAGCTTGCAAGTTATTTATTACGACTAGCTACTAAGAGCAACCAGCTTGCAGAAAGGAGATACAGGAGAAAAGCGAGGGCAGCTGCTACCCAACCTCCTTCCTACTTCACCTGCAGTATCTGCGCGAGAGACTGTCTCTTCAGAGTGGGCCTCTAGAGCCACTCCAGCAAGTGTTCCAGCAACTGATTCTACCAACAGTACTACTGCATCGTCTCCCGAGATGAGCGGGGCGACGACGACGACGACAGCGACGAAGACGGGGTACAGTAATTGTTCATACAGTCAGTTAACAATAAGTTATTCACAAACTAGCTGAACACGACAGTACGACAAACCCGTTTCAACAGTTCAAAAACTGTCAAGGAAGTTATTCGTTTGGAATCCTTCGTTTTCTCACATCAATGCCGCTAATTCTTAACGATGTTTAAGGATGTCATTTGCTCAATCCCTAAAGTAGTATAGTTAACGGAATAATAAGATGAATTGATTTTTGTTCTCATATAAGCCTTAAATCTTTATTTGCAGGCTTATACAGCGGAGGGGTGGGTTGCGACTTACCAAAATAAGATTTTTTCTATATATATAGCTTACATAAAATGGCTACCCTTCGCGAGCTGCGAGAACTCGCGAGACGCTACGATTTACCGAATCGCTCGTATGTACGAACGAAAGCGGGCCTTCTTGAGGAGATTTCTCAATTAAGGAGGCAAGTTCGTCAGCGTGTGCTTCGGGAGGAAGAGCGTGCAGGAAGGTTGTTATATGCGCGTAGTGATGTGCCCTCAGAGCGGAGAACGCGAGAGAGGCGCGAGTTGGCGGAGTTGACTAGGAAAGCGCTCTTGAATCGGCCTTACGAAGCGAGGCAGAGGCGTGCTAGATTATTGTCTGCTTTGCAGCGTCGACGGGGGAGACAAAATATTCGTCCTAATGACTATATCAAGAAATCCCCAAAAAGTGTTACTTTGCATTATGAAAGTGATATAAACGGTTGGATGGTAGAGAGGGTTATGGCGGATGTTAAAAAGGAAGTTACTACTGCATACCTTAGCGCCTACCGTTGGGGGTATATTCTTGGGAATATCGAGACTGGAGAGAGGATGGTTTATTATTCAGCTTCTCCTATGAGTCCTAGTTTTCGTTATCACTCTGATGCTCAAGCTTGGTTGGAAAGACAGGAGGCTAGACGGCTTGCCGAAGCTTATGAAAGACCGAATACCAAGTTTCAGTTTATCAAATTCCAAGATGTTGAGATGGTAGTGACTCCTCAGGAGTTGTCTCTGTTGGGGCAGGGGAAACTTCCAGACTGGATTCGAAATAAGAAAGGGTTGAATGCCTTGGATTCTTTCGACGATCATCTGTGTCTATTTCGTTGTTTGGCAGTCCATGGGTGGGGGTGTAAGCCAAGTTTCGCTTCGAAGAGAGCAAAACAGCTAGCAACCCAATTTCTGGGGAAACCTCCAGGGGCCGATTTCCTCGGAGTAGTATTCGGCGACATTTCAAAAGTTGAAAAGTTGTTCCAGTTTCCGATTCGTATCTTTATTCCACAGCAAGGTGAGACTTGGAAACTTTATCGCGCACCAGCTAAAGAAGTTGACCCCTTAAAATTCCCGACAATGAATTTGGGGTTGTATGGGGATCATTTGTTCTATATTTCTAGACTTGACTTGGTCATGAAAGAATTCACTTGTGCTGTGTGTGGGTATATCTTTACCAGAATGGACTCGTTACAAATTCATCATGCACGTTGCACGAATGGAGAAACGCGGGTGGTGTGTCCGGAGAAAGAAGTTGGACCTCCACAAGATTCTATTAAGAAAGCTATTTGTCCTGAATTTCACCAGAATTATGCAGCTATTCGTTGGTTGGAGTACGAAGCTATTCAGCGTGGTATTCATATTCACCATTCGCATTGTGGGCATGGTGGGACTATCTCGATTGAAGGCATTCGGGTAGATGGGTATGTCTCTAATACCAGACAAGTTTTCCTCTATCTCGATTGTGATTACCACGGTTGTCGTCAATGTTTCCCGAAAGATCGGAAGGACCTCGCGAAAAATCGAAATATTTCAAAACATAAAGCGTACGAAGAAATACAAGCGAAAATTAACAAGCTAGAAGCAGCTGGGTATTCTTTGGTCAAGAGGTGGAAACATAAAAAGGAAAAACCGTGGGTGATTGATCCTCTTCCAAAAGTTGGGACACCTGTTTACCCTCATGCAATTGTCTACGATTTCGAAGCTTATCTGGATAAGTCTTACGCACGGAACCCCACCAAACGATTGTTCGTACACGGAAACCATGTTCCGATTTCAGTTTCGATTTCTGACACGTTAACCCGTACACCAAAACATATCTGTTGTCGAGACCCAGAAGAGCTTGTGGCAAGGTTTGTTGGCGAAATTGAAACTCGGGCGCTCGATATACGTGAGAAGGTACGCGCGGAGTATCTCTCAGAAACTTATCCATTACTTTCTAAGCAAGTTAAAAAGGCGTATACCGAATGGACCGATCAAGTTCCAGTTCTTGGTTTCAACTCTGGAAGGCATGATATCAACTTAATCAAAGAACATTTCGTCAGGGAGTTGTGTGCGGTGAACAAAGCCGAAATTAAAGTCGGTCAAAAAGCCAATCAGATTATGTTTATTACCACTCCTAGATTGAAATTTCTAGATGTGGTGAACTACATTGGGCCTGGTAAGACCTACGATGCGTGGATTAAAGCCTATGGGTGTAAATACACGAAATCGTTCTTTCCATACGACTGGTTCGATAGTTCAGACAAGCTCGACGAGCCTTGCCTTCCCCCGTATTCGGAATGGCATTCGAAGATGCGGCGAAAACATCTTCTGTCCAAAGATGAGTACAAGGATTGCCAACGAATTTGGGAGGAACGCGGCATGCAAACCTTTGCGGACTGGCTCGAGTACTACAATAACCTCGACGTTGTGCCGTTTGTTGACGCGCTGGAAAAGATGCGCGACTTCTACGCTCCCTACAATATTGATATCTTCAAAGACGCAGTCAGTCTTCCCGGGGTTTCGATGAGGTTTGTGTTGAAAGGGACACTCGACGTTCCCAACCCACCCTCGTTGTTCTCACCTGGAAAGGAAGCGTACGAAATGTTGAAAGGGGCTGTTGTCGGTGGACCTTCGATTGTGTTCACGAGGATGCACGAAAAAGGAAAAACTCGAATTCGCTCGCACCAGTACAACGAAGCGAAGGTTTGCCAGAAGGTTTTAGGGTACGACGCCAACGCGCTCTATCTGTCCACCATGGCCAAACCAATGCCTTGCGGGCCTGGAGCGGTGCGACATTGGAAACCAGAAGAGCTTCCACAGTTCTTGACCGATCTCAAAAACAAAGCCTGGTTTGGATACGCCGAGGTCGATATCGAGGTACCCACTCATCTATGGAGTGTCTTCGAGGAAATGTGTCCTCTCTTCTACAACAAAGAAGTTCCAGAAGGGGTAGTTTCACAACAAATGTTAAATTCCCTTTCGAGGCGGGCGGAAAAGATACGATGGGCCGAAACTGGTTGGGGCGTTGTCGGCGAAGAAGTTGTTGTTGTACGCCCCTCTCCTCGAGTGGTACCTTGAGCATGGGCTGGAGATAACCGCGGTCCACCGAACGATCGAGTATAGACCCCAAAAGATCTTCGAATGGTTCGTTGAAAAAGTAACCGAAGCGCGTCGCGAGGGAGACACCCACAAAGACAAAGCGTTGTTTGCTGACATGTTTAAACTCTTCGGCAACAGCTGCTACGGAAAGTTCATAGAAGCTCTCGAGCGGCAGACCAACACGACTTACACCATTGACGAAGCAGTTGTTGATCGTCACACCCGCTCGGTTTGGTTCGAGAGGATCGAGTATATCGGGGGAAAAACGGTAAGCGAAGGGTTTAAAAACGGGGTGGAGCATCTCAAAGAGACAGGCGGTGTTTACGAGATCCACAGGCGAAAGGAGAAGGTTGTAATCGATCGCCCCTTCCAGTGTGGGATCGCGGTGTATCAACTAGCAAAGTTAAGGATGCTCGAGTTTTATTACGACTTCCTCGATCGGTTTGTGGACCGTAGAGATTTCGAGCTTCTCCAGATGGATACCGACAGCCTATACATGGGGGTGTCTGGAAACAGCCTAGATGAGATCGTCCCTCCCGAATTTCGAGAAGAGTACGAGGGTTGTAAACAAAAATGGCTCGCGTGGGACAAATGGAGCGGGCGTACGCCTGGGTTGTTCAAACTCGAATTCGAAGGGGTTCGAATGATCGCGCTTTGCAGCAAGGCTTATTTCGCAGAGGCTGAGCCAGGGCCCGGCCTATGTAAGAGCTCAGCCAAAGGGATGTCGAAGAAGCAAAACGAGTTGTCTTGGTTGCGATACCTAGCTGTGTTAAAAGACGGGAAGCTCGATACAGCTGAGAACCTAGGCTTTCGAATGATCGATGGAAGGATGGTAACTTATCTCCAGAATAAACTTGGTTTGTCTCCCTACTACGATAAACGACGCGTCCTCGAAGACGGGGTCCACACCGAACCCTTAGAATACAGGGAGGTGACCGACGAACTTATTTATGATTTGAATGGCTGCGAGAGGGACTACGTGGCTAGCCAGCCTTCCCCTCCAAGTCTTCGACGCTCCTCGGGAGCACCCGTTGGACCCTTCGAGGAGTCTGTCGACCCAGAACCAGCTGACGACAGGCGCTGGGACCGTTTTGAAGGACCTCGACCCCAATTCCCACAACAGTCTCCGAGTCTGGCTTCGCCGCATCAGCGGTCTTCGACACGTGAGTGCCCCGACGAGCTTCTATACTCACTACTAATCGAGGAGGAGGGCCCGCACAAGCAACCATCTGTCGGCGCTGACGGTCTCGACGCGGAGCCACAGGGCACTAACGTGTCGAAGACCGGCGACGCACAACCGCCAGAGCTAGGAACGCTAGAGCTGCTAGAGCTAGCAAACGAGGAGCCGCTAGAGCTAGCAAACGAGGAGGCGTTAGAGCTAGCAAACGAGGAGCCGCTAGAGCTAGCAAACGAGGGCGGCGATGCACAACCGCTAGAGCTAGCAAACGAGGAGCCGCTAGAGCTAGCAAACGAGGGCGGCGATGCACAACCGCTAGAGCTAGCAAACGAGGAGGCGCTAGAGCCGCTAGAGCTAGCAAACGAGGAGGCGCTAGAGCTGCTAGAGCTAGTAAACGAGGAGCTGCTAGAGCTAGCAAACGAGGAGGCGCTAGAGCTAGCAAACGAGGAGCCGCTAGAGCTAGTAAACGAGGAGCCGCTAGAGCTAGCAAACGAGGAGCCGCTAGAGCTAGCAAACGAGGGCGGCGACGCACAACCGCTAGAGCTAGCAAACGAGGGGCTGCCAGTGCTAGTAAACGGCGGCGACGCACAGCCGCTTGCGCCAGCAGACTTCGAAGCCCTTCTTGCCGACCTCGTTGTCGAACCTTTACCAGAACCCATTATACCTTTTCAAAGAGTTCGAAGACGCCCAGGTCCCACAGGTGGAGGCTAGCACGACGACGGGCTGGCTACTCGAACAACTCGATTTCCTCTTTCCCAAACAGTTCGTATTCATCTCGGACCTGTACATTACGCAAAGGCGCTGACGCGGCGAAGATTGACTCCCGAATTTTGCGCTCAAGTCAGCAATATTATTAGACGTTCAGTAAAATGTGCTGTAGTAGTAGTACGTCTAGTACGTCTAGTACGGCTAGTATGGATAAACTAATAGAGCAGACGCCAGCCGAGCACACGCCAACCGACGCCAGCCGACGCCAGCACACGCCAGCCGACGCCAGCCGACGCCAGCACACGCCAGCCGACGCCAGCGAAGGAGGCAGCGCAGAATGCAGCCAACAAAGTCTTCGACGCTCCTCGGGAGCAACGGTCTAGGCGTGCAAAGACCGTCGTGCCAACCGACGGAGTGGTGGAGCGAGAGGGCACTAACGTGTCGAAGACTAGCGTTGAAAACAAACGAGATGACGCAATAGTGTCAGTTGTGCGCTCCGCGGCGAGCCCGACTCCCCTCGCTAGCCTCGGTAGGCTTCGACACGTTAGTGCCCCCGAGGCTGCCACAGTTTTACCAGGGCTTGTCGACGTGATCAAACACAACAACGGCTACTTAGTTCGCAGTTTGATTACCCCACACTCGAGTAGTAGAGCGCGAAAACTTCCGAAAGCTGAGTTTCTTTCGCCCAACGCGTTGGCGCATTTAAACCAGAGACTAATGGCGTCGCAGGGAAGACCGTGGCTCCTGCCCGAACCTAACCAAAATAAAGAAGATGCTAAAAAGGCTCAAACGGTTTATTCCCTTATCAATCGCCAGACACAAACCCAAGGCGAGGAGGAATGGGTTGGGGGTAAACAATGGATGAAGGTTGAAAACTTGGTTACTGGTGCAAAATTTAGAGTTCCAAAACCAATGGCTGCGCGGAAATTGAAGTATCCCCAAGAAACAACACCTCGAGTGGTAGCTGCAGCAGTGCAGCCCCCTTTAGTTTCGCTAGACGCTCAAAAATTAGCTCGAATCAAACGAGAGTGGGCCCAAAAAAGGGAAAGATGGTAAGAGCTAAAATGCTAAAGCTCACCGAACGCCGCAAAATTTAATTTTCCGAAACCCTCTGCGAGGGCGGTTCCTCCACCAAAAGACGAATCAATCGCCGCAATACGCGCGACATTGTTCATCGCCGCTTGTTGGATGTCGGAATAAGCTTTAATTTGGTCACCTGCAATTTCTGTCACAGAGCCAATTAATTCTGAGCCGAGTTGCGCCATGGCTTTGAATCCATCCTCTGTTGACGAGGTGTTGGGTTGGCCTTCGGCGTGGGACACAGCGCTCGAGTCTGCTCCTGGGCTTGCTGCGCCGCCTGTCTCCAAAGCTGGCTCCGCGTCAGTGCCGACAGCCTCCTCGAGTACTGGCAATGCTTCAAGCTCAGCCATGACTACACTACGTTGCGGACGGAGCTCAGTATTAAAAATGAAATGAAAATATAAATGAAATGAAAATACACTACGTTGCGGAAGACAAGCATTAGAGAGGATGGAGAGCCATGGCAGTCAGCCAACCAAGTCTTCGACGCTCCTCAAGAGCATGTCCCCAGCGGTTGCGCAGCGAATCAGTGAGATAAACCTCCATAGCGAGGAAGCCAAAAAATCGCTTAATCTTTTAACCAGTCGCGGGCTGTACCCAATTGGGCCGCTTCAGAACTATCAAAAACGAACGGCTACTGAACAGACCACAACTCACAGAGTCGCTCTCTCTGGTTCGGGAGATGCCCCGAGGAGTGCGTCAGTCCAAATCTCCAATGCTCTCGTCGCAAACTCATTAATGTTCCAACTTGAAATTCAAGTGGAGAACGTCAGTCCCACCCAAGCACACCAAAAAATCTCACCAAATATGGGGAATGCCTACACTACAGCTGGCCTGAATGGGAGACGGTGTTTCCTAGGTGAATCGTTTTACTTCTCGTCGGAAAACCGCCCGGTGTGGGCGTTGGATCCGGTTCAAGTGGTCGGCGATATCGAAATCTTCGTAAACGGGGGCAGGGTTAACGATCTCCCCTTTACCCAAATCGGAGGCGTCCAAGCGGGACTGTGGGCGAACCTTCTTGGAGATCAACTAGACGGGCCTTGGCCGAACGCCGAGTCGGTTCGAATCAAAAAAGACATCGATCGGTGGCATGGGTTCTCAGCGGGCTCTGTCTTCACAGACCGGAACGCCACCCTGTTGTCGGAAGCCCCGATGGACATCGATTTGAGCAGCGGGCGATGGTCACAACGGTTCAAAGTTAGCTTCCAAATCCCTGGCGCGGTTTTCCGAAAAGGGACCTTGTTCACCGCCGGCGACAAACTCGACATCACCATCCATCTCGCTCCACGCACACGAATCAACCGATCAATGATGGCGTTGAAATGTTTCAGAGACATCCAGACCAAAAAAGCAGATTTCGTGAAGTTCGAGCCACAAGTCACTGTCCTCGACGGACGGCTTTATTTCAAGACCTGGGCTAACGGTCGCGCTGATGTGGATCTGTACACCACTTCTCTCCGGACTGTGGCGACCACGACGCTTCCGTCTCGAGTTGTTACCATTGTTGATACGACGGTGCCGAAGTCGACCACCCAAGTCAATGCGATTAGCGTCCCGTCCCCTTCCACCCCGCTGTATGTGGTAAGCTACTTCACGCGCGATCCTAACCTCCCCCGCCACACCACCGAAGCGTGGGACAATGTGGTGGACTTAGGGGCGGACTACGCGACGTGGGAAGCTCCTGTTACGAACGGCGAGTGGAAATTGGCGGTGAACGCGACGACGAGCTCCACTAGGCACGAGTTGATGACGACGAAATTCGGAGATGGTCATTCTCGCTACGCTGACTTACAACAGTCGTGGCGAAACTTCTGCGATATGGTTAGCAGCAGCGGGTCGGCGTGGATCCCTACGTACGACGAGTGGTGGCGATCCTGCCCATGCCTCTGTATCGCTCTCCAAGATTTTGCCTACAAACAGGGGGAGCTTGTAAGCGTAAAAAACGATATCCTCGCTGGGGGGTTAGACATCCTCGCTACCATTCCACCGATGCAAGGGACATTCCCATCGAATCTGGTCCACTACGTTGCTGTGGTTACTCAGACGTTTACAACGCTTCGCCCTTCGAGACCGGCGACAATGACCATCTCGTCAAACAGCGTGCCGAAAATAAGCGATCAGGGGACTGGCGTCATCGACGTCATCACTCGTGCGACTGTTAACCAACTCGTTAGTGAAGCCTCGTTTGGAGCGTAGAGCCGTGAAGTCCGACCGGCAGCGGCAGCGTGGTCTTGGAGCCAGGCTTCGCCGCATCAGTGCCCCCACGAGCAGCGTAGCGAGTTTGCAAATACTCTTCCAACGAGCCGTAGTTTTTCGCCTCTGTACGAGCGAGAACCGCGGCGGCTGTTTTAAGAATCGCTGCGTGGGTCGCGTCGTTGACAACTGTTTTTTGCGTGCCGTGTGGCATCTGTCTCTGCACGGTCACAGGCCCGAGGTTTGTTTGGTGGGTTTGCAGTTGGAAGGGCGCACGCAGCTGAGCCTCGATGTTTCGCTGCGAAATCTGTTCCTCGTCTCCTAAGATCGCCCCTAGTAACCTTGAGGATTGGTCGAGCCTACGATTTTCGAGCTCGGCTTGGCGGTTAATCACTAGCCGCTCCAAATCATCCCGTCCGAATGCTAATTTTTCCTGGGTGTTCAGCTGTTGCTGTGCGAGTCTCATTTTCGCGGTTAACTGGTTACTAGCCAGTTCTTTCTGAGTGGCCAACGACTCACCTGCGAGATCCTGCTGGCGGCTCGAGAACCTCGCAGCGTCTGCTTCTTTTGTTGTTGCAAGATCATAGGTTTGTTCGCGAGCTTCACGATTATCTTTCGAATGATCGTGCCCCATCAAAAACTTTTTTTATGCTTTTTAGAATACTTCGAGATCGGTCAAGAATTTAACGATGGCGTTACTCCGCAAGAACGTTGATCAATTACCGTGGTTATTTCCGAGCGCGGAAAAATATACTCGATCGTCGATCCGGCGAGAACTCGCGTTGACCCAAGGTAGTGGTGATCCCTCTGGGTTTTCGATTCCTTCTCTTGCGAGATATACCCAAGAAACACTAGACCCAGCGCCGTTCCTCTTGTACAACAGAGTTTACCACGAGCTGATAGTAAAGGATCAAAGCCAAACCGAGAAGTGGGGGTTCGTTGCCGAGGCTATCCCTCTCCCCCACTCCACTGTCCTAGAACTAGCTCTCGATGTGGACGGTGGTGGAACGTGTTTAGTCGAAGTGCAAGGACATAACACTCGGTTCGCGTTCCACATCGCCTCTGCGGGTCAAGATGAAGATGTTGCAATCTCTTTGACCGACCACGATATTCTCAGCCGAAAAAAATTAATCGGACGACTTACAATCATCGCAAGATTCCGCCTATCTACTGATGGGACAATCACCAAGCTTACGCTGAGCTTTGGTGACAGTCCGATCAAAACGTGGAAGCAAGGAGAAGCATTACCGTCGACTTTGCAGTCCACAGCAACAGGAGCCGCTCCCTTACTCGCAGTGGTCGACCCTGATGAGATGATTTCTGAAATCGAATTACGCAAACAAGTGCTCACAGAACGGGTTGCTTTATCCGAGCGGGTGACTTCCACGGCCTTGCAAGATCTGGGTGCGAGGATCGACGCGCTGCCTGGTGAACTTCACGCGAGGATCGAAGAAAACCGGAAGATCTGGCTGTCGAAAAAGATGACGTGGGACCCCCCGCAGACTCGTCGGTTTTTAATCCGAGGCGTTTTTAATTTGTTGGCGGATACCATCCACTTCCTATTTACAATCGGGAAGGGTATTAACTCTTTCCTATATGCTACACTCCGTCGAGACGACATCTTCCACGACAGACCAGTAATCCGATTCTTTACAGGGAACAATGAAACCTTTGTGGACGATCTAGCCCCAAAGGCTTCCTTGATTTGGCACACCAACAACCCGAACGATAACAAATTTCTCACTCCCACGAGAAATGATTACTGGGACCTCACAGCCCGACATACCAACTTTAGTCTACAAACGATGAGGCGTATATCAGACAAAAAGATAAAAAATACGGCTACTCACCAAATCCACGAAAATATTTATGAATCGACTCCGTTTGACTTCACTATGCGCACAAGAAGCTTTAATCACGACTTCGTTAAAATTTCCATTCGCGATGTAGGAATGCCCGCAACGTGCTGGGTCCGAGAAGTTTACACAAAAACAAACCTACAGACACCAGTAAGCAGAAAATATTATTTCAGCTGGGCTCCAGAAGTTCACTTTGATTCATTCGAACGTGAAACCTAACTGGATTATGGGGATCACGTCGTCGGAAATATCTTCACGAAGCAGAACACGGTTTCTTTTCGAATCCCAAAGAACCAAAGACAAAACTTTTCCATCTGTCAAACACTCGACAGCTCCGTCGTGAAGAGGAGGAACAGTAAAGGATGAAGCGTCCCCTCCTGGCGACAAGAGTCCACCCCACAGCGGTAAATAGGTCTGAACCTTAGCCCGGGTCAAGCAAACAGTAATACCGGTGGCGAGCCCACTATCTGAGGAAAGATTAATCATTCGCCGAAGAGAGTCGTTTGCATCGATCCAATCGAGATCTTTCCAAATCGAACCAACGAGTTTCAAACCTGCGGCTGGAACAAGCTCGACCATTGGATAACCACTCAAGTCTAAGGAGATCAATCCTCCCTCTTTTTGAATTTTTCGGAGAACATAAAGGCGAACCTCAGGGCCATCCAATACATCGGGAAGAGTAACTCTTTTGTCGTTGATTTCGAACGCAGCTGTTCGCTTCAAAACAAACCCTCGAAATTCGACAGATTTTAATTTCACTTTGAGTTGTGCAGGCAGCGACTCCCTAAAGTGAGGACGAATATGAATCTGTCCCTGCGACAAAGCCACTTCACGAAAATTTATCGCGGTAGAAATAGTTGTCATCCTCACAAGTACGTATAGTCTACACCGCAAAAACCCTATGAGCGTCAAAATATTCAGCGTCCCGAAACACGAGGACAAAACAAAAACCAGTGTACTAGTCCATTCGCCACTCTACAAAACGATCCCCTTCCGCATGGTCGTCATAGGAGCTAGCGGGACAGGAAAAAGTTATTTAGTGCGGAACAACGTGCTCTCAAACCCACGAACAGAAGATGAAATAAAACCGTTAGGGATCGAGTATGACAAGGTGATTTATTTCAGCGACTCCACAGAAGAAAGTTCACTCTATGTAGATCTCGACGAAACCCCTTATACAGACCTCGCTGAAGAACTCACACTTCAAGCGTTAAAAACAGCCCAAATCCGTCTGAAAGGTCTCCACACCATTATTGTATTCGACGATCCTCCAGAACGCCCCATGGTCAATCAAATCATCGGGTCTTACTTCCGCCGAGCCCGCCACGCAGGGACCTCTCTCGTCTACACAGCCCACACCCCTGCTATAGTCCCGCCTGCAGTCGCGGCAAACACCACCATATTCGTGGTTGTGGGAGAAAAACCCCCCCAAATTCAACGCCTCGCCAATATGAGCGGCATCCCCAAGACACAGTGGGACAACGCGTACAGCAAAGTCGCAAACCATCCTGGAAAAAAATATGTTGTAGCCGAAGAAGGAAATTTAACTGTCTTCGTCTCCCACGATGCCACCCAACCTATCAAGAGCTGGCAGCCGACTCAAACTCAATCAACAAACTAGCCACCGCTCCACTAACACTCGGATTGGTAGAACGTGTTCGAAATGTTAACCAATCCCCGGGGGTCAGTTCAAAGGGAGGCTCGAAGGACGTCACCCCTGTAAACGACCCAGAGGTGGTGGTAATACCAAAATCTGGTTGTTCAACGCCGTTGTGGACCAAGTTTATTTTTATTATCCCTGGTGGAACCCCAGACGAGGTGGCCGACACCCCCATCTTCTTAACCCGTCCTGCCGCAAGAATCGGAATACCCAAACTAGCTTGCCCCTGAGATCCATTCCCGAAAGACCACTGGTAGGCTCCGTCTGAAAGAGAGCCATTCTCTTCCGCCCAAACTTGGACGAACTGCTTCGATTGCACAGAAACCCCATCTTCGGACAATGTAATACCAATATTGGGTTTGATTTTTAATTTACCTTCGATGGACACTTCCAACCCTCCTTCTGAATCGAGGTGGAGTGGAAAAGTGTCGACGTACTTTTTGAGTAGTGAGGTAGAATTAGACATTTCCTGTTACAATGAGCAGAAAAAAAGTTGGGCCTATTTTCCAATAGTCGATCAATTTACTGTACACATCATGCTTGGTCCGCCACGTCGAGTTCGTTGTTTACTTGATCTAGAAGAATTTTAAATTCCTTTGCCAACGACGGAGAACGTTCGATAAAGAGCTTCGCGCGATGTCTTCGACGGAATTGGGCCGCCTCGTCGATCCCGTAAGGGTCAATAGACTCTTTTCTAATGTAAAAGTCAGGATTCTTTTCAAAGTTTTTAGCCATACGCTCTGCCACCTTGATGATGCCTCTCTCTACTTTCTTTTCTTGGTTTGCCTTGGCTCGCTGCATTCTCACCCATTCCCTTTCTTTGCAATAGCTCTCCACCTCTTTTTTTAGTATCTCCTCTGGGGAAGGAGGAGGCTGGTCTGGCCAGGGAACATAAATCCCCATTTCTTCCAAATGCTTTCTGAACGTGCAATTTCCAGCTGAGAACCCCTGTTGGGTATTATTATCTCGCAGCTCGCGAAGGGTAGCCATTTTATGTAAGCTATATATATAGAAAAAATCTTATTTTGGTAAGTCGCAACCCACCCCTCCGCTGTATAAGCCTGCAAATAAAGATTTAAGGCTTATATGAGAACAAAAATCAATTCATCTTATTATTCCGTTAACTATACTACTCCTAATAATCAGGGAAGTCTTTTCAAAACTCTGCGTCCTCTCATAGATCACAGACAGACGATCAATCAGAGGCTGCGGAATACTCTAATCACCATAACATTGATTAGATACCAATTATGCTGAGCGATCAAAGTTCAGAATTCGTCATGGAATGCAAATTGCTTTCTTAAAATCTGAAAGTTTGTTCCCGAAAGTAGTAGACACAACATGTTATCTAAACCATACTTACCTTTCTTTTCAGCTGTGTCACCTTTCTTTGAACTTCCCAGAGCAATTCATCTTGGCCGTCACACTTGAAAACAACAATTGCATATATTTGGGAAAGATCTCGTGTATATACTCAACACGAGTCCCCAACTACGTAACACACGTTAAATTATTCAATGCACCATTCAATTACGTCAACCTATGATTCAATTGCGTACAGGGGACTCGTGGTGGGTATATACATGAGACCTCTGCCTGCAAAGGGAAACAATTACTTACAATGGGACTCGTGGTGGGTATATACATAAGATCTATGCCACATATTTAAAGTCCCAGCGTTAAAACACAAAAGCGACGGCTAGCCGGCGTTGAACCCTGGGAGCGTTAATAGTAAACTGAATGAGAGCTACAGAGAATGGACACCAATTCTAGCGACATTTTGCAAAGACCACTGAAGTTAAGAGCTACCGAAGCTTTGTTGGATAGATGCTAGAATAGATTGGAACCGACTACTACTGTCTGTGCCCAGGGATGGCGAGGATAAAAATGGATTACATCTTAAAAACACTGGTTCTCGGTGAACTGAGTGTTGAATTAAAATAATCATGTACATGTAGTAAATTACGACCAGTAAGGAACAAAATACCGGTGAAGGTAACTCTTTAGATAAGTCAATTATGCCACACAGTATTACAGAAATTAAGTTTAAATAGACACGAAAAATGGGAGTCTCCTAAGAAAAAAACGCTAACATACAAAACAGTACAATTAAGTTGAATCGACGAGGAATGAAGGTAAACTATGAGGGAAAGCTCATCAAAGCTTTTACATGTACAAATGTTCAACTGATGAGATATTGTGCACGAAAGTGTTAGAAAATAGCAATACTAGACAGGGATGGGACATGTAATAACATGTAATAACATAAGTTGCAGGTCTAGTATGATAATTAAGGAGTTATTGACGAGTTTGGAATGATGGTGGAAAGTACTGAATCAGAAAGTACTGCAGGAAGAAATTGAACGATAAGAATACAGGGAAGCTACCGATGTCGTGAATAAATCATTATTTCACTGTTATCGGATTGAATTATCTCCTACCAGCTTTTACCTGGGCAGCGCCTGTCTGTGTGTTAAGTTCCTCGTGGAGTTGAGCAAGAATCGCCTCTTGTTTCGCCAGTGCAGCAGCAATAGCACTGTCACCAAAAAAAAAAAAAAGAAAAAGAAAAGAAAACAGGAAAATTGGTTTGAAGACTTCAGTAAGTACAGATATTAGCTAGTTCGACCCTGGCCTCTTTCGCAGTTTAGTGGAGAAGCGCTGCGTGAAGAAACAAACAACGGTTGCAAAGGAGACTAGTTCGATCTTCAATCCTTACATCAATCAATCAATTTGTAATTTTTAAGGCACATATTATATATACATAATAAAATGCGCTTTGCGCCACAACACAACCACAACGGAAGATATATGAAACCACATTTACAAGGACCAGACCACAACACCGGGAACTACGTCCCCTATTCTTCGCGAACAGTGTGAGGGTTCTTTTAACGTCTCACGAAGTATTACGAACAAGGGTTGTGAGACGGGACCTACGGTTTATCTTCCTTATCCGAGAGGACTAGAAAGTCTAACCATTTACAGATATCATTATACAAAGGTAGCAATTTCTCCCCAGTAATTTAAAGACCCTGAGTAATGGTCGGGCCGAGATTCGAACGAAAGACCTCCCCCACAATAGTCCCGTGCTCTACCAACTGAGCTAACTGGTCGCCGATACATACATCATGTAAAGACACATGTAAAGGAGTAAATTCCCAAAAAGATCAAGCTAGGCACCTTTTTTTCATAACAGGTCACATGTCCTTTCAAGTGTCTTTTGGCCAGAAATAGAAACAATCTTTGCGTAGTATGTACATGCATATCTCATATATGCAATACTACATTTCTTCACAATGCACGTAATACATTAATGTTTTATTGGCGGATAAGTGACGCGAATTGTTTCTTACTCTGGACTGCTTGGCAAATCCTCCTCATCTTCGTTGACTGTGATTGACATCGTCAGGGGCCCTGTGTACCTAACAGGTTTAAGAGAATGCAAGTGAATAAATGAAAGACCATATATTTGAACTGAGGAGTAATATGTTATGACATTGATTGATCATAGCAGTTATGCACACAACTTAAGCAGCTGAGAAATTAAAGCCTGAAAAAAAAATCAGGCCTGAACGGGATTCGAAAGAAAATCAGGCTTTAATTTCACCGCTGCTTAAGTTGTGTACATAACTGCGATGATCAATCAGTGTCATTACGTTTAAGAGAAGTCTGCCATTTCTTGAACATACTAAACCAGGGTTTACACACTTGAATCAACTGGACTCCACTCTCTTGTGCAGAATTTAAAGCAACTTTTTTGAAAATGTTTGGTTGATGGATGCTACATTTCATTGCATTAAATGAAACGCTGATTAGAAAAAGTTTATATAAAAATGGCAGTCGATGTTAAAGCCAGTGCAGAACCAAAAGAGTTGTCAAACCTTATTACACACCGAATGACACTTCGATAAGTAGCACTGCAAATGCGTTCAATTGTGTGTCCGTTGCTAACACTTCTAAGATTTTTTGACTTGCATTTTGCATATAGCTGTTTTCTGAGACTTACCGGACTTAATACACAGTAAGAGCAACCCTGCCCAGGAATAAGACCAGGAGTCCAACCTGAAATATTTCTGGCTCAAAATATGAGGCAATGGAGGCAAAAATGGAAGGGGGTGAATTTCATGCTCCAAGGAATAAGGGCGAGAACTTTTATGACATCCACCCATCAGGGAAACTTTCTTATTTATTTCTCCTGATGTGTGGGAAGGAAAAAAGATGCAGGATGCGTGAGCTTTACAAATGATGTGCTCTTTACCGAGGAGGAAAATTTAAGAATGAAAACTCCAAATTGTATCAACTGATAACCGCTTTTTCGTGTGAACATAAATACTTCATTGGCCGGTTGTCTTCTCATTAACCTGTGACACGACTGCCTGTCAGTCAGTAATGCCCGTTCACAATTCTGTAAATTCAGTCTACAGCTTGTCACTTACCTTGTGATCTGTGTGTCAGGAAAGAGTTCACTAACATTGCTAAGAAAGATGAACAATACTCCATGACTTATGTTCATTGTTGGACTGAGGACTATGCCAATGTTCTGAAGATTCATTCTGTTGGAGGAATACTAAAGACAAAAAAAAAAAAAAATACGACATTAGTAATGTTTAAAAGGTGAACAGTTTAACATGAAGTTGCTGCTCGTTTGACAGCAAGCAAAGTTCCATATATTGGGTCGGAAAATGTTCAAGCGGCGCATTGTGAAAGACAAATTTATAAGTTGAATATTTAAGTCTATTACTTTTCACGAATTAACAGAGGAGCAAAAGGAAAGATTGTTAAGTCAGTTCGTTTTTCATTGAGGTTCTATAACTTCTTTCTTTACCACAGTTTTAAATTTTGACAACTTCGAGCTATTAGTGCCACCAAACAACGAAAACTTTGTACTTTGACGTCACGTCAAAAACGCATTGAATATCTTCTTTGTAAAGATAAGACTTTGATGGCAGAAAAAACAAAGCAGATCTAAGAGTATTTCAGAGACAGAAGTCATAGTTCTGTTGCCTCGTCATTATGTACACTGTCCCCGATGTTTGTTGTAGCCAAGGACCGGAAGACAGCTTTGTGGTTTGAAGGGTTAAATTTTCAATGGAGTTTCATATATGTTACTCTTATTGATATTTATTTCTTAATGCTTATTGCATTCAACATTTAAAGATTTACCATTTCCATGACATGTGACATGTGAGTAAATAGCCAGGCCAATAATGTCCTGTTACACGATGGTAACTCGGCGACTAGCTGCTTTGCTTTTTCAAGCTGCTCCTTCTTGTCCTGAATGACTTAACAAAAAAGAAAGACCCGATTATTAATCAGAAGCAATCATGCACTAACAAATACTTGCTTTTTCTATTCACCGCTCTCCATTTTCCGGTAAACTCACTGAGTAAATCACATGGTCCGTTTGCCGACAACAATAGGGAGCTTAAGCAAACCATGACGAGGACGTCGGCTACGACGGGCACCAAACAACAGCACTAATGAAGGACACAGTAAAACTGCGCGTGCAAAATCACAGTCTGGTAGGCTTCTTTGCCGTCCTCAACAAAACAAAGACGTGAAATGACCATTTCTCACGCTTCCTCCACAACGCTAGTGCAGACCGGCAAAATTGACTACAGAAATTCGGAATGAAATGAGAACGGTAACAACAGTGGAAAATTCCACAGTTTGGAAGAAAAATGAAAACCAAAGAAAGCAAGCCCGGTATCAATCGTACAAGAGGAAAACAAAGGCATTTTTTCACAGGTTCCGTGCCAGGCGTCGTCGTGTTCGCTTATAAAGCTCCATACTGAAACTTCTACGACAGCTCCGAGCATACCACTCGAAAGCACTGTATAACTATTTTATTCTATTTTATACCATGCCATGGAAAAGACAAACAACAGTTGAAAAACACAACTGAGAATCGCAACGCACGATGGGAAGGTTGGATGTAATACTTGGTTGCATTGAACTGATCAACGGGAAGGTTCGGTGGTATACTGACGAATATACGACAGCTCTCCTGCATTCTGATTGGCTGTATTTTCTATGCATACCATTGTAGGGGTAGTTCCTAAAGAACCTGGTGTTGCGTCGGTTGGGAATAGAAACACAAGAAATTGGACTAATCAAACAAGTCGATAAAGTAATTTGTATATATATCCATATATCGGACTTCGGTAGCTGGCTTGACTGTATCCCTGTATTATTCTTCAGCTGTGAGGACTAGGTAAGTATTGACCGTGTGCATCTCGTCCCCAAAATGTTGAAGACAATTTTGCAGTCGAACACAGTAGAAAACCTGGAAAATAAGCTATTTCATGCTACTGTTTAACACAGGGCGCCAAAGGGTACTATCAGACTGTATGCAAGAGTACTACATATCACCATCAAATTGCGCTGGCAGCTGAAAGACAATGTCAATTTCTTCAAATGGGTCCTCGTTAGAATTGACTTGAAAGAAAAAAAACATAGTAGGGCATTACATTTCATGTGGTTGATTTTCGCGAGAACTTTTTTCGCGAAACGTTTATTTCCGCCAAACGTTTATTTCACGATGTTTGGAAATCGCGAAGTTTAAGTCCCACGAAAACAAGTAACAATAAACAAACTTGAAGATTCCATATACCAGGGAGCTCGTTGAACTTGGGAGTAAGAGTTGTTGTGAGCAGAGGTTCTGGTAACTCCCTGAGGTAAAGTTTGATGAGACTGGCTACAGCTTCTGCTTCATATTCATTCAGGTCAGCCGACTTCCCTGGAATTAAATATACCTGCATGTAAATACATAAGCTTAGGGATTGCCATCATTTAGAGAAAAGTGGTGGTCACAGAATCAAAACCAAAATCAAAATGTGTTTTTCTTCTCGCTTACTGTTAATTTAAAAAAGAAAGGACTAAACCACATGTTTTTACAGAACAGTCTAGTGATTCAAATGAATATATGAAAGACCATATATTTGACCTGTGGAGTAATATGAAATGACATTAATTGATCATCGCAGTTATGTACACAACTTAAGCAGCTGTGAAATAAGGCTGTGAAATAGTCTAGTGACAATGCAATAGACTCGAGATGTTAAAATGTCTGAACTTTATTTGCAATGAGATTATTTGTCTGTGGCTGGCAGTTCAGATTGAATTTTTATCACTCTCATTATAAAAATATCCTTCTGTGTACAGGTATGAACATGAAATATGGAGACCACAGAAAAATGTGGCCGATTTGTTAAAGGGAACAGCAGTTGTATGTTCTTATAACTTAACTGGTAACAAAATAGATATACTCTACAAACTATATCATTTTATCTCTCAGTTAGTACGCACGCTGTGATTGGTTAATTTAGCGGGCCGCACTTCACTGTACGGCCTGCTAAATTAAAAAATTTGCTTTGCTCGTTTTTTCCGCTCGAATTTATGGCCCATATGGGCCATAACTTCGCGAGGAAAAAACTCGGTCCGTAACTTCCAGTACGGACCTCGAACTCGGTTAGTAAGAGGTATTTATTTTTTTCTCAAGCATCTCAGCGGGCCGGAATCCCAAATCCTCGAAATCTGATTGGCTAATCGCAAGCTCGTAACCGGTCCAGCTTTTTACGATACGGACCACGGTCCGGATTTTTATCCGTGCTATTCGAGGCAAATTGAAATTGCTGCGAAAAAAAAAGCAAACAAAAAGAAAAAATAAATAAGTTATTTACCAGTCTAGGTCGGTCCGTACTCAAGACCTTGGGCACATTTTTTTTCCATACGGACCTCCTGCCCGGTAAATATCATATATGTACTTTTCAGGAATTCCTGTCACTGAGAAGTATCAAATCTAATTAAACAGTCACACATAAAATATTTATCTTTTCCTCAAGCATTTGAGAGGGCCAGAATCCTAAATTCTCGAATTTTATTGCCTAATCACGCGCTTGTGACCTGTCCAGCTTTTTACGATGTGGCTCACAGGCCGCTGGATTCTTTCCCCGCTGTAGCGATTATGGCTCGTTAAAAATATTCATGTTACAAAGTTAGTTTAAACATCCCAGCATGGTGAAAAATATGCTACCAAAATACAGGTGTTGAGAAAAATGGATTTGGATGAGAGCGGACACAGTGAAAGCGAATTTTACTATCCAAAGAGAGAAACTTTCAACCAAATGACGCCTATAAATCGTGACGAAGTTGAACAAGACAGGCACTTACACCAAAAAAAAATAAATAAGGTATCTACCGGGGTATGTCGGTCCGTATGGGGAAAAAACCGTGCCCTTGGTCTTGAGGCATGTACTCAAGACCAAGGGGACCGTTTTTTCCCCATGATACGGACCACCCGTCTCTGTGTGCCCGTGTATTATTTTTTATTTAGTATAAATACTCAGGTGATTATACAAAATCGCGCGCTCTCAGTCGTTTGCTATCTCGGATTATCAGCCGATAATCACCTCGACGAACAAATGGCGGCCAGTCGTTCGCGCGCTTTTGATGAAATAGAATTTTTTTCGGGTTGTACAATGCTTTTTCTTTTCTTTTTTTTTTTTTGAAATAATCACCTGTGTATTTATACTAAAACAATTATTCGCCTCAGGCTCAGTGATTATCAGTAAATATTCGCCTCGACTTCGTCTCGGTGAATATTCACCGATAATCACTTCGCCTTTGGCGAATAATTGCGGGCGCAAGAGAGGCCCGCAACCCTAATCTTGACAGTGACCAGCGGATTGCGTTTTACGCGTGCGCGCCACGTTAATAACAGGTCAGCACAAAGCGGAAGTTTAAAATTTTGTTCTTCCACTAAGAACGATCGGAATGCAAATAATGTGTCAATCACGACAATATGTCGTAACACCGGAAGAGAAAAATCCGTTCTCCAAGAACGATAAGAATCCGAAAAATGAGTCAATCTCACAACGCGAAAAATGAGTCAATCTCAACAGTTTGTCACATAAAATCGAGGCATGGAAGATTGCAAACGTTACGTTTTGGAGAAGTTGTTTTATAGGTGTTGCTTTTGAGACGATTTGCTGTGATTGTGAAGATTTTTCACGATCTATTTAAATTCATATTGCCGTGAAGATAAGGTGAGTTGCGTTATATTTTATACTGTTCAACTTTTGGACGGTTAATTTTTCTGGTAAACCACTTTCACTTTTTGAAGGAGCTGTTTGACATGTTTCGATTTACGAAGCTGATCTACTACAACTCAATGCAAACTTCCCATAAAACGTCCACACGAATGTACATTTTGTAATCTAAAATTATACACTCTCGTTCCAGTACCTTCCCTTAAGTGCATCTAGGCCCGCACTTTCTAACCTATGTTTACCATTAGTTGTTAAATATTAACTGCTCTTACTACTGTACTCGGTAAAGTTGATGTCTTTACAATTTTACAATTTTCACAAGGTAGATCAAAATAGATAAAATCTAACTTAAATATCAAATTTACCATGAAACATACATGTACCTTGATCGTAAATCTCTTTTAAGGCATCAACCTTTGACTTCATCCCTGACACTCTGTAAATGCCTTCAACTTCAAGATCTAATAAAACCCAGAAGAGTATTTTTTTCTAAATTAGAGGTAAATAAATACAAGTAAATTTCTTATTAAACACAAAATACAGTGTTTGATCATAGAGGGAAGATCAAGAAGAAAGCTGAAAATAAAACACTTAGAAAAACAAAGTGCAATGGAGCATTTTGAGCAAAATGTGAGGTGTTTGACCTATTATTAAAAACATGTACTGAGTGCTTAATACTGTATTTACCTGAAAATAATGCACACCCTAACAATAAAACCTTGTAAATGAGGGGAAAAATTGGGATCACAACATAACTATACAGGACATGTATAACAGGGAAGAGATAGAGGAAAAAAATTACAATACACCATCACATATTTACCCTAAACATAAATAAAAATTAATATAATAAGATCAGTCATTACTAAGTTAAAGAATACTTTATTACCAACAACTTACAGTTTTTATCAATGTAAACAATGCCTTCCCGAAATACTCTTGGCAGTTCTATTCCATCAGGAAGCTTAGTTCGCTTAGTGGCAACTTCTAAAGGAACTCCAAATACAGTCTTCTCTAGGAAACACAATGCAGTTGTAAAGTTTTAATCAAATAGAGAAAAACAAAGCTACAGAAACGCCACTATTAAGCCAATGTTCTAAGATGCATACTGTTACTGTGTTAATGTTAGCATCCTGTACAATGTTGCTCAAGAGAGGGCTCTTGTTAGAGACTCTGTGATACAGCACGAGGAGATGGTCTCCTACGACTCATAGCCTTTAGCTAGGGGTCTCAGTTTAAAAATAATGTTACAGTAGTGATAGTTAGTCCTGGTATTGTAGTATTGACTGCATGTTTAAATTGACTAATTGATAAATTTACAGAATAAATGTGTAACATTTGCACACCATTTGTTCAGTACCAACATGTAGAAAATAATATAAAAGCCTTGAGCTTTGATCTTTTACAAAACCAATGGTCCAAGAAGGTTTACGACAGAGGCTTTTTTGACGAAAATCATCTTGTAACAAAGTGTAGATTGTGGTGTTTTTATAAGGAATACCAGGTTATGGTTTATTTGTGAAAACTGTGCAGTTCTTATGAATTTTGCAATTTTTAATGACTTATGTGATCAAAGGTCAATTAATGTGTAAAATTTCACCATAATGATTGTGTTATATCAGAAGGCTTGAGATATAATAATGAACATAGTTTTGGACAATGAGACAACTGTCAAGTCTAAGAGGCACTACAATCTGACAACAGCATTGCAAGAGCATAGGACACTAGGTACAGTATTCTTCATATTATAAATGCTACTCCTGGAATCAAAAGTAGATTATCATTATTAAAGTACTTTTGGTAACAATTCAGGAGCTGGACTCACTTGGGGCTTGAGGAGGTGAAACAGTTTCCAATTTTTTCTTCTTTTTCTTCTCCTTTTCTTTATCTTTGTCCTTTTCCTTTTTCTGCTTTTTGGGCATGATGCGGAGCCCCAGTGATCGAGATTTCTCTCTCTTTACTTTCTTTCCCTTTGGTCTACAAAAAAGTATGGTAAACATTAATTCAATAATAATTGCCTAATGATGACGTAAACAAAACCTCAAAAGGTCCACCAGTGACTATTAGTTTCTTCTTCAATCAAAAGGTTAAGAAGTCCCCAGTGAAAATCTTATTAAGATGGTTTATATTAAGATTCTTATCAAGATTCTTACCACTGTAAGATTCTTATAAAGATTCTTGACCAAGATTCTGATAAGAATCTTTACACAAATCTTACAATATCTTGCAAGATATTCTTTAAAGACCTTATTAGAAACTCAACAGATCTTTTATGATTCTTACCATTAAAGATCTTACAATATCTTCATAAGATTTCCACCTGGGAAATTCTATTTCATACCCAAGTAATGTACTACAGTCAAAGTTTAAACTTATAAAAAATAGATTGGATTTTACATAGTCTTCCAGTACATGTATTTTCCCACAGAAACATTACTGACACAGAAACATTATTCATGGAGCAACTTTTTTAACAAACCTTTGTGAATTTTACAGAAATTATGTGCTTCAAATAAAAGTCTACCTCTTTACCTCTTTGAGTTTTGATTCATCACTTTTGTTTTGTTTTTTTTGTTTTTTTTTTTTTGCAAACACACAAAGTTAGGATCGCTATATTAGTTACATACAAGCAAATATTGATTACGTACAAAACAATCATTGAAATCAACCAGCACAGAAAACAAGTTATCAAACATACAAGAGAACACCCACAACTCTATTTTTTTGGGTGTTATGGTTACTCCTGTTAATGATCCACAGATGTAGCTAGGGGGGCACCAAGTATTTAGGCACCAAGTATTGTAGCTTCAAGATAACAATACCATGCAAAATAACAAAATTAATGCTGCCTCTGCGATAGCTTTCTGAGCCAGATGAAGCTGAGGTAAATTTTTTTTTTTTTAATTTTTACAAAACCTTTATTCAAACAAAATCACAATACATTTAAAGAAAAAGAGAAAAAACAAACAAAAATAGAAATAAGTAAATAAAAAAAACCTAAATAAATAGATAAAAAGATTGCTGATTAATCACACTGTATTACATTTTTTTTCTTTTTTTCCTTTCCCTTCCCCCCCTTCTTCCCTCTCCTTTCCCCCTACGATAACGAATAGCATTTCTTACAATACTAAATTATTATTATTTTTTTTAAATTTTGTTTTAAACTTACAATGTACTTACAAATATGAATGAATAATTCTGTATACTAAATTGGGTATCGTTCACTGTATTAGTTTATTCTACAACTAGGAGAAGGAAAAAAAGAAGCAAAAGAGAAAGTAAGATAACAAGTAAAATGAGTTTATAGAGAGAAAAAATAATAATAATAAGTCAAACAAAAATAATAAAAAAGACGAGCAAATAGTGGCACAACCTCTGGGGCGAATATTTGAGGGGAGCTCATGTGCAAAGTGTTGTCCATTTTGATCTGAATTTCATCATAGTATTATTTTTAACAGCAATTATACGTTCATATAGGATCTTTTCGTTGAGTAAAAGAAGGAAGATATCAAGACTTGGAGATACCATATTCAGCCAGGACAGAAAAATGTGATACTTAGCGATAATAAGGAAATGATTCAGGGCATAAAAACTGCTTGATTCTGGTTTGTAACCGTAAAAAATATCTGTATCAATTAAGGTGACTTTTTCTGATCGTTTTTCATTCCACCATGCAATAACTTTTTGCCAGAATGTTTGCACTGTCGAACACTCATAAAGCAGATGAGATAGGGTTTCATATGGAGAGCTACAACGATCGCAACTTGGAGAAATTTTCACTTTCATAGTAGTTGCAAAAGGCCGATTCTGGGACAAAAAGGGCGTGGTCAATTTTGTCGGGGGACTGGTTCGGCTCGGCCAGAATTTTTTGGGTGTGGTCCAAAATTTTTATGCATAATTAATTAGTTGGGTCTTGGGTTGTTCGATTTTGTGTCGATGATTTTTTCGGGTTGAGTGATTTTTGGGTCGATGGGTTTTTTCATGGTCGAGTGATTTTTGGGTCGATGATTTTTTTCTGGTCGAGTGATTTTTGGGTCGATGGGTTTTTTCTGGTAGAGTGATTTTTTGTTTGGGTGTGTCAAGGTGACAAAAATGTATCTTTGTGGGGGGTGGGGTCGGGGGTGTGTCGGAGAGGGGGTGGAGGAGTCGGGGTCGGTCGAGATTAGATCATATTTGTTACTTGAACCGAGTAACAAATATCCAAGAATTAGATGAAACTCTATAGATAATATTCTTAGATTCTAGAAGTATTCATGTAGACTGCATACTA
Organism: Ricordea florida; assembly: GCA_949710005.1. Classification (NCBI taxonomy): domain Eukaryota; kingdom Metazoa; phylum Cnidaria; class Anthozoa; order Corallimorpharia; family Ricordeidae; genus Ricordea; species Ricordea florida. The sequence goes on along the minus strand of OX453276.1, from coordinate 22,757,987 downwards.
GAAAGTCTCGATTTTTGTTGATATATCAGTGGACTATTCTAATTTTTTGTTAAGCATTCTAATAGATGATTTCCTAAGAACATCTATTTAGATTTTCAATAGATGATTTCCTTCAAATTTAAATTCTGAATACCCATAACCGCATCAGAAACCAAAAACATATAACATGTAATAATTCCACTTCCTCCTTTTTCACGATCTATTTCAAGTGTCACACCATTATAACTATCATTTATAGAATAATCATTCCCATGAATTTTATTATCGGGATAGGACCTCAAATCGATCCACAAAGCGAATTTGTCCATGCAGAAATCTTCCTCTTTGATAGAATCATTCAATCCAAAGCGTTTAATAGCCGATCTCCATAAATCGGTTGGATTCATCCCCTTGGAATAGAGTTGGTTTGGTATCCCATCCAAGTTAATTTTGATGGATGTGATTTCTGGATTCACAAAAGTCTCAGAATCTCTATTTCCTGGTGTATAGCTATTTGTGAATAGGCAAAGGATACCCGTCATGGATCTTCTGGGAACATTCACATGTTTAAAAATTTTATCATCATTAGGTCTTCAAATTTTAAACGTTTTGTGTAAGATAATGTCTTCGTAAGTGAATCCTTTCCCCACTCTGTAGGAAGCTAGCGCCTGAGTCGTCAAATAATTACTTGAGATGCATGAATACTCCAACTCAATGTTAGTCATTATATAATTATAATATATTATTATTATTATTATAATATATTATTATTATTATTATTATATTATTATTATTATTATTATTATTAATTATTATTATTATTATTTTTTTATCAAAATTTAGATCGAGTGCATTAAAATTGCATTCCAAAAGAAAAGAGCCACCATACTGAGATGTAGCCAATGAGAAGAGGGAGCACCATTTGGCATCGCCAGCTTCATATAAACGTTTAACCCATGCTGCTTTTAAAGACTTGTCCATCATGGTGAAATCTACCATGTTAAGACCACCTTTCTCTTTTGGACCTATAAGCGTGTTGCGTTTGACCTTATCAGGCTTGAAGTTCCATATGAACTTGAAGCAAATATCATTAACTTCACTAGTAAATTTCGGTGGAGCTGTAAGAACGGAAGTATTATCAACAAGCTTGGAGATGGCAAGGGTTTTAATGATACAAATTCTTCCCATTACCGTTAAGCCTCTGGTCGTTCATTGGTTTAAAATGTTCTTTAGCGCAGCAAGTTTTTCCTCAAAATTTATTTTGTAGCTAACAGAAGGATCGTATACGAAGGCCACACCTAGCACGATTACATATTTTTCAGGCTACGAAATATTGAATGGAGAATGTTTACCTAAATTGCATTTGAGACTGCCAAGCCACATTCCTTCCGTTTTAGAAATATTTATTTTTAGACCTGAACAGGCTCCAAAATCATTTAAAAGATTGAACAAGTGATTAGCAGAGCAATCATCTTTTATAAATATTATTTGATTCATCACGCTTCAGTAGCTGCAACATTGTTATTTTAGCTCTGAGTATTTTTACCTGCTACACTGTCAATTTTAATCAAGTTTACTTGCTCTATTCTTCTTCTGTAATGTATTATGAAGTTATTATACAGCAGTTCTGCTCTCTGGAGCATTATCGCAACAATGAACTAAACTTCGCAATTGAAACAAATTACCACAAATTAAGGTGGCTCTACAGCAGGATGTAACTTACATTAAGGAAGATCAAGACCATACTTGGATAAGGAGAGTATGACTGCTCTGGAAATTTTAATAATGCTTATTTCAAACCTAAAAATTACCTTCTTCCAATGAACAATATGCAATTTCTTCAAATCCACTCAACCAAAGCATACAGAACAATACATCATTACCATACCATTCATGGACTGGTTATGGTCAAATGAATACCACCGAGAACATATCGGGAGTGAATTTTAGTAATTTGATGCATATCATTAGTGCAAGAGGCCAGCCCTGGTAGAAATCCTACCTAGGATCCTAAATAGGATCCTAATAAGATCCTGATAGGATCTTGATTAAGATCCTTTCAGGATCCTACAGGTCTTACTGTTAGGATCATGTAGGATCCTACAGGATCCTATAGGATCCTACTTAGGATCCTGTAGGATCCTGTAGGATCCTACAAGATCCTACAGGATCCTGTTCAAGATCCTGTTCAAGATCCTGTTCCTATCCAGGATCCTAGGAAATGCGTAGGATCTTGCACAGGATCCTAGGAAATGCATAGGATCTTGTACAGGATCCTAGGAAATGTATAGGATCTTGCACAGGATCCTAGGAAATGTGTAGGATCTTGCGCAGGATCCTAGGAAATGTGTAGGATCTTGCACAGGATCCTAGCAAATGTGTAGGATCTTGTACAGGATCCTAGGAAATGCGTAGGATCTTGCACAGGATCCTAGGAAATGTGTAGGATCTTGCGCAGGATCCTAGGAAATGTGTAGGATCTTGCACAGGATCCTAGCAAATGTGTAGGATCTTGTACAGGATCCTAGGAAATGCGTAGGATCTTGCACAGGATCCTAGGAAATGTGTAGGATCTTGCGCAGGATCCTAGGAAATGTGTAGGATCTTGTACAGGATCCTAGCAAAATAATGTGTAGGATCTTGTACTGAAGTAATGTTACATGTAAGAGCGAACCGGAAGTTCTGTAACACACGCAAAGTGATTGACAGTTCAAAATAAAAGTCCCCAGATTTCGTGGAGAAGCACTTACACCACGTTACGCAATGTGTTCTTTAATCTCCTTTATCTCAAGCGGCGAACTCAGCAGCTGTGTTGCCAGACACTTGTATTTGTCTGCGTTTGCCATCCCACTGATTCATCGCATTCTCAGATATTGCTTGTGGGTTTGTGTGTCGGTTCGTGTCATTGAATGCAAAATGTAGTCTTTATTTGGTAACCTGTGCCGGTCCCATCCCGTCAATTTCGACGATATGTTTCTGGTCTTTCTGCGCTAACTTCCAAACGACCATAAAAACGTGTGAGGCCCAAGTCGGTAACCGAATCTTCATCTTTCTGTGCCCTTGCGAAATACATTCCCAGAGTTCTGGGAATTCCTAGGAATTCCAAGTTATTCCAAGACATGCAAATGAGCAAAGATAAAAAACCTTGGAATTTCTGGGAATATGTGGGAATAGGTTAAAATTCCAAGTTTAAAGGAAACTGTCATTGGAATTTTTGGGAATTATTGGGAATTGCTAAACACCAATGAGAAGTTATGGGAATTCCTAGGAATTCTTAAGTTGCAGTCCCGCTAAAAGCGGTCCACAGGACTTCGGGACCAAAAATAGTTTTCCTTCATTTTTTGCCAGTGAAAAGGGTTTAGTGTATACATATAAAAAAACAATTAATTATTTTCCAATTCCTTATTTTCCCTTTGCTACAAGCCGAAATCGAGTTTTGGCCCACCTGGGCTTGCCGACGGTGATCGCAAGGGTAAAATTCACCGATTTTGAGAAGCACGCTATTTCCATTTAAATAAAGCTCACGAAATTTTTCTTTCATGAGCATTATAAGGTACATTTACTACTTGACTGACGAAATATGGAAACTTTTCCGAAAATTCTAAGCTGATCAGCGAGGCTGGAAGACACCCTACTCTAAGGCCCTTATTCGCCTACTAAAATTTAGTCAAATTTGAGAGAAAAAATCTCAAAAGTTGGGTCTAAATCGAGGCTATAAAACACATCACAGTAAACTTCTTACCTTGATAAAGTGTTTTATAAGTTCAAACCGGTGGGTATCTCCGGGATTGCACGCAAGAACAGATTAAAATCTGTCACAATCAGCGTGCTTACATAGCTATCGCTCGTGTCAAAGCTTGCATAACCCTTGCACTCGATGAAAAAACTTCTTCTACCGTCCAGGTTCATTTTCTGACCTCCTGAATAGTGGAGAATAGCTCCCTTTAATACTTATGTTCACTATAGATCCAGTGCTGAGGTGAACGCTCCATTGGAGTTGATCAATCTTCAAGACTTGCGAGACTCCAAAGGTAAATTATGGACGTAACGTAATTAATCGTAGCCATCGTCCAACAAAGTTCGTTTGGTAAATCCTGCTGCAGAAGTATCGTTGTGAGAAGAAGAATATACAAAGGTTTCCATCTACCGTGTACTGGCAAAGGAATCCTGTGCTACCGGGAGCGAAGCGAGAGCTCCAAATATGAAAATATAATTACAAAAACAACAAACAATTCCGTTCAATCCTGTGAAGGGCAATCACCAAATGTATACGAGCGACACGCTTGAATGTAACTTTGAATGGGCTTTATACTTCACCATCGATGTTTCAGTGTCATTTCTTTGTCCTCCATAATAATAAATAAATAAAAAAATAATAAAGTTGACAAAGTTTGCGGGTGTCATAAATATGAATGCGCTCGATCCGTTGGAGTTTTGACAGTTTCCTCACAAGGTCACGCACGCTCAATGTCACGCTAGAACAGAAGGACCACATACAAATAGTGACTTTGTTAGAAATGTAAGAAACCTTTAAATCTGATGTCTATTAAATGTTGCGAGCAAAGCCAACATTTAAGTCCCAAATAAACTTGAAATTACTTCAGTTGTCTATGGTCGTCTATAATTTACGGCTGGAAATACATAATTAGTTTACTTTCCGCTAGCCGGATATTCCTCAATCACTCTTATTTTTTCCTCTTTTCGAATGAAGATGCACCGGGTAGGCTTAGTTGCGCTAATCAGGCCTCTCGAAAAGGGAAACAATATATATGAGCTAGTAGGCCGCTGTAGTAAAGTTCCTTTAATGCATATTTCGTGTCTGGAGAGTCAGTGTAAGGGCTTTTTGAAGAGAGATGTCCAGTAAGGGTCGTGCGAGGTAACCAAATCAAACAAAAAGATAGCCAAAATATGTCTGATAAGATTTTGCTTTAGCAAAACACGATTAGCATTGTAGAAGTGCTATGAGAGGCCAACATGGAAGGCACAGTAACGTCAGTAGAAATCAGGAAATGGCGCTGGCTTGGCCTCTCCTATCAGGAGGATAGACAAGCCTTAGAGTACCCCGCACAAGGAAAGAGTCTTCAGTAGCTGGAACGAGTGGGGAAATTCGCCCCATACTCTAAGGAGTTGGATGAAAAGAAATCCTAATGAAGGGAAATGAAAACAATGTTAGAACAGGGCGTGCCAACGGGAACTGTGAACAAAACATGGGTACGGAATTAAGAAACTAAAAAAAAATAAAAAATTACCGGATATGGGAACGTGAACAGGCTTTTATGTTGCCTTCCTGGTTACAGTCGGGGATTCCTGAATCAGAGCTTATGGTCAGAGCTTACCATTCAGAAACAAGGTTCTATGCTGCTGAATGAAGTTGATAGTTTTGCTTTTCTTGCCACGGTGCCTAAGGCGATAAAGCCGACCTGCATCGACACTTGTGGTTCCAATAGCGACCTACTATTTCAATGTCAAGAGCCAGGGTGTGTGTGTGTGAATTTTTGTCTCTAGAGGAACTTCATCTTCATCTCGGGCAACACAGCAAACCCGCAACATCAGAAAGCTTGTACGATGGACTTAGACGTGGCTGGGCATCAACGTTTTCGTCACTGAGTCTAGAATCAAGAACAACGTCCATGGCAAAAGAAGGGGCAAGTGAAGTCAGGGAGGAGTGTTCCAATATGGGTTGGGCGCTTCAGAAACCAAGAGGGGGTGGAACGAGGTTTGCGGAGAACGTAAAACAAGATTTGACGATGGTGAGAAAACTGGGCTAAAGGCTTTTTCAGTTCATTTTGCAAACAATCCGTCCAAGCTTACTCTGAGGCTGGAGATTCGATTATAATATGAACACAGTGCCAATATTATAACTCAAAAAAAAAAAAGAGAAAAAGAAATCAATGGGTTGCTTTATCAATTTCAATAACCTTGCTAAATCTTTTGATCTTTCGGGGTGTGGGGCTGACCCACTGGGGCCTGTTGTTTCCCAACCGAATTGGTCACGTTACAACTAGTGTGACATTCTGACAAATGGTGACAACGTGTTTTCAGAGTTTACGGATCGGGAAGTTCATGATTTGCGGTAACACTAGATTACGATGATATTAGAATAACAAGAATCGAATATGAAACAGAAGTAAAGCCCATTCGTCGTAAAAAAGTTCCACATGCATTTGGTGATTGCTCTATACAGTATTGAACAGAATTGTGTTGTTTTTGGAATTATATTTTCATATTTGGAGCTCTCGCTTCGCTCCCGGTAGCACAGGATTCATTTGCTAGTACACGGTAGATGGAAACCTTTATATAGTCTTCTTCTCACAACGATACTTCTGCAGTAGGATTTACCAAACGAACTATGTTGGACGAAGGCTACGACTAATTACGCCACGTCCACAATTTACCTTTGGAGTCTTGCAAGTCTTGAAGATTGATCAACTCCAACGGAGCGTTCACCTCAGCACTGGATCTATAGTGAACATAAGTATTAAAGGGAGCTATTTCCCACTATTCAGGAGGTCAGAAAATGAACCTGGACGGTAGAAGAAGTTTTTTCATCGAGTGCAAGGGTTATGCAAATAAGCTTTGACACGAGCGATAGTTATGTAAACACGCTGACTTTAACTGATTTTAATCTGTTCTCGCGTGCAATCCCAGGAGATACCCACCGGTTTGAAGTTATAAAACACTTTATCAAGGTACGAAATTTACTGTGATGTGTTTTATAGCCTCGATTTAGACCCAACTTTTGAGATTTTTTCTCTCAAATTTGACTAAATTTTAGTAGGCGAATAAGGGCCTTAGAGTAGGGTGTCTTCCAGCCTCGCTGATCAGCTTAGAATTTTCGGAAAAGTTTCCATATTTCGTCAGTCAAGGTAGTAAATGTACCTTATAATGCTCATGAAAGAAATAATTCGTGAGCTTCATTTTAATGGAAATAGCGCGCTTCTCAAAATCGGTGAATTTTACCCTTTTGATCACTGTCGGCAAGCCCAGGTGGGCCAAAACTCGATTTTGGCTTGTAGCAAAGGGAAAATAAGGAAATGGAAAATAATCAATGGTTTTTTTATATGTATACACTAAACCCTTTTCACTGGCAAAAAATGAAGGGAAACTATTTTTGGTCCCGAAGTCGAGTGGACCGCTTTTAGCGGGACTGCAACTTAATAATTCCAAAACTTTAAAATTTTCTTTTGCACACTGAACCGCTGTAGTAAAAACAACAAAAATAACACCTTTCATTTAAAAGTGTCCTTAATATAAGGAACTAGTAATTATAACAGTCAAGTTTGGTAGGTGCAGCACTTGAATAAAAAGCCACAAAGAATGCTTCCATTTTTATAGAAACCGTTTAATAAAGGAAAAAAGCAACTTTAGGATTACAGTCGTACAGCATGACAAATTTTATAGTTTTGAAAAATGTGGATTTTAAACTTAACCAAAACAACTTTTATTGTTTACTCTGCGACATGACTCTCACCTCGCCCGTGTATGTTGTTCTCAAGTGACTCTCGGTCGTTTGCAGTCTTAACAATCTTCGGAATCATATAAAACATTTGTCCTATTTCCTTCGTCGACTTGTTCATGAAGCGTTTGTGTTTCTTCGTCGGAATCCATCTCAATTCATTTTAAATTTACACCACAACAATTCCCCTACAAACCTTCATTATACCGGATCGATCTGACTAGTCTCCGACATATGCAGTACTTCAAAGACAGCGGTTATAGCTTGTCAGCGGATACTCTCTTGAAACATTGGACTGAACCAATCACATCGTTTTAACGTTTTACGTGCGTCAATCCCTGTGGTGCTCCCCGAAAAAAGGACCGCTCATTTCTGTTTGGCGCTCTATTTTGAGTTTGAACCGTTGGCCGGTTCATCGCTTGTTCGTTCAAGCTTCACGCTTTATTCAAAGTATTTCCACTCAGTACACTTAATTACTGGTCAAGATGGTTTATCTTGTGGTTCAGTGGGATCGTGAAGATAGTGTGTCAGCATTGTCAGGAAAGGACAGCTAGTATAGAACAGCAGCTACGACGATATCAAGCAAGGCATGTAGAAGTCCTGTTCGGTAAAAATTCAAGCATGCTATACAAAGCGATCGTCTTCATGGTATTTGGAAAGTGCACTTAAGATCTCAATATTCTGTTTAAACATTTCTAATGCGCTGTATTGTACTGTATTGTTTAACGGAGGGTCTAAAATACAGGTCGCTTTTCCAAAGGTCAGAGTACAGGTCACCATGAAACCGATAATATTATTATAAGTGAACAGCATTAAAAGTGTTTTCTAATCTTTAAACAAAATGCTCTATTAGATAGAGGAGAATCTGTGTGGTTTGGTAATTTATCGATGGAGCAGTGACCTGTACTCTTGACCAGTGTAGAATGTGACCTGAAGACCCGGCAATTGTTTTAAATGCGTCTTCTTTTTTACTTTAATTTGGATGTCACGACCGAACAAAAAATGGTTCCATTGAGATTAATTGAAGTTGTTAAAAGATGCCCAATTTCCTTTTGTGTTCTCACTCATTTTTCAGTAAGATGTTTCTTAAAGCAGCCCATTCCAAACAAATAAGTATTACAAAATTTTTTAAGTCAAATTTAATATGAACATAAAAATAGTTCACTTCTTTCTGTTTTCTCAGAACTATTCTTACTTTTGGGCAGTGAGGGATGTTCTGAAGTGTCTAGATTGAGCCTACATTTCTGATATGCTTAGCTATTTAACAGCAGCAGTGAAAATCTAGTTGGTTTTCTTATAAATTGAAGAAATTCCCAGCTATTCTCAGCTATACCTGGAAATATTCCTTATTTTTCTCACAGATTCCACGAAATTCCCAATTATTCCAAGAAATTCCCAATTCTTCCAAGAGATTCCCAATTATTCCAAGGAATTCCCAGAGTTATTTCGCAAGGGTGGATTTGAAGCCTCAATGCACAAACCAATAAAGGTTCTCATGAACGCGGTCGACAGCCGTGCAAAACACCAGCGGCGATTTGATGGTCAAGGCAATAAATTGTTTTGAAAGGTATCTCTAGTGATTTATTTTGCTTTTTTGAAGTCTTTTTGGTCTCAATTCGTCCCTGATCTTAATTAATTAAAGGTACGTACGTACTACACAGGTCCAAGTCGATCTGCAGTGTTGTGAAACGGTATTGCAACCTTTAACATCGCTAGAAAAAAGTTCCAGTTTAAGAGTTTAAATTGGATCGTCATTGCAGCTTTAAAGCAGCGACTTGCAGTGCTGCTTTACCGATGCTTTACCTTGGCAAAATTTTGCAGCGCTTTCGCAGAAAAGAACGCAAAAAGTAATTATAACGCCTCCTCCTACTAAAAAGATCAAAAGAATTGCAGAAAATTATGGACTAACTGACGTATACAGAAAACTCCACAATACTCTGATGAAGAAATGTGCCCGTTGATTTGCTTAATGTTTCCAGTTAAAGTAATTTTGAGCTGTTATTGCACGAACGCAAAAAAAAAAATAACATCTTCAGAATATAAGACATTATGCCAGTGAAATATATAGGTTCAGAAGTGAATAAAGAACAATTCTTACTTGAATTCTTCTTCGTCGTCTTTTCCGCCATCGCTGTCAGAGTGAAACGCGACATACCCTCTCTCTTTTTCCTTTTTACTTTCCCTGCGTTCGTGTGCGTCCTCTTCACGCTCAGACATTATTCCTTACCTTCCTGCTTACAATCAAAACAAAGGCCAATTCTCTTTCCCACAATTATCAACATGGATGCGATGGCAAGTCACAACAACATCCGCTAAACTCCGCCATATTGAATGCAAGACCTAGAGGCCAGTATTCCTCTAAACAAGAATTAGGCGAGGCAACTAAATGGTAATGTTGTCATGGCAACGACATTACTATGTTCTTACATGCGCGTTTTTTCCTTCACAAACCGATTGCTGCTGTTTTGGTTTACAATTCGTGTTTTGCACCATCGGTTTTCTGCTTTGCTGACGTAGAATATGTCAAAGATGGATAACAAGAACGATCTCAATCGTGTTGGGCTTTTTAGCGAGTTGGGCTACATTTCGATCGGTGATCTTTATAAAAGGCAAAGTACTGGTGAGTATAGAAAATGTTTTGATGTTGACATTCATTTGGAACTTTGTTTTTTAAAACTGAATATATCAAAAAGTGAAAGATCATTTGCTTGCTATATACGATAAGTTAAATAATTACTAGTTTTTTTTTCACTTTGCAGATTTCAATGTGCCAGCGCATAAAGGTAAACAGATGCTTCCTGGTGGCAGCAAAACAAGATCTGCTCTTCAGTCTGGTTACTTTGATCAGAAATTCAACAGAATCATGGAAGGAGAAGCATTCAGCGATCCTGTCAAAAGGCGACGCCAGCACAAGCTGAAGATGGGGAAATTGAATATTGGGAAAGCTTTTGTGCCCAGTAACGGAGAAAAGTTTCCGTAAGTTCTTATGATTAAAACTCTGTACGGACATAGCACTGCATAGCAAGTTATCGACCCCATCGCCTGAAAAAGACTAGCAGTAAACAGTCGAAACGTCGCGACCACCACCCAAGTGACTACGTCGTGAGACCATAGAACCAATTTATATTATCACTGAAGTTACCACGATGAATAGCAATCTTTTCCATAACACAAGTTATTTTTTTTTAAATTATTTTGTTATCATGAATACCAGAAGCCTTTTCGGAATACCAGCCTTTAAGGACCTTGATTTATTAGTACCCAGCCAACTGGAGACTATCTGGAGTATTCCCCCATTTATATCACATACTGTCTCAACATACCTGTACATTGTCTGGATTCAAGTTTCTGATTTTATTTTGATCATTTTCTTAATGCTATACCCCCGATTATATCAACCTGTTTTTAATTAGGTCTGGAGCAGGAAATCACTATGGAACTTTCAGTGGGCCAATTGAAGCTTTTAGTCCAGTGGGAAAAGGGAAGCAAGGACACACCTCACCTGGAAAGAACTTCTTGACAAATCCACCTAAAAAGGGTACAGGGTATGGCTATCTGCATGTGACCATTGGCGCCCCACCCAAATACATGTCAGACACTTATGACAGGGCTAGAGAGCTACGACAGGTAAACTTTATTTTCACAATGCATATAAGCTCTCTCACAAAAATTTAAAGCAATATCTCAGTAGCTTGATAATAGAATTTGAAAATGTGATGCTCAGATATTATTTTGCAAATTACGTGATTGCAGTTACTTATATAGTGATGTAATAAGTGTAGTGTAAGCACTGTAGAATGTGAATGATTTTGTAGGGCAGTAAACGTTCAAAAAAGCATCTATACTGCTGTTCAGAATCTAGCTTGTCTATATCAATATTAGTATCACCCAGCTAGTGGACTAATGCAAATGCCGCAATCTGATTGGCTACGCTACTAGAGGTCTATTAGTGATAGTCCTCGAGTAGCGAAATTCGTGGCGCTTTCTTTTGTTTTATTCCCAAATAAATCTTTCTTCAACTTGCATTTGCTAACTTTATTATTGCTTTTTCTGTCCGACTAGTTGGGTGATACTAAAACAATTAGACCCTTCGCCCTCAAGGGCTACAGGTCTAATTGTTAATTATTCCATTTAAATTGTGGTATATATGCAAGCATGACCATTTGTGCAGTACAGTATTAAATTTTTCTAGGCACAAAAGATTGATATCCTTTTTATCAATACAGGCAGTCAATAATTTCACTGAAACCTATATTATAATCATGATATTACACAGAAAGAGATGGAGGGAAGTCTTAAAGCAAGGAAAGGAGGACCATACAAGCTGAATCTTCATCCTAAACCCTATTTTGATGGAAATCCATACAAATCTGACAGACGTATGTAACATTTCCTTGCTTAGCTGACCAAGACGAGAACCTCATAGAGTATAGGTATAAAGGGATAAGCATAAGTGCATGTGGAAAATCTAAAGGCACACAGTTACCCACAGGGCTAGAAGTAAAATTTAATGGTCTGAGGACCAATAACTAAAATTAGCCAATCAGATTCTTTCATTTCTGGTCACAAGAGGGCAACAGGCATCATAACGTCCTTGTATAAGACCAGGTATTTTCTACAAAAACCCTCACCCAATCATGGACAGCATGAGTAATTACAAAATTGCCTTTTGATACAAACAGACCTTCTCCTATCCACCCTTACAACTGTGAGAGGCTATCAATTCAACAAAAGAAACAGAAAGCCTTATTGATGTATAAAACAATTAATGGTCTTGTCCCGGATTATCTTTAATGTCTTTTTGCCGTATTACTCTAACTACAACCTAAGAAAGCTAGCTTTTCCAAAACCAAGAACTAACTATTTGAAATGAAGCCTCTCCTATAGTGGGTCCATGATCCACATCATGGCATAACTTGTTCAATAGCTTAGAAAGTGCCGGATCTGTTGTGCAATTCAGGTGAATTCTGAAGGTGTCTGACATGTTGGATTCCCACATGGCAATCATGTAAAGCAGTTGTAAAATCAATAGTCTTTGCTTTTAACTTGTAATGATCAACTGATGATTTTCCGTGTTTCAATATAAAGCTTACATACATACATACATACATACACACATACACACATACACGCACACACGCACACACGCACACACGCATACACGCATACACACATACACACATACATACATACATACATACATACATACATACATGAACTATTTCTTTGGGCAATAGTCATTGAAAAACTCCTGAATGGATAACTACCTGTAACACAGGAATACCCTGTTTCAATCTCAAAATAATAATGCCAAATATTTATTTTTGGGGTGCCATTTGTCAGTAAACAAATGTATGTGCAAATGCAGTTTCTAGCTATGTAATAAATATCTCATGAACCAAGTTTATTTGGCACCATATGATACTGGTAGAAAATAGCCCCTCTGTCTCTTTTGTAAGACTAAGAGCAAGTGCTTGATGAGAATTCCTATCTGTTGACTCTACAATGTTAAATTACTGACAGTACAGTAAATGACTCAAGAATTGGTTTGAGTGACTCAGTTTACTGAGAAATGAGTCAACCTTTTGGTTCTATTATAGCCCTTCCACCACTCAAAGAAACCAGAAAGCCACCAGAGGGACTGAAGCCTTTCAAACCCAGCTCGCCACCTAAAGAGGTACCCTACTGTAATATATTACGTTAGTCATCTTACGAACTGAACTGATCACAAGAAATGATGTGGGCTCTCAACTGTGAGCTAGGGCTGACAAGCTTGTGGAATGGTAAATGAATGAGAGAATTCTTTAACTTCAAATTGTCATAAATACATACATAATAGTTATTGAAGGGTTTTGTTTGAAACCATGCTAAATACTAAATCAAATTGAGCAAAAAATCCTGTATGCCCTAAATAGGTTGATTTGCGACAAGAAAAAACTACTTTTGATCAATGAAACACAAAGCATAGTTTTCTAGTGAACACTTCACAAATATTGCAGTAATTAATGCGCGACATTGCCTGGGTAAGGGCGCATTTCTTTAAGATTTTTGTTGATTTACAGAATCTGATGTTAATAATATTTTACCTTGTGTTCTCCAGATTGGTGGTATGAAGGCTGGGTGCTTCGACAATTATCCATCTCATTCCAATGACCCTTACATTGTAAAGAAACCAAAAGGAAGCGATGGTGGAGATAAGAAGATCTTCAGACCATCTCAGGGCCCAAAATCAACCCCAATGAGATCAATTATAAATCAAAATGTAGCAAAAAGGATTAACAATTTGAACTTTCGACAACCAATAGTAGCTTCAATCTGATCATTTATGTGGCTTAATTGAAGCATAAACTAACAAGTCAATTTTTGACAAAAACTGTAACTGTTATTATGTAGTAAAATGTACTGAGAAATTATTTGTCTGTCAAGTAACTGTCAATAATCCACGCAATAAATTTTAACTTTAATAATGCATTTATAGATTATAGAATGGCACAATAATATTTCAGTTTCTGTATGCTGTGACACCCAATACACTATTTACAAAGCATTGCAAATGGGACCAATATTTCGTTCATCATTCTTGGACAGTATTAATAAAAGCTATTGTTAGGAATTTCAAGTACAGTTAGCTTGGTACCATTCATGTATATTTACACTGTAGTAGTCAGAGGCCTGTAAAAAGGCTCAGTTTTAAATGTGCTTCTCTAATCCTACTGTAACTCCACAATAAATCATATCTTACTGGTTATAACTGCAACATTGTACACATATATTTTTACTTGATACAAAGCAAGTTTGATTTATTTTTTTTTCTGTTTTGAGGATGGCCAACAACTGAAGCAAACTTAGTGCTTCCAAGCTGGCTGTATGAAACACATTCAACATTCACTTTTAAGTACAATAATAATAATAATAGATAAATAATAAATACTACAAAAAAAATGAATTTTCACATACCCTTAATACTGTTAACCCTGTGTGGAAGATGGAACTAATCACCTCAGTAGGATAACTACATTTACCTGGGGTTACATTACTTCTGCAAAGCAGCTTATAGTGACTGGTTACCAGTATGCTTAATATACATTTGGATATTAAGTTTTGAAAACCCATGGAAGTTTGAGATTTTAAGATGAATACATGTGCAGTAAGCACACCATTTCTATGGTTACTGGTATTTACAGCCCTGGAATCTTGATGTCAAAATGCCAATCAGTTAGCAACATTTGCCATGTAATAAAATATGAGTGTATAATAATTTTTTGCTATTCTTCAAATGCTCTTTATTTAGTCCTGCTTCTCTCGCCTAAACCAAACTAAAACTCTATCCCACTGAATGCCTTGAATTTTGTCCCATACAACCTGACCATAACTTGACTTTGCAAACATTGTGCAACCAAATACTACCAGGAAGAGTACTGAGAACAGCAAGTAGTTGTCTCTCTCTTCTGTCAGTGCACTTGACAATGGACCTTCTATATCCTCCTCTGAGACCTCAACACTATAGTTTCCTTCAATACCTTAACAATGAGATAAAAACACAATCATAAGAAAGGAAATAAACTCAAAATCTTACTTAAATCTTAAAGTCCTCTTCAATTGCTGCTGTGAGATCTTGCACAAAAATTTAAATGGCAAAGATTATGAACATTACTGTTATATATACACAACATGAACGCCATGTTGAGTCTCAGACCGCGTGGTTTAATGTCAACAATCATAATGGCCAGCGGTATGCCATACATAACATCCCCCCTTTCCAATACAATAACAACAAAATAACAGAAAATCAAAATAAAAGAAATGTCTTAATGTTAAACAAATAGTGTCTATTATTGTTCATTTTGAACAACTGTCCACAGTTCCAAAGCAACTTCGTTACAAGTTTAGTCTGCTTGGCTTTTTAACTCGTCTGCCACTTCGAGTTGTGTACGGGGTTGAATCCTTGTTTTCTGCTATGTCGGATGGAGGTGGAAGAGCTATGACAGGCGGAGATGGAGGTGGAGCTGCTGTAGGATCTGGGTGGTGATCTTGTGCTGGGTGCTCCATTTGTGTATCTGCTTGGAATGTAGGTACTGTGCATGGGTTGCCTGAGTGAGGTTCGGGCTGCTGGACAGAGTTTGGATGACACTTCTGATATTCTGCATGAGACTTTGCTGAGTCAATTCTCAGGGCCACTCTATTTCGTCTGATCCTTCTACCACCTACATCCACCACATATGACCTCGGCAAGGCATGTTTCTGCACTACTGTCGCTGCTCTCCATTCCTTTGACCCAGGCTCGGGTTTTATTCTAACAGGATCACCAGGTTTCAGCGGAGGTAGGTCTTTATTGCAACGGCGGTCATAAAAGTACTTTTGCTGTTCCTTGCCATGCTTCATTCTTGCCTTTACCTCTTTGATGTTGTACGTTTCAGGTTCTAGTAGACCACGTGCTATTGGTAGTGTTGTTCTTAGTCGGCGTCCCATGGACAGCTGAGATGGAGAAAGGTCAATCCCAGGAATTGGAGTGGCTCTGTATTCCAGGAGTGCTTTATTCTTGTCTCTGTTTTTTCTCCATAGCGACTTGACCGTCTTTACTGCTGCTTCAGCTTCTCCATTTGCACGGGGGTGCTTTGGACTCACTAAGACATGTTCAACGCTGTAGCTTTGGGCAAAGGTTTCAAATTCTTTGCTTGTGTATTGGACGCCGCAGTCAGTGACTAGCTTAGCTGGAATGCCATGTCGACTGAAATGTTCTTTCAGGGCTTCAATGGTCTCCTGGGATGTGAGGTCTTTTAGCTTGGTCACCTCAATGTATTTGGAGAAGTAATCAACTAGTACCAGGTAATGTCCACCTTCAAAGGCGAATATGTCAGATGCGGCTGTTGCCCAAGGTAGATCTGGGACAGGACTTGGTATCAGTGGTTCCTTTGGCTGCGCAGGGGCATAATTATGGCACAGGCTGCAATCCTTGACTTTCTCTTCGATCTGTGCGCTCATCGCAGGCCAGTAAAGCGCTTCTCTGGCTCTTTGTTTGCACTTTACGATTCCAAGGTGCGTTCCATGTATTAGCTCAAGCATGGCTGGTCTCATAGATGGGGGTACTACAATCCTCATTCCTCGATAGATCACGCCATCAAGTACTGCAAGCTCATCCCGTGTGTCCCAGTACTGTCTGATGCTATGCGGGACTTGCTGCTTTGTTTCTGGCCACCCAGCTTGAATAATAGTATACAGCTCATTGAGCTCATTAGCTGTGTTCTGTTGGAGTTCTGCATACTTTGGTTCTGAGATTGAGATTCTTTCCAACATGTTCACTTGTATCTCCTCTTCTTCCGGTGGCACTTCATTTAGACATGCCCGGCTGAGAGTATCCGCGAGGACTTGCTTCTTGCCTGGGAGATAATCAACTTTAAGGTCGTAGCCACTCACTTTTAGCATCATTGCCTGCAATCTTAATGGCGCTGTTGCCATGGGCTTGCGGAGTATCGTCTCTAGGGGCTTATGGTCGGTCTGGACCAGAGTTGTTTTTCCCAGAATGTACCCTCGGAATTTCTGTGTACTGAACACGATTGCTTGCATTTCCTTCTCTATTGGTGCCCAGGAAAGCTCAGATTTTCGGAGTTTACGGGACGCATAGGCTATCGGCCTTCCCTCTTGCAGTAGGACAGCACCCACAGCACTCTTGCTGGCATCACATTGTATTGTCACATCTTTTCTGACATCGTAGTAAGCTAACACTGGAGCTTCACAGCACATATCCTTAAGCTTCTGGAAGGCATCTGCTTGGGGCTTGTCCCAGTGGAAGAGTACATCTTTGCTGGTGAGCTCCCTTAGTGGTGTTTCAACCTCTGCTAACATCGGAAGGAACTTGGCTAGATACTGAATAGATCCCAGGAAACGACGCACATCTTCTTTGGTTTCAGGAGCTGGCATATCCCTCATGGCTCTAACTTTTTCTGGGTCTGGTTTGAGCCCTGCTGCTGAGATGATGTGTCCTACATATTGGACTTGCTGCTTTCGCACTTTGACTTTTTCAAAGTTTAGTTTGAGGTTGTAGCGTTTGGCACGGTGGAGCACTGCCTCTAGGACTGAATCATGGTGGGCGATGTCACGTCCTGCAATCAGTATGTCATCCATAATGGGGTATGCATGGTCAATGCCCTCCAGCATCTCATCCATTGCTCTTTGGTACATTTCTGGAGCCGATTTTATTCCAAAAGGCAGTTTTAACCATCTGTATCTGCCTATTGGAGTGTTCATGGTTGTCAGCAAACTGGACTCATAGTCAAGTTTCATTTGGAGATAGCCACTCTTAGCATCAAGGACTGTAAACACTTTTGCGTCCGGTATCTTGGCTGCAATTTCTTCCACAATGGGGATTGGATAGTGTTCCCGTTTCACTGCTTTGTTGAGGTCACCCGGGTCCAGGCATATCCTGATCTTCTCACCTCGAGTTGAAACTACCATAGAGTTAACCCAGTCAGTGGGCTGTGTAACTTTGGCTAGATGTCCTTCTCGTTCCATTTCCTTGAGCTTGGCTACAATCTTTGGAAGGAGTGCTGCCGGTTGTCTGCGAGGACCATGAACTACAGGTGTTGCTGTGGGGTCAATCTTGATAGAGTAGGTTCCAGGCATAGCTCCAGATGCACTTTGAAGATCCGGATGCTGGTTAAGCAGTTCCTTAAGGTTTGGATCAACATGTACTTTGTGTACTCGATGGACTAAGTTAAGGCCTTGACAAACTTTGCCTGACAATATTGGTTTCTGCTTACTCTCTATGACATAGAAGTTCACATTTAACTCGTTGCCTTTGAATCTTACGGGAAGGGTGACGTAGCCTTTTGGTGTGATTCGGTGTTGGCTGTACGACACTAGGGTCTTCTTTGTTTGCTTGATCTGGGCACCTGGAGCTACTTGCTTGAGCTGAGCTGTGTTAATTACACTCGCATAGGCACCGGTGTCAAGCTGACAGTGTAGGGAACTGTTACCTACTTCTACAACCTCCCACCATTCATCATTTTCACGGGGGCTCTGCTTATCATTGATGCTTTTCATCTCCAGACTTGTTACGTGTAACAACTGCACATCACTGTCAGGGCCTTCTTCATCACTGGAATAATCTTCGCTTGGATAGTGCATTTCATTCAACAGGTTGACATTTCTTGTCTTGCTTCTGCATACTTGGGCAAAATGTCCAATTTTCTTGCACCTCTTGCATGATTCATTTTTAGCTGGACATTTGTCTTGTGGCTTGTAAACATTGTATCCACATCTACCGCACTTTTGAACTTGCTCCTTGTTCTCTTTCGGTGTCTTCTGTTTCCCGCGCGTTTTGAACCTCTTGGTTGAGCTATCCTTCCATGCAAGTTTGTTGACCTCCACTTTTGGGTCTTCGCCAGACATCACTTGCATTCCATCTTTGGTCGCTTCGAACATCCGACCGATGTCAATTGCCATCTCCAAGGTAAGGTTTTTACTTTTCTCCAAGCAGCGTTGCCGTACTCGTTCGTCTAGTGATTTGCACGCAATGGCGTTCCGAATTAATTTATTCGTTTCTGTCATATCCAAGCCTCGGGCCAGCAGTTTCAGATCAGTGACGAAAGAGTCAAATGTTTCTTCTTGTAACTGGCGTCTTCGATCAAATTTAACTGCCGCCATAATAGGGTTCTTCTTGGCTTCGAGGTGAGATTTGAACTTTCCGACGACTCTCGCGAGTATGTCTTTTTCACTTACATTTTGAGCGGATTCTCCGGATCCAATTTGCACAATTTCCCACTGGAAGGTGAGGTAGATTTCCCGGCCTTTATCGCCGACGAAGCTCATCAAGTTGCATACTTTCTCCTTTTCGGTGCATTTGCTGAGCGGTCCTCCGAACGTGAATTCGCAATGTTGATAAAACCTTTCCCACTCTTTACTCAGGTCCGAAGCGTCCCAGTTCATTCTTGGCCAGTTGAACGACGAATTTGTGTAACCTTCTGCCATTTCTTAAGGCTTTCTTCTAGTCGGTGGCGCTCGAAATCCCACTATATTGACACCATGTTATATATACACAACATGAACGCCATGTTAAGTCTCAGACCGCGTGGTTTAATGTCAACAATCATAATGGCCAGCGGTATGCCATACATAACAATTACAGAACAACTTCATTTACAAGTACATCATTCTGTTTCAGTTGTCAGTTAAGTATTATTGCACATAGTTTCACGACAATCACCCTTTCTTCTGTTTTGGTATATTTGGTTTTCATATTATTATAACGTTAAATAAATATGTGTTTAAAAGAGAATCCATTTGTGCTCACCTGTGTTGTTAGTGAGAAAATTCCTGAGGTCATCGAGATTGTTGGAGTTATTAAACTTCAAGACAGGTTTTCCAGAATGGAATAACAATATTGTCGGCACAGCAACAACACCAAATCGGGTGTTCAAACTAGATTGAAATTTTGAAAAATTCAGCCATAAGTTTCTTTCCCCAAAAGGAAAATGGAAAGCATGGTTTACAGCTATCCCCTGGAGGGCAGCGAGAAATGCTGCCGGTTATTGTTCTTTCTTTGACCAAAACTCCTTTGTACTATTCACATCATAGGAGGTAAATACTTGAATGTTGCAAGATAGTGAAGCAATCAGATTATTGAAAATGCTACGGTTGCTGAGATGGTATATACTAACTTCTATTTTCCACCAACCTTGGGGGGATGATTTTCTGCTTTTTAATGATACCAACAGCAGTTGGGTACCAAACTAGTCCCCAGTGGCTGCAAGCTTAAGAGTACATTATAGCACTGTTGTTGCATGCAAGTGTTCATAACAATGGTAAATTTAATTACAACAGATAACTCAGTTTATAAAAGAAAGTCATTGTGTAATGCTTAGTAATGCATGCAGTATTATTAGATATAATTTGAGGTATATCAACTACTGATTATGGAATGATTTCCGCACAGGTCCCTACTTCATTATGCATTCTGTAACTATACTGTTTCATTCTTTAAATACAAGAAATATTTGCACATGCATTACACCAGACAAGACAGCTTCAGCATGCATAATGAAGCAGGGACCTGTGCGGAAATCATTCC
Source organism: Ricordea florida (assembly GCA_949710005.1). Classification (NCBI taxonomy): domain Eukaryota; kingdom Metazoa; phylum Cnidaria; class Anthozoa; order Corallimorpharia; family Ricordeidae; genus Ricordea; species Ricordea florida. Next base: position 22,737,486 of record OX453276.1, on the reverse strand, counting down.
CTGATTATTCATAATGTGTATGTGAAGTTAAAGAGTAGAAAAAAGGGTCCCTAGCCTATGGACATAATGTAACGAGACAGCTTGCCTGGTAATTAATTTTGTTCCAGTTTAAGAACCAATTACAAATGTCAACACTCTTAACACAACAGACGGTAGTGACAAATGAAATCTTACCTGTGGTGTTTATAGGCATCAATTGCCAAAACAGGAAGATTACTAAACATTCTGCCAAGAGCATTATAAAGCGGGGCCAACTTTGCACAAAACGGACAATATCGAGTATAGAATAACACAACGGCACAAGCATCACTTTCATTGTCTGTTGTGGTGTTGACCAACTGGAGCAGCTCCTCAATGTTAACAATGAGTGTTTTATTAAGGGATGTGTTTTCATCAGAACTGTTTCCACGTCGACAGAACCACTTTGGTAAACCACTTGCGGTTGAGTTCAACTCTGTAGCATTTTCTGCCACATTCGTTTCCTCTGTGGTATTAACTCCTTTTAGTGTACTCTTTGTTTTATTTTCTTCTAGGATATTGCCTTCCGTGTCATTCTGCTTAATTTGTGCCGGCGTTCTTGGATCCATCTGCATAACATTGCCGAGTCTTTCTGTGTTACTCTCGTCTGGCAAAGCTTCTGCACTCACGCTGTTTGGGTCGAGACCATCAATCTGGCTTTTATCTGATCCTTCGTCATGCGGTTTAGAGTCATTGCTGCCAACTTGGTCACCAACTTCGTCATCTGACACAAAAATTCATCAAGCAAAACGTTACTGTTTAAAATTAACCACCCCACGAGGAAATAACTGTTTCGAAATTGCACACTTCAACCTTTACCAATAGCTCCTTCTGAAAAATTGGCGACATCCTCCTGAGCCAACGAACTATGAACGGTAAAGACCAGAAATATCCAACATAACAAAGATCCAATTCTGTCCGACATATTGTTTCTCCTGCCCGAAGCATGGCACGTGCGATACTCAACTGACCGCGGCTCAAGTTTTCCATATTTTCCCAAGGAAACAAAGCTAAATATTAATCGGTTGAACACAAATTCCAACGGTTGAACACAATTTCCAAAAAAAAATCCAAACTTCAACGGCTTATATATGTTACGGAAAGAAATTCATGGTGACTTTGATTAAATGCGTATAAAGCGTTCTCCCAGACAGTTACATTGGGGACGGGGACTCGGACCGGTTAATGTTGATGGCGTTTGTTGTTTTTTTACTCGAATGGCGTTAAAAAAGCAAACTCAATACCGAATATCTCGTGGTCAATCGAAAAAAAAAAGAGAAAAGAAAAAAATTACGTATAACAACCAAAACGATTAAGCAACAGCCCCTTGAGAGATTCGAACTCTCGACCCCTGGTTTACAAGACCAGTGCTCTAACCACTGAGCTAAAGAGGCTTGCTATCATGAAATGGAAAAATTTAAATATATATATTTCTAATAAGCTTGCATATTGTATGCAAATTAGATTTTGCTCAGTCTGGTTTTGTTACGGAAATTCTATTACGGAGGAGAATAGTTACAAATCTCGTTCCAAATTGCACTGATTCTTCTTCACCTTTCATCACACGTAGTAGTAGGAATATGGGCGTTCTGGCGCAATCAGGCAAAACATCCATTCTCCGTCTCTAAAATCCTCGTCCGCCCGTTTTCGTGCGTTCCCTACTTTAGAATGTGCTGAGTGCGCTGAAGAGATCGCCAAACCATTCATTTTCCCCCATCGTACGGTCCTCCCCGCGCGTTCTAAGGCTACATTCGTTCCGAATGCGTTGAAAGGGTTTCCTATCGCGAGGGTGGAAGTGATAGGAAGGTTGCGTGAGAGGGGTAGGGTAGGGAAATTAATACCAATCACTAGAGAAAAAATATAGAGTGAAAATCTCTTAATTAAGGTTACTTCCCACCTTCAGAGGCCAAAAAATCGTTTATTCTTTTATTTGACAAAATTTAAGTTAGTCATTTTAAGTAGTGTTTAAATATGGGCGGCCGTCACCACCAAAATTATTACAAGATCATTAAACGGCAAAGAAGAAAGACAAATGGTTTAGTGATGGTTTGCGTAATGGAATAAATGATTGAGAAATGATACTGTCTAGATACAAATAGTTAGGTGTTCTTTAGACTTGCTCCAAGTCGACCTCTCGCAACCGTGTTGAGCGTGAGCGCGCAAGGTCGCGAAGCGACCGAGCGAGCGACGCAGTCGCGAGCGAGGTCGACTTGTTTCGCCTGAATAGATTTGAATCACATTATAAATTCACGCGCGAAAAATGATTGACATATGCTTTGACGGGAGAGGTGTCAAATAACTTCAAAGTGGTATCACACGTGCCGCGGTCTTCGGGTGCAACAATAAAAAGCTGTCACTGGGCGAATGGCAGTGGCGGGTTCTACTCCCACCAAGTCATTTTGTCGACTGTTTCTTAGCCCAAATTCGAAGAACTCTGTTTGTTTACAGTGTGGCAACCAGATTGACAACGCAGATAAGCGAAGGAAGCTTTTTGACGGTGGAGAGAAGACACAGTTCTGCAAAAACCTTGACCTAGGATCTTCGCTCTCAGTTCACCACACTCGGATGATATTTCGTACTTTTCAAACATCATCTGCCGTTCGTGTTCAGACAAGAACATAACACTTTTTAAAAAAGTAGAAAATGCTGGCAGAGTACTAACTGACCCTAACTGATACCCAAAATCGCTTGTCAAAAAGACGCAGAGCATAAACCTCTAGGAGCGTTAAAGAAATCTCACTGCCGTAGCGTAGAGATAAACAAACTGGAACTTAGAGAACTTGCGCGAAAGTATTCTTAAGAAAACCTTATTGAGCAAATGGTATTTAATACAGGATCAACCTTTACTGAGTGAGATATACAAAGAGAAAAATCGCTCAAAGACATACTCGTGAGATTCAAACTCTAAAGGCAAAGAAACCACACTTGCGAACAGCGGGTGTCGGCCTGTCAGAACTATTTTTAAGTCTGTCATGACGTCACCGGTAGAATTTTCGACCGGTGAATTTGGCGCCAAACAGGTATGAAAAGTCCTTTTAAAAGGCCCAACCAACCAGAAAAAAAAGTTAAAAGGACTTTGAGAAAGTCTAGGTGTTCTTGTGCCAAATGGTTTACTCAAACAATGAATGATTTAGACAATTTAGAAATGGTTTAGTCACCGATATTAAAATGGAACAAACAAATAAGAATCAGTTTATTTTAACAAGAATCCATCTGACTACGATACGTAGAATGATCAAGTCTAAACACAAACGGTCAAGTGCTCTGTCTTAAAATGGTGTAATTAATGGATGGAAGGTTGAAGTATTCTACATATTATTTAATTCATCGACAAATGGTTCAACTCACCGACAAATGGTTCAGTGTATTGTCAACTGATTTACCGCAGAGACAAAGAGTGTAATAGCCGGGCGATTGATTCAATGCGAAATCAAATCATTCGTGCAAATTGCAAATAGCTTAACCTAATGTTGAACTGGCCAGTCATAGAGGGAATGGTACACCGTAATTTGAAATGATTTAACGAAATTAAAGGTGATTTAGCGTGACACGAAACGAAACACCGTACCTTACGCGCTAGTCTCCTCCGCAGCCGTTATTAGGATCGTCACGCAACGATCCTAATAACGGCTGCGGAGGAGACTACTTACGCGCCGAACCGCAAAAAATACAAGAGTGAAATGGATCAGTCAATGTGGGGTCTGACGTCAAGGCGTTACGTACTACCATCCAATTTGGCGCCAAATTGGAAGAGTGAAGAATCGCGGCAACGGTCACACCGACTCAGTGAGCTTGATCTATCTCGTTCCTTTGAACTCTGGTAAGTTTGCTTTGTTCGAGTTCCTTTTTGCAATTCATTTCTGTCCAGAAGACATATCTTTCCGAATAGTAGAGGAGACTAGAAATTAACTGAAATATTTCTGAGATAGGACAGGATATTATATATTATAAAAATCTCAAAAAGCGCCCGAGTTATTTAGAAAAAACGTATTTTCAAATAAAGTTAATAAACTAAGAAGGTGTCATAATCTTGTCAAAGGGCGAGACCCCTGTGGCAATTTTCGCGGCAAACGCTTATCGCTCGTATTTCATGTTACTTGCATATTTTTTATTTACATCACGTACTTGACAAATCCTATCGACAAAATTCCCTAGTGGAAGCTAAGCACTTCACGCCAACTCTGATGGAAAAATCAAAAGCAGAAAAAAAGTCCGTGGGTAAAGAAAACGAAAAAAACCGGCCCAAAGGGGAAAGAAAAAAACCTTGCCGACAGCGACAACGGCTCTTGGTTTGAGCAAACGCCTTCGAAAATCTCGGCATCTGCTGAAGATCCTGAGCGTTCGAATATCCTTGGAGCAATTAGCTTAAAAATCAAAGTCAACGCCAGTGCAGGTTGCGAACAAGATTCTTCGTCGGAATCTGACGAAAGCGATGAAGAAAAAGAAGAATGCGAAACTAAAGGCCCCAAACACTGGAGCATTGTCGATAGAGATGAGCTCAATCAACAGCTTGCTGACAGAGTCAATTGCAGCTTTTGTCTCTTCGTACCCGTTCCACGCTAGCATCCAGGTTTCGTTCAAAGAAGTCGCCGTCAAACCTAAATTTGTCATACATAAGGTTAAAACAAGGTTTCCTTTCATTATGCATTTGCTCGCCTTGATATAAAAACATAACCAATCACCTCGAAGCGTAATTTTCAAATCATTAAATCATGAAACCTATCCAAGGGAACTCATTTCAGCAGTAAGGGTATTTCTTAGGCTGTCCATCGATTCGTTAACGTGTTGTTTTTCAATGGCACGTTTTCCGACTTGAACCTTTTCGGCGCGGGTTTTGCCTTTGCCTTTGGCGTCTTTGCCCATTAAATCGCGTCGTCGTCCTGAATTGAACTCCACTGAACGAGATAAAAAATGTGTTGCAATGCGATGCTTTTCCCGGGGAAATGTTGATCTATTGTCCTAAACGGTAGGAGGTCCCGCTGTTCCATTGGTTTGCGGTTTTATCAGGCGAGATAATCTCCTGGCGTGCTGTGAGTTGTTTACGAACCTTTACGGGCTAAAATCTGGCATTTGATTTTGGGGGAATACATCCACTTTGAGCGAATTTACAGGGTATGTAGATTTGACGGATTGCCGTGAAATTTCGCCAGAACATTCCAGAGATAATGACAAACCAAAGTGTGTCGGGAAATTTTGATATTTAATATATTTTTCCCGTGGCGTCCATTTACGCAACACGTCTCGCATATTTTTAGCTACTCCAACTTTAGATGTGGATATCTAAACAACCAATCAAAATATCGAAAAAGCCCGACACACTTTTGTTGATTGATGCCTTGTGAATAAGATTGTGCAGCCATTTTGCTCGTACTACGGAATCCGATACCCGATAAATTCAATAGAAGAACACTCGGTCGTTTCACGCCTTACCTCCTTCAGACACTTCCTAAAAGAAAACATTGCTAAAATTGTATTTTCATCGAAAACTACAATTATCAAGCTTTCTTATGATATGTGGTTTGTTAGGGATTTATTGAAACTTGCGCGCGTGCGATTTTTTTCCCGAAGGGCACCCGCGAAGGTGGGAAGTAACCTTAAATTTTTGGTAGAATAAAGTAAAGGTATGAAGAAATCATATAAGTGTGTTCACGACATCAGGAAATATCAATGCAGAGTCTGTTGTGGATCAGCTTTTTGCTCTCATGATATTATAAAATTTCTTTGCAGGGAATGTGGTAGTGGGAAAGCTTATTGCATGCATGACAAGTTAATTCATCCCTGTAGAGAATGTGGGGATGGAAGAGCATATTGTAAACACGACAAGCGGAAAGATGCATGTAGGATTTGCAAAGAAGAAAAGAAACGTGCAAAAATGGTTAACGAATCATCTTAAAGGCAAGGAGCATCCAAATAGAGCATGAACGTTTTTGGCAATATTGCGAGATCTCTCCGGAGAAAATAGTACCAAGACAAGTTAAAGATGCGGCTGCCAATTTAGTTCGACAAATATCAGAATCTGGTGCGAGATTGGTGAGATATATACAAGCTATGATCAGAAGACGATTGACTCGAGAGGTTGAAGAAATAACGGAGACAATACCCAAGGCGCCACCACCACCACCGATACCGCCACCAAGAAAAGAAACGAAGATCGAAGGATAAATGGGTGTTTGATCGTGTTGACTCCTTTAAAATTAATATAGACCCTTTCGAGCCCTTACGCGGCAGCTTATATTTGTCATTATCGGAAGAACTAGGCCACAAAAAGGCGATAGTAAACCCCAAAAATGAATATGATCATGAGTGTTTCAAATGGGCTATAACTGCAGCTGTTTTCCCTAGGGAGAAGGATCCTCAAAGGGTCAAAGATCAGAGTAGATCCAATTCAGAAAAATTCGACTGGACTGGCATTGAGTTCCCCACCTCTCTACAGCAGATTGACAAATTTGAAAGGAATAATCCTGAATATGCGATCAATTTTTTCGCTTATAATGATGAGGTTAAGCTGGAGAGTAGATACATCTTCCCCGGCATTGAGAGACAGTAAAAAGGCGTATTGCGAAAATGTACGCAATATCGACTTGCTTCTCATATCGAATGAAGAGACGAGCCATTACTGTTGGATCAAAAACTTCAATAGGCTGATGGATTCCTTCCTTAGTAAACACCATGGCAGGCGCTATTTCTGTCGTAGATGCCTCAGCTCATTCAACTCCTCGAAATCATTGACAAAGCACCTCGAATTCTGTCAGAATCATGAGTCTGTCAGAGTGGAGATGCCCTTAAAACCAGATGGAAGCCCTAAATTCATTGAGTTCCAATATCACAAAAGAAAGATGCGACTTCCATTTGTGGCTTATGCGGATTTCGAATCCTACAATCAGAAGATCAGCGGATGTTCTCCTGATGAAAGAGAGAGCTTCACGAATCTATATCAACTTCATAAACCATCTGGATATGCGTATTTCACCAAATGTTTTGACGATGGAATCTATAAGTCAAAACTCACTTCACATACAGCCTAATCTCTAGACAAAATTGTACAACAACGCTTCATAGATTCCTTAGAAGCAGATATCAAAGATATTTCCAATAAGTTCCTATACCCTAAGAAATTCAGAATGACTCGAAAGAATATAATAGATTTTGAAAATGAGGCACATTGTCACATCTGCGAAATGGAATTAGGCGATGATGAAAAGAAAGTAAGGGACCATTGCCATGTCACAGGAAAATACCGAGGCGCAGCTCATGAATCATGCAATTTAAATCATAAGATCCCTAAATTCTTCCCCGTGATATTCCACAACCTTTCTGGCTATGACTCACATCTATTCGTGAAGAATCTTGGAAATTCAAGAGGGGAGATAAGATGTATCCTGAACAATGAAGAGAAATATATATCTCTCAGCAAAGAGATCGTTGTTGGTTCATTTGAAAAGTCTGGCAAACTCATTGAAATTAAGCGAGAAATTAGGTTCATAGATTCCTTTAAATTCATGACGACCAGTCTCAGCAACCTGGTGGATAACCTTCCAAAGGATTCATTCGATAACATGGATTATTTCTTCGAAGAGGATGAGTTAGAATTCCTATTGCGAAAAGGCGTCTTCCCTTACGATTGGTTTGACGGGTTTGATAAACTCGATGCTACAGAACTTCCTCCGAAAGAAGAATTCTACTCCATGCTTCACGATTCTCACATATCGGAAGAGGATTATGAATACGCGCAATAGATCTGGAAATACTTCACGATGAGAAAGATGAGGGATTATCACGATCTATATCTCAAGATGGATACCATTCTGCTTGCTGATGTATTTGAGAATTTCAGAGATGTCTGCTGCAAGAATAACGGCTTGGATCCCGCCTGGTATTATACAGCGCCCGGATTAGCGTGGGATGCGATGCTGAAGAACACTGGCGTGAAACTCGAACTTCTTACAGACTCAGAGATGCTGCTCCTGTTTGAGAAAGGGATTCGTGGCGGTGTCTCAATGATCACTACCCGACATTCTGAAGCGAACAACCTCTATATGAAAAATCACGATCCTCAGAAACCATCTACATACATCACCTATCTCGATGCAAATAATCTCTACGGTTGGGCGATGATCAAACCACTGCCGACACACGGATTCCGATGGATGGAGGATGAGGAACTTTCGTATTGGCAGAAATATCCATGCGTCCTCAAGGTTGATTTGGAATATCCAGAACATCTTCACGATCTTCACAACGATTATTCGCTCGCACCCGAACGACTCAAGATCGATAAGGTGGAGAAACGCATCCCCACACTATCTGAGAAGAAGAATTATGTCATACATCATGAATCTCGAAGCTCTATCTGAGTCTCGGATTGAAACTCGTGAATATACATAGGGGGATAACATTTGAAGAATCGACATTCCTAAAATCCTACATCGATATGAATACCAATCTCAGAACCAAAGCAGCCAATTATTTCGAGAAGGAATTCTTCAAACTCATGAATAATTCCGTATTCGGAAAGACTATTGAGAATATCCGAAACAGGGTGGATGTACAGCTGGTCACTAGTGAATCTCAAGCGCGCAAGCTCATCTCCAAACCTAATTTCCACCATCGCACCATCTTCTCAGAGAATCTGGTCGCTATCACCATGAAGAAGACGAAGCTGGAATTTAATAAACTCGTCTACCTCGGCGCCTCTATTCTAGATCTCAGCAAGATTCTGATCTACGATTTCCACTACAATTACATGAAGCCGAAATATGGTGAGAGAGCCAAACTTCTCTTCACCGACACCGATTCCTTGATGTATCATATAGACGCCACGTTTGTGGACAAACACATCCAAGAGCTTCAAAGCGGTATGGACAAAAGAAAAGAAGAAATCAGGACCAGTTACAAGCAAATGCTTTACTTTGAGGCGTACAGTCGAAGGGAGAATTTAAAGTTCGAAGGAATACCCGAAACACCGGAATCGCCTGATCTACAACGAGAAGACACGAGACAGGTTCTTGTTGACTTCATGCAGAGTGTTCTCGGTATTGAAGACGCTCAGGATATTGAATTTCAGCGCGTGCATAGAATGGGCAAGCCAAAGTTGATCGAAGGTAATTCTTGCCGAATGATCATAGCTCGCTTTCTACGATTTCCTGACAGGGAAAGGGTCTTAAAGTGTGGTCGCAAACTTAAAGATACCAGTTACAGGATGTACGAAGACATCCCAAGAGAACTACACGACCTGAGAAAACTACAGATGAAAAGACTGAAGTAGGCTAGAGAGAAGAGGGCAAACGCGCAAATTTCAGCAAATCGCAACCTGATAAACTTTACATTGACGGCAAATACGTTGAGATGTAAAATATTATAAGCCGAGACGTAAAGATGGGTTTTCTGATAGAATGTAATTTATGTATTTTTCAATTTTTGCAGCACCGAAGTCATAAAATAATGTAGCTGTCTAAATTAACATCTAATAGGTGCTGAAACTTTGTGAGCTGGTAGGTTTCAATCTGAATTATTTAATACCTTTGTAATGCTTCTTCCACAATTATTCGATTTATTTAGTGTAAATTATGGTGTAGGAGCTAGAGCTCAAGGTTCACTGGCAAGGTTTTGTTGAGGGATAAGGCTCAAATACAGTTCACTCTGGAGCAAGAGGTAAGGGTTTTAATGTTTCCTTTTTCCCTGTATTTGTTTATGTTTTGTTTTATGTGTAGTAGGTTCTTTGTTCCGCATTGTGTAACAGTCAAAGAACCTTTGTTTTTCGTTTCTGTCAGTTAGTGTAGAGTATGCGTATTGTTTGTTACATGCTAATTTAAAGTGCTTTTTCGTTGGCTGCTACTTTCCCCTTGTGGCCAGATACAAAACTCCCAAAGGTGCTTTTTTTGCAATATAAATATGCAGGGGGTTACTTCAAATTAGGTCTTAAGGCGATAAGAAAACAATGGCTAATTTGTGCATTAATTTTCTTTCGCTAAATGTTCGAGGGATGCGTGACCTTGCTAAACGAAAGTCCATAATTTCTTGGGCAGAGAAAAAGAAAGCGGATATTATCTTTTTGCAAGAAGCCTACAGCACAGCTGATGTTATTAATTCATGGAAATACCAATGGCCAGGGGATATGTTTTTTTCTCATGGCACAAATCACAGTAAAGGCGTTTTAGTTTTTGTCAACAAATGTCTACAGTTCGAACTGGAATCGATTAAACAAGATAGTGAGGGAAGATATATCCTAATTGAAGCACTCGTGCAAGACTGCCCTGTGGCGCTTTTAAATATTTATGCTCCAAATACTGTAACTGAGGCCACAGAATTCTTTCGAAACATTAAATTAATTATCGGTGAGGTTGCCGATCAAGACCGCAAATTAATAATTGGAGGAGATTTTAACGTACCTTTAAATGTTGAAATAGATAGTCACGGAAGCAGGACAGAGAAAAAGAGTGTTGTGGAAAAAATACAAGATATTATGCGGGCTTTGGATCTTATAGATATCTGGCGAATCCGAAACCCGGATAAAAGATCGTATACATGGCGACAAAAAAGGCCATTAATTCAGCGTCGTCTAGACTACTGGTTGATAAGTACTGATTTTCAGGATAATATAGAAAATGCTCAGATTATTCCTTCTATTAAAACGGATCATTCGGCTATCTCACTACAAATTAATAGTATTGAAAAACAGCCCCCTGGTCCTTCATATTGGAAGCTTAACACAAGTCTCTTGCCGAGTATATTGAACTTATCAAAAATTGTTTCCCGGAATGGATAGAAGAATTTAACGAAGTGCAAGATAAACGTCTTCTATGGGATTTGGTCAAATACAAAATCAGGCAAGTTAGCATTAGGTACAGTAAAGATAAAGCAAAGAAAAGAAAAGAAAAGGAGCCTGAAGTGCCGCAGAAGATAAAAGATCCCAAGAAGGTCGCGGCTGGAAAGAAATTGGCCAGTTAAAATAAGAAGGCCAAAGAGGCTCTGATGAGACAAGAGAAGGAGGAGAAAGAGCGAGAAGAGAGAGAGAAAGGGCGAGGGGGAGGTTCCACCGCCTGGCTTCCAGGATTATCATTCCAAACCGTTCTATCCATGGCTGGAATTGCCCTCGCCCCGGCTGATCTGTTCATAAGATATGGAGCTCAGAAGAAAGATGATTTCAAGGCGCCGGAACCTCGAGTGATTCAAGATCCTCAAAAAAACAATTTAAACGATAGCTGGATGTGATTTAAAATGTTTGAAAATAAGATCGTGATGAAAACCGCGACTGATAATGCAGTTCTCGTTAGCCTCTCCGCTGGTGTGGGTTGCGTCGCAAAGAAAGCTCTGAAAGAAAATTTCCTCATGGATCCATCATCGAGTGTCATGAATTATGTGAAATGGGTCGCCGTCTTGGAAGGGAGCATGTATCTCAAAACCTATTTAGATCAGAACGTATTACCCAAAAGCATATAAATATGAGCACTTACAAAGATGTGATGGAAATGTATCAGCGAGATTTGATGTTTCATATCATAAGGACTTTTGTTGACTCCTTGTTGGATGCTGAAAATGATCTGAAGGTTGGGGTGTCCATTGATGAATGGCAAGAATTGGATATACCCAGTAGAGATGCGATGGTGAGTTGGTATTTCAACGATGGAGGACGTGATGATAGCATCGAGCCCAAGTTAAATGGCAACCATAGCGATCATGCTCGGAGGGGCGATTCTCAATGCGACGGCGTTCATTGGCGGCAATTATCTCGCGAAGACTTTCAGCGGCGCCTCGGCATCGGATCGAGAGAGAGAGAGAGAGAGACACGATATAAGGCTCTGGAGAAATATCAGAAGGATTATATGGAATTCTAAAAGAAGAGATTGGCGTTCATCGACTGGGCGAATAAGAGGGCGGGTGATGAGAATAGGGCTCATGAAGATATCTCGGATACTGATGCGGCCTTGCGATTATACAATCAGACTCGTGAGCCGATTATTATAGACCCAGCGGCGATCAGAAGACTGGCGAGATGATGTATGTGGGTGGTGGGATGTTGGCGATGGCGTATGCGGCGAGTAGGTTATTTTAATCGGCTTAGAGAACTTCTTTACTAGATTCAAGTAAAGAAACATGACAGAAATTCCAGAAAAAAAAAACGATCCTTTCGGTTTGGGAGAAAAAGGCCAACAAGAAGATGATTTCGAAGATACTCCATTGCTCGGAAGGCAACCGTCCACATCGGGCGAAGTTGTAGAAGCATCCACAAGTAAGGGTGTGAGACCCAAAACCAAATCCGGATATGTGCACCTGCCGACTGAAGAGATTGAGATGAGTATCATGGATAAAGAAAGGAACTCGAGATGAAGTTTGGGCTGAGATCACACGCACGTTCCCAAATGCTTAACCTAAATTTAGTTTCGGATATGATGAATGGGGCAGAATCGTTGTGAAAATTCTTGGCAAAGATCCGAAGAAATATACGTGGCATCCGTTACTTAATCAATATGGTGATGTGAATAGAAGATTGCCCAAAACGATTACAAAAAGTCTCGGGCTCGCTGCAGAGGAAATCGTGACGAGCAATGAAGATGAGATATCGAAGAAAAGATCAATGGTTGATAGAATGAAAGAAAAGATTCCATCGAGATAAGCCGCTGAAAACCCCTGAGGATACAAACCAGATCGAGATGCATGAGAGAGAGATAGAAGAACAGGTGAGAGAGATAGGGGAGATAGAGGGCGAGAACGAGCGAATACAAGAACGAATGTCATTGCGACATCGAGTGAAAGCGATGTTCAAGAAATATGGCTTCACAGTTTTTGCGGTGGCGAGTGCGGTTCCTACGGTGATCGGCGTCATCGTCTCGAATCTCTCCAAAGGATTATCGAAATTGGGCAAAGGAGTCGGGAACGGGCTGAAGGCGATTGGGAAGAAACTCGGCCAAATATTGCCGGGAATGGTTGGCGCGATCGGGAGTTTCCTTTTCAAGACGGCGGGAGAGGTGAGTTCGTTTCTCGGAACGAATTCGTGGCTATTGATCGTCGCGGTCGTTGTGTATTTTGTGGAGCAGCTTAAAAATGTGGAGCTATTGCGTCAAAGAGAGAAAGGAGACGCAATGCGTTCCTGGCAGTGAGAGATATTCCAAAACTTCCCATGGACGGTACATGATGAAGTGTAAATGTTCGAGCTGTGGGATAACGAAGACTCGATTCCTTTCAGAGGCAGACTATAAATATTTAAAGACTTCCAAAGGATAATCTAAAATGCTGAGCGTCACGATGTTCGATTCCGAAACTCGAGTTTATTTGGATCCTCCTCTGGATAAGATTCGTGAGATACAGCTTCTGGATCGTAAGATTCCCAAAAGACTCGTGAATTTCAGAGAGAGACAAACCATTTTCAGGGAGGAGGGTCGGCCCTTTCTGATCATCAAACTTAGGACCTATTCACTGCGGAATATTCATGCGATATTTCTCAACGATACGGAGAATGCGAAGTTCATGATCATAGAGACTGCTGCGGTGGAATATCTGTATTCGAATAAAAACTATAAGCTGAATCTCTCGAGAGGGTTGCAGCCTGGTTTGGGGCTGCCAGAAGCTATAATGCCTGGCAAATTATATCCGATAAATGTGCAGATTAAAGAGCCTCTGAAACAGGCCTGCAGTCTGGTGGATAATCGATCGTCCTGATGTGAAGGACATTTCATGACTTGGTATTTTACGTCCCTATACATGAAGGTACAAAAGAAGATGACCTGTACAATGCTTGCTAATTACAATAGATGGGTGTTTGAGCAGAAAAGAGTGGAATGTGTTGAGACACTTCGTGAGTGGATCATACAAGAAGCGGAGTTCCAAACTGTTGCAGCAGAGACACTATGTGGGCTGACTGGAAAACGAAGAGACGGCTCACATACATTCTTTGGTCAAACAAACGGGTCAGGAAAGCCAGCTAGCACAAGGTGCCCAGTATGTAAGAAAGAGGATCATCCAGTGGGGAGGTGTTAAGTGTTCAAGAAGATGGATGTACAGAGTCGTTGGCAGAAAGCTAAGCAACTGAGACTGTGCTACCGATGCCTGGGAAGAAATCACAGAGGAGGGCAGTGCTCACAGAAAAGTCAGTGTGGTATTGATGGCTGTCAAAAAACACACAACCGGGCTCTGCATGGGGGTCAGTTGGTCAATAGTGGAAGTGCTAGCGAGTCACTAGTCCAAGAGCCAGAGAGGAGCTTACCTTTGAATTTGAGCATGAATGAACGCAGCTCTGGCACCGAGGGGGAGCGAAGTACCCTTCCTGAGCACTCCCTCACAACAACCATGGCAGCCACCAAAGCTCCAGAGCCAGCAATGTACCTCGCCTTGCGTACAGTGCCGGTGGTGGTGGCAAATGGCCAGCGGAGAATGATAGTAAACGCCTTACTAGATGATGGAAGCACGAAGACCTACATCAATGGCGATGTGGCTGCTGAGCTAGGGTTAGAGGGGAGTACCCAGAGGATCACAGTTAATGTCTTGAATGGCGAGGAAGATTCCTTTGAAACCATGCCAGTTGAGTTTGACCTACAAAGTAATGATGGCAAGACTTGTGCTAGAATTTCAGCATTTACAGCAACGCGAGTGACTGGGAACATGCGACCAGTGAACTGGAAAGGGCAATCAGCAAACTGGAAGCACCTGCAAGGCATCAAGTTCACAAGTCTTGGCCCTCAGCCAATCATTGACATGTTGATTGGCATAGACTATGCTGAGTTGCACTATTCTATTAGAGATGTCCGTGGCCAACCTGGGGAGCCTGTGGCTCGACTGACACCTTTAGGCTGGACTTGTGTTTCTTCACCTAACCTGATAGGGAGCAACGTGCCGCAGACGAATTTCAACATGGCCTATTTCGTTCACCCGCAGGAGAAGGAACTGAGCTCTGTCCTGCAGAAGTTTTGGGAGGTAGACTCATCTGGGTCAGTCACAGAGAGGGGGCTGCTGACGGAAGAGGAAGAGTCGGCGATAAAAGCATTTGAGAGCTCAGTGGAGTTCAGAGGGGAGCGATATGAAGTAGACATGCCATGGAAGCCAGATGCCCCAAAGCTACCAAACAACTATGCCTTGTTTTTGGAGTTAACTCGTGTCCGTATCAAGCACAATTTGTTTCTCAGAAGCATGCAAGGGAAAATCAAAAGCACTACCCAAAAGCTGCAGAAACAATTTTGAAATCCACATATATGGATGACAGCATGGATTCTTCCCCTAGCGAAGAGGAGTGCATGGAGCTTTACGAGGAACTATCAGCACTGTGGGGGTCCGCAGGTATGCATGCCAGAAAGTGGCTTTCCAACTCAGAGCAAGTACTTGATAAGATACCTGAAGAAGACAGGGCTGCAGAAGTAGACTTAGACAAAGGAAATTTACCGTCAGTGAAGACCCTTGGTGTGTTGTGGTTGGCTAAAGAAGATCTGTTCACTTACAAAGTGAATCCACCAGATGAGAAGTTTCAATTGACCAAGCGGAATTTCCTGCGCAAGACAGCCATGCTGTTTGATCCAAAGGGATTTCTGGCGCCGTATATAATCCGAGCAAAGATTCTACTGCAAGAGATGTGGACCTCAGGGATAGACTGGGACGACCCACTGGACCAGAGCCAAGCTAGACAGGCCAAGAAATGGTTTGACGAGCTCGCAGAGTTGTCAGATGTGCAAGTGCCTCGCTGCCTACGGTTGAGGTCAGATGTTGAGACAGTCACCTTGCACACTTTCACAGATGCGTCAGAGAATGCGTATGGTGCAGCAGCGTATACCAGATACCAGTACAAGGATGGTACAGTATCCACCAACCTGGTAGCCTCCAAGACAAGAGTGGCACCACTATCAGCTACAAGCGTTCCGAGACTCGAACTCATGGGAGCTGTTTTGGGTTTAAGATTGGCCCTGAACAGAGCCAAGGTTCTTACAATTGATCCGAGCCAACGCGCATTCTGGAGTGACAGCATGAATGTCCTGTGGTGGATACGAAGACCCAGCCGCAGTTTCAGACCATTCGTAGCAAACCGGATAGGCGAAATACACGATTCAAGCAGTCCCACTCAGTGGCGTCATGTTAGCACAAACCAGAACCCTCCTGACATGCCCAGCAGAGGAACGTCCGTGGCTGCGTTAAAGAGAAATGATATGTGGTTTAAGGGTCCTGATTTCTTGAGTATGCCTGAAGACTCGTGGCCTAAAACAAAGATTGAGGCAACTCCTCAAGCGGCTCTTGAAGTCCGTAAGAAAGTGAGAGCGACATTTGATGGACAGGGCAAAGAATCAGTACTGTTCGCGCTGACCCCACAAGCAACTTGGCGTTTACAGCCCAACCGATATTCAAGCTGGACCAGACTAATGAGAGTTAGGGCATGGGTGGAGCGATTCGTGAACAACTGCAGAATGCCTCTAAAGGAGAGAAGTATTGGAGAGCTTTCGGGTCAAGAGATTGCAGATGCAGAGATCGACATCATTAAGGAGGCGCAACAAGAAGCCTTCCGAGAAGAATACAAGGCATTGGCCAATTTCAAGTCTATTCCGCGAAGCAGCAAGTTGTTGAGTTTGAACCCTATCCTAGACGAAGATGGTCCACTTCGGTCAGACGGTAGACTGCGTTATGCGGACTACTTGCCTTTCGATGCTAGATTCCCAGTCATTCTGCCAAGGAAGAGTGGAGTGACCAGACTAATCGTGAAGTCCTACCATGAAAGAGCCAACCACGCAGCACACTGTCATTGCTGTCAACCAGATTCTGGATCATGCAAGGTAGAGAGGAGATTCGTGACTGGGAAAAACAGTGCTCTGAGTGTCAAAAAAGAAAGGCAAAGGCTGCCAAACAGATAATGACCCCTCTTCCAAAGATTCGACTGAAATTGCCCTTACGAGCATTTGCTCGAACAGCAGTAGACTTTGCGGGACCATTTGTAACTGTTCAAGGCAGAGGCAAGAAGAGAGCTAAACGATACCTTTGTTTATTTACCTGCCTAACATCAAGGGCTGTTCACCCTGGCTTATGGGTTGGATACAGATTCCTTCATGAACGCGTTTTATCGCATGACCAATCGGAGAGGGCTGCCAGAAGAGATGATTTCTGATAATGGATCTAATTTTGTGGGTGCGCAAAGAGAGCTGAGGGAACTTGTCGAACAACTGGATCGAGACAAAATTGAAAAATCAGCTGCAAACAAAGGAATCAAGTGGAGTTTCAACCCTCCATGGGCACCTCATTTTGGTGGAGTACATGAGACAATGGTTAAGTCGGCGAAGAAAGCAACCTATGCCATATTGGGAGAGGCAGATGTGACTGATGAAGAGCTTGCGACAGCATTTGCAGGTGCAGAGGCACTCATAAACTCCAGACCTTTGACCTATCAGTCTGCTAATCACTCAGATGACACACCCATTACACCTAATCATTTTCTGATTGGACAGGTAGGAGGTCAATTTTCTCCTGAATCAGTTGATGGTGGACAGTTCAATCCCAGGAAGCGGTGGCGGCGGGTGCAAGAGCTAGTGCGTCATTTTTGGAACCAGTGGCTGCGAGAGTGGTTACCAACCTTGAATCGTTGGCCTAAGTGGCAGAAGGAAGAGAAAGACGTCCAAATTAATGATGTAGTCCTAGTGGTGGCACCAGACACACCCCGTGGGCAGTGGCCACTCGGTAGAGTCCTAGCAGTCTTTCCAGGAAAGGACAAGCACGTGAGAGCTGTTAAAGTCAGGGTCGGCCGTAAAGAATTTATAAGGCCGATCAACAGAATTTGCCCCTTGGATCTCCTTGCAGAGGATGAGGCAGAAAAAAAGAACTATAGCGAATCTTAAGAGGACTAGAACATTAGACAACCTTTAAGATAAGAGCACTTTGAACCCCTGTTGATAGGTCCATGAGCCACTGGCCCATCGAGGAGGGGGAGTATGATGTGAAGGACATTTCATGACTTGGTATTTTACGTAAAAACTGCTTAGGTCACGTGACTAGTGTGTTGAGTTTTTGGACGATTACGAGGAATATCTGTAATAGTTCGTTTGTCGAAGATTCCTCTTAGAAATCGTTTCAATAAATGGTTAACTCGAAACCACGTCCTATATGAATACGGGCAGATTCGGCGATGAGGCGGTGAAAATTTCTTCTTCCTCTCTGCTCGCTCATGTGCCGTCGCAGAGTTATGCCGCATTGCCGGCTCAGAAGTCAAAGGGTCCTGTAAATTATTTCACTCTCAGCATTCTGGATAGCGAGAGGAGAAAATTAGACTTAAAAGGATCGGCGATTACAGTTAGTTTAAGATTCACATGATGTCTTGGAATTCCAATCCACTGCCAGATTTTGATTTGAGACTTATAAGATTTGCAGAAAGAGAAGCCGAAGAGCTGGGATTAAATCGAGAATGCGCTGACAGATTTATCATAGCATCAGTCTGGGTTTCCGTCACAAGCAATACAAATTCAAAGATATCAAATATGGCAAGGATTTTGAAATCATGGCCATTGACAATCTTGAATATGATTTGTTCAACTTAAGAGCAGGACCCATTCTGAAGGAAAGAGAGATACCTAAAAAGGAAACTCCGCCTTATAAAGATGGAGCGCTATTTGTAAGCCGATAATTATTTAAAGCCAAGAGAAGACATTTCATAAAGATGGATAAACGTTCGAAAATCTACCCTGATTTGAGTCCATTTAATCCGACGGCCCCTCCACCTCAACCTCTTGTGACTGATTGTGGGAACACTTTCAGATTGCAGAAATGTTGTGAGGCTCTGGACAGATTAAGGAATGAGTTGAAGCACTATGATGGTGTTCTGAAGAAATATAATAGATCGAAGGGCGCGCTCATCAATGCAAGTTCGGTCTGCGGCATCTTATCTGGAGTTTTGGCAACTTCCGGCCTGGCCAGTTCACTCAGCGGATTCGGTGTGGTGGTCGCGATTCCCTTGGGAGTTGTGAGTGGCATTCTGGTCTGAGCATCGATAGGGTGTGAGCAGGTTTCGAAAAGCTTATCCGACAAGGCGATGAAGCATCAGAGTACGGTAGCTCTGGCGAGGGCGAAGATAAATACGATAGAACTGGTCTCCAAGGCGCTTCGTGACAATAAGGTATCTGATGAGGAGTTCTCCTTGATCATCGATGAACTCAAGAAGTTTGATACCCTGAAGACTGATATACGGCGGAAGGATCAAAAAAGGCTGATAAAAAGGTACGATTCCGTGATGTTGAAGAATCAGGCCAGAGAAGAAATACTCAGAGAGTTAAGCACAATCTTGATGAAGATTTCTTTCCAGCTGAGACAGAGATGTTTGAGATAGCGGATTGGCTATTGAGCTTTTAGGGTTTTTCAATGACTATGTTGTCGAGATCGAATTGAGAAAGTTTTTCGAGTTCAATGATTTTATAGTTTTTAAGGCATTGAGATTTTTAATAACCCAAATATCTATCTTTAAACCATTTAAGTTTTTTTTGGATAGGAAAATTTTTTCAGCCTTAGAAAACACGAAAACGATTTCTAGAGTACTTTCTTTTCTAGAGAATGAACGATTTAAAATCTTGAAAATCTTCAACACATTCTCAACATTCACAACATCCTCAGCTGATTGATAATTTTGAGAATCACTTCGATGGAGTTTATTAATTTTCCTACCCTACCCCTCTCACGCAACCTTGCTATCACCTCCACCCCTCGTGATAGGAAACCCTTTCAACACATGCGGAACGTTTGAAGCCTTAGAACGCGCGGAGAGGACCGTACGATGCGGGAAAATGAATGGTTTGGCGATCTCTTCAGCGTACTCAGCACATTCTAAAGTAGGGAAAGCACGAAAACGGGCGGACGATATATCTTCTGTTTTGCAAGGGTACAAAGAGACCTCGATCCGAGTTCATCCTCGGGCTTGCACATCTGGAGGGAAGAATGTTCGCCACAGGAGTTGGTTTGGGCAGTCCGCGTCGCTTCCTCGACGAAATGTCCTCCAATCAGGTGGTGGAGCTCTCCAGCCTCGAAATAAGAGACTATTTTGTTGTAGAGCTTGGTTCGGACTGTGTAGCCATCCTCGGTGGTACAAACCCAGGTGCAAACGTGTTTGCCAACGATGTCTGTGCTTGTTATTATTGTTACTATTGTTTCATCCATTGCCCCCGCGAAGTTACCTTTCTCGCGAAAGCCTTTCTCCCCGCACAGAAAAGAAAACCAACGCCTCTCTATCTAGCACTCCAGTGAAATCTTCTGTGCAGTCGATCGCGTAGATTCCATACCCATGCACCAGCAGCTGCCGTTCGAACGTCGTTAGACAAGCTTGCAGCTCTGCTAGGGGGATCTTCGACACGTCACGAAGAAGCCTCCTACTTCGCTCTCGGTAAAGATCCGTTGCCAAGCCTCCCTGGCCTTGTTACCAATGTCGCGCTCGATCCTAGGTATTGTTGCTCGAATTCTGCCGACATTGCCAGTACGTGTCAGACAGCGGTGATCATGCTCTTGCCAGGAACGCGGGACACTGTGAAACTGAATCTTATATTCTTTGAACCAAGAATTGGTACTGGTGGCTTGTGCTCTGTTTCGATTTGGAACTGTTTTCCGATAAGGTAGTAGGCAAATCTCTCACAAGCCCATGTTTTCAATCTGGGCATATCTCTTTTCGGTTGGTGTAAGCGCAAGAGATATGAACACTACTGGCTTCCACTTCCCATCACTCTGTTTATAGATGAGAACCACACCCAAGCCATACGAAGATGCATCAGCAGATAGAATAGTCTCGAGTGCAGGATTAAAGATCGCGAGGGCTGGAGCGGACCTCAATTTCTCTTGAATACAATGAATGCGTACTCTTAAGGAGGACCCCAAACCCAAGCGTTCTTCTTGCCAAGAAGTTCCCTGAGCGGGTGGGTGAGCTCAGCCAGGTTCGAAATGTACTTTCCTGATTGATTCACCCAGTTCCTAGGAATCATCGGAACTCATGTATGTCCGTCGGCTCGGCCATGTGCTTCAGTGAAGAAACTTTGCCTGGATCTGCGCGGATTCCCTCTTTGCCTACCGGCTGGCCCAGAAATTTAAAGACCGCTTTCGAGAACTCGCACTTCTCCTCACTGTGCGTGACATTGGCCTCTTGGAGCCTAATCAGCACAGCTTCAAACCTTTCGTCGTGCTCTGCTTAATTCGACCCATACACGATGATGCCGTCCATCTGACAGTCGACACCCGGGAGACCTTCTAAGATTCTTTGCATGTTCTTTTGAAAGTGCTCTGGAGCGGAGGAAATCCCAAATGGAAGACGGATATAGCAGTATCGACCCCGGGGAGTAATGAATGTGATGAAGTGTGATGTGTCTTTCGATTTCAACTGCAAGAAGCCACTGTTTGCGTCTAACTTGGATAAAACTTTCGCGCCGTCTAGCTTTCCAAGGGTCTGCTCTGTGGTAGGCATGGGGTAAAATGTCTGTTCAGTTGAATGAAGTCTCAACATATCCGGGCTTTTCCATTGGATTTCGGAACTTCGACGATAGGTGAGCACCACTCGGAAGGGGCATTTACTTTTTCGATCACTCCCATGGCTTCCATGTGGGCAAGCTCTTCTTTGACTTTTGGGAACAGTGGTATTGGAACACGTCTGGGAGTGGTTTGGTTGAAAGCTTTATGCGAGGATGTCAATTCAATCTCGCATTCTCCCTTCATGCAGCCCAAGCCACTGAAAACCTTAGGGAAGCGTGCTTTGATATCGCCTGCTGATTGTGTCACAGATCCAACTTTGGCAACGATATCCAATGCTAAGCAAGCCGAACTTCTAAGTAGCTAGCGGGGTCTCCAGATGTTCAACAATGTAGACATCTTCGTCACACAATCTTCTGTTAAGTCGCAGTTTTGCTTGAAGTATGTCTCGGCAGGGAATTGAAGGGCCCGAATAGCTTCTTGTGTGCTTTCTCGATAACTGTCACGTCAGCGCCCGTGTCTATTTGAATTTAATAGTCACGCCATTCACTTCGACCTCTTCGCTCCAGTGTTTCGTTTTCTTGTCTGTTTTCCTAATGGCTCCGAGGAAGAAGCCATCATTATCGCTTTCAACTTCATCTAGCTCTTTTGGGTCGTCAGCCGCTATCCCGCCAACTCTCTTCGGGATCGAGAGACAGACTTTCGCAAAATGACCTCGTTTGTTACATTTTACGCACGTGGCGTCCCTCGCGGGGCATTTTAGACGCAAGTGGTTTTCCGAAGTACTACCGCAACGCATGCATTTTGTCTGCTTTTTATACTGGGGATCACTTGGTCGTCGATCTCGCTTCCCTTTTGCTTCGATTTGTTAACTTCGTTGGTTTCTGGTGAAGCTGGTGAAACTCCGCGTAGAAGAATTTCCTGCCGATTTGTTCTGCCTCGCTTTATTAGTGGCTGATTGAAGCGTGAGACTTGGATCCATTTCGAGTTTTTTAATTAACTTTACATCTTGCAGCCCCACCAAGATACGAACATGAATCAGCTCTTCTCGGAGGGCTCCAAATTCGCAGTGCTCAGACAAACAGTACAGATCTGTTATAAACGTATCGACTGGCTCACCGAGTTCTTGTTTCCTCATGTTGAACTTTGCATGTTCTTAGATCATGTTTCTCTTGATGACGAAACGCTGATCAAATTTCTCTTTTACTTTAGCTTATTTCGTCTCGTCTCCCCCCGCGAAGGCAAAACTCTTCACAATATCGTCTGCCTCGTCGTCCATGCAGTAAATCATTGTGTTTATCTGCAAAGGTTCATCTTTCTTGTTGAGTTCGGTCGATATGCCATATCGCTCTTGAAATCGAATGGAGCTGGCGGTGCAGTTTAGTGTTTGAGGCCATTCCTTGCTGTCGATCAACTTTTTCTTTTGTTCAGAATCCCACTCCTGACATCATGTAAGATTTCTAGTTTAGGACGAAAGTGCCAAGGCTAGCCGTTGTAGATCGGAGGATATTAGGGAACTTAAGCAGCAGACGCTTTTGGGGCGACGGCGACGTCTACAAACGAGCTTACTTAATCAACTCGTTTGATTTACCCAGTTTCTTGTAGTACAAACGAGCGAGCCTGGATAAGAGGGCGCCGTCGTTCCCTCCAAAATCCAAACTTAAACAAAGAGGTATTTTTGCGACGGCAACCTTTTCGAAACCTGTCTCGAAAGCTTGAGAAAACCTCTGCCGAGAGCTGCGGTTCCAAGAACCCTGATTTTCCGCACAGTTCGTATGCGGCAAGATTTGATTTGAAAACATTGACGAAACCGAATGTTTAGCAGAGTTCAGAGTCCAAAAACAATACATCCCAGTGCTGACAAACGTTCTTCAACTACCACTGAACGTTCGTTGTCCACAAAGAACAATCTGTGATAGAATTGAAGGGGTTTATGCATGCATATGCTACCGGGAAGATTTTCTTATCCTTGTCGTTATTCAGATATGATCAGCCGATTTGGAAGACCAGTTCCATGGCTTTCTTTCTGATTTCGTCAGCTGCCTTTTTATCACCTGACTTTTTCCTGTCGGAAGAGCTATCTTTTTTCTGACATAACTCTTCTATGAATGCATCCTTTTCGGATAACTCACAATCTACTCCACTGGCTTGTAGCTCTTCTCATTGCATGCGTTTAAACTTGGCGTGAAGCAGATTCCCTCGGTCCCTGACTCCCTTCTTTATCATAAATTTTGGATTGTCGAGCTTGTCCAATCTTTTCTGGATTGACTCTCAGATTTTGCCAGGGTCTGGACTGCCTTTCTTGAACTGAAACAATTCGCTAGCAATCAATTGACGCAAAAGGAGAATGTCATGGTCATCTGTACATTCCATTACAGGTTGTTTTGGGGTAGCCATCTTCACGCTAGAGGCTAGGCCAACAAGTTTAGAAAATGACTGCAAATACTTGATAATCGCTCGTACCATAGTCAATAGAGGGAGATGGTTATGAAAGGCGGCGAACTTCAAAGATTTAAACAATAGAGCGCGCTCAGAACTTGAAGGTACCTATCACGTGATCGCGAAAGTGCACACTCAAAACAAAATGGCGGAAGACTCAGAGGGAATGTTCGTGTGGGGAGGCGATTTTGATGTTATTTTAGCCATTCTAGAGGAAGATGAAGATATAGATCAACAGTTACATCAGCCGTTAATGAGGTAAGTTCAAATGTCGTCTTTCGCGGTCGTGCAAACGCCAAAACGACAGAATAGTATTACTAAGTACAAAAAATTGCAGGCAAAATGATATAAAAGTACGAAAATCATAAAAGCGAAACTCACGTTTTACAGGCGACGTCAAAATAAGCAAAACAAAGTCGGCGCAGAGTCGCGACGGCTGACCCTGTCGGCGGGAAACGTGAATCGGAAGTAAATTTGACTTCCGGTTACCGTCGCCCCGTAGAAAACGTCTGATCAGTTAAGTTCCCTAATGCCCGCGGCTGAGAGATTGTCCGAAAAATGAACAGTTCAGTGGCCGAGAAGCGAACTCGGCTTGCAAGGCATATCAGTGTGAAATTTTAAGAACAATCTCTCAGCCAAAGGCATTATCCTCCTATGTACCAGTAAGCCAGGAAGGGGTTTATTGTCCCCTCATGTAATTCTTGGAACTACGAGCCTCATACAAAACGTTGTTGCTTGAATGAAAGTAGAAACAGAATATTGCATGACTATGTGTATATTGCCTGGCTTATGCAAAAATTGATTGTAGATCATGATATTTTCTTGCAATACATTGTTGCAAGTTTGGTCATTGTTGTTGTAATGGCCATTGCTGATGTTTCTTAACAAAAAATTACTCTAATTTATTAAGTCACACAGATTATATTAGTACAATAATGTATGATTATAAAAGATTTCTTCGTCAAATTTACAGAGAAATATGTTGACTACTTGTCTGAAACTTCAAAGTTTCAACAGTTGTATGCATAGTATTTATATTCGAAAATCGTCATAAACAGGTATTCAAAAGCGGGGACAGCTCTAGCGAACTCTATTTCTGAGTGGGTTTATTTTAAGGATAACCCTCCGCGATCGCGAATTAATTCTTACTTTGAACGTGTTAAAGAAAACAGAAAAACAAGTGGTCTGACTGGGATTGCAACTGACACAAACACTGCAGGTTAAAATTGTTTTATATAAACTGTGATTGTACCAGAGCTTAACAAGCTATCATGTCAAACATGTGACGTTAATCTTAAACCAGTGACGTTTATAGGTACACCGGAGAAGGGGATTGAATATTTAATTTACATAATATAACTTAGATACACATTAATCACCTAAAAATTAGGTTTTGCAGTTCACTTGTCTCCGATTTCGCTGTCTCGATTTGTTTTGTATCAATAATGGAGAATGAATGACGCAATTCTTAAAGCTGACTGTAATGCTATTAAGCGTACGACTTTTGATTTTCTCGACTGTTGTCTTAAAAATGTATCATCAACTGTGACGATGTGTTCCTCCATTTACTAAAAGCCACCATTAGCGAAAGTGTTATTTATGGATGTATTCGAAATCGCTGGTGTTTCCTTGGCAGCCTTTATAGCCAACGTCTTTTCTCATCGAAAACAGAAACACTTCTATTCTTTTAATTTCAGTGCTCTGAAAAACAAAACAGCATGTCCTCGGTTAAATCTATTTACTGCTTTTTGCTTTTTGGTCTTTTTGCTTACCTCCTTCTTTACAGCTTCCTCTTAAAGAAGATACCAGTTGTGAAAATATACTTTGAAGATGAAACACAATTGATGCATGAGCTACGGCATGTCATCACGAGTCAAGTAAGGTCACAAACGGAACCAGGAGGAGATGTTGTTACCGTATCCAAAAAACATTTTAATTCCAAGCCGACCGAGAGAGTTTCAGAGAAGGTAACAGGTGAACACAATTATCGCGCCAAGAACTTGATGATGTCTTTCCTTGATGACCTTGGGGCTCCTGTTAACAGGAGCCTCAGTTATTTAAAACCTGCGACAACTCAACCGCCCCATACAAACGCACTGGGCGCTTCTCTACCGGAGCTACTGCGGACGATTAAACAACGATTTAACTCAAGTATAACACCGAGCAATTTCTGCCCGACTCAGCATCTAAGAGAAGGTAAGAGCACATCTGTAATATAATAAAATGGGTTTTATCAAACGAGTGTCTTGTTTCATCGTAAGGTAAAAGGGAAGCCAGCATTTTATTAGCCTGGCCTTCGTGAAGCCAGGGTCTAGCGCTCGAATTAAACAATCGGCCTGGTGTTGAAATTTTAGTTTACTTTTTGGCATCTACACCTACGCAGCACAAGTTTCTTTGGAACTAATTGCGCTTTAAATATGTTCTAGCGAAAATCTGTCTTTGCTCCAAGTTAATTTTCCGTTCATTTCGGTGTAACAATAAAAACATTAGACAATGATAAATTAAAGTTAACAAAAATTAAGCCAAGGATGACTAAAATTTAGCAGCAATAGACACAATATACGTCTATAGAATAGATTTGCTCTTGAGAAAGGCGATTATACAGCACTATAACTACAAATTAAAGGCGTGATGAAAGAAAAACGACGAGTTGTAGAAATATGGTATAAGCCGAAATAGTCTCATCATTGCCGTTGATGCGCTTCTTGAAAGACGCTCGAAAAGTTATCGAGCCTGAAAACGCTACGACGACGATTTGACGGTAAACGTTTCAGGCACTCATCAATTCTAAAACCTTGTTCTTTTGTTTTTTTTTTTTCTGTTTTGTTTTTTTTTTCAACATGTCCTTGATGTTTGTCACTTCTTTGACATCTGAGGTCACTTTTTCTACATACAGCGTGTTAAAACTTTCAACGAGTTGTTTTCACTTGATCAAATCAGTGCTCATCACTCATTTCCTCTTGCAACGTGAAGACACCAAGCCCAGCTCAGTAGTCAAGAAAGATTACTCACGGAGCTAAATCGCACAGTTTCTTCTGCTCTTTGCTGATTTAGAAACAAAAGTCATTTTCTAATACTGGCGTTGCCGATTCGTCATCATGTTAATCAAAAGTTAATCGAGGGACTGGTTATGAAACCCTGGAAATATCAAAAGCAAGAACAGTGCAGTGACAATTAGATGTGCAATTGACCGTGACCCTGTACAATCTTCTGTTTTTGATTCGCATGTTACTCGCGAATAAATTAGTCGAAACTTTTGATTGGTTATCCTACTGAAAAAAGTGTGTTGTTGTGCAGGTTCAAGATCAAAAATCGAACAAAAACGTGAAACAAAGAAACTTTTCGAGATTCATAACCATCTACATATATAAACTATGATTGATCATAGTAACCATTCAGTGCCAATTGATTAGTACATTAACCATTTCATTGCTGGCTAATTTTTCTTCACAGTTGTTGTCGGACAGTATGCCATAATCGGTAAGCTGTAATCAGACAGCCAATCATACTACGAGCACACAGCTAAATCCACCAATCATAGAAATGATTTCACTAGCCATTGCTATATTCCTAGACCTTCACACAACTTAACAGGGACTGCCATTGGTTGATTCTTGATCACGTGGCCTTGACTAAATTCGAATGTACCCCAGGCCTCACTTGGGGCGCAACAGCACATGATCAGAGAAAGTGTACATGATCAGAGTGATAGAAGGCGAGAAAAAAACTGCAAGTTTTTACTTTCGTGAATCACAACAACACGAACAAAGAGCCTCAAACTAAAAAGCAACGAGTTTTGACGTTATTGAAATATTAAGTCCAGAGATCTAGATGACTTTTCCAGGTCAGTTCGTAAATCATTAATTTAGCGTTTATGAGAACTAAATATGTCAAAATTGAGACGAGAACGTCTGCACAGTATTCGACACGTCCTGCTTATTTTCCACTAGATTCCTTATACAGTAAATCGCTCACTAAAATCGCTAGCGCTATAAGTTCCACTCTCTCCCAATGTCTCTCCGTTATTGAACATGTGCCTTTTCTATTTGATGCTGCAACTGTTATAACTGATTGCACTGTTCTCGATGGTTCTCATCGGCTGTCAAAATGTCAAAGGAAATCTAATTAACCAGTAGATAAAAAAACAGAACTTACACAATTCGGGACATTTCTAACATTTTTAACATTAATTTCAATCCCTGTTATAGGACAGTTTGAAGTTTAAAATGTCAAGTCCTTTTCAGTCGTAATAAATATTGCTAGTGTAGGTTTTGTGATTTCCAAGAGTCTCCACGGTTAAGTGATGAATGATTTGTGCGAAACTTAAAAAAAACAGCAAGGCAGCAAAAGGGCAATGTGAAAAATAGCGACGATTCGAGTAAAATCGTTGTAAGGGAAGTTGATTTGAAGGACTCAAATAATAATAATAATAATAAAAGCTTTATTTATCTTGGAGTAAAATCTATCAGCATTTAAAAAAATGCTGGTCTTAACAAGATGTCCAGTAATAAAATCTAAATTAAAATTTCAATACATAATTTACCTTACTCTACTTTTAAAATATATCAACATGCAATTGGTATAAAAAATTAGACTGAGCATTTATGATTCTTAATGTCAGTTTCTTTCAGATGTTTAAAGAGTTGTAGTTTAAAAGAAGATAGTTTAGTTGATTTTCTTAGTTCTGTAGGTAGCGAGTTCCAGTCACTTGCCCCAGCATGTTTGAATGTTCTTCTTCCTGATAGAGTTTTGGCTCGGGGTAGGTCGATAATGCCACTGTTCCGTAATGCTTTGCCATGGAGTTCGCTTCTACTGATAAAATAACCTTCTAATTGCTTTGGACAATTTTGCTTATTTGCAATTTTAAAAATATAAATAAATCGAAGAAATCTTCGCCTGTTATATAGTGTTAGTAGCCCCAGGTTGTTTCTCATATGTTGTGTACACGTAGTTCTATTGGTCTTGAGAATTACTCTCATGGCTTGGTTTTGTAGTTTTTCTAGTTTGTCGGACAGAGACTTATTACTTTCATGCCATATAATGCATCCGTAGTCAATCACTGGAAGAATTGTTTGTTTGTAGATCCTTAGGAGTATCTTACGCTCTAAGAATCCTGCAAGTCTGCCTAGAAGTGCTAATTTAGGTGAGACTCTTTTGATTAGTTCCGTTATGTGGGGTTCCCAGGTTAGGTGGCTATCGACAGTCACTCCCAGGTATCTGAAAGTGTCTGTTACGTTTAGTTTATCGTTGTTTAGGTAGATTTCAACGCGTGATGTGGGCTTCTTTGTTGCTAGGACCATCGCTTCCGTTTTCTTTGTATTTGGAATTAAATTGTTTCTCTGAAGCCATGTAGAGATGTTCTGTAGGTTGTGATTTGTTTTTGCGATTGCATCTTCAAGGGTACTGCTGGAGTGATGTACTTCAGTGTCGTCAGCATAAAGGAACATGGAGCTATTTGGGGTAGTTGATATTAAACCGTTGATGTGGATACAAAAGAGGGTCGGGCCGAGAACGGATCCTTGAGGGACTCCATGGGTAATGATCCTTTCGTTGGAGTTGACCCCATTACACTGAACAAACTGTCTCCTGTCAGTAAGGTAGCTCTGAAACCATGTGTGCTCGGTCCCTGTGATTCCATTGTCTCTGAATTTTTGGAGTAGGAGTGAGTGGTCAATGACATCGAAGGCTTTCCGTAGGTCTAGGAAAACAGCAGATGTAATTTGCTTATTTTCCATTGCCCATTTCCATTCGTCTACCACTCTGAGTAGTGCAATAGTGGTTGAAGAGTTCTTCGAATAGGCAAATTGATCTGGTGTGATGAGGCCATTTTCCCTGGCAAATTCTTGTAGTTGTTCGTTAACAAAACGTTCATGGATTTTTGAGACTGCAGGTAGGATGGAAATTGGTCTGTAGTTCTCCTTGTCAGTTTGTGTGCCACCTTTGAATTTCGGTAGGATTCTTGCAATTTTTGATATGTCTGGGAATACCCCGGATTCAGAGGAGAGGTTCATCAGTGGTGTAAATAGTTCAGAAAGTGGGCTAGCAGCAGCCTTTAGTATTTTGGCTGGTATATCGTCAGCACCCGTTGCTTTAGATGGATTTGTTGTTTTGAGTGCTGTAAAGACTTCATTTACTGTTAGCTTTCTGAAGCTGAAATGACTGCTAGTCTTCTGGGGTTCAGGTGTTCTTGAGATGTCGATGTCGTTATTGGGACGTTGGATGTGGTCTTGTTCAGCTTGGTGATCAGGCTGTAGAAAATTTGGTGCAACAGTAATAAAATAGTCATTTAGTGTATTAGCCAGTTGTTTGGATTCGGTTATTTCAGTGTCGTTTACAATTAGCTTGTTGATGTTTGCCTGGGAATTAGTTTTTCCTGGTAGAACTGTGTGGAGGATCTTCCAGAAGGCTTTGGGGTCTCGCCCTTTTGCTTCCAGTGTTGATTTAAAATATTGTTTTCTTTGCTTTCTTAGTATTAAAGTGCTTTGGTTCCGGAGCTTTCTATATTGTGCCCATAATTGGTCGTCAAAAAATATACAGCAAGGCAGAAAGGCTCATAGCAAGAGTGTAGAAAATATCTATGATTGGACTGAGATCGTGATGAGCAAAGGAATTGATTAGGTGGTGTAGTAATGATAAACTGTCGATTTAGTGCCTGGCAGCTTTGAGACCATGTTCATTTGGATTTCGTGGACGAAACTTTATATGGTTCCAGGTGTAAAATGCACGATTGTTAAAGCACAACTCAATGTTATCGTATATTTGGATCTTCCCGGCCACACACTCTTAAGAACAAGGCATGTTCGTGTTTTCTTGTTTTGCCACCTTCTCTCTACCACCGTGTAGGTTGTCTTCTTTGGCGTTGTTCCTGTTTTCTTCTTTCACCACCTTGCCTTGTGGCATGTATCTAGCCTTGACAGCAAACGAGGATTATAGGCGATCGTGGTAAGGCTTTTAACCGTATTTCTGGATCTTCCGTCATAGGAAGACGCTCTAAGAACGAGGCATATTCGTATTGTTTTCTCTTGCCACCTTCCCTTTCCCACGTTTCCTTGTTGCTTTATAGTAAACGAACATTGAAGTACTCGAGCGTTCTCTCCAAGAGCGAGGCTTCTTCGTGTTATGTTATTCAGTATTTAATAGTGGGCCAGGATTTCGTTTCTCGACCTGACTTCCGGTGAGATGGGTCGACTTTTAAAAAGACGAGTCCACTCGATTCGAGTCGAGTCAATTCGACTCGTCAACATACTGTAAGCCCTCTTGCGCATTTATGACCGACCTGACTTCCGTTGAGACGAATTGACTTCTAAAAGTACGAGCCGAGTCGCATTGTCAACATGTTGTAAGCCCCCTTGCTCATTTACGGCCTCCCTTCCGGTTGCGAATCGTCCTTTACTTAGTCGAATCGTCAACTCCCTAAGACGAATCGACTCAGTATGGTTATGTTGGACATGTTTGGAAAATGAAATTCAAAATTTGCGTTTGTCGATGGCCACGCCCTGGGAGAAATCGAAAGGAACGTGGATAGTGTTTGAAACAGACAAGTAACGTTCTCTTTCTTGTTAGCTGTACCCTTTTTGAAAAAAACTGACTGTAAAATGTTTTAAAACTTGCAATGAGAAAAATAGTCTTTTTTATTGGTTTTACTTCCAGTTGGTTTGTTACAAGTTGATGGCAATCCAGTTGAGCTCGATCACGTGGAACGTATGCTCAGTATGGTATCAAAGGGAGGACAATGGAATCCAACTTGTCAGCCGCGGGCGAAGGTGAAAAAAGAAATTTGCGATAGCCAAAGAG
>OX453276.1:22563348-22700848 GCA_949710005.1 Ricordea florida | reverse complement strand
TGATATTGGAAGCCATTACAGAAGGGAGTGAAGAATTCAAAATTGAACCTTGATTTTATGAGGGTTGTCCAATACTCCGACAAATTTATGCATTGCATTGTATTGTATTATACGGCTATAACAATAGTTCAACAATGCATTCTAGAACTACACAATACAACACAATGCATTTTAATATAATACTGTGCATAAATTTGTCAGAGTATTGGACAAGTATGGATTTTGAAATCATCCACGGTTTTGTGATAACATTGGTGACACCCTTCCTGAAACTGCAAATCGCCATAACAATACAATTTTTTGTAACAACAAACTTGCCGACAACATGTGAAAAATTCTTGAATACTTCCATTTTATTTTATTTCGAGGCGCGATTGAGAAGCTATTTCAAAACCTCGTGCATCGTGTTTCGTCAGGCTTTCCAAACACGCGAAACGTGTGCGGCCTCGTGCTTTCATCCGTTTTCAGCTCGTTTTTGGAAGCCCTGATGAAACACTCGCACTCGTTTTTTTAATAGTACTTCCAGAACCGTAACGTTAAGAACTTGTTTTGTATCTAATGCTAGGATTACATCCAAAATCGAGCTGGTATTTTCCGTCAACCGTGTTGGCTCAGTGATAAGTTGTGAGAGATCGTAGGAGCGGCAGAAATTTAGTAGTGCTTTGGCCTAAGGATTGTCACTACTCTCGAAACGTCAATCCATGTCTCCCAGCAAGTAAATAAGCAAATTCAACAACGAAGCATAAATAAAATTTTCCATTAGGTCGGAGTCAAAACAGGACAATGAAGTATTTGGCGGTCTATACACCGTGTAAACGATAAAAGATTCCAAATTCCTAACCTGGATTTTTAGCCACAGTTGCAGGAAACCAGAAGGTGAAGTGAGTGAGACGTCACTCAAGTACTCGGTTTGAAAATTTCACGAAACACGAGCACAAACTCTGCCACCATCTCTGCCATTATGACCGGATCGACGCGATAGATCACATAACCAGGGATTTCAGTTTCCAAGTCTTGAACTGTGCTGTTCAGCCATGTTTCCAAGACAGTAAATATTTTGAACTTGTTGACCAACACTGTTCTTTTACAAGGACATAATGATCCTGGCTTTTGAGAGAGCGAACATTTAGGTGTGCTATGCTCACATTCCCATTCGTTTTGGCAGAGCCATTTGTAGAATAATTTAGTGTGGGTCCAGGATTGGTCTCCACGTCATGTAACAATTACATCATTGGCCTGAAAGCAGAAGCCGAGCTATTGTAGTAAACCACGGTTCCCTTTGATCTTTTGACCCGTATTGAAACATTCATGACAAACTTACGCTCTGCGACTTGTGGCTTTTGATGAATAAATGTCCAAATTTCCACTCTCATTCGACAGGAAGGCATAAAACATAATCCACAGTGCTGGTTTTCTCTTAATAGTTCATGTCTGTTGTCCTGAAATGAACTACCAACATGTAATAAGAAAGCAAGAACCAAAAACCGGAGCACGTGTAGACACATCTGGCCGCCATGTTGAAACGTTCCAACGTTGTAGTTTTATTATTGATAGTTGTTTCATAGTCTACATAAGCACGATATCTAATGAGCGAGATTTCAATCGAACTTGCTAAGAGGTTATGGATACAGAACCAATTAGGTGCACTACTCTTGGGTGATCCCGAAGCAAGAAATTGAAGTAAACCGGCTTGCAATTGTTTTTGCGAAAGTTTAACCGGTTGGAAAAAATTGCAGTTATTAGGCGAATTACTATGCTACAATTATACCACTAGATACACATGAAAGACGCTGGGATCTGATTTTCCTCCCTATGTGCTGCAGTGTACTGTCGTTTAGTGACAGTGTATTGTGATGTTATTGAAGTGTAATTGTGCTTTTAATTTTCGCTGAAAATCTGTTGAAAAAAGAAAACATAACCTAACCGATGATCCAATCACGACTTTCCTTTTCCGTTATACGTCACATGCTCAAACAAATCAGCCCAATGCAGGATACCAGAGACATCTAACAAAGTTCTGTTTTGAATGGTACTCCTCCTCTCTGACAGAGGACAAACCGGCTTGAAACTATAGTTTCGAGTGCGACTGCGATCTTAAACGGCTGATACCGCGACTTCGACAGGTCATAATCAGCATCTACTTCTTTCCATGTTATCGTAGCATAGCTCATTTTTTCAACCAGTTTGATAGCCCCAATTTTTTGTGCTCCAATTTCTCCACGACGCTGACTGACTAGTTTGAAAGTTTGTCTAAGGCCCGTTTCAAACGTCTAACTTTTCATTAGCCGAATCTATTGCTAATTAAGAAAATCTTTTGCTCTAGATAATTTGCATTAAATTCAGCACATGAAAAGTTCGCACGTTTGAAACGGGCCTAACAACTCTTTTCAACAATAAGTAGCACGAGAAGGACGATGAATACATTTTTGTTTGTATTTTCCAAGAGATAATTTAGACTTGACATTCTGTGCTCGGGCTGATGCAGAAGCTCTTCGTCAGAACGGAGAAAGGACCCCGTAGCTTGAAGCGTCATCTCCTTACAACTTAGTTAATCAACTCAGTTTTGATAAACTATTTTTTGTGTGTTTCAGTTTCCCATCGAGGCAGCACCAATTTCTCTAGAAACGTGCTCTTTTTATACTTTTTTCTCTTTTGTTCGCAACAATTTGCTCCACACAGTTTCCCCAAACTGATTGAATAACAAGAAATCTAATCTTTTTTCCTTCCAGGCTTAAATACAAGACGCTGTTTGGAGGAGTGGAGGGTTTCTGGGGTCAGCATTACATGAAGGTGAACGGTTTCCCTAACCGTTTCTGGGGTTGGGGTGGTGAAGATGATGATCTTTACACGAGGTTCGTTAAATCAACAAGAACCATTTTAGGAACGGAAATTAGCATCGATATTTGTCTAAGGAGGTTATTTGTTCTGAGAAGTGATTTGAATATCAAAACTTAATGCACGCAGAAATCAGTATAATCTTGGTAGTAAAAGGATTGCAATTAAGCGATACATGATATACCAATGATTTGTTCAATAGCTACAAATAAACTGTTTTGAGACACTCACTAGAGCCTGCAATCACTCTATATTGCATAATGTTCAAGAGAAAGGCTATTAAAATCCCTATAGCTAGTAATAAACTAAAGCAAATAAAAATGATGTCGGGATTACGGTTTAAATTCAGTAATCGGCTGATTATACATGAAAGGAAGAGCCAAATAACTGTCCCCGACTTATAATTAATTAGGCGTTAAAACAGCGCTCCCACTTGAATAAGATATTAACAAAACACTTTCCTAGGAGTAAAACCTACTCAAGAAGTGTTCTAGTAGAGAAAATTGAACAGTTCCTTAGTAGCTCTTGGGGAGTAGACACTTCACAACACCCGAAAAGCTTTGAGGCACAGACACTGACAGAGCGCAATACTTATGACTTATATATATATTTTTTAAAAAGGATTACTGAAAGAGGGTTAGGACTTACTCGACCGGTACAGATGATTGGTCGATACACCATGTTGCATCACGTGCACTATGAGAGTGACGTCAACCCCGAAAGGTCAGATATTAACTGTCATAACGAGATTTCTAACACCGGAGTAGACCACTCTTCAGCAACGTTTGTAATTAGAGTCCACAAATTAAAAAGACAGGATAAAACATGGTACCAACGTCCTGTTACGTTCAGAAACGTCTCAAGATTTTCCACAGATGAAAAGCTTAGAGCAATAAGTAAAGTACAGCATACAGTACCGCAGTACAGTACTGTTCAGTAGCTTTCCAAAGAATGGTCACACTGCATGGTTTGATCCACAGAATAAAGGTTAGAAAGGCACTGTACAGTAAAAGAAAAAATACAATATTACCATTTACTAACTTTATGGATACTTAACAATGGTGAGCCCGTGATACTGCAGCATGTATTCATCAGTTTTAAAAAGGAAGCGGTCCTATTGCCTCGTTCCTCAGTATGATTCTGCTAAAGTGAATGATGGATCTATCACTGTGCAATAAATGTTCAGTTGTTGTAAGGAAAACCTTGGGTGACTTTAAATTCTTTTCTCCTTATCACAGATTTGACCAATTAAGGCGAAGTGAAATCTCCATTGATTTGGATGGATTAAACTCACTCGCATATCGGATCGTCAAGTACGACGAACTTCCAGTGTACACATTCATCTCAGTGGAACTAGAATAATTCGTAAACCAGTGACGTATTTGCAGCTCAACACGAAGTGAGAGCATAATCCCGCTTCTCAAGGAAGGCGGCCCATGAATTAACATTAACAGGCAGAGTTGTTTTGTTGAAATAAATTTAACATATCTTTTGCAAAATGGAAAGACGTGCAGAGGAGACGAATGGCTTATCTGGGCTGAAGTCAGTTGTTCAGTACAACACAGAACCAGTCGAACTGCCCTGCTCATTCAGCCTCACGCTCTCCGCACGGACAGAGATCTTTTATGTTCCTTGGCTTGTGCGTGAATATTATTTTGAACTTAGCTTCAGTATTTTTTTAAATATATAAAGCGGGAAGCAAAGATAATTGCAAACGCAAAATCTGAAAAAAAAATTGTAAGTGCCCTTATAGCACGTGTCTGTTTCCCTTGCTTCGATTTGATTTACTTTAAAGTCACACTAGGTGGCTTGTCACGCGCTCGTAAGTGGTATTACGTTTCTATACAGATCACATGTTGCGTCTGTGTAATTACTCGGGCTACCTGTGGTAGCACGAGTCTAGGTTTCGGTTTCCTATAAGTCTATCGACAACGTCGAGAATGAGCAAGCCTGCGCTGCTCGCGGTCTGCGGTGTCCCGGAAGGCATGAAAGCGAGGCGCCTTATTTCAAAATCATCCATGGATCTTTTCTTATTCAAACTCAAGTTTCTCTACGTGGTCATGTGGAAAGAGATTAGCGGGAACAGGGCCAATAAGGCTAAATCGGAAGAAAAGTATATCCCGCGATTGAGGAGTAATATTGTTGTTTTTCCCACATATCGCTTCTTCGCCTTCGATAACCTGGAATCAGATGAATGGCATCAAGTTTCACGACTGTTTTTTACCGTGGGAACCAAGAAAGCTGATTGTTCAACATTAATTCGATTAGTAAACAAACCCAACTATCACTGAAATTTCGGTAAAACCTTAGAAAACTTTCGGATAAAATCGCTCAGCTTAAACACGACGTCGACAACAATTACGGTGCGATGTACAGTCTGGTAGGTTTTTTGCGGTCGTGGAACCAACCATATAGTATGCAATATTTACAAAACTTAGGCGTAAACCCACATTCACGTTTGTTCGAAGCCGTATTATCAAGTGTAGCCCGAGTGAACGCTCCCGAGAGCGTCTAGTTCAATATAATCTAAGAAGAAAGGGCCCTTTGATCAGTTTTTGCAAGCACTCGCGCTCGGAAGAAAGAAATTATACTGTTAGTCGCAACGAAGGAAGGGAAAGTTCTATTCATTTCAACTCTCGCCAGATCCGGCAATAATGTAAGTGTGATTTACCTAGAATATCTCTTAGCTATTTGTTTTTTCCCCTAACTTCATATATCAATTGTTGTTTAGTTTCACGATAGGATACAATAAAGAAGGCGTTCCTAAAGACGTTGTGTTTTATCCGTGGATTTTGTGCGGTCCAGCTAGCGGTGGACAAGCGCCGCTATAGTGAAAATTATAAGGAATTCAAGAGTTAACGGGAGTCTGTCGATTGGAACAATGAACATCGCGCAGGCAAGTCTTATGATCGAAAACGTCACGAGCGAAGACCATCACGTCTGTGTTGAAGCGACCGAAAGGGACGTGAGGAAGAGAATTCCCACCGAAAAGGGCGAGTCACTTCGCTTGGAAAGGCTTGCGGAGGAACGAAAGGCTGCAGGAGCAACTTTGAGAAAGCAAATTACGAAGGTGAGCTCTTTACTTGAATCGATAAAAGAAACAGACGCCAGAGTTCTAGAGCAAGAGCGTGACAGTCTAGACATGTACAGGGATAGAATGAACGACGCTCATGACAATTATTACAAGGAATTGCGCGACGCTAAGGAATTAGATGAAGCGTACAAGTGGTTTGATCTTCGGGATCGCGAACATTTCCAATGCCGCATTAGAATTAATAAAGCCTTGCGCCGTGTGGAAAAACAAATCAGTGATAAAATGTCTCTGGTTTCTTCAAAATCATCCAAACATTCTTCATCCTCTTCAGTAAGATCTAGAAGGGCAAAGGCAGCTGCTAAGGCAGCGTGTCTTCGAGTAGAGATGGACTTTCTAGAAAGGGAAGCGGAGTATAAGAAGCTCGTAATGCAAAAGGAGTTAGCAAAGGCAAAGGCCGAGGAAGAAACCATGCGCAAACTCGAAGAAGAAGAAAGGCAAGAGGATTTTCCCCATGTCTTGAAGCACGAAAACCTAGTTCTAGACGTTCTCCCCAAGGTAGAACCCGGTGAAACGAAACCATTGCATGTTGACAGCATCTTAAATCCAAAAACTCCGCCCTTTGAACCCTCAAATGGCCCGCTTGTAAGCCAAGTTACACAAGCTAGTGAATCACCATCACATGAATTAAACCCGGAGATTTCCACCAGAACAGACGCTTTAACCGCCGTTGTGAAGCTTGTTGCCGAACAACAAAGAATGAGTCTGCTCCCAGCGCAGCAACCTCCGGTTTTCTCGGGAAACCATTTTGACTACGCAACGTTCATCAGTGCTTTCGAAAGTTTAATAGAGTGCCGAGTCAGCGATCCGAAGCAAAAGCTTTATTATTTAAGCCAGTTCACCTCTGGGGACGCTAAGGAATCAATCCAAGGCCTCATAACCCTCGACTCTCCGGATTGCTATGACAAGGCTAGAAAGGTTGACAAGGCTATTAAAGGAAAGATTCGGCCATCCTTATCGTGTTGCGCAGGCCTACAAGGATAAGCTGAACGCTTGGCCTCCTATAAGCTTAAGGGAAGGGGATGGAGTTTGTTTGCAGCAGTTTGCTGATTTCCTGGTGCTTTGCGAACAAGCCATGAAGACCCTAAGGTACATGGAAGGCCTTAACTCCGAGGACACTCTTAAAAGGATAACTTCAAAGTTGCCAAGTAGTGTGGGAGTGAGATGGTGCCGTTTTGCCAACAAGATGTTAAAATCGGAAGAAAGGCTTTCCACCTTTCATGATGTTGTCAAATTCGTAACGGAAGAAGCAGCCCTGGCTACTGACCCAGTATTCTCACCTGAAGCTCTCAAGGAAGCAAGGAAAAGCGAGTTCGCTAGCAGTAGCAGCGGCAGCAACATTGGGAGAAGAGGCAAGAGCGCAAGTAGCTTCTCGACAAACGCCACACCTCCAGAAGAGCAGTCGCCACCACGTTCCTCGTGTCCATTCTGTAACAACCAGCATCACAGTCTGGAGAACTGCTCAAGTTTCAAGAAGAAGACTCTTAAAGAAAGAAAGGCATTTGTTCAAGAAGCAAGAATATGTTTCGGTTGTCTCTGCTACGGCCACATGTCAAAAAGATGTCGAAACCGAAAGGTGTGCAAGACTTGTAGTATGCCCCACCCGACTGTTCTTCATGATGAAAGCAAGATTTCTTCCAAGCATAGTAGTGAAGACCAAGCAAGAGTCGTTCAGTCAGCCGAAGCAACTAGCAGCTGTACAAGTACCTGTAACGCTACTGGATCCACCGATACCATCACAAACTCTATGATTGTTCCGGTTCGAATATATCACCAAGACAACACCGAACGACAAGTAGTGATTTATGCGCTGCTCGACCCAGCTAGTAACGGAACTTTCATTAAGGAGAGCATACTCGAAGAACTGCGAGTTAATGGAGTCGAGACGCAATTGAAGTTGAACACGATGCACGGTTCAGAAGTAGTTCCTACTCGTAGAGTTGGCGGTTTAATCGTAGAAAGAATGGATAGAGAGGTCCACATCAAGCTTCCCAAGACGTACTCAAGAAATGAAATACCATCTGAAAGAAACGAGATCCCAAGACCCGAGTCGGCAGCAAGGTGGCCACACCTAAGTCACTTAGCCAGCAAGATTTACCCGTATCAAGAAAATCTGCAAGTGGGACTTTTGATTGGCTCAAACTGTCCGAACGCCATAAAGCCGAAGCAGGTTATTCCTGGTAGAAGCAGTGATCCTTATGGCATCCGTACCCTGCTTGGTTGGGGCATCATTGGTCCGGTGACAGGAAGTACGAACAAAGAAGATTTGGATGTCTTATGTCACAGAGTTGCTGTAAGGGAGATTGGCAGCGAAGAACTACCTTCCCATGGTTTTGTTGTTGAGACACGCGTTAAAGAGATAATCTCTCCAGAGGCAGTTAAGAGAATGTTCGAACGAGACTTCAATGAAGTGAAGTACGCGACTCAGCCGACCCTTTCCATGGATGATCGAAGATTCATGGCAAAGGTTAAAGAAGGAATCACTCATCGTTCAGATGGACACTATGAATTGCCATTGCCGCTACGAAATGAATCTTTAGTCCTGCCGAATAACGAGAAGCTTGCAGTCCATCGCCTCCAGCAGTTGAAAATGAGATTCCGAAGAGATGAGAAATACAAGAAAGACTACTCGGCATTCATGAATGACATGATTAAGAAGGGATATGCTGAAAAGATACCAAAGAACGAAGTTAAGCAAGATGGAAGGATATGGTACCTACCTCACCATGGTGTGTTCCACGCTCAGAAGCCGGAAGACCAGTGGCCACAACTCCTCGAGGATAAGGACTTTGTTACGCTGCCAGACGATCCAGAGGTGAAGAAAGTAACATCTTTTGCAACAAGTACTCAGGAGCCATGGAACCTTGTTGAAAGTTTAAGCTACTTCTCGGATTGGCACAGAGCTTGTAGAGCCGTTGCTATCTGTCTACGCTACAAGCAAAAACTCCGTCAGCTGGCGTACGCCAAGAAAGAAAGGTGTGCTGAGACAGTCAAACGTCATCAAAGGCACGTCCTGACAGTGGAAGAGGTTTTGTCAGCTGAAAGCGAGATCCTCCAAGCAGCCCAAAAGGTGGCCTTTTCAAGGGAGATGGGAATGTTAAAACCGTTTCAAGAAGGACAAGATAGATCATCTGCGCGGCAGAAGAAGAGAACCATGAAAGCAACAACTTCGCTGTACCGCCTCGACCCCTTCCTTGACCGCAATGGAGTGCTGCGGGTTGGTGGTCGGATTCAGCAAGGGCATTTCACAGACGATACAAAGTTCCCGGTCATCCTTCCGAGGAAAGGCCACGTAACAAGCCTGATCATTAAGTACTTCCATGAGAAAGTTCAACATCAAGGTCGCGGCATGTCCTTAAATGAGATCCGAGCCAATGGATTCTGGGTTATTGGTGGAACATCAGCTGTGGCATCCCAAATTGCAAATTGTGTTACCTGCCGGAAGTTACGAGGAGCAGTCCAGGAGCAGAAAATGTCAGACCTTCCGGAAGATCGTCTGAAACCGGCACCCCCATTTACCTACTGCCCTGTTGACTACTGTGGACCCTGGTATATCAAGGAGGGACGCAAGCAAATAAAGAAGTATGTGGCCCTCTTCACGTGCATGGCATCACGAGCAGTACATCTTGAAGTCTCGAATACCTTGGAAACTGACTCGTTTCTCAACGCACTGCGTCGTTTCATCTGCAGAAGGGGTCCTGTACGTCAGCTGCGCAGTGATCAAGGAACGAATTTCATTGGAGCAAAGCGAGAGCTCCGCGAAGCCTTACAGTCTATAGATCATAGCAAGATCAGCGCTGAGTTGTTGAAAGAGAAATGTGATTGGATAACCTTCAAAATGAATCCCCCATCAGCCAGTCATGCAGGAGGAGTATGGGAACGCCAGATCAGGACCATTCGCAGCGTATTATCAGCCCTCCTAGAGAAAAGTGCAAGTTCCCTGGATGGAGAATCCTTTCACACGCTGATTTGTGAGACTGAAGCGATCGTGAACAGCCGCCCGCTGACAGTGGATAACCTAAGCGACCCAGAGTCACCATCTCCACTGACGCCAAATCATATCCTCACAATGAAAACAAAGCCGGTTCTACCACCGCCTGGCGTTTTTCAAAGAGAGGATCTGTACTTAAGGAAACGTTGGAGACGAGTCCAGCATTTAACATGCGAATTCTGGGCACGATGGAGGAAGGAATTTCTTCATAGCCTACAAGAGAGGTCCAAGTGGACAAGGCCACGCCGTAACATGCAAGTTGGCGACGTAGTTATCGTTAAAGACGACAACAAGGTAAGGAATCGGTGGAGCCTTGCTCGGGTGATAGAAACGTACCCCAACAAGGCCGATGGACTGGTGCGGAGTGTCAAGGTGGCAATTGGGGACCCTAATCTCTCCAGCACTGGCAAGAGAATTCACCCCCCATCAGTTTTGGAAAGACCTATTCAAAAGCTAGTCCTGCTGCTGTCAAAGGAGGAAAAGACCGGGATTCCCGCATGGGGAGCCATTCAATGAAGAAATTCAGAAGGACTAGACATGGACAAGTCGATGAACTCTGAACTTTTACTGTAATCTAGTTTCGTTTTGTTTGAAATACGGTGATTTCAAGGGGAGCCATGTAAGTGCCCTTATAGCACGTGTCTGTTTCCCTTGCTTCGATTTGATTTACTTTAAAGTCACACTAGGTGGCTTGTCACGCGCTCGTAAGTGGTATTACGTTTCTATACAGATCACATGTTGCGTCTGTGTAATTCAATATAATCTAAGAAAAAAGGGCCCTTTGATCAGTTTTTGCAAGCACTCGCGCTCGGAAGAAAGAAATTATACTGTTAGTCGCAACGAAGGAAGGGAAAGTTCTATTCATTTCAACTCTCGCCAGATCCGGCAATAATGTAAGTGTGATTTACCTAGAATATCTCTTAGCTATTTGTTTTTTCCCCTAACTTCATATATCAATTGTTGTTTAGTTTCACGATAGGATACAATAAAGAAGGCGTTCCTAAAGACGTTGTGTTTTATCCGTGGATTTTGTGCGGTCCAGCTAGCGGTGGACAAGCGCCGCTATAAAAATTATAATTTCCTTGTCTTTTTATCATTCGCTGACGATGGTGTTACATAATGCTGCGACAAATATCTCAGTTTTTTTTTTTTTTTTCATGTTATATATCCAACAACTGGAAAGGAAAAAAAAATGCAAATATCGTAAAGCCCATGTCCACACTTGTAAAGGTTTCTGGTGGCGTCATTTTCTTTTGTGTCATGGTTTTTTGCGAAAACCGTTTAGTTTCCTACACACAGCAAACGCAATTGATGAGTGCCTTATCACTCTGAAAAGATGGCTATAAAAAGGAAATGCTTTGTTAGGAGGCACAGCACATTGCGCAGTATATAAATAGATCCGAAGGACTTGAAAACTGAAAATCACCGATTCAAAGATATTAACTCTAATCTGACATGAAATGTATGAAAACATAGCTACATGCACGGATCTTCATGGTCAAACAGTGGAAAACGTAGCCCTAACTATATGCAGAATCAACAAGCGACCTTCGATGAAGCTTCATTGTCCGCGATTTCATCAAGCAATGCTGACCACCTGAATCGCAAACGCAAACAGGCAAACCAATACAAGACATGTTCATGAACTTAAGTCACTGAAACTTGGGCAGCATATAATCAAAGAGGAAAACAAATGTTTCCTGTTTATTTTGTCTGAAAGCTTAAAACATCACAATTTCCTGAAAACGAAATAAGTTAACCGAATTTGAAAAAATGCCCGAAACCTGCCCGAGGCTGGTGAACATCTGATGAGCAGTCTTGGCTAAGGTTCAAATACAACAGTAATCGATTATTTGGACAGTGCGTCTACGGCAGAGGAGTCTAACCAGTGCTTTTATGATCGAAGGGGCGCAATGCCACTCCATTAGAATTTCAGAGTTTCAGCTTAGACACAAGTCTGGCATCAGATATGACTGCACTAGAGCTATACTGCTCAACAGTAAACCTAGTTTAATTAACCGTCAACAATGATGACAAGAACGCAATCACCTCAGGAAAGGTAACCTGAACTTTATTGCAAAACGTTTGGGTAAATTATGTGAGGGTCAAAAAAATGTTTATGGTCACTCTGAATCTAAACGTCCAACAGTACGTGCTCCATAATACGAGATTAGACGAGTCATGATTGGTAAAACAGAGCGAAAGCTCCGGAAGTGCCTGCACTTTTCCGTAAGGAATGCAGACACATTTTCAGGGTAAAAAAAGTATTACAAAATGCCATATATGTGTTCTTAGGGCTTTAGGTAACTCTGAGACACACAGGTTTATCTAACATGCATATACGCATGTGCTTCTGCTCAACATCTGTTATTCCTCTAATTCACTCATCGAAGATTTCACAAATTAAGTAAAAAAATTACTCTCGTTACATGGGGTGGGTCGGGGATGGAATGTCGGATGCAACCGGGGGTACCGCGCCACCTTCTGGAGTGCTGTATGGGGGAGGGGAAGGTTGATTGTATGTTGCCTGAGAAGAAAATCACAAAATAAACAGGGGATTTAAGTGATTATTGTATTACTAAGCTTACAAATTAAATTTCACATTAATAAGCTTGCAGTCAAGGTGAACGCAAAGGAGGAGAGAGAGAAGAGCTAGTTGCTAAAGAAACTGCTGTTGCGTTGTTGGGAAATATAAAAAAAAAGTGTTTGTAAAACTGGTTGAGAATGAAAGT
The DNA here is from genome assembly GCA_949710005.1 of Ricordea florida. Taxonomy (NCBI): domain Eukaryota; kingdom Metazoa; phylum Cnidaria; class Anthozoa; order Corallimorpharia; family Ricordeidae; genus Ricordea; species Ricordea florida. Next base: position 22,688,199 of record OX453276.1, on the reverse strand, counting down.
TGTGTCAATACATTCGGTCTGACAAAACGCCAGCTGTTTTATATCTTACGGTCTGACAAAACGCCAGCTGTTTTATATCTTACGGTGGTACAGCTCACACATGTTACATTATCGACTTGTTTGACAAACCAGAGAAGTAGGGTTGGGTAGAGCAAGAGGCGTTTCCTCCAAGGGGTTTGCTAGTAACGGAGGAAAATTGGCAAAGTGGGAAATATGCTATTTCTTTGGAGGCGTGCTATTAGGACAAATCAAAAGTGTCTGATGTTAGAGCAAAACATGATAAGCTGGAAAATAAAGTGAAGAATATGTGGTTGAAATATTGACTCAACTTTGCCTGATAAAAGAATGAATCAGATGAACCTAGGAGAAGAGATGGATTCTAGATTGCTCATTGCTGGCAAGAATATTCTGTTCTGGAATTGCTTTGCATTAATTTTCCAGCCAAACGTCCCATATGGTTAGTCCAAGTATGGAATCCCAGAGACATGCATCTCGTTTAGTTTCCCTTTTTCAAGAACGAACCGTGGACCCAGGCAATGAAAATGTGAAACGCGTGCTATGAGAATAGAAAAAAAAGGAGATGTACGTGATGAGACAGCTGATCTTGTCCGGCAGAGTACGAGACAGGGCCCGGGGCCCAATAGGGTGGTGGCATTTGTGGAACAGCCTGGAAACGAACAAATGAAAGAAAATAATTAACTCATTGTTAGAGATCTATTTTGGCAGTAGATATACGGTATTAACACGCAAATACTTGTTACAGTATCAGATGTAACAAACGTACAATTTTCTAGAAATTAGGAGTCCTTAGGCTCATAATCTTAAAAAAGTTGGGCAAATTTACACATTCGTTCTTACCTATCTATGATTCGATGTCTTTTGTTCTGACTGAGAGACACCATATTTTAGTGAAACGTGAAAAAGTTTGGGTAATAAAAATACCCAGCACGCTAGGTGTCCTGTGTTAATCATGAAACCGTCAATGGGGTCAGTTTACGTGGAAACATGGTTCTTAACAACTGAAAGGTCGTTAGCAATAAAATATTAGTAAATAATTTTCGTAACACCTTTTTCTGTAAGTTTAGAGATCGAGAAGAACCAATAAACCTAAAAATTGGTACACAAGAACCGTCAAAAGAACCAATATTTTTCCTATAAAGCAGCAAACAAACTAATTTGACAGGTAACCGATGACGAATTGATTGTGTCTTTTGACGTGGTTTCACTATTCACCTCCATACCAATCAACATGGCTATAGACATTACTCAGCGAAAACTCGAGGGATCTGATGGTTGGAGGGGTCACACACAGCTGAAGAAAGGCCAAGTCCTGGATCTACTCTCCTTTTCTCTTGCACAACAGCTATTTTGTATTCGAGGGAACCCAATACCATCCGGTGTCGGGGTGTTTCATGGGACACCCGGTTAGTGCGGTGATCGCCGAGCTTGTAATGCAAGAAGTTGAGAAGAAAGCGTTAGAAACTTCGCCCATTAGGCCAAAGTGTTGGCGACGCTATGTCGACGATTCGAACGCTTGTGTTAAGAGGGACGGTGTTGAAGTTTGTCACAGCCACTTAAACTCGATAAACGCCAATATTCAGTTTACAGTAGAGATGCCTACAATAACTATGGGCAAGAAGAGCATAGTTTTCTTGGACACTAACAACACCGTTAATGAGGATGGTAAAATCGAAGTGGGTGTATACCGCAAGGCCACACGTACGAGCAAGTATTTAGACTTCCATTCACACAGCCCAGCGCAAAGCAAGAGAGCCGTCCTTAAGACTCTAAAGGACCGAGCTAAATGCATTCCATCAACAACTGCACTAAGACAAAACGAGAAACGACGTGTTATTAGCGACCTAAAAGCTTATGGTTATCCCGAGGGCTTCATCAAGTCAGTTGGTGAATCGAACAGAACAAACACACAACCAAGACCCCAAGAGAATCCAAAGGCATACGCGTCCATTCCATATGTGAAAGGAGTGTCGGAACGTGTTCGACGCGTTTTGAGCCGCGAAAACATCAGATCAGCTTTCAAACCAATACAAACTTTGGAAAATGTTTTCAAATACCCAAAGGACCGGCCGACAAAAGAGCAATTAAAAGGCATTGTGTAAAAAGTGACTTGTAGGACATGTTCTTTCACGTATGTCGGGGAAAGCAGAAGAAATTGGAAATGTCGAGGGGCCGAACACAAGCCCGGAACCAATGGAAGTGTCAATTCCGCAATTAAACAGCATGCGGAATGCGGCCACGATATACATCCTAGTTACACCAACATTCTTGAAACAGGTGTGAGCGGCAAGAACAAAAGGCTGTTTCTGGAATCATTGCACTTTTTCTTAGATAAGAACTCTAAATGAAAGAGCACCCTTCCCAAGGGTTTTCGCGTCACTGATTGCCTCCCTAGGGGGCAACGAACAACAACACCTCAGCGTATTGAAATTCTGTGAATCGCGCGAAATCATGATTCTCTGAAGAAGACCGCAGAAGGCGGCCAAAAATTTAGAGACAATTTTACTTTTTTTAGATCTGTTTTAAACATTTTTTAAAGAACTAATTTGACAGATTTTTTATCATTATTATGGCTTTTCCTTAATTCCAATTGAAATGTATAATCACGCGCAACAAATTTCACAACTAGGTAAAATCTTATTATTTATTTGCTTTCAATTAATTTCTATTGCTAGACCGAGGGCTGAAATTGAAAACAGCAAATTGCCTGACGAATTAAATCATAAAACGAGGCTGTTTACTTTTTAGTTGTCTTTCAAATTTTCAAGCTAGCAAAATCACTGAATATGAGTACAAATCTGACGAATGCAATGAAGTCAGGGAAGAACAAAGGCTTTCATCAGAACTGAGCCGAAGGTCGCTGAAGGCTGGCTCAGTGGAGTATTAAGGAGGAAATGTTAGTTGTAAGGCCATGAGACACATAAGTTCAGAGAAAGGTCATGGATGCTTTTTACTCGTTTACCCACAAATCACGTCTGGCCACCAAGTATTCTTGAAGAGCAAATCAGAGTTTATAAAGGGTCAAGTTAGTCCCTATAGAAAACCATCCCATCTAGGCGAAGCACTCGACAATTAAGAGAGTAATCCATTTCTGTTCGAGAGCTGGCTTAACTTTCGTGGATAACCAAATTCTTGATAGTTGAATTTGCAGACCGAAATATAAATTTTACTGTGAATAGACCTTAAATTTAGATTGAAGATGTGGCATTTTGCAGGAAAAATAAAATGTTAAGTAAGCGGAGTTGAGCCTAAGAAAGCACAGTTTCGATGTTCGAGTTACCAGGGTTACGCTCCATTGCTATCAACGGGCCATGGAATTACCTGTGTTGGAATGTAAACAGCTGGCTGCTGTATTGGAGTTGGGTACACAGTCTGAATGGCATTAACTTGACCAGAGCTTGGAATGATTACTACACTAGTACTGGACTGACCGGATTGCTGGTTGGAGTAAAACGACACTTGCTGTGCCTGAATGTAATAACAATCATCACAACAAAGCAGATCAGTGGTTAAGCCTTACGACATAGTTAGTCCCCTCTACTAACTACGCTTACGACTAGTAATATTAATGTTACAAGGCATAATACTGTGATGCATGGACCAAAAAAATAAAACTTCTTCGGGGCACGTGTTTCATGGGTTCTTCTAAGTTAATTAGAAACACTAACTTAAATGCATGACCAGGCAGAGGTGCTCAAATAAATGCTTCAGCAGAAATACTCTAGTTGAACTTTCTATTGATCAATTAGAGAAAGAATTCTAATTTCTACGAGGCCCGACTCGTCGATGATTAAACTCATGCGGGCATAGAAAACTTGACAGAGTAGTCTAATCAATCCAGAGAAAACCAACTAGCATAGCTCTTTCTATTTCATACCGATATTAATTTTTTTTTAAATTGCCATGTTACGTATGTTGCTTTGTTTCGAGCGAGTGCGGGCGTTTTCGCTATCAGCTATCTCGCTACATTGCTAGAATAAATAAGGAATATGTTAGCCAATCAGATGGCGGCATTCGTGATAACGTAAGAGTTGGTTTCTCCTGACTGTTTAGAATATACATGGATTACTCAACGCTCAAAAACACGAAAAACGAGAACGGCAAGAAATAAATAAACTTTTTTCAACATTTAAGGATTATGCAGTAATGTAAGCAGTTTATCGACAACCATGCGTATGCTATAGACGTATAGTAAAATTAACGGCTAACTCGTCAAACTCGCAACAGGAACAGGAGCTATTTCGAGTTAATTCTTTATTCGACGAGTGCATTTCCGTGCTTGTAATGTAAAATACAGACTATAGGTCCGCAAATATAGAAACAGAAGGTTTTAAAGGGCGCAAGCGATGATTCCTAAAAGTACTGAGAGTAACTACTGCAGTAGCAGAAATCACCGAGACAATTGAATGGAAAATACTAGTGCAGTTGATTTATAATTACTTCAACTTTCTTTTAATCAAGGCCTGAGATAACATAAACCAAAACCTGTTGGTTGGCACGCACTTATAAGGTGCAAATATTGATATTAAATCGCACATTTTATATTCTTTAAATGGTGAGGCATAAGCGTGTTTATTTGAGCAAAATGTCCTTCCATTGATACCACATAATTATGTCCCCTTTCATGACGAAACTGTCTACTATTTAGAGCTACTGTTTACTTACTGGTACCGATGTGGATGGCCCGCACACGGCGTTGCAACAGAATATGGAGGAGGCAAGGGCAATAAAAAACTCGACAAAGGAAAATATTAGCAAACAGGATCCTAAACCTGCTCCTGTTGCCGCCGTTTTTCTTTTCATGTAATATACTCCCTCACAATGATCGAAAAATCGGTATTCATAATCAATATCCAAATTGCAGCGAAGTCGATTTGCAAACTGAGAAATTGCAACGCAGTAACAGATAAACATGATGGAAGTCAGAACACATCCTGTGATGGAGAAGCCCATGAAGCACCCAATCTATGAGAAAATGACGCAAAAGTGCGTTAACAAGCATTCAGGAAATACAAGGGCGAGGTAGAGGATAATAACAATGATAAAAAAACGTTATTTCAATTTCAACTGTATCTAGCACTAACGTACTAATTTGGGACACTGTATAGCACAAATGGAATCAAATCAAATCAAGTCAAGTGTTGTCAGGTTGGTTTTTGTGGAGAGGGAAAAACCGGCCGGAGTACCCGGAGAAAAACCTCTCGGAGCAGAGTAGAGAACCAACAAATTCAGCCCACATATGACGCCGGGAGACACATTGGTGGAGAACGAGAACTCGCACCACTGCTCCAACCCTGCTCCCAATATTTTTAAAGGACGAACTCTCAGTCTGTGAGAGTCCAGTGATTTAGGCACCTGAATTCTCCATAATAGTTCTTTATTTCCCGTTTTCACAGAAGTAACCATCAAAAGTAGCTACTGAATACGGCTTGCAAAAAATAACCCAAGGAAGAATAGATAGCATAAAATCATAAGCCGAATTGTACACGAGAGACCAGTCCCAATCCCGTACTTGTAAAGAGCGTCACTAAAATATTGTTTGAAATACCATTAGGAAAATACCCCTTAGGGAAACTTTCGAACTTGATAGGATGGGATATCATACTTAAAAGGTTTTAGGTCGTATGGTATCTGTGTGGGAGAGCTCTCTCTCGAGGAACAAATCCTCGCCCATTCACAATATGCCCCACCTTAATTACGTATACGCTCATAGAAATCGGTACCCTTTTCAGGCAAATACCCCTTAAGACTTACACCGGCTACAGTTGGTCCTTGTTATCAATACAATACTCAAATTAAATGTCACGGATAAAACGCTGTTTATTGGTGAACTATCATTTATGCATGCCACAGACCTTTATCGTTCTATACTGAACTAAGTATTGCTGGGGCAGTTTCTAAAAAAACTGGTGCTGCGTCCGGGAATTTCTTTAGAAACAACTATACCCCCACAATACCTGGCTAGTATAGCACGGTAAAGGTCTGTGAATTGGGATTATCAAACAAGTTAATAAAGTAATTTATACCACCGTAAGTCATAAGGGTCGCTAAGGCCGCAAAAGCTCGTCAGAGCGAATCGAACACACATACTAACCAGGCATCTGTTTGGTTCCGACTCGTTTTTGGCACCCACATATCCAAGAATTCCTGAAATAAGAACCTATAGAATAAAAAGGGAGAAAAAAGTTGATATATCTGAAAGCTGTCGCTAAAACCTTTTTGCTACTGCTTCTAGAGAACTTCTCCTCCACCTTTCTCATCTGCCGGTGTAGATCACACCATGCAGTGTGACCATTCTTTGGAGAGCTACTGAACATTATTGTACTGTGGTACTGTTTGTTTTACTATACAGTGTGGTTCTTACTTTTTCATCTGTGGATCAAACCATAGTTAGTAGAGGGGACTGGTTATGAAACCCGGCAAACTTCAAAGAGACATCTCTTTGTTATGGTTTTCGCTCGGTCACGTGACTCTGAGAGTGCCCATTTGCAAATCGAAACAAGCGAGTTGTACCTCGAGTGAGCAATATTTTGGCAGATTACTCAATTTAGCGTTGGTGTATTTAAGTTTTCGGTTGTTTGATTAGTAGAAAGCAATATCTGGACGCAACTGTGCTGTGTTTGGACGCGGCTCTGACTAAAAAGAAACCCAGATTTGGCGTCTAACCGAAGTTGAATATGCCGAAGAAGAGCCATGAAACATGCAAGCCAGTACCAAGACCATAGCGTCCCGTCGTTTAAGACGTTGTAAAATCTTCGAACAAGAGCAACTACTACCAGAATTCTGTCAAAGAGTGAACAATTTTAAATCCTTGGAAAGATGGAGTTTAAAACAACTCTCTGATCGTGTCATTCTCAAGAGAGTAGTGCAGCCATATCTCCTTCCAGAGTTCGAGACAGTTGTAGACGACAGCCGAGGTTTTACTGTGTTTGGAGCCTATTTGATGAGGTTCATGCAATATATTTGAAGTGTCCGCGTCTGTCTAAACAGAGTTTTATCATTTTGGGCATTTCTTTGTCAAATCAGTGAGATGTTGTAGTTTCTTAGTTAATCCACAGCTTATTACATGTATGCTCGGGTTTTTGTTGTACAAAAGGTAAAGTCAAGACAAGATGATCTATTAAACTCAGCTCAGTTTCACATCAAATATAGGTTAAATTTACATAGGCAACTAAACAGAGTAAAGCCAAGGAATAAAAGAAGAAAATGTAACAACAAATAGGGAGCGAGTTGGGATAATCCAAATAGCAAAGGCTAATCTAGTGGAACACCCCTACAATAAAATACAGTTACAGAAAGAATTAAAAATATATGTTTTATAAAAAGTATTTCTTCATACGCTAAGATAGATAATTAAATTGAATAACAATCAAGCATAGAGTTCTTAAGGGTTTTACAAAATATTCTGAGAGAATTTAAATTAGTTATACTTGTAGGGAAGGAATTCCAAAGACGAGGACCAGTGAATCTTAGGGAGTGTAAGCCATATTGGGTGGTATTAACTAAGGCTACATAAAGATTTCTATTACATGATTGCCTTGTTGAATAGGAATAAAATGGAAGATGTAAATTTGAAGTATTTACTGAAACAGAGGGGCATGACCACTGATAAACAAAAGAGAGAATCTGTGATTCAATAATATCATCAAGCTTAAGTAGATTGAGAGATTTGAACAGAGGCTCAGAATGGGATTTTGGTTCAGAGAAAGATACTATTCTGATTGCTTCTTTTTTGGATAATAAATAATTGTTTCAGAAATGATGGAAAGGTTAAACCCCAGACACGGACACCATAAGTGAGGAAAGGATAGATAAGTGAGTAACAAAGCATGACAAGAATATGTTTGTTAACAAAATGTCTCACTTTTGACAGGATACCTACTGTTTTAGATAGTTTCAAACAAAGGTCATTAATATGACTTTTAAAAGTCACAATGTACCTTGAATCAAAACTCATCCTAGTTTTTTATTCCAGCCAGTGTTACTGGACATGTGTGGAAACTTTTTTCAATTTGCAGTTCCTAGGCAAAAATCATATCTTGTTTTTTGTTTTCTATCTTTGTTGTCAATACCCCTTCAAAATTGTCAAAACAATCTCTGAGCCAACTGGACTTTTCTTTCATAATCTTCAGTAAGAATCAAGAAAAACTTTAATTTTGTTCAATGTGTGTTAAAATTTATATTGTTTCTGCAGAAAGTGTACAAAAACCATTATGAAACAATTTATTGGATTGGGTTTTGCAATATCTGTGAGAGTTATCATCATTGTTTGGCTTATGCTGACAACACCTGCTCTGACTATAGGACCATAACATTAATTCACAGAATTGAAAAGTAACAAAAAGATCAGTGAAGTCTGTCTATAAATGTGCTTGTCACAACACTGTTTGATTTCCATGCGTAACCCTTTGGCTTTCAAGCACCAATTTTTTACCCTGTATTTCAAGCTCGCTATTTCATGCAAAATATCCGTGAAGACACATGCATCTGGTACCAGCTCTGGATCAGAAACCATCAAATGAAAATTTGATAGCACTTCACAGTCAGTAATTGATTTATGAATGATATCCTCAATATAATATTTTGTACATTGGCTTTGGAGGTGAACTGCCTGAAATAAGTTTCTGTATTGCTAAAAATGTGTTCTGCTGGCCTTATTTAGTATTTATGTGCCACAGACCTCTGCGACTGAGACTTGCAACCAGCTCTTCTCCATTTTCCTACATTTCAAAACAGCCATTGCCTCCTTGTTCTCAAGTGAGTTTATTCTGCCACGCTCTTTGTAGATATTGTGCAGCACATGTCCTCCTAGATAAGGCAGACCAGTTTTCTCTCTCTCTGAAAGCATGGGTTATGAAAGTGGGCTGTTGACTTAAGGAAGCCTAATGTGCTTGCAGTGTGCTAGCATACAACCTGCTACCTTGCTTGCTAGTAATGTTGCAGTATTTTGAGACAGTCCTTTATAAAAGTTTGAATAGTTTAACATAGTGTTTGCCATAAAACGTTTCAGGAACTCCATCCTTGCAATGTCTATCAAACATGGACTATATGAGAGAAAATTTTACAGTCTCTTCATCAGGTTTTCTAAATAAATATAAGTCGAATTCATTCCTTAACCTTTCAGCAAAAACTTTGGATCTTTTCACAGTAAGTAAGGTAGAGTTGACAATTTCTTAAATAATGCTTGGTGTTGGTGACTGGCGTTGGGATGTTGTTGTGCATGGCAGCCGTATGTCTGCAGAACCCTTATCCTCTGGTCTTATATTTTTCGCCGCGTGAACGGCAAAATATTTCTAGCGATTGCACCTGCAAACGGGGTAAAAGTAAGTTAAAACAATTGGGCTAAATAGAATCAATATCGTAAAATTGAAACATGTCCAGACATCGTCAAAATTAAGTTTGAATATTGTATAGAAACGATCAAGACAGCTTCTGATTCAAAACGCCCTAAAGCGAGATTCCACGGTTAACATGCTAAAAGGCTTGCGAGAAATACGCTTGACTAAAGTGCAAACTTTTATGTTTAGTTAATATAGAGTTCGATAATTCTGCACCGCAGTTGTTGGAGAGACACTTCGACCTTGGGTCGATAAATCATGTGGTTTTCATACACGACGAATCGATTCCCAAAGTTTATACTCACGTCTTTATCTGAGAGAGTAAAGTGCTCCTCCATTTCTTCTTCTTGTTCTATAATATCCAAAGAGCATCAAAATCATCGCCAAGCAAGTATCAAATCGTCTAAGTTGTCCGCCATATTTGTTGTTGAGTGTGCACTCTCGTGATCACGTGACCGACAAGTTCAACATCGAGAACGGGCCTACTGTTGATCTCTCTGAAGTTTGCCGGGTTTCATAACCAGTCCCTTCTACTAACTATGATCAAACCATGCAGTGTGACCATTCTTTTTAAAGCTACTGAACAGGGCTGTACTGCGGTACCGCTTAGTTTACAATACAGTGTGGTTCTAACTTTTTCATCTGTGAATAAAACCATGCCGGTGTGACCATTCTTTGGAGAGCCACTGAACAGTGCTGTGCTGTGGTACTGTTTGTTTTACTATACAGCGTGGTTCTAACTTTTTCGTCTGTGAATCAAACCATACAGTGTGACCGGTCTTTGTCAAGCTACTGAACAGTACTGTACTGTGGTACTGTTTGTTTTACTATACAGTGTGGTTCTAACTTTTTCATCTGTGGATCAAACCATGCAGTGTGACCATTTTTTGTAAAGCTACTGAACAGTACTGTACTGTGGTACTGTTTGTTTTACTACACAGTGTGGTTCTAACTTTTTCATCTGTGGCGGATCAAACCATGCAGTGTGACCATTCTTTGTAAAGCTACTAAACAGTACTGTACTGTAGTACTGTTTTAGTACGCAGTTTATGGTTCTATCTTATTCATCTATGGATCAAACTATGCAGTGTAACCATTTTTTGGAAAGCTTAGAACAGCTAGACTGAACGCAGCTTTGTCGGAAGATCCTTTGCACGGGCATAGTCTTACTCCACAGAATCTGTTTTACTCCACAGACGGTATATTGAGAAGGAATTAGTTGGATCCAAACGTCGACTTAGTAAGAAATAATTATTAAAACTGTTATTCTGTATCTTGATTTGCTACACAAAACCGCAAAGGAATTGGTATTTGTAAAACCAAAAAATTGCACGTGATAGAACCAAACTTCCGATATTTCGGTACCCAATAAACTGTCCTTCTGTGTCGTGTTGCATGACTGTATTCAAGTGTCAACTTTAAAGAACTGGAAATACAACTAATCAGTAAATCTTTAGTTAAAATACAAGATAAAATCTATAAGAGGTCAGTGAGGTTAATCTAAGTGCACAGTCAATTGTCTCAATCGTAGGAGGAACAGAGAGTAAACGGCAGGTCTGCATGATACCGTAGCCCCACTGTTGAAAAGTTGGAGCTCAGCTACGAACATTGGGCTTCGATCCTGGATGCACTCTGCAGTTTACACGGGTAATCAAATGCTTAAGAATTACAAATGTTCAGCAAATATGCAGTATTATTTTTAATACGAACTAATTTGTGTATTACAGCTTTAAAAACAGTTTAGGATGGTTTCTCACTTTGTTAAACTGCACGAAAACTTCACGGTCTTAATCACAAAAATAGAAGCTCTCATTTCACAACTAATCACTTTTTTACATGTCCTGAAACTTATTTATTGCCAATTTTAAGTCACAGTTAAATCATTAATCGGGTCCAATATGGACCAAAGACTTTCGGAAACGAGGCACTAGTTGCAATAAAAAAAATTTCGATGAGTGTTAAAACCTGGGAATGATCGGTAACTTAATGGTAACGATAAACCCCGGGATTAATAAAGTTTGTGCACTATCAACCTTCATTTGCGTTAAATCATTCTATAGATGAGAATATGAAAAACGAAAAATCCACAGGAAGTGAAAATTTTGGCTTGCCTAAACTCAATAACCAAAGCTGAGTTTTATAGCGTAGGCAAAAATGGAGGCTATTTGACGATGCTCTGCATTGTCATAAACCACACAAATAACATAATTGTCGACTGGGAGTCTTTTGCATGCGTCATCAAGCAGTTCATCAAAATAAGAATGTATCTTCGTTTACAACTGCGTATGGTGCAATTTGCTTGAAAGAACTAAAGAGAAATCGACTTTATGGATGTGTTCATACATGTCAGCATCCGGAGAACAGTAATCCTTGTTGGATATACTATACTGGAATGGGAGCAAATATATCAAAGCCGAACTACATTGACTACTTTGATTAAGCCGTTGAATATAAAACTGAGTTATCATCACAATGTGCGTTTTCCCAAGAGGATAGGCCTTCTGCAAATCTCTTAGCTGCAAATAATGGCTCCTTTTGATAGCAAAGAAATTTTTCGAGGGCAACCGGCAATGAATTTATGCAATGCGTCTTAGCGCAACAGAGAAACTGATCACCAGGCATCGAACCTTAAGCTTTTGTGTATAAATGAAAAGTAACGTCGTTGTTTCAAGGCACGGCAGAACAAAATAAACTATTTCCTGTAAACTCCGGCTGCAATAACATAGTAAGCCTCAAACTGATGCGTGACTGTGACATCAAAAAGAAATCTCGACCCTAGAACCATGACAAGTTAATACTCTTCTTGATTGATTATTTGTCGAGTTTTATTTTTCTACTTATCGGTTTTTTATATATGTATGGAACACTATCTCAGGGAGAATTACATCATTCAATTTGAAACTGCAGTATGCAAATTTAACCCTTTATAGTTAACGTAAAACAAAGTATGGTCTGGTCAATGAATGGGATACCAACGGGTATTCCAGGAATTGTCCTTAGTTAAGAGAACAAATAGAGGAATGTTCACTCAGCTTTAGTTAGTCAGGTTTTTGTACAATTGAATGACAATACTAAGAAACTGTTAACAACCAGAAAAGTTTTACCCAGATCATTAATGCTAATCAATAGGAACAACAATGTTGTCAACGGCTTAAACTTGAAATCTACCTACCAATCAAGCGTATAGTCCTCAAAAAGATGTTCACTAGGAGTCTTGCGCAAGCTCCAGCTTTACAAGTTCTCAAAATCATTGTCAGGTACTTCAAATGCTTTGTTTTAAATGTTAATATGATTTGTGCGTGTGTTTGACATTGAGTTTCGCCGTCTTGACAGATGGAATACTATTATAGTATAACGGTTTCAAAGCGACCGTAAACGATTAAAGGGCGAAATTAAACCAAAACTCAATGCGTTGTTGAACATCGAGAGACTTAAACCAGTTCTTCTAAACTATACTGAGCAAACACGATATACACGCACTTACCCAAACCCCAATCCACAAACCAAATCCCCCATATGAGCTCCAGTGATCAACAGCGGCGATACTAGCTATGCCAAAAATTATCATTAAACCACCGATAACAATCTGTGTTATGGCCAGGCCACGCAGAGTTGTCGCACGATAGACCATGGCTACGTCGCTAACTAACGGCGTCAGATGTACTGCATATAGAGATGAAACGGTGCGTTATGACGTCATGACAAAATACTCTTCTATTTAGAATCCTAAAGAAACAAAACACAACAAAACAAGACCAATTCAACACAGCATAATAATCTTTAACCGTCAATCAAAAACCTCTTCGCATGTCTTACAAAGCGCCGAGTACGAAAATTAGTCGACTTATATGGCGGGTTCGTTTGTGAACAGCAACATTTATTCGTCTTCAGTACGGTTTTGTCTAGTAGAAATATATTACCGAAAAGACGTCTAGAGCTACAAACAACTGAAATACTCTCTGCTATACCGTGTTTTGAAGCATATTATAACAATGAATGGTCAGATTGACGTCGTTAATGCACAAATCCACATAGAAACTTCAACTAATATTATATCCTTGAATGGTCAGATTGCCGTCGTTAATGCACAAATCCACATAGAAACTTCAACTAATATTATATCCTGTGAGTGTCCGTCGCCTTTGATGAAATCGTTAACGACGCATCTTATAGTACGTTTGTCCCTTTGTAGCAATCGTCCCGTCTCATAACAACGTTTCCACTCTATGAATGTGAATATATGAAAATTTCATATATGTGAACAGAGCTATCACGCTAACTCGGAGCAAGTCATATGCGAGTTCGTAATGATACCTAAGAATTGGTTCATTCTGTAGCGCGCGTATATCGAGTTATGGATGCAAGCGGGAAGTTTGGAGAGCACGAGGTGAAGCGTAAGATTTGCTAAAGGCGCAGCCGAGAGCAACTCTAGCTTCTTGAGTACTAAGATATCACAAATGTTAGTAACTTTAAATGACAGTCAACTAACCACAAAAGACAATGAAAATGCTTCTTTTTGAGACAGGTTTGAGACAACTCTGAAAAAGCTTCAGTTCAAAAATATATGAGTACTTCTCTTATAGACTATTAAAAGTTATCATTTGATTCCTGTATATAGTTCGTAATTTGTTATTGTTTTTCTCTCAGTAAACAGTAGATAATTATGTTCTATCCACATTTGCTTTATAGAATGAATAAACACTCAGTTGAACACATGAAGCTCGTCACGATAAAGTGGAATGTTACTGCTATAATTCTCTTTAGTGTTTGACTTCTTTCTCTTTGATGTTTTGACGTGCGTAGAGTGACTTTCATTATAAAATCTTTTGCTAACAGGCAAATCTTGCCAGTTATATTAAGAGTTTTATCACATTTTGCCGCCCCAAGGAAACTTTTACAAAACTTTGAATTGAGCAAACCTGGTCAATGGTAAACGTTTTACGCATTTTTCTGCCAAAGTAAACTTGTTTAAGACTTGGATTTTGTTTATATTTGCTGTCTGAGCAAACATGTTCGACAGTAATATAGTTTGATCACATTTGCTACCTCAAGCATAATTTCCTAAAATTTAGAGTTTGATCAAATTTGCTGCCCCAAGAAAAAATGTTCGGAATAAACATTTTGACCTCATTTGCTCCATCAGGAAAAGCATTTCTTACTATGAAGGTAATGACAAACATTTGCTACCAGTTTCCAATATACGCAAACATGAACAGCAAAGTAAGATTTTGAACACCTTTGCAACCCCAAGCAAACAATTTTCAATTTAAATGCTTTGGTCTACATTTGCATGTTAACTTCCTCAAAATAATAAGCCAAAGTTGTACGAAACAACAAATTTGTGCACTAATTTGTGTCATGTGTAAAGATAATAATAATAATAATAATAATAATAATAATGGTATTTATCCAGGGAGCCCACTCGCCTTGGCGGTTTTCAGTGGGGCCCTGCAAGTTAAAAATAAAACAAAATTACCTAAAAAATGCTTTCACAATATCAAACGAATTTAAAAATAGCTAAACAATCAGAGAGTGCATCATTCACAAACATTTAAGCTTTGCTTTAAAAAGGGACAATGATTTGCAGTTTTTAATGTCATTGTCTAAGTTGTTCCAGTCCTTAGAGACTTGATAAATAAAAGTCTGCTTGCCTCAATTGGTACGCACGCGAGGAAGGTGTAAATCATTACTTCTACGAGTTGGATAAGAATGAAAACTACCATCACTAACTAGTTTAAGCTTCCGTGAGTTACCAAAAATAACGAAATTACATTTAGAGATATTTAAGGTCAACAGATTTCTCGAAAACCAGTTGGAAATTGTAGCCAAATCTGAATTTAACTGACTTTCAAGGTCAGACAGATTAGTCGATGAGTAATAAATCACAGTGTCATCAGCGTAAAGAATAATTTCACTGGCAAGCTGACATGATGGTAAATCATTTACGTAAATAAGAAAAAGAAGCGGTCAAAGAAAAAGAAGCGGTCAAGATTGCTCCAAGAAAACACATTTCCATAACCATTTGATCAGTATGTAAATGCCCCCAGATTTACAGGTACACGTTACCTTTGCGCAGAAGAGCAAATATTGAACAAATGTGGCATTTACCACCGTTGCTACGGATGGCAAATCTAGTGCGAGCAATACCAAACATTGCTCTGCAACAAATTTAAGCAAATTTGTGCAAATATGTGGTATTTGCTACACTTTTCCCGCAGTTTGCTTACCGTCATAAATCCATTTTTTCGTCCAGATCGAAGTCGCGAACCCGATATCGTTTTTATTTACGGCCCAATCAGTGCTGTCAAGACGTCTAAAAGGCGAAACTGCACTTTTAAAATGATTCAGTTCCCTTTTAAGATTACAAAGCCCATTCAAAGAAATTTAGGCTTACGTTTGACAATTGAAGAATTTCTGGGAATATTAGCTTACATAAGCTTTCAAACTAACGAAGGTTTCTACTCTGAATCGGAGTCGAGTATTTTTCGTCTTTTGTACTTCTTTGTGGAATTTATCTCAGTTTCTGGAGTGGCCAAGGTCGGTGATTGATTAAGGCTGCTGATAGAGATGTTGAATTGACCACCATGAATAACAGCACTGGTAAAGAGAAACACTGCTTGCTGGCCTTGGTGACAATCTGCGGCCAAACTAGCTGAATGATCTGTGGTCGAAGAACATTCAGAAACTTGAGATAAAGTCGATTTCTCTACATCATGTGGTCTCCATGCACTTAGATCACTCAAAGTATGAAACGTTTTCACTTGGCAATGCTGTTTTTCACTGCTTGTTTCTCTTCTTTTCCGCCTACTAGTCAGGTAGCAACTGCACTCCCAGGTAATTGTGCGCTTAAAGCAAGCGACTAGTCTAGATGTGTCAAGAGAACCTTAGTGAGCATGAAAAATATTGTCGGCAATTTTGTGACCCGCACCGACATGATTTGGGTAAGGTTAAAATACATCTCGCTAAATGTTAGCATGAAAACGAGGCTACACTCTTAATTACCTTTATTCTCTATGGTGTGTGAACATATTAGATCTAGATACAAGAATAAATAATTTTTCGGCTGTTACGCACTTGTCAGAGGTGAAAGTTTAATCACGTGCCTTAAGGCACGAAAACGAGGCTACACTTGAATTAAAGACCCTTTGTCACTTACTGTGATGCAAGAATAGCTATTTTCTAGCCTTCCACACACTTTTCAGAGCTAAAAATTTTGATCAGGTGACTTAAAGAATGAAATGTGGCTATGCCTTGAATTATTCTTAAAAAAGTTAAAAACTTTCATTTTCCCTATTCTACTCTAAAATATTACTAAACCAATATGTCTGCAAGCAAGAACAGCTATTTTCTTAAACTTCCTTCCTTGCAATTGAAGCTGATTACAAGGACCAAAAGCGTGAAAACGAGGCGCTTGTGATGAGCTGTTGTCTGCATCAATATTGAAGACCGCCATTTTAACTTGCATTAGAAGTAGAGAAGACGTGTAGCTTGTTAAAGCCATTTTGATGGATCCTGACACAGACGAGAGGAAACAAACAGCAGATTTAAGTTTATGTATAATTCAGGTCAAGAAAAAAAAAATATGAAAATCTAGTTGAAAAGCCAAGTTCTCATGAGAAAACATTGCAATCTATAAAGGAATGGGCTACATATGGTAAGCTGAAGTATGTAAAAAGTTGGGACAAGCTATCCACCTACCCTCTAGGACGATAAAAAAGAGATCTAAAGGAAAGAACTTCGTGACACAGGAGCTGCTACAAGAATGTACTACATTCTGGGATGCTAAAAAGAGCCCAAAACGAGAGACATTTAGAAGGCCCCACTGTTTGATGAGAAGAAAATCTTCGGTGCCAGTAGACGACAGTCGCCAAATAAGACGTTCCAAAACCACCCCGAACAGGAGCCCATGACCATGGGCTCCTGCCCCGAACGATAAAAATGTTTGTTTCTTTTGTGACGATGTAGCTGAGTATCGGCAAAGCCTACATAGCGTATACGTATTAACATCTTCAGCAGGTAAATCTCTTCGTGCTGCCATTCAAATATCTTCAAATGATAAGCTTTGGGTGAAGCTCAGCTCTGCTCTTGATCATGCACATTGACGCCCGTGCTATGGTTATTAAGTATCATAGTAAGTGTTGGGCTAAATTAGGTAACAAGTGTACTACGTCGGGGTTAAGAACCAGTAACAACCAATCAACCTACCAGTCAAAGAGCAAGTAAGACTGCAGCACAAATTGAAGGTTTGTCCATGATTGAAAACACCTTGAGAATTGACCACTCCAGAAAATACCATAACATACCATAATGCTCATTGTTTGTTACCCCAACATTTTGCATAAGCATTGTTTTCAGCTTCTCTTGGGGCCATTTTAACTCCCAAGAGAAACTGGAGACAATGCATATGCAAAATTTTGGCCCGGCAAACAAAGAGCATTATGGTATGATATAGTATTTTCTGGAGTGGTCAATTGGAACAGTTTTGACGGCGTCAAAACTACAAGAAGGATACGGAAAGCATTTTAGAGGCAAACTAACGTTAAAAACCCAACATGTACGAGAAAGTTATTAAAACAGCTAATTCAGTATGAAATACAGGCAAGTTTGCCATTTAATCTCGTTCACACTTCAGTATAGAAAAGCGCACTTGCGATATGAGAACAGCATTCTCCCAGCCCAGTCATACAGCAAGCACAGTCCCCTGATACAACGTTTCCTTCTTTATTCGCTATTATTGACAACTACAAGTGAGGATCACTCATTCTTTGGTGGTCTCCCTTTTGCCAGAACCACAAATTTATCTCGAACTGTTTGTCCCACGTCACTTGTAATAAACCCTGACACAATATGGTTGTAAACAAGCAAACTTCTAAAATTCTTGAACTCTTCCTTTGTGTGAAAGCTCGTATCTAGCACCAGATACGTCAAAAGATCGCACGACTCAACTGGAGGAAGGCATTCCGGAGTGCTTTTCTCTTGCGGAATGAGAAGAGGATCAATGCCAATTACAGATATCTTCTCTATAGATCTCTATAGATCTTTATGTTGCTCTGTAAAGAATCGCCATAGGCAGACAGAATAAACTTGCATTTTTTTTCTTTCTCAGAAGGACAAGCTTCATTAGCCTCCATGTTGAATAAAACAACACTCCTCCAAGATGGCGACGCCTCGTTTTCGAAATTCATGGGAACAGACGGTAAATTATAAGTTTCCGTTTCGCATGCATTGAGCCGATTTAAATTAGCTACATAAATAACAATGAAACAATGTAATATATATTGGAACATATAAAGGAAACCATATGAAATGTTAACATCAAAAGCATACCTTATCAATTCGAAAATAACTTGAGTTAACTATGCCATAGAGAGTTTCAAATTAAAGTAATGTGGATTCGGCAGTCAGCTGCAATAGCCTAGGATTGACTTAATTGGACCAACCTCCTTTGAGTGAAATCCCGATAAAAGAAAAATTCAGATATACACCAATTAGTATATCCTACCTCTTAATATTCTGGACATGTTCAAGTCGTAATATGAGAGTATTCTATATATGCCTAGGGACCTGGTGAAAAGTTATATATTTACTGATTCCATCAAGTAACAAGGGCTCAAAGATAACACCAATGCATATGTTGGTTAGGGCAGATGCCGAATTTACCCGAAGCGGAAGTAACATGCGCGGTAGAATTGTTATAGTTTGTTGTCGTTTGGATCAAAAAACCTTTTTATGGCGAACTCGCTATGTTAAAGTGTAAATTGTCGACTCCCGGTAACTCGAACCTTCAAGGGAAATTGAACTCGAGTACGTTATCGGGAGGTCGATTTATTGAGAGCTTCAAACAAACTTCCTGAAGTAAGGAAACAATGGTGTTTTAAGGAGTAAGGCTTTATGAACCGTACAGTACACTGTAATTAAGTGTATCCTAAATCGTAGAAACCTGAACTGGACTTACATGTTTGGTGTAGAACAAAAAGACGTCATAACAAATTCAATATTTATACTATAATACACTGTTTTGTTTTGTTTTGTCAGGTATCATGTTGACAGACATCGTTCGAGTTGTCGAGGGTAAAATCATATATTTAAGGACCTGAAGGGAAACAAAATATTGCTTCGAGTTAGCGGGAGGTTCAATTTAAAACCATGCAAATTTGCAATTTCAAAACGAGACTTGGCAGTGAAATTTATTTGAGTGACGTGAATATGCGTAAAGACTATTGCAACGTTTTGGGGTAGCCGTTGTAAAAATTTAAACTTAACATTTCCTTTGGTGGACTGATTGATATTAGCCACCCCCCTTTAAAAAATCCTGGATCCACCCCTGTAGTGTTGATTTGTTTATCTTTCTTTATACTTTATCTGTTTAAAAGTAACTTTGTTTTCTGTATATATAATATAATTTATGACTTATCATTCGAGTAAGTTATGCAAGCGACTTTTACAAAGTTGTGCAAATTAATAAGCAGTTGGCCGTGTTTCAATAGGTTGTCATATTATGTCGGTCGTATACGAATTCCCTTGAAGCAGGTGGGATTTATCTAATAAAGTGCAAGTAACGAGTTTCTAGATTGTTCTGCGACAATTGTACTAACTGCTTTGTTTCCGCGAGGGCCAAATTGAAAGGAACTTGATAACTTGAGCCACAAACTGAAAGTCCCTCGAAACCATTTATTGCCAGTTTTAACCTTAGACACGCCAGGGCAAAACTTGATATATATATATACCGCTGATTGCTCGGTATTCATTCGCCAGTCAACCAAGAAGTACTGAAAACTAAATGCACACACCAGCCTGGTATATGCTGTCCGAACCTACCGTCGGAGTACTGTTACTTCATTTAAGCGTATTTAGAGCAGACTATGATTTCAGAAGGGCGATAGTCCATAGCATGGTTATCCTAAGTGTTTCATTGCAGTTGCCCATTGCCGCTGAGATACAGTGCTTAATTAGGGTTTCCTATCTAAAGAGACGACACTGTCGTATTTACCAAAGCTCAAACCCCAGACCTTCTCTTTAAAAGTGAGACTCAGTAAAAAGTACCGTAAGGCTCCAATAATGAAAATATAAATAAACATAAAGAACAAAACCGCCGCAGCTGTTAAGACAGCTGTTAATTTATAGGTTCAAGATGCAAAATAGATGTATTGTAAATCACGAAATATCACTTTCACATTCTGAAACGTTTGCTTCTCTTTTGTAATAGTAGTTTCTGTCCTTTCCTTACTCTACACTACTTGCCAAGGTATTAAGAGTAGTAGATATCAGCTCTTTTAGGTCTTGAAATAGCTGGGTCTTCGCTCTCCAAATTAACCACTTTTTACGATGGTTAGAGATAAGTATTTTACAATTTGCAGAAAAACCAATTCATCGAAATTGCTCGCCTGTCTCTAGCCTCAGGCAAATTTCAATCAATTTCAGTAATCTCCGATCTTTCGTGCTTCCTTCCACTGCAATACAAGAACGTAAAATACAAAACAAAACAAAAACAAAAGCACTGGAAGCTATGGCATAGTTTCAACTTCATGACTACTCTAAAGACAACTCCAAAGTCTGGGCCAAGGTGTGTCACCGTTTCTCTTTTAGTTTTAAGAGCCGTGTTAGAAATTCAGAGTTCTTATATAGTATTCTCTAAATAAAAGATAGAAATAATTCTTTGACCGTGTATCGCTTCAAGCAGTGATCTAATTACTTGTAGGATGTTCAACAAAATCACTGAGAGGCTGCTCCTTTCTTAATAGTAACCTTATACAATGCGAGTTCTTTAGAGAACGTACTGATCATAAATCAAACTATTTTTAAGCACATTCCTAACTCTAAAATTAAACAGGAAAACATCACATTCACGAGGGTTAGATAAAAGAAGGTGTATATAGCACTCAGTGAGTGGAATTTGATAGTCAGATTTTTTAAGACTTAAGTAACGCAGCCTTTTCAGAAACTGGAGACGCTAACTGATACTGGCATCAGTGCAGGTACACATGAGCAGCTGGTCTGCCCCAGGAGAGGGGGCGTGAACAAAAATAAAAAAAGGGGATACAAGAGCGGCGCGTCCCACCTCTATGACCTGAAATCTGTCCGTGGTTTCATGTGCGTTAAGTTTGTTGTTGAATCTAGATCTCTCCGATATTTTTCCCGATTTCCTGGTTTCAATGAGAACCTGCAGTTCCAACTTCAATCACAAAACAGTTGACGAATAGCCATTCAGTGGATGCACTACTTCTTTCAAACCCTTTCTATATTCTTAATAGTAACCTTATACAATGCGAGTTCTTTAGAGAACGTACTGATCATAAATCAAACTATTTTTAAGCACATTCCTAACTCTAAAATTAAACAGGAAAACATCACATTCACGAGGGTTAGATAAAAGAAGGTGTATATAGCACTCAGTGAGTGGAATTTGATAGTCAGATTTTTTAAGACTTAAGTAACGCAGCCTTTTCAGAAACTGGAGACGCTAACTGATACTGGCATCAGTGCAGGTACACATGAGCAGCTGGTCTGCCCCAGGAGAGGGGGCGTGAACAAAAATAAAAAAAGGGGATACAAGAGCGGCGCGTCCCACCTCTATGACCTGAAATCTGTCCGTGGTTTCATGTGCGTTAAGTTTGTTGTTGAATCTAGATCTCTCCGATATTTTTCCCGATTTCCTGGTTTCAATGAGAACCTGCAGTTCCAACTTCAATCACAAAACAGTTGACGAATAGCCATTCAGTGGATGCACTACTTCTTTCAAACCCTTTCTATATTCGCTTTAACTTTTCTCTTTCCTTGTTTCATTTTTCCCATTTTTTCTTCTTCCCTTCTTCCATTCTTTCCGACCCTCATTCTCGCTTTCTCTGTTCCCCTTCACAGGCAGGGGCGCCCCCCCCCCTCCCCCCGCCTTTGTAGTAAACTATTTCTTAAGCAAAACACTGTCGCACCGGGGAACTACAGCTGTGCCACAGAGAATAAAATTTAAATAAGTTTCACTTGGGTATAACAAAGAGTTGATACTTGAATTTGTTCAAAATAAACCTTGCATTTATATAATAACCTTTGCAAGAGGTAATCCAATATAGGCAGAAATGTTTTTCTATTAAATTTCTTATTTTCGAAAACACCGTTCTCTCAAAAATTGTTCTCATCCGTAACTAATTTCCAGATTTATGAACTTAACACAGTTAAACTATTATTTTATTGCATCCTCATCGTGTGTATCAAATGATTTTTTTCCAGCAGCTGCAAAAGTTATCAATTGAATTCATATAAAATCAAAAGCAATTGATATTCCGAGTTTATTTGACAATTAGGTAAAAAGACGTTTTTAAACATTTGCGTAAAAGCCAAATTTATAAATTCCTTACATATCAGTAGACAAGTAAATAACAGAGAAACTTTCGTTCGGTTTGTCCGTCATTGAAGCACACCAAAATAATCGTTGTTTATGCGCGATATTTGACTTCAAACAATACCGCAAGCATTAGCGCTGTTCCCTAAAGGCGTAATATGGTCTCTGAGAGAATTTGCATCCCACCCACGCTCCGGAAACAAAAACGCAGATTGAAAGTGTAAAGTTGTATGCCACAACACATTTGTTGCAGTGAGAGGAAGTCAGTGTTTTGAAAAGAGTGGTATGGGAACGATAAAAATCGTGCGACTGTGCTATCTAGTTACGACCAAGGTAGGTTATATGTTTTGGAACTAAAGAAGGACAGTACTGTTATTCACATGCTTGGGTAAAGCTGTAAATTGTAATTTAAAACTCGGGAACTGGGCAGCCCTGACGCTGATCGATACACCTTGTCTATGTTTTGGTTGTTGGTATACGGATATTGTCGGAGTTTGCTACGTATTTTTCTTTCCGATAAGCAAACTGCTCTCCAAAAGAACCGAACTGTTTTCTGATATTACACCTTTCAAACTGGGATTTTGCAATGCAATACGCAACTTTACAATGCAATTTGGTGTATAGTAACACGGGGTATTTTTCGGTTTTCACCCACTTATAAGGATAATTGCCCAGCCGATTGGGCTGGTGAAATGCCGCAATATACATGTATTTGTTCGAAATTTACACACACAAGAACAAAAGAACGCAATAAGTTAATATACCGTAAAAAGCTAAATTTCGTGAAGTTTTATAAGATGTTTCAATACGTGCAGCGATGTCGGAAGCAAATAATGACACAACTCAGGCCCAAACAAGATGGCGATTAAACACGCTAAACACAAAAATCCCCAGACGGCGTTTTGCAGAGTTAATATACAAATTTCTCAGTCAGATTACATTACATTACTCAAAAAAGCACCAAAAACGTGACCAAGGTTGGGGAAGTTAGGACAATGCACTGTTTCACTAAGTTTAATTCTGAGAGTCATAAAAATCACATGATAGCCCATTTCATTCTTACAAGATGAAATGCGATAGCCTTTTTAAGATTCCAAATCCTTGGGGAATCTTGGGGAATCTTGCTATAAACTCCCTCCTCGAGATAACGCCATCCGATGTTCAGGAAGTCGCATAACTGAGTGATAAATCGCTAAGCCATGTAATTTTCATTTGAACAGCTCTTGAACAAGCGTGCCTATACAATCAAAGATCAGCAACTGATCTACGATAAACGTTGCGTCCTTGAACGATCTCAGTTCCTAGCGGCTATATAAAGTTCCCCGCATTCAAGGTCGTTGCTCCTGAATGTATTAACAGAGACAAAGAGCATTGAAAAATTAATGTAAAATAGTTTGAAGTTTTACTCCGTGGCCCGAATTCAGCGAAATTATCTTTTCAGTAAAGGAAAGTGAAAAATGTTCCTGTTTTTCTCGGTTAGTCATGCATTTTCGCTTCGATCATCAATCAAAATTGAACTGAATCAAGCTAAAGCATTTAAACATGCCAAAATGAAAAATGCTCTAAGTCGCTTTTCAGCGTCAAGTGATTTCGTCATATACGTTTCGTTTATTTTAGCCTTATAACCCGGTCTGGTAAAATTGTGAAAAGCTTTTGTATTCGCTGATTCTCCTGAGCAAATGCATGCGTCTTTGGTGGATATAATCAACACAGCTCCAATTTACAAGGCTTAGAGCTAAGTGACGGTTCGATGCAAAACTTCAAAACGTAACAGATGAGTTGCCCGCTTTTCGAGTCTTGTCTAAAATATCGGCGGAATTATTTCAGAAATTTCTTTGGGACCCTGATTTACAAAAGAAAAAAAAAATGAGGACTACACTGAGAGTGGGGTAGGTTCGGTAACAGAAATGTGTATTAAGTCAATCAAATAACGGTATTGAATTTTCCAATTAAAAGTCTCCATGCCGTGTCTTTAAGCAAGAAACCGCAGTTTCCTTGAGTTTACCTGCGTAAAAAAACCACGCGGGATGTTAGGAGAACACGAAAAGAGCTTGTAAATCACGAGCCGCAGGCAGCTATTTCTCTTTTTGTCCCCACAGGGTTTTGGCCCAGACGGGCAAAACCCGAGGAGGCACCCTAGAGGCCCCCGCGTATAGGGAGGAAAATATCACCGTATACGTAGCAGAAAAAATCTCGCAAACACGGCCGCTCGCAAAAGATTGCCGGAAAGTACGCAAAGGATTGCCGAAAGTTAGCTGGGGGTCGAATAAACTCTCGAAGCATTCCGGGAGGGGAGTCTCTGCCACGAGGTTCCGAATTCAGATGAATGTAAGTTTATTTGTTGAAAAATCGCATCGAATTCCTTTCGATCTAGAGTTAAAATTGTGGAAACTCGCATTGCTGATCGAGGTCTTTGACCGAAAGACACGGACACAGCTGGATTTGTCAGACACAAATCAAACCCAACGCAAAAGTGTGGCAAGCCAATTGTAGCAATATCCAATAAATGGATAATTCAATTCAATTCAATGAATATATTTTAATTCAATTCAACGCATGAATTTATGTTGAATATACTTTTTTTGGTTCAACTTACACCCTTCTTTTTTTATTTCAAGAGGACATTCTGCGTTCAACAATTATCTCCTTCAAGGCGATTTATTACACAGCGGTTGACCGCATTGAACGAAATAAAGTGTTGAACGCAAAATGTGCTCTTAAAATAAAAAAAGATTGAACCGAAGAAATCGCATTGAAGGATATCAAAGTGTATTGAATGCAAAAAGTGTTAAATGCAAAATCGGCAGTAGAACCAAGAAAAAATTTATATGGAACATTAATTTATGCATTGAATTGAACTAAAATATACTCTTTGAAATGAAATATCCATTTTTTCAATATTGCTACAATTGACTTACCACATACAAAAGACTCGCACCACAATCCAATAGGATATTCAGTGATTGAGAAAAGGACAAAGAACTGGCTTAGTGATTCATGGGTTGTGATACATTGGCATATTTTCAGTTCTAGAGGTCCAGAGGTGGCTTCGAAAAGTCCTGCTTTGTGTAGCGACTCACGCGTTACTGAGCTTAACAAAAGCTCATGTCAAGTTTTGTAATACCTCAGTTGAAACCTGAAGCTGAAGAATGCTGAAACGAAAAAGCCATTTCATGAATTCAGGTTTAGCATTCTTCGTACATTTTCTTGTACCTTGGATAGTTTTCTAGAAATAGCGTCGTGTTTGTTTTTGCCAAACTTATCAACTTTGACTGTGAGAAATGAATCCACAGAGCTTCTTTTTAACACATGCTCAAGATATATTGAGTCATTGAAAACAGTGGATTCTTGGAAGAAATTGAGGAACCTAATTAAGACAACAATGATCGTCTTTTTTGGCAAGAGATTGCATGATCATATAAAACCGGTCAGCTTGTACTTTCCAGATTTAGTCAGAATAACCAAGCCTGTCAGGTAACAAAAAAGGCGGTTTGGAAAATAAACGGTCATACCCTGTAGAAAGTTTCACTTCAAAAGATATTCTACACTCCATAATATAAAAAAGTGGGGCAACTTTAGTGAGAATTGTTCCTAGTCTATGGGTTTACCGGCGCAACAACCCATAGGTTTTCGACCAATTAGCGCGCGAATAGTATCTGATTTATTTTATTATAAGTAACAGTCACCTAACAAAGCGAAAATATGGCTTTTTTTCTACTTATTTGTAGCCGAGTGTAAACTTTTATCTTACTTCTAAAAAAGTTGAGGCCGTTAATAATTGACTGCCGCATAAGACGTTGCTTTTGATACTATTAAACTTTCTCCATTTATTAACCCTCGTCCAGGGAATAAGCCTCAAGAAATTTGTTATTTAGTTTGTTCTCCAAACCTTTTATCTTTTTTTTAACGTTTTCAGTTTAATTAAAGCCTAACAGACATAACTTATTTCGACGTGAAGGAAACTCTACAAGAATGAAGACGGAGGAGTACATCGCTTTCTTGGTGTCTTTTGCGCTCGTAGGAAGTCTCGGAGTAGTGTTAAATCTTCTGGTGTGCCTCGTTTATATAAGAAACTCAAAATTTCTAGATGCTGCAAATATCTTCGTCTTCAACGTTTCGTGTGCTGCCTTCCTATACTCCGTAATGGCTATCCCAGTCTTGGGTATGTCTAATGCACGTGGAACATGGTTGTTTGGAGAAGCAGGGTGCAGCGCATACGGCTTCGTTACTGGTTTCTTTGCCCTGAGCTCTATGGTGCATATGGCGGGGGCGGCCAAGGAACGTTATTTCACCTTCCACAAACTTTCCGACGGAGGTGGAGGAAAGCTAAGCAAGAAAACAGCAGTACGCTGGAGCGCAATGATCTGGTGCTACGCTCTCTTCTGGAGTTTGCTGCCATTACTGGGGTGGTCCAGTCATGTACCGGAAGGAATTGGCACAAGTTGCGCCGTAAACTGGAGGTCTAACCAGATAGAGGACGTGTCTTATATCCTGTGCTTAATGTCTGCGTGCTTTATTTTGCCAGCTATTATTATCATCGTGTATTATTGCAAATCGTACCGAGTAATACTTCGATTAGCCAAATTAGCCAATCGGAATTGGGGAGAACTTTCCCGCATTGCACAAAAGAGTCTTTGTGCTGAGCGGAAAATGTCGAAAGTCACAGCATTAATAACAATTGGCTTCGTAGCAGGCTGGATACCTTATGCCCTTATGTCACTTGTGTCTATGTTTAAGCCTGATCTTATTAGCAACATCGGTGCTTCGATTCCCGCATATATTGCTAAATGCTGGGGCTGCAGCACAGCCATTATTCACATATGTATTCACAGAAAACTCCGTTTTTCACTAAAGAGGTTGCTTTTGTGTAAGAGAGCCCAAGCTCATCCCGAGGTAGATTTGACAAACAATACAACATACCATTTTTCCGGCCCTGTTGACAGGCAAAACATTCTCTGTGCGGAGGAAGACGAGGATGATGAGAACAGAGCAATTCGTGAACCATCGCGCGTGGGTGTCGATATTGCGGTTGTTTCCCACATTTCCTGCCAATTCGTCACTAGTACTGTTTAGTGATATCACCCAAGAGTTGGACGGCTGAAGGTTGCGGCAGTATTTACCGTGTAAGTTAGATTCTTGGACTTTAATTAAGCAAGAAACTTGCCAACAGTATTGAAACTTTTGCTGTGTGTTGTATAAATGGTGGATGTGGTTACACTTTGCTATATTGCCATTTGATCTAGCATCCCATCTGGGTGAGCAGGAGTGGGAGCCATTACAGCAGAAAGGTGTATGATCACCAAAACCGAGACTTGCAATCATTTGTAATGCTCACTTACTTTGTATGCCAGCTTTATATCTCTACCATTTAAGCCCGAGTAGGATAATATTAATGATTCTTAACGTAGAAATAAGCATTAGTAGCCAATTAGACTGGTAAATTATGTCTTGCACGGTAACTCTCTTGGCAAACGTGTGCAGCTTATTTTTATCCTTGTTTCTGAATGAAACAAAAAAGACATTGGGTACGTAGTACTGAACATGACACAAAGCTGGCCATACCATCTCAGGACAATCGATGCAACACTGGATCGGCAATCAGTGTAATATTCTAAGTTTTTTCAACCTTTTTTGTAACCTATAGTTTAACAACCTAACAAATCAAGTAATATTCGATTTTATCTTTAATTTAATAAGTACGTTTTATAACCAAACGTTCTGCTAAGACCAACTATATACGCTGTAATTGATAAAGTTCATCTTTGAGTTTTTATGGACTGGGATGCAATTCAGCTGCACGGTACAAAATTAAGCCGGCAAAAAGGCAAATCTCCAGACCAAATGCTTAAAGAAATATTGCAATACAGTTTATCGATTATAAAATGACCGAGATGTCTGACATGACGCATGACACCAATAAGAAAAACATCAAGTAATGGCTGCTGTTAAGAGGCATAGCGCCTCGCCGCGCCATGGCGGAATGGAGTGACACGGCTTGATATAGGTAGAGGCAGATTCATAAACACAAGTTGATGGCCGGATAAAACGAAATTCCTTGAAATTGGTTGGTAACAAAAGCAAAAACTAGACAAGTTTGATTCGGGATGGCAAATGCTGTAACTTGGGTTTTTTTTTTTGGCTGCGTGGAGAAAATAAGCTAGGGACATTTAGTATAGAAACGTCTTTAAACGATATCCGAGATGTTATCAGAAATACAAGTGTATATATGTACATGCATTTCGTTTATCTTTCAGACTTTCAGAAATCATAAAATGCCACGCTGTCGTTCAAAATCGGGCCAAGTTTCGTGGTGCCTAACTACAGGGACTATAGGTACTATAGTTACGGTAATCGATTGCCACCACGACGTTAAAAGTATAGACAAACAAATTACTAAAAAGAGGAAAGATTCTAGCTAACAAATAAATTAATAAAGGTGAAGATGCCTTTCAGCACGCGTATAAATAAATGGGTGTAGGCAGAATCTTTTCTAGCAGCAAACGTAAATAATTATTGATATTGTGTATCAATTTTGAGATCAGTTGTATTTACTTGAAGAAAGCAGCTTCTTTGTAAGTACATGCCGTACATGTCCTTGCATTGGCGAGCCTTTTCATTAGACTTTATATTTTGGTATTGAAGGATCAAGATTTTTTTTCTTTGGAGTTGCAAAAAACGTGTAACTTATGTTCATTATACTCTAAAAGAACAGTACGCTCAATTAGAACACTAATTAAGGGTATCTTCAAGTATTTTAAATAAAAGGAAGCTATGGAAGAATGGGCAAATTCTGGGCTATGCATGCATGTAATGTTTCACGGCTTGTCAGTTGAGTCACACAGTATGAGACGGTTCAATGTTTGCAAATGTTTGCATTTATGATAGAAAACAAAAAAGGATGTCAAGAGAAAGAAGAGGAAATAAGCTTCTGCTACGATTACCAGCGTTAGGTTAGATAAAACAGGAAAAGAGTTGACAACGTGAGCATTTACTTTTAACCATCCTATGAATCACAACAGTTTCGGTCTGTATGTGGACTTATAATAGGGGCGACAATGGTATGCCGGGAAGACAGTTGAGACAAAACTAAAATCCTGCTTGTAAGACCCAGTCTTTAAGAATCTGTTTAGCTCAGCTCAAGGAGCACCGACTCTCGCCCAAAGATCATTTAATAGTTTTTCCTTATCTACTTACAACAAAGGATGAATACTCATCTACGTGAGGCAGTACTTCATTGCTGTAAAACTAATTTATAAATACCTATGCGAATTTTCTTTCTGTCCATATTCAAGTTACTTTTCATGCAACCGAACCCAAAGTGGCAGCTCAGTAGCAAAAGGCAGATATCTCATGAAACGGTAACTGTCAAATTCTTCAGCGATTTGGCAATATGCAAACCGAGTGCAAGTCAGTGCTACACTGAAAAGGGATGTTTAAATCTAAATGGGGCATTTTTTCCAATCGATCTCAGTTTAATCTGGATGAAAGTAGCCTGCGTTATAATTGCCAGTGTTAGCTAATTAGACAGTGTAGAAAAAGGATATGGAGTTTAAAAATTCTTTTTAGAATTCAACCAGGGCTTGAACCAGATCTTGCCCCACCAGAATCTTGTGTGCATATATTTACAAATATGCCGGTGAATATAAAGGAACACGACTGTAGTGTAGTATACCGTTCAGTATCTTATCGAAGATCAGTCGCACTGCATACCATAAATCTTCGAATTAGCGCCCCTCCTCGAATAAGCGCCCCCTTTGAATAAGCGACCCTCCTATTGGCCAAAATTTAAAATAAGCCCCCCCCCTCTTCAAATATGCGCCCCCTTCCCCTCCCCAACGGATGGCAGTGAAGATGCTGAAATTCATTGCTAACAGCCAAGCCAACCTTGCGCAGCAGGCCTAGACCGGCTGAAGGGATTAAATCACGTAGTACTCCAAGAGAGAGAAGATCCTTTGAGGGACTGACACAGTCTGGTGAAGAAGATGCAGCCGATGAATTTCACATTATTGATTTCAGCGAACTAGTTAACTTCGTATGCTGTATTAGACTTGCACATTGTTTCAGTTTGATGAACACATTAAGATAGGACAAAAAATAATATGATGTATTAAAAATAATGATCATGTCGACCCACGATGTGGGAAAGAAATAATAAGCGCCCCCCTCGAATAAGCGGCCCCCGTTTTCTAAATTTGAAATAAGCGCCCCGGGCGCTTATTCGAAGACTTACGGTATTTGGATCCGCATATGAAAAAGTTATAAGCGCACTGTTAACTAAAACAAGCAAGACAACAAAGACGTGTCACCCTTCAAGGTTTTATCGACGGATTGAAAATTTTGAAAAAAATGCAACGACAGTGTTTTCAAATAATAAATGTTAATGGTGAATAAAGTAACGATGTGTTGTTTTTCAGCAGTTCACAGACAAACTCAGGAAAGGGAAATCCGAGTTCTTCTAAAATGAGTCGAACCTATGACCCTACTCAAAGCTAACGAACTACAATTAAGCTAACGATCGAAGCCTTGTGGCCCGGGATTACTGACATAAAGCGTTTAACTACGTTCATTAGACAAACAAAGTGTCTACTGCTATGGTTTGCATGTCAGTGTCACTGAAATAATGGAGATGGGCATAATGAATGATTGCAGGTTCTTCCAGTAAGGGTTGGAGCCATGACCCTCCGACATATACCTCTTCCACTGAGATATGGAAGACTCGTGACAGAAAGGCCTTAAACCTAGGCTCCAAGACATGCTGACGAAAAACGTCTTTCATCAGAAGCCAGGAGCCCATCACAGTGATTGGCTCCTGCAGGGACCCAATATCAGGAGTGAGATGAACTAAATCCTGCCTTCAGCACAGACATGTGCAAATTTTGAGAAGACGACTTCCCATCAAAATGCCAGCTGATAATCACTGCCACGAATAGCCTGCACAACAGGTGTGATTTTTTGCGTATTTCAGGCGAACAGAGGCGAAAACGAGTCGCGCGTGAGTGGAGGAGGCCAAAAAAAACAACGCCTGTACGCATACTATTGTTCAAGCTGTTCCGGCGTTCAAATATGAACGCGGCTACCCAATTGGTTTCTTGACATCACGTGATCCTAGAATGTTTTCAAAATACAACATGGCGGTCTCTATAGATGAAGATAGCCGGCGGGAAGTCCTTCGATCCGTTTATTTCCGAATGTGCCAGCCGTTAAGGAAAAACAAAGGAAGTGCATTGATTTATTGTTAAAAACAAAGGATGTATTTGGAATACTTCCCACTGGCTTTGGAAAAAGCTTGATTTACCAATTTTTTTCCGTACGTCTTTGCAACGATGAATAGCTAGGTGGCCCATGTGCTTGTTGTTAGTGCTTTAAAAGCGATCTCAAACGAGCAAATTGAAAAACTGAATAATCTTGGAACATCCAAAGATTTAAAAAAAAAATGTGACAGGCCTACACGTCTCCCGCTGTTCGCAAGTGTAGTTTCTTCGCCTTTAGAGTTTGAATCTCACGAGTATGTCCTTGGATAACCTCTCACGTAAAGGCGTGATCTGAATGCTCTAATATTCTCTTCAAAAGTATTTTTTGAAGAGCTAGTTCGAAGCAGCCTAAGTGCTTCGCCTTTAGTGAAGCCTTTACTGACCCCTGGTGGGTGGCAGGAAGCGAAATGTGTGTACTGAAATGTTTCTGTCGGCTTGTAGTGAGTTCGCACGTCAAGGATGTCTAAATCTATCGCTTTTGTAAACGGAAGTATCCAAGAAAATGGTTTCTTTGTCTGATATTTCAGCTGTAAAACCAATGGTTGGATGATGTCTGTTCGCCTGTTCAATGAACCCATTTATGTCCTGAACTCTTACGTTCCATAAAGAAAAAATATCATCGATGTATCTATTCAGCACCAGTGGCTTTCCTATGCTCTTATTCAGTATTTCTGTCTCAACCTCTGCCATAAACAGGTTGGCAAACAAGACTGCCTTTTTAGTTCCCATAGCGGTTCCGAGTATCTGGAAATATTTTTAAACTGGAAAGAATTCTCCCTAAGTTTAAGTCTATCTCCAAAATCCTATTTCCGATTGATTTCATCAGATTAGATGAATGGTTTTCCTGCAGTTATGTTAATGTTTGATTGGCAATTATTGAGACTTGCCAAGATCCCTGTTAGTAAATCTTGAAATCTAACGCTGTGATTGGCTTGTCATTTAAGGGTGTGTCTGGGGGTGGAAGAGCTTGAACAATGGCATGCGTACAGGCGTTATTTTATTCACGCTCTTCCCCTCATGCGCGACTAGCCTTCGCGCTCGCCTCGTTTTCGCCTCTGTTCGCCTGAAATACGAAATAAAACTAGAAATTTCAATGTGAAAGTGAGTGCTGGCGAGGGGAAGTGGTCTGCAATAGAGGATGGGTAAGCAGAAAATTAGGTTAGTTCAAGATCCTCTGGATACTAACGTAGTAAAAAGATGGTGGCATTTGGAAGGAGATATGGTGGCAACTGTTTATTTTGCTCTAACGCTTTGGTATGTTTTCAAAGCAAGTTTTTGGAATATTTCTACAATTATCGTGTTATTTTTAAAGGGAAGTTCTGAGTTCAAGAGAAGTGAATGTAGTGTGAAGGGTGTGAAATACTGTTAGACACAATTGAAACTGCAACATCAGTATTAGAAACGAATGATCTTGGCATAACCAATTCTCAGATATTTAAGGTAAAGTGACTTCAATAATAATAATAACGATAACAGTGAAGTCCAGTTCATTCTGGGAACAAAACAGTTGCATAAATTGTTGTTGTAACTGTAACTTTAACAGTTAGCCCTTGATATAAACAATTCTCAGATATTACAAGTAAAATTGAATTTGTGAAAGTAATAACGACAAAGAAGTCCAGTTCATCCTAGGAATAATTCAAATATTCAGCTGATGGTATGTATAAGTGTCATACTTATTGGCTGTTGACATGGACGAGTTTTCCATCTGCCAAAGTGTATGTCACGTTAATCTTGTCTGTCTCCAGAAGAATTTCGGCGATTTCGTCTTCACTTAGGGCTGGATGGAGTTCCTTGTGATTTGCTTGAAAGAGGTTTTGCAGTTGGCTGTGCAAAACTGCGACGTAGAACTTTTCACTCCTCCATTGCTGAACTGGCCACAACTGGTCGCGTAGTGAGGCAGCAAACTCATGAAAACCTCCTGTCGTCCTCGTAACTAAACTGATCGTGACCTTGATGAATACTTCCCCGGGCATTTAGAACATGTAGGCAATCGAAATAAGAAAAACCCTTACCTTTCAACTCTTCCGAAATTGTCAACCGCTAGCAAGACGTGAAGTGTGGTGTAAAACGTGCAGAAGAAATCATTGTGACGTCACACAATGAAAACGCCAAACTGCGCATGCCCCGAATCTGACTTCCGAAAAATCGAGATTTTTCACCGCTCATATGATATGGAACACCGCTGACCCTCTCAAGTAGTGTGCTGTCTTGCTAATGCTCGCCAGCAATTACGTCTGTTGTGCGGGCTATGCGGGTTCATTGCTCTGTAATTTTTCGCGAAGAATCCAAAAATAGATACTTCAACGACTGAGCTAGACCCGTTATAGGAGAAATACGGGTAATTGGCACTTTATCGTTTATTTCTGTATCTAAAACTACACGAGCAGACTACGTCTAGGCTTCTAGGCTACTAGCTAGGCTTTGTAATCATTCTGTAACAACAAAGTCAGACGCTCGATGAGTGAGCCATTGCTGTTGTGTAGGTTAATAGAAATTGAAGTCACTTTGAAGGATTGGTTAATAAAGTCATAAAAAGTGCGTCCTGATTTAATTGCCTGCGCACAAAAAAAACATTTTAATCCCCGATTTAATCTTCCTTGCGAATGAAAATATGCCAAAGTTAAACAAAGAACTTAGTCTTCTTTGCGAGGGTGACTTATCAGCAAATGAATGTTATAATGCTCTATAACAATTCCCCAACGGGAAGTCACCCTGTGTCACGATCACGATGGCCTCATTGCAGAATTTTACATGAAATTTTGGAACCTTTTTGATGATCTTCTGTCTGAAGCTTTTAATTATTCATTTGAACATGGACAATTATCAAATTATCAAATTAAACTTATTGAAAAGAAAAACAGGGATGAAAGATTCACAAAAAATTGGCGACCCATTTCTTTGTTAAATGTCCATGTCAAGATTGCGTCTGAAACGCGTGCTTTGAGACTGATTAAAGTTTTACCAGATATAATTCTCCTTCACCCCTCTCCGACTGATAGTCGCAATACTGGTGCATATGTCGCGCGGCCGCTGCCTGGGTACCACAATATAAAGAAATCGAAGCGCATGTGCTCTTCCTCTTCGTTTTGTGGCTCGTTTCGGCCGACCACGTTTTTGCTTTTCTCCGCTCATTTAGCGTTTACTTATTTCCCTACCTTCGTGCAGCTTATCTGTTGGAAATGACTGAACAACTCTCAGATAATGTAAGTATGTTTGCCTTTGAGCAGGTTATTCGAGTCTTAGGACATTATTGCAGGTTATGTTCACGATTGAAGGTACGAGTCATTGACCACCTTCTGTTGTCCTTAGACCGACAACACACCGTCTGTCCCGATCCATTTGGCGGGAAGCGGGAGTGCAACACCAGATCTTCCAAATCTTGAGAAGATGGTTGCCGAGGCCGTAGCAAAGTCTATGCCAGCTGTCTCAAAAAGCCTCTTCACTTCGCCAACCTTGCCGGGTCAGTCAAGCCCTACGGATTCGGTGGATAAAACCGCCGAACCGCTTCCGTCGAGTTCTCGAGGCGATCGCTTTTACAGCAGCGAGCAGGAGACCAAACTGTCTCAAGACCTGCTGGATTTCACCACGAAAGCGTTCTCCAGGGCCCTAACCAAAGAAAAATGGAAAGAGCTGACTTCTACATACCCTCCAATTAAGGATACGGAGGCTCTGCTTGTTTCTCCCACCATGGAGGCTGGAATGAAAGATGATATTAAGAAACGACACGGATACACGAAAACTAAGGAGCTCTTTGCCTTTGATGATGGGCTTGCTGAACGCCAGAATGCATTTATAGTAGTAGCAAGACCCATTCTAGCAGCCTTGTCAGCCCTGGACGCTGTAGGTGGGGAGGAGGAGGCTGAGGATGTGGACCCCGATTCCATAAAGGATTTTCTGGAGGATGCTCTGGTCCTACTTGGCAACGCTAATTTCAGGCTAAATGCATGGAGGCAAAAACGGTTTGCCGAGTTTCTTACGGAAGTTGGCAAGCTTACCCTGAAAGAAAGTATCCCTGCCGATAAGCACCTCTTTCCGGATAAATTTCATGCCAAGATAAGGAGCGAGCATGACCACAGCTCAACCAACAGCAAACTCATCAGTGCGTCATCCAGCAAAGTGCCAGTTCAAACTGCCCTACAGAAGGGATCAGTCCTTTCGTGCAGATCAGCGCTCCAGTGACAACAACAGATTTGGCGGGAAACGGAAATGGGGATTTGGCTCCAATCCTAACCACCAGTCCACCAAGCGTGCTAAATTAGACATCTCCTCCCACCTCCCTTGGTATCAAAGCCGGTAACAGATGACTATTAACTGCCAGTTCTAGACACACTCAGCCCACCCAATCACAAATCAGCCGCTCGTTTAAAGTTTTTTGGTCCAAATTGGAGGAAAATAACCCAGGACTCATGGACATTACAGACAATTCAGGGATACAAGATCCCCTTCTTCAGTCGCCCCAGGCAGTGGCGTACGAGGGTCACCCGTACCAAAAGCCATGCAGAGGCCCAACAAATGGACTTGGCAATTGCAAATCTGTTAGCAAAAGGAGCAGTGCGGGAAGTGCAATCACAGGACGACCAGTTCACTTCAACCCTGTTTCTGGTACAGAAAGAAAATGGCGAGGCTCGCCCAGTTATCAATCTTCGGGCGCTAAATCGATTCCTAGGAAAGGAGTCCTTCAAAATGGAGGGACTACAGGTTGTGAGGTCCCTACTACAGAAAGGAGACTTTATGATGAAACTGGACCTGAAGGATGCATATTATGCAATCCCCATTCACTCATCTCACAGGAATTTACTCTCCCCACACACACTAAGACCTCCTTCCATCCTTTCCAGGGAATCTCAAGATTTGTGTTGTGCGCAGTCTTACAGCCTACGTGGAGAAGACGAAGAAGTTGCGTACCTCCTCAAAGCTATTCATGTCTTATATTTCCCCTTATAAAGCTATTTCAAGCCAGTCTGTTTCTCGATGGTTATCAAAGGCCTTACGGCTGGCTGGAATTGAATTAGGATATACCGGTCACTCAACTAGTAGAGCATCTACCTCTGCCGCCGCTGCAGCAGGACTGTCTGTTGAGCTCATCCTGGAAGCAGCAGATTGGGCTTCCGCACAGACCTTCGAACGCTTTTATCCCAGGGAACACTCTAGTGGTTCCTTTTCCAGGGCAGTGTTGAACAGCTGAACTGATTTCTTATTTTGTTTGTATTTCAGAACTTCTTTGTTGTTACTGTTGTTTGGGCTTCAATTATTGTCCAGCATGCCTCTTAGAACTTTCTTAAAGGTTTGGTTATGCTATCTTATGTTGTTGCTCCGCTTGGCAGTATTGCTTTGGAATTCTGCACCAGTATTGCGACTATCAGTCGGAGAGGGATGAGGATAAATGATATTTCCCCGGAGGGTCAGTAGTTACCTGACGGGGAGATGTGGTTCTCCGAACCCTTCGTAGACTGATATGAGCAATACCGGTCCCCAAGCCATTGCAGCTATCTTCCTTCCCCACCCTGGTACTGCCAATTGGTGCGGCCTCACTTGCCACTACTGCGAGGAAGAGCACATGCGCTTCGATTTCTTTATATTGTGGTACCCAGGCCACAGCCGCGCGACATATGCACCAGTATTGCTCATATCAGTCTACGAGGGGTTCGGAGAACCACATCTCCCCGTCAGGTAAGTACTGACCCTCCGGGGAAATATCATTTCATCCTGATCAATATGCATATGTTAAGGGTATAACTATATTTGATGCAGTCATAACTATCGATGATATAATGGACCTAACACCTTTCCGAAATCATAGCGGGGCTCCCACGCGCGCTTCGCGCAAGTGGGACAGAGCCCCATACTCATGGAATATGGTCAACCTCTTTTCGTTTGGTTGTCACGTGACTGACCGAGCGTACGTACGTACGTATGTACGTACGCGTCTACAGATTGTACGGGTAGGGTAGGGGAGACTATCAAAAGGAAGGGAGGGTATCTCAGGCGTGTCTTGGCAAATCCACATCTTTTATATTGGACATTCACAATATGGTCAATTGACAGCTGTCAAAACGGGATAGCCACTAACCAGCATCACATAACCATATTGTGGGCTCATGTGTCATCTCATCGAGGTGACGTGATTTATTTGGAAGCTGTCCGCTGACCAGTAATTGATTTACGAGATCGTGGGCTCAGGTCTCGAGTTCTGGTAGCCCGCGTATTTTTGGCGGGAAATTGCGTTGACGACTAAAAAAGAAATTTTCAGTTCATTGTCTTTTTGAGACAATATTATTACTCTACACTGTTAAAGTTTTACTTAAGGATAAACGAAACAATTTCTATTGCTATGTCAACAAACAATAGCTGAGAAAATATAATTTGCAGAACACAGGGTTCAGGTGAAGAGCAACGGGAAAGAGAGCGGAAGAGAGCAAGAATTAACTGGGGAAGAATGAGCGAAGAAGATTGCCAAAGAAGGCGCAGCTCGGGAAAGAGAAAGGAGACGAAATTATAGCGAAGAACGCCGACAAGCAGAAAGAGTCCGGGCTCGAGAAAACAGACAAAATGTTAAAGAAGAACGCCGAGAAGCGGAAAGACTCCGTGCTGGGGAAAACAGACAAAATTTTAGCGAAGAACGCCGAGATACCCTACTAAAAGCCATGCAAGAGAGAAACCTCGCCTCGTAGGGTAAAGCAGAGAAGGTTTCTTGCCCATGATTATGAATTATAGGATTGAAGGAAACCCTGAAGTTCAGTAATAGATTCTTGAGTGCTTAATAATTTTACGATTTTATTTAATAATTCAATTTGAGTGGCATCCATAACTCAATTTAATAATAACATAACAAAAAAGAAAAACATTTTCATTTATTTTGCTTCCATGCAGGCTATTTACTGGAACCTCGATATCAAGCTAAATTAAGTAAAAAATGCTAGCGGAACTGTCTAAAAGTGTTTTTATATAGACAGTTATATCTAATCCCTTTTGCATACATTTAACCATACCTTGGAGTAAACATTTACTTTACTGAGGTGTTCGTTCTAACACGAAAATGACAAGAGTTGTGTCCTGCATTTCCCAGTAACGTGTACAAATCTTTTAAATACATTTACGCAAATAGAATGGTTAATTTCATCAGGAATAGAATACAGTACATTGATAATTTGTGTTTTTTGTAGAATATACTCCATGACATTGTAGTTAGAAAGACCGTACTAATGGCAGACGAAAGTTTGGACAAAAATCATAGCGAGTTAACCGACCTCGACACTAAACTATAGTTAAAATCGTTTGTGAATTCCTTCGCAATATTTTAGAATGCTTTTACACTTTAAAGTGAAATGAAAGTACTAAACGGGAGCCCCGCTTTTAGGCTTGGCTTCATCTATATATTAGGAGATTATGGTAAATACTTAGGGTTAGTATTAAACGAAGACAAAACAGAAGCTTATTGGCTAGGCAGCAGCCATAACTGTGGACTACCGCTTGGTGTTGAGAGAGTTAATGACCTTATCAAGATCATTGGTATTTACTTTACTTATAACTGGCGGTTGAGACAAGAACTGAATTTTACAGCAATTTTAGATACTCTTAAAAAGACCCTCAATTCCTGGAAATGGAGGAATTAAACACTAATGGGAAAAGTCTAGGTAATCAAAGCTTTGTCATTACCTAAGCTTATGTAACGAGCCTCGTTGATTAATTTAGGCAAAGACATGATTAAAAAAAATCAGTTCTACAATGCATAATTTCTTGTAGAAAGGTAGCAATAAAATCAAGCGTCTTGCCCTGGTAGGAGACAAAAACGATGGAGATCTGAGAACTGATGCCCCATATAGAGTTTGCCATTTCAGTCTGCACAGCGCATCATCTGTCTTAAAAAGTTCTTAGAGCACTGTCACAGCCCATGGAAAAATAATTAATTTAACACTTCTTTTACAGAAATACGGAGGGAACCCTTTTTTACATTGCAATTTTGATGTAGCTGATTTAAATGACAGACGTCCAAGGTTCTACCGCGAATGTCTAAAAGCATGGTCTGATCTTAACCATAAGGAAGTAACTTCACGAACTCAAGTCTTAGATGAAATAATAAGGAATAATAAATTCTTTCGAATTGATTATAGTTCAACCATTTTTAATTTTTTCTTAATACTTTGTAACTAAAGGAATACTACACATTAGCGATATTCTGTCTTCTCATGGTCATTTCAGATCGTGGAATTTTTTGAGTAGTAAAGGGGTAAACGCAAATCACTATCACTTGCTTTTGTCTGGACTTCTGGACGCTCTTCCAGTGTCGAGGAAATCAGTCCTTAAGTCAGACTTAAACACTGTTGGTAATTATATGCAGAAAAAATTGGAATTTGGCTTGCAAATTAATAAGGAACCCTTGAGTGTCAAATAAAAGCAAAGAAGATAGTCGGCAAACTACAGATGTCACCTTCTGCAAAGCATAAATACGATTCATTGTCTGGAAACCACATTCTTTGATACGATAGATGTCCGAGGCAGAAATTTTCTTCACCGGATTGTTTATACTAACAAGATTTTGTTTAAGATGGAAAAGTCTAATACCAACCTATGCAAGCTCTGCGTTGAGTCGGAAAAATCCTTCGAGCATTTATTTCTATATTGCAAAATTAGTCAAGATTTTTGGAAGGCTGTATTCTCCACCTAAAGCATCTCGGTATTCCAATCAATATACTAAATGAAGCAGACATCAGGCTTGGCTGTGTTCCGAGCAGATACCGTTTTGGTTATTTCTCAACCATGCCATTATTGTTTGAAAACAGACAATCTATCATAGTCGTCTTAGAAGCATGTTACCTAACTTGCCTCTTTTAATTTCCAAGT
The DNA here is from genome assembly GCA_949710005.1 of Ricordea florida. Lineage (NCBI taxonomy): Eukaryota > Metazoa > Cnidaria > Anthozoa > Corallimorpharia > Ricordeidae > Ricordea > Ricordea florida. The sequence continues at coordinate 22,647,415 of OX453276.1, read as the reverse complement.
TAAAGTACATAGAAGCTATTCAAGTGAAAAAGCGATTGCAATCAAGGACAACAGGCTCCAGTTTCATCACGCCTTTTGTTACAAGCGACTCCTAATTTTAGTGATAAGGTCACTGCGCTCTGCATCTACTAAACAATTAGATTATGAGCTCGAGATTTCTATCGCGTGATAGTTGACGAGGGCGCAGCCCGAGTCAACTATCACGCATAGAAATCGAGAGCGAATAATCTAATTGTTTTAGTATAAATCTACTAGTCGTTCAAAACTTTGTCTTTTCTGGAACAGCCTCGACCAGTAAACTGTCTAAATCTTCTTCACGGACACTTCGAAAATGTGAAGAAGCGGCCGCCATTACGCTACTCGCTATCTATCACAGAATAGATAGTGGGTAGCGTAGCCAATCAGAGCGCGGCATTTGTGATAGAACACTAGTAGATTTATACTAATATACAATATCATAAGGTACCTCACCCAAACGTCAACAAATGTCAGTAACACTGTAGCGAAAGTAAGTTATGTAGGAAATGTTAGTGAATGTAAGTTGTATAATTGAATGTCAGTAATTTAAGTGAGTATAAGTAATGTAAGTGAATGTAAGTAGTGTAAGTGAATGTAAGTAAGTGTATGTAAGTAATATAAATGAATAAAAATTAAAAAATTAAAAATAAACAAATAAAAAATACAGAGCAACATAACACGCCTTATGTAACACGAAGAAAAAAATATATGACAAGTTAAACAGTTAAATCCACACACACACACACACACACACACACACACACACAAATTATATATAGAGTATGGGCAGATGGAACAACTATGTCAATCTAGCATTTAGTACTGAGAAAGGTAATGTTTGAAGAGAAAATTCTTGTGTCGTTTCGAGCGAATAGAATGAGGAAGTTCGTTCCAGAAATAACGTCCAATGATAGTAGGGCAAGGGACTGTCAAACCAAAGAAGAGACAATTTCTGTTTCTTCTAGAAGATTACTTCGTAAAACACCTCATAATCAGTAACTAGAAAGTTGTCGTACAGTCCAGCAAGGAATGCTTTGCTGCAGCTGGAGGTGCCATGGAAAGGACAAGCAGGTGGGGGCAGATAAGTCTCGCCAAGCTTCGTGTAAGAACCTGTGTTTGTGTTGGCGTCGTTTCGGATGTATAAGTCGTGACCATGACCAAATGATGGTCCATAACTGGCACAACTGTACACGGCGTAATTTAGAAGTCGATACTGATACAGTTTGACAGGATTGTATCCACCACTGTTAAACAATGAAAATATGAAAGCTTTGCTGTCAGTGGAGTATCCACAGTAGCCTGAAACAAACACATGTAATCGGTTTTAACGAACGTCATGGTATGCTCAGTATGTAGGTCGATTAGCCCCCAAGTCGATTAGCCCCCAGTCGATTAGCCCCGACTAAGTCGATTAGCCCCCAAGTAAAAGTCGACCAGCCCCAAACGAAAATCTGTTTTCAAATTACTAGATTACTCTTCTTCGTGTTTCTCGTTGTTTTACTAATGCTTGGATTAGAACTTGCGATCTAAATTATCTACTCGTGACGCTGACATCGGCATTCTACTGAACAAACCTGCGATGGTCCACGAGCCAATTTTTTTTTTAAGTTGATGAAATTGCAGCCTGTTGCGATCTGGAAAAATCAGTTGATCTGATCGATTAGAGCTGTATCTTGTAAATGTTGTTTACAGGAGTGCTCAACGAATGTTTTTTCTAGAAAGATGTTTTATTGCATGTTACGATGTTTTGTAATCTGCGGAGTCGTTTTTGGTTAATAATTAACTAGCGTGGGAAAAAAAGAGCCGCTCCTCACTGCCAGCAAGCAACGGTTATTCAATTATTTTAGCTTGCAAGCAAAGGCCTATTTACTCAGTTGTTGCCAGCAAGCTTTCAATTCCAAGGAAAAACTCCCAGCCAGGATTTTTATTGCGTTGTTTTGCCAGCGGCAGTTTTCAGATCTGCCAGCCAGGAAATTTATTTAGAAGTTGCTTTTTGCCAACATCTAATTTGAGTTTTTGTTATCTGTAGCCTGGATTTGTCATATTGGTGTGTGACATGACTCCTAAATAACATGATTGGAGATCTCTAGCTAGAGAGCACTGCAAAAGGCTGCAGGTCAGCTAGAAATAAAGCATGCCATTCTTTTCCCAGCAAGTTTTTATGTTTTAATTCAATATGCCAGCAAGTTTATCGGTATTTCAGAAAAAAGCTAGCAAGGTTCTGGCTCAAACGGAAATTTCCCAGCCAGCTCAGTACGGTCTGCGGAGTGGGTATTTGGAGGAGCGGCTCCGCTAGGTACTCTTCTGTTTACTTCATAAACATTCAGAACTCAAGTCTCCTTCTAAAAATCTTAAACCAAGCAAAAGTCATGAAGTTTATAAACGCAAAGATTAAAGAAGAAAGGAAATAAGGTCACCCTCAACGGACGAACGAACGAAGAAACGATCTTAAAGTTATTGACTTCAATTTCAAGCATTAGTAAAACTACGAGAAACCCGAAGAAGAGTAATCTAGTAAGTTGAAAACAGATTTTTTACTTGGGCGCTAATCGACTTAGTGGGGGCTAATCGACTGGGGGCTAATCGACTTGGGGGCTAATCGACCGGATACCAGTTGAGAAATTCTGTTAGGGATCCGGGTCGTCTACCACTCCTGTTTGCACGAATAATCTAGGACTGACACTTTTAAAGAAATGTTACATGAAATTCCGTTTGGAACATAGGATCGATTTGGCTTTACCGCCGAGTTTTTCGCTCTTCCAGAGAATTTCTTCCTCCTCTTCGGATAGCTGTCGAGCTTTGTTTGGGCGCTTGCCGCGGCCAGCCAAGCGAAGCTGTTTCGCTTTCCCGTCCAGTACTTGTTTAGAGGAACTGAATTTTCTGTCACGAACAATGGACAGGCTATACCCTTTGTTCTTGAAGTGTCTACCAAGTGATGTAATCATTACTTTCAGTCTTTCTGGCTCGTAATCCTCACCGTGTTTGTTTTTAAATTCCGCATAGAATCGCTCGAGCAAAGTGTTAAGCTCTGCCGGCTCGTAATTTTCGATTTTCTCAGAAATTCTCTTCTCTAAACACCACTTATTCTACACCGACAACCAAAACGCAGTGATTTTCACAGTATTTTTGTTTTTAGAACAGTTTTTCAGCTCTTGCATTGTTGTTGCGGTGGCGAAAGAAAACCTACTTAAAACGCCGGCCATTGTTTCACTCGCAAATTTTCAGTGTATCCAAATTTTACGCCACAAAGGGCTTGCATTTGATTGGCTATCTGCGTGTTTCTTTGATCATTGATCAATCAGAATGCTTGGCTTATTACCTCATTTAGCACTGAATTACCTCTCTTCTGCATTGTGTTAACTGAAAACTGCATTTCTGTATATTATTAGGGGGGAAAAAAGAAACGCAAAAGATCGTGTGCTTTTCCAAGTACAAAGAAGGCACCGAAACGCAGTAAATCTGAAGTATATTTAATAATGAACGGACCGAAGGGCTCTCTGCTTGTGAGAAAGGCACATATATTTGGAGGAAAATAAATTGTTTAAACTGGACGGTCTGGATGAATTGAGAAGACGACGAAGCGGTTCTCATTTTAAGGGCCAGCCGTTGGAAACTTAGTAGCCTGTGAACAGGCTCTCTTTTAGGTTTTTTTTTTTTTTTTTTTTTCTTTCGTGTGTTCTTCTTGAAAACAGAGTGATCGCATCACTTGTTTCTTCGGTTTATTACAGAAAGCGTAACAAAGGGACTCTGGAGTGGTTACCTAGTGTAAAGTCTCGTTCGATAGATAATTTTCAAGGTCTTTTGTCGCGATACCAATAGCACCAATAGACACAAAGTCAATCTTCACTTTGTTACTTCACCACTTTATAATCTCACATAAAGTCGGCTTGGGGCTGTGACGTTCTCTTTTGCTCAGAGCTCTCATCAAAGGGATAGGCTACAGTTACTTACCATGTGAAGCCAATACTGAACAAAAACAATGGAATACGTTTTCGCGAAATTACAATTAAATAAATCATAACTGTGTACATAACGCACAAATGTTTCAAACAGCTTGCGTTACATGAAAGGGACTGTATTTTAGTAAAAAAAGATATATTTCTTGCAAGCTATATTATATCCAAACCCAGTACCCTCAACCATGTTCCATTCGCCATTGTAAATACTGTACTCACGTTTGAATGACTTACTTTGCCAAGACACGCTGGTGTATCCTCCAAATATGTAACCGTCAACTTTGATGATTGTCACTGTGGGTCCCCTCCCATCACAGTTGGAGTGGAACCTCGATACAGACCAGCCATCAGTGTTGGCATGGTAACATCTCACGAACCTACTCCGCGCGGAGTCAGTCAAAACTGGGTCTAAAAATGATTCAAGCTTTTTCAAGTAAATGTTCTTGTTGAAGCTGCTGAGAATGGAGGATTCAGCAAAACCAACTGTGTAAGAAAAGAAATTGAGATCTCCTATGTGTTAATTAAGTATGCAGAGTCAACAATGTCTCCGTTATTTGATCAAAATGTTTCTCATTATAGTGAGCCCCTGTCAAGAGAGGGGGTGGGGAAAGGGAAACATATTCCCCTATTCTCTTAATATTTTTCATTTTTTCACTTGGTTCCCACCAATAAAACCAATCAGTTTCCCTACCTCTTTGTCCCCTTGTTCCCAGCAATTTAATTAGAAATTCCCTAGTGTAGTGTTTTTATTAGAAAAAATTCTTGCGGTTTATAACATTTTGTATAGCATTACTTATACGTGTTATGATCTGTTGGTTTGGAATGTAATCACGTGATACTTGTTACTATAACACTGTATGATTCTCATTTCTTAATCAGTTGAATAAAGCCTGTGCGTATGATTAGAACTCTGCATATAATTCTCTATAGTAGAATATCGAGCCCGAAACCCGACACCTATCTCCTTGAAAATAACTAGAAAATATCGCCTGTTTCCTGAAAATATTACTTTTGCTCCCTTGTTCCCTATAACCGCTGAAGACTCGATAATGAGAACTTACGTTCGAAGGTGCAATTCTTCCCATTTCCAATGTATCCCGGGTTACAGGTGCAAATATACGAACCCACGTTATTGGTGCAGTGGCCATTGACGTCACAGATATTGGAGCCCGCAGTACATTCATCTATGTCTAACACAAATATGCGACTGAGTAAACAAGCATCATTATTATCTGGCAGGCGCTCCTGTATCTGGTTATAAAGTTTTGCAATGGCTCTCATTTTCCAGAGCCATTGCTCAAATCTTGTCTATCAGTGCAATATTTCTCGTATATGATCTGTCGTCTTCAGATTTTTCTTTGTCAGGTTACGATTGTGATGTCTATTTCGGAACAATGGCAACAGGCGTTATCGCATTAATTGCAGTCATTTTGTGAATTGCACTCTCCATGTCGCGTTAAGGTGATTAAAACGAATTATGGTAAATTGATGACGAAAAGGATGGAAGGGTTATCTCTGTCAAAATTCTGTTTAAAATTCTATTCTTCAGTGCCCGATTACTCCCAATGGTGACTGATTTTCACTTTTCTGCAAACTTCTTCTTATGGCGTTACGCTCTCTTCCTTCAAAGCTCAAGTCACACAAAATGTTAGCATAAAAAATTCGGACGGAATTAAAAATTAATTTCTTAATTAGTGGAGGATATTTTTCGGATCGCTGAATGCAACAGAGTTAACAAGCACAAAATTTTAAGCACATTGTTTCGAAATCTACTTCAGTGCTACTATACGCAGGGAAATCATTTGAGTTTGATATGTTGGCAAACTAACCTTCAGTCTGCATGTCACAGTGAGCGTGAACAACCTTATCAGGAAGAATGGAATCGAACCAGTATTTACCGCTGACTACCTGGCCTCCTTCACTTGCCTTGATTTCACTACAGGATTCGGCAGGCAACGCATGAATGGAACCGAGTTGCACTGGAAACAGAAAAAGTATTTCAAATGAGTTCTGGGGCCGGTTGCTCGAAGGCCGATTAGCGCTAACCAAGGGTTAAATTTTAATCCGGGTTCCTTTTCCTATCGTTAAAAAGCATTTTTTCCGAAAGCTTTCTCTATTTTTTTTTTTCAGAGCATGGAATTATCAAATTATATTCAAAGAGAATTATTCTGAATGTGCTTTTTAAGCTCTCATATCTGCATTTAAATTTCGTACTAATCCTGCTTTGTACAACCCAGTCCTGATTAGCGATTACGATTTTGATCAACTTGATCAAATTAAAGTACGTTCAATTTGATAAGATGAAGGCCAAGGGAACTTATTTTTGTTTCTTCACCGCAGCAGCATATTCCTTTGCAGGTACAAAGTTAGGCAATGGGAAACTAATGGTTTTAATGAGTAGGCACATTTTGTGCTGGAGCCGGTTAAATATTTTTTGCAATACAGGTTTTGCACGCGTCACGTGATCTCATAGCAATGGTAACTACGCCGCCATCTTGCATGCCAGGTCAAAACAACATGGCGGCTGTAGTGGGCGATCGAGTACCATCTTTAAGAGGTTACCGAAACTCACTCAGTGCTGAAGATCGAGCAATATACGATGCGGAACTTATACTTACTGAAAATATTGATCCATAATCCGTGAGTGCGAATTTTTTCACTCAGTCGATGGCTAAATGGCCAGAGATTGAGTTTCCTGATATTTTGAATTACTTGCTGCTTTCCACAAGCAAGTTTACGAAAGAGCAAGTGAAAGCCTACAAAAGCCTGCAGGCCTATCAATACTTCGTTGTTGGCTGGGTGAGAAGCATCCACATTGGAAATGCTACGTCAGACACGATAATTTTAATCGGAAAGGTAACACAAGCCCACCAGTTAGATGTTTGTGTGTTACAGTCGTTGGAAGTTATCTCATGTTTTTAGCGGTCACTGCTGAGTTTTAAAAGATTTCTTTATCACAATTTTTTAGGTAAACAACTCTCAGCGGCTAAGCGAAGCACCTTTGAAACCCTGGCTGGCTGTCAAAACGAATGGAACCGTCCTTACGGGACATTAGGGACCTTAAGCACCAGGACGGGAGAGGAGGACGGCGACGTCTGGCGGATGGGGAAGACTGGGTCTACGTCCCCGTCGTCAGCATGAGTTGTTTGTTGTTAAGCAACTGGACCCTTGGACGGGAAACGCGCGGGAAGTTCAAATAAACATGGCTTCTTTTCGCGAAGCACGAATTGCCCTTTTGGACGCCTACATGGACGGTCTATTAGATGACGACGAATTTCTAGTACTTTGGCAAGCACACAAGTCAAAGAACCCCGAGTTCCCTTATGAAGAACATGGCCGATTTTCCTTCGACGAACTTGACGAAGCAGAATGCAAAGCCGAATTTCGATTTGAGAAGAGAGACCTACCAGTCCTTGTCAACGTTTTGGGTATCCCCAACCAGTTTACTTGTTCGCAGCGTACTGTTAGTGATGGAATGGAAGGATTGTGCATGGTGTTGCGAAGAATGGCTTACCCTTGCCGCTACAGCGACCTTATTCCCCGGTTTGGTAGGCAAGTTGCCGTCTTAGGTATGATCTGTAACCGCGTAATTGATTATATTTACGATTCGCACGTACATCGCCTCACTTCATGGAATCCCCAGCTGTTGGACCCTGCCTCTCTTCAGATGTATTGTGATGCAATTTCTAGGAATGGTTCTCCTCTCGACAACTGCTTCGGGTTCATAGACGGCACGGTCAGACCAGTATGCCGCCCTGGTGAGCAGCAGAGAGTGCTCTACAATGGCCACAAGAGGGTGCACGCCCTAAAATTTCAATCGGTTGTCTTACCATCGGGAATGATAGCCCATATGTATGGCCCAGTAGGTAAGTTATGATAAATTACAAACAGTTAATAAACAACAAAATAATGCATAGGTTCAGATGTACGGTGTTACGAGGAGAGCAATTCTTAAGGCTGGAGATCAGAGAAAGTCAAGTTTGAAATTGATTCAGTACTTGCACTACAATATGATTGACTAATTTGAAAAAAAAAGCACCGATCTCTTTATTTTGTTCCTTTCTGTTGTTTCTACTGCAGAAGGCAGGAAGCATGACGCGGGGATGTTAGCAGACTCTGGCCTACTTGCAGACCTACAAAGGAATGCATTCTCCTTAACTGGCCAGCCTCTTTGTCTGTATGGTGACCCGGCTTACCCATTAAGGGTACATCTGCAGTGCCCTTTTAGAAATGCAGTACTAACACCTCAAATGCAGGAGTTTAATGCCGCCATGAGCGCTCTACGTATATCTGTTGAATGGCTCTTTGGAGATATTATTAATTATTTTAAGTTTCTTGATTTCAAAAATAATTTAAAAGTTGGCCTATCCTCAGTAGGAAAAATGTACCTTGTTGGTGCTATCATAAGAAATGCTCACACCTGCCTTTATCACAATCAGACTTCTGATTTCTTTTCTGTGGATCCACCAACACTTCAGGACTATTTTGTGTAGCTTGCATTATATTAACATCAGTAATGCACAAGTGTTAATTGTCCAAGAAATTTTCAGTGACTGGATTGTGTAGAAAATAAATATGAAGACCTTTGAAATGTCTGATAATCATCATGTAACATGCATTGTTTGTATTACATTTCTATCTTAAATAAACCTTGACCATATCCAGGTGTTTACTATGTTTGCTTGGGTATTACCTTGGCCATTGGGAAAAAAGCCTCTGAAAACCACTGCTAACATCATTGCCTTACATGTAGCTTTCACAGTTGCCACGCCCCTCCCCCTCCCCTCAAAGCTTTAAGCCTAGTGACATGGTTTCATCCCTGTTTTGTTATGTTACTAATGATGAGAATTTGATTGACTATATGATATCTTTCTTGATTGGCTCTATTATTCCCATGGCCTATACTTTTATTAACAGTGATGTTATGAGATTCTCGTAACATCACTGTTCAATAAAAAATAGGCCATGAGAATTATAGAGCCAATCAAGAAAGATATCAAATAGTCAATCAAATTCTCATCATTAGTACCATAACAAAAAGTCAAACATCTGTCAATTTACACCTCCCTTAAGGGGACACTTACCCTTTGTGCAAGCCATGAAAGGGGTGCATTTTTAACCTCCCTTTCATGGACACCTCTATTAAGTGGACCCTTTACAGGTCCCAAGGGTTTCTGCTTGTATTAGGGCATATGCAATCAAAAATGGATTATAAAGTTGGCTTTATTTTTCATCAATACAACAAACTAATACTGTCAACTGTAAAATTACCCTAGCAAATGGTCTGGCATGTACATATTTAATGTTAAATTAGTTCAAAGCTCCAAATTGCACCCAGTGCCTAACTATAAGGTCAGGACACACCAGGCAACAAGTCATATGAAGCAAAATGTTGCTGTGTCCTTTCCCCCTATCGTATAACAGAGTGGTTTGATTGCAGGGACATTTCACAAAGACTTGTTGTCTAGCATGTCACAACGTATGTGAGCTGTACAGTCAACACTGTGAAGTTTTCAAGATCAATACAAGAAGAGAAATCAACATAACTTGAACAAGAGACACTTAGCCTCAAATATATTAAACACAATTTCAGGTGAATAATTTTCATAATTTCAGGTGAATTATTCTGACCGTGGTGGATCCAGGGGAGGGGCCTTAGGGGGAACCAGCCTCCCCCCTTATTTTCAGACCAAACTGAGGCCCAAAGGGGCAAAAAAAAACTTTTCTTGAGAACGCCCCCTCCCATCTCAAGGTCTAGATCTGCCAGTGTGACACACTTGATATTAAACAATCATCTCAGAAATGACAGATAAACAGCACTAACAACAAATCCACACAATACATTGTGTGAAGGCTTATTTATGGTCTAACTTAGACACTAGAGCCATAATCAACTGAGTTTGCTGCTGCTGTTGTTGGAGAAGCATAGCTTGCATGTTATGCATTTCCTGCTGCTGTTGCTGTTGTTGTTGCCTCATCAATTCCAGAAAATACTGGTGTCGTTTGCTCTCAGCCTCTTGTTGTTTTACTCTCATATTGACCTCCTCCTTACGAGCAGCAACCATTGCCTCAGTTCTTTCTCTTAAGAACACTACTGCATCTCCTCCAGTTGCCCTCTTCTTCTTAGCTTTGGTCTGAAGGTTGCTGTCTTGCCCTTTTCGTTTCTGAGTTTCCCCCAGTCTCTCCAATGACTTTGTGCGAATATCTTCAGCCTGTTGTCGATCTTCTTTCCTCTTTAGGTTTTGATCTTGATTTTCCTTGTGCTGTTTATCCGATTCATCTTCCCTCTCGATCAAATCTTCCAGAGCAACTTCCACCTCTGACATATCAGTTTCAATTCCGGAAGCTTTCCTTTCATCTTTTAGCTTTCTTCTCAGCTTATTTGCTAACAGATTGTATCGATCACGAACACCCCTTCTGTCTAAATCTGACTTGAATCTTACTTCATCAACTGCAACAAGTCGTTCAGCGATGTCATTCCAAACCTGTCCTCTTTGAATTGAGCTCTTCTTGTACTGAAAGGGATTGTGTATCAAAATTTCTCGACAGAGAATTATATCGTGTCTGTCAGTCCAAAACATGATCTTTTCACTGCAGAAAAATATTGAAGCAAGCAATACAACAAAAAATTATTAAAAAGGGTTGTATTACCACAATCATGGAAAAAAAATATTTTAGAACCTGAAGACTCCTAGCTGTCTAGAGGCAGATACACTAATTAATTAAATGAAGAATTAAGATAAGCTAAGTTTGTTTTTCTGTAGCTTCTCTACTGACATAATTGTTCTTTTGTTTCAGTTGCTTTAACTCTTCTTCTTTTTCTTTTATAAATATTTAGGAAATAACTACTATAATACGTATATATGTGTAACTATTTATAAAATATACACAAGTGTGTGTGTGTGTATTTCTATAACAAATTTATTTCTGTACATACTGGTTTGCCAGGATTACCTTATTGCTATTTGTCGGCTAGTCTAATTTTAAACATAAGCTTATATGAAGGTGTAAGAAAGTGTTGCTTAAAAGCATACACACACAAAGCTTTCATCGCTGAGGGAAATCGCTGCTATCAAAGGAAATTAAAATTTTCAAAATAGAGAAAAATATGAAATACGAACATTCTGCACGACCTACACCCTAAAAGTCGCAAGTTCGTACTTAAGCTTATTTATTTAACAAATTTAAGGTGACACCAAGCATCGAATTGATTTATTAACACTTCATTCAGTACGAATTTTAAGTTTGTACTTACGCTGGTTTATCGCCTTCTTGCTTTTTCGCAGGAAGGTTTGTCGACATCTTGAGCTTGTGAGCGGGATTTACTGACAAAAAAAAATTGATTTATTTTTATCCCAGTTACCGTTAACTTGATTCTGACAATCATCGATACCAACTTTTAACATTACATTAAGTACTTGGATCCAACAGTTACATTTCTGGACAAAAAAAGCCAAAATTTACTTACGTTCTGTGCACAACGTCAAAACTCCTCACTTCACGTCGAAGACGAGGGCAGGACGGGATGATGCAACCTATTCGCATGCGCACTGCTATCGAAATGCGACTTTTCACTTCCGGTAAGGCGTCGTCCTCCTCTCCCGTCCTGGTGCTTAAGGTCCCTATTGCAACTGAGTATGGCTGGACTCGGATAGGTTTGCTCTCATGTTTGTTGCTGTTCTATTTGCAGTTGAAGCTAGAGTAAGAATTCTCAAAGCCAAAACTTGCCTTGCCTTGCCAGTGGCTTATGCCCTCAGCTGTCAGCAATCAACATATGCTGAACTTCAGGAAATCATAGATCTTACTTCTTCAAACACAAAGAAAAGGAAGCTAGAATATCTGGACTAACTCCCCAGTTACTACAGCTTCAACTGCAAATAGGTGCTTCTCACCCAGCCGCCAGCAACGAAGTATTGATAGGCCTGCAGGCTTTTTTAGGCTTTCACTTGCTCTTTCGTAAACTTGCTTGTGGAAAGCAGCAAGTAATTCACAATATCAGGAAACTCGATCTTTTGCCATTTAGCCATATACTAAGAGAAAAAATTCGCACTGTTACATGAAACTGTAGGTCATTTTTACTTTGATTCTGAAAGGTTCTTTCATTCAACACTTCATACTAAACGACTATAATGGTCTCAACGGAATTTGTAGCGTATACCATGATTCGTTCAGATTGTGCCTAGCATTTGAGGAAACTACTTCTTTCTCTATCTCTTTTCATGTAGTATCTTTCTGCGTCTGGGACAAAATCCTCGGGCCTGGCTTCTTTAGTGCGGTTGTTCAGCTCGCATGTGTTATTAGTTATGGCGTAGTTGAAGCTTTGACATCTCACGTCAGCATTACAGGCCTGTAAACACTCAAACCCATTTTGCGTTTTTATTTTATGAAACATGTGACGTTTAAGCATTTTGCCAAAGATGGAGACTTCATTTCCACACTGCTGTGCTGTGACAAATCCACAGAGTACAAACATGGTTGAGATGCACCACCGGATGTCAAACATTGCTCGATCCGTCACAGAATGGAAAATCTGTTGCAAGATCAGATAAGATATAATATGAAATGTAGAGCTACAAACATTACAAAGCAAAAACTAGTTTCGCAACATTCTTTTTACTTTTGAGTTTTTCACAAATTTTCCCGGCCCAATCTACAAACAAGAGTTGCCTCGGCTTGCCCTGTGTTGTCGCCGGCCCACTTCTCTGAGCAAAACGTCACCTAGTCCATGAGCCAAGGGGCCTAAAAGTTATGCCTCGTAGCACCCCCTACGGGACATTGTAAATTAGGCGTCAAATTAAAGTTTATTACCAATATTTTTAGAATCTTCTTGTTTTCAAACCTGTAACATGTGCTATAATGAGATATTGGGCTATTTCCATCGGGGGTGGGATGGGGGGAATTTTCTTCCTATAGTCGCCGTGAAAAGAAAAATGGCCCATACCAGGAGCCCATGCCCATACCTATAACAAACATCAACCAAACTTGTTCAAATTTGCAAGATATTGTCGTTGCATCATACGCTACCCAAATGTGTTATCGAATCTGTGGTTTTGGTTTCCATGGCAACAGGCACCTGTTAAATACTGCTTGTTTATTAAAATATCTGGTTCTTCGAATACAAAATGAAATTTTATGTATTTAACTAAAAAACGCCCCTAAAGGCATTTTTTAGTTTGCTCTAAGATACCTTAATTCTATTCAGGATGTCTCAAAGATGCACCAATGTCTGGAAAATAAGTATTGCAGGAAAGCCAGGATAAGTGGCACAACCAGTAAAAGCCAAGCAAAAACAAAAAAGGAAGAAAAAAGAAACAATCATCTCTTTATTCAGTAATGCATTTTACTTTGTTGAAAAATCAAAAGTAAAGCAATGCCTACTACTAATTAATAAGTTTCCATAGCAACGCTTGTATCGATCTTCGTATCTAATGTGAATTGATACTAGATTTCTAGAAACTTTTCAAGTAATTTGTCACAACCACAATATAGTATATCACGAGGTACTTTTTACAGCCAATCCTCTTCCTCACTACTGGCAGAGTCGTCCTCATTATCACTGAATTGACTGATTTCACAGTTGACACATTCTTCCTCACAAGAACATGCATCTGTGCAATGGAGTTCGTTCTTGACGCAAGAACACCTACGGGTTTCACACTTTCCTTTGCAACCACAGCTTACTAGCTCCATTACAGATTCCGGGGCCAGCGACTCTCCTCTAACTCGCCATCCTTGACCATCTGGTAGTTGGTTTACAATTCTTGCATCCAGTGCATGTTTCCAAATATAAGCCTGGTAGTTTGCACGTTGTAGATGCTTCTGTAAGGCAGCATGGGTGGGAGGAAGCTGGTAGGACTGAAGATTCTGGTTTTTGCAGAATAACTTATATCTCGTATCGTTAATCTTACAACAGTTAACATCATTGTAAAGTGAACAAACGAACTTTTCTATTTTTTTAAGATCTTCTCTCATTGGTGGGACACACTCGCCGATTCTATGGATACTTTCTCTGCTGTCTTTGTCAGCTTTTACGATATCAAGAGCTACCTTTTTCCCTTTTCCAGCAAAAGAGCTTACTGTGTCGCACCCGGTTAGTGCATGTAGCCCTGGTAATGCTCGACACACCTCGACACCTAGCTGCTCGCAGACTTGGGTGACATTGATGACACGAGCTCGACTTCTTGTGCCACTGAGAAGAAAGATATCAGCACTTATGTGCTCTTGAAAGTAACATGCCAATACTTCTACATCTGTGTCCGATGATTTGATTAATATTTGTTGATGGGACGTATCAGAGGCATGCAAGGCATGCAGAAACATTCTGGTATCTGCCTCTTCTTGATTGCTGCAAAGTTCAAGCACCGTACTAGAAGAAATACTACCTTGAGCGGCAACTCTTATCTTGGAGCAACTCTCACCATGAGTGACGAACAGAGTTTTTACTCCAATCTTCTCAGCAAAACGCTGGTCGGTCCCCCACACATCTGCAAGGAATTCCATTAGGTTGGCCTTGTTTAAGCCATTTGCAAGGAACTTTTTCCACTGTCGGGGACAAAACTGCTGCGAACTTCTACTCTGGAAAGCTAACTGTCCTGATCTCCCTCGGTTCTCACGCTCAATGTTTTTTATTGAGATGCTTGGGTACTGGTCTGCTACAAAGTCTATCCTCCTCGCTTCACCCCCTTGATTGATTATTGCACTGAGGATAAGATCCGCTAGGTCAATGAAACGATCTGGTACTTTAGGTAGGGTTTGCAGTAGTGCCATAGCATCTACAATGACAGCAGAGGCATTGGGTAGATTTGGAAGGATCTCTACATCTTCTTCTAGAAGCTTCGCTAGAGCGGACTTGTTTGTCTTAGCTAGTGCGCCATCGTATGTTGCCAGAGACCAAGGCACGGGACCTAGTTCGTGAGTGAGGAGATCTCGTAGATCGATCTGTCGACTTTGTCCAATGACCAGGAGCCTGGCGAAAAGATTTCTATCTGCTCGGAGCACAAAACTCTTAGCCCCATGATTAACCATCTTTTTGACCTCTCCGAATTTCCCTAACTTCAGCCTTGGTGGTGTCTCGAAGAACCCTACTGCACTGCTGGTCAGCCGGTCTTGTACAAATGACACAAACGCCGACTTTCCTTTTTCTTCTGCTTTAAGCAGGTCTTCCTTTAAAGTGTTACTTGCAATTGAGCCTGAACTCAAACTAACAAGGTCGTCTGACGTCTCAAATGGATTTCTCCATTGACTAATCACCTCCATAACCTTCTGCACGTCTTCTTCATCCTGTTTCTTGCGAATCGAGCCCGACTCCTTGTGATTCTTTCTCTCTTCCTGAGGATGCAAAGAAGCCATTTCTTGCATCGATCGACAAAGCTGGCTCTTGCATGCGCAGTTAACATCCACCGCTGCACAGCACCCTTCTTAAGGCTAAACCCTACTATGCCACCCTTGGTCTTCGTGTTGCGGTTTAAAGTTTGTTCAACTAACAATTTTTTGGAAAAGCAAAACGTTAACCAACCGTAACTTAATTAGTTCCTTTCAAAACAAATGCTAAAGCAGCAAATTCGTTGTAGCCAATTTTGTACTTACAGATCGTCGAGTGAAGTAAAGCTTGTAAAACTGCTTTCTTTAAGACATCTTTGCAATAAAACATTTTTTCAACTTAAAGTAATTCTTTTACATTGTTTGTGTTAAACATTTGCTTCCCAAAAAAGCTGAAAACTTCGTTTTGTTAACCATATGTTGGGTTTTGTAATCCAAGATGGCTGACTCTGCTAAATGTAAAGCATTATGGGATTAGCAATTGCACTATGCATTGTGGGATAAAAACCAAAAGATCTTGAGAAAAACGCATTTCATTAAAATATTTTATTGAAGAAGTTCTTTCTAACGGAAAAGTCTTGTACTCAATCAAATATTATGAAAAGAAAGAAAAATGAAAACAGCCCTAGATAAAGAAAAATGTTAAGATAAATATGGATATTACAGAAACATTTTTAAGACTAGACCTTAATGCATCTTCTGGACATCTTGAATAAATTTAGAATGCTTTTGGGGGCAATTCTGAAAAATCAAACATTAAGTTAAACTACAAAATTTCACTTTGTATTCGAAAAAATCACATACTTTTATAATCAAGCAGTATTTGGCTAATAACTGTTGCCATGGAAACCAAATCCACAGGTTCGGCTACACATTTGCGTAGCTTATGATACAAACATTAGATATTGCAAATTTACATCAATTTGGTTGATGTTTGTTAGAGGTGTGGACCGTTTTTATTCTCACCAAAACTCTAGTAAGCAAATTCTCCCCTCACCACCCCCATGGATGCAGCCCTATACCTCATTATAGCACACGTTACCGATATGAAAACAAGTTAATTCTAAAAATATAGGTCATAAGCTTTAATTTGATACAAATTTCACTATGTCCCATGGGGGGTGCTACGAAACTCAATTTTAAGGCCTCTTTTGAGATTCAGCTCATGGACTAACCTTTTACTTTCAATTTACTTTTACTTTCACCAAATCATTCGCTCTCAGTGTGTTTGAATTCCAATAGCAAACTAAATCCGAACAACAACTGGGCAATAACTGCGCAATTGTATCCCGGTCGGGATACATATGAATTTGATCAAGGGCACGTGACCAAGAATCAACCAATCACAGTGGTGCTCGTTTTGTCGAGTGAAGTTATTAAAAATTGTATTATTATTCTTCCTTATGAAAAAATTAGTTCCCTCATCCGCGAAACTACCAGCTGCTTACCACATCTGTTATTCATGTGCACATTGTAATAATAAATGTCCAATGAATGTGTGAGTAACAACTTTGAATTATCTAAAGATGATAAACACAGAAAAACAAAACTGCTTTACTAGTGACTCTATAATGTCATCGGTCAATAGCAAGAGAAAGTGAGGAAAGAGAACATAACCCTGTCTGATATGATAAGGGAATAGGATCTATTTTTAGCGCGGAATCAATTTATATCTCGTTACAGCCACGTGATGAGAAGGACATCAGCCATTGGCCAGTTAAAATAATTTTCGGATCTAAAAAGAGAACCCAAGAAGGACTATATGTACTCTTACCTCATTTTCTCTTGTTAATACTTGTATTTATACTGAAACATAGTTTTAATGTCATATTCAAAGCAACCGGCGGCAAGATTTGAGTTGCTTCAACAAATTAAAATATGGAATATATTGTTAGTCACCGTGGATGATGTAGTTGTTGTGTAAAGGCACAACTGGCGCGCGGGCAACAACTGCGCAATTGTATCCCGGTCGGGATACATATGAATTTGATCAAGGGCACGTGACCAAGAATCAACCAATCACAGTGGTGCTCGTTTTGTCGAGTGAAAGTCTAGGTTTTTAACAATGAAGCATGGCGTAATACGGAAAAATAGCCCATAGTTCTCAGTCCTGAGTGGTTCCTGGCCTATCTAGAAAATACCCTAGAAAAATTTAATAATCTGCATACACCTATCTGCCTTATGGGTGGCTTCAATCTGAACCTTCTTGATGCCGAGTCATGCGTTTACACATAGGACTTTTTGTTCACCCTGCAAAACTATTCTTTTATAATTCACTTTATTCCAACTATTGGCAACTTGAAGCTTACGAGACTGAGTGTATAACAGTTTAGCCACCATAATCGACAGCATTTTCATGAACTGATCAATTTGACATCCAATTAAATATTTAGCTGCAAAATGTTTGAGTGTGAGTGACAATGCAATTCAATTTTTTGTTTTTAAGACTTTCTAAGCGCCCGAGTACTCAAAGTTCTCAGAAGAAAAAGTTTAGAATGAACTACAACAAATTGATTTTTGCCATTGTTTCTCAAAAATAACAATGATATCAATGATGCCATATTTTCTGATATTTTCAATAAGCTTGATAAACTTGTTAATAACTATTAAGCATGCTCCTTTCAAAACTCTGCCTGAATGTAATGGATTTGTTGAAATCGTTAATCATAAGAAGAATAAACTGTTTCTCTCCGGAAATACTCTGCGGTTAAATTATAGGGAAGTCACATTTTAACACTCAGTCGACAGAGCAAAAACAAATATTTCAATATCAATAAAAGGAAAACATGATAAAGACATAAATGGGTGTCAATGAATTGATTAGCAGAAAAAAGGGAAACTCCAAGCTCATAAGTGCCCTCAAACCCCCAGGGACGCACGAATTTATATCGCGTCGTCACTTGCTTTTCCCGGACATTTTAAGGGGACCGTCTAGTCAGATTTTTTGCTAATTTTCGGTCATCCGACCATTTTTATATTTTTACTTGAAACTATAGTTTAACCCATCTACTTTAAGTTTTCGAAGTCTTTTTCACATAAATTGGCCTGTGAAAGCTGATAAAAGCGATTTTCGTGATGTAATCTGCCAATTGCGATCGATTGCCAAGGAAACGGTTAAGGAATAATTCAAATTTGGGCCAACTTTAAGAGCATTTTTCTCCAATTTGCCCTTTTCCGGAAGTAGGCATCTGCCCCTAACTATTTTTTTCTTAAGTATATGACCAATTGCTGTGAAATTTGGCACATCCTGCCTTTAGGATGTAAACTATGATCCTATGGAGCGAAATTGGATTAAGTTAAATACTTGAGGAGATATCTGTTCTACACCCATATTTGGAAGGATTTGGTTGCCATGGGAACACTAATGGCCTTACCCCGAAACCGCTCCATAGGATCATAGCTCAATCCATGTTAGTTATGGGTAGAAAGTGAAATTCATTTTCAATGAATTCTGCACATAACAAGTATGTGGGGCAGACGGCAACCCTCAGCTGATAAGGTCAAATTCAGGAGTTAATTATTAACTATCTTTTAACTACTTCATCTCAAATTACACCTTCCTGTGTAGGTCATCCTGAAGGGATGTTCTGGTGAAAATTTCATTGTCTTCTATAAAATCGTTACAGAGCTCTGTTATTTTAAAGATGCTTAGAACATTTCTCTGAAATTTGACTAGACTGCCCCCTTAAACAAATACTTTTTAATGATTGAAGCTGAGTTGGCAGGTAAAGTGCCTACCTAGTAAGAAGTCGTTTTATTTTGATCCGCTACTAAACCCGAGATTGAACTCAGCTGAAATTGCATCCGTTCGTTACCTTTGAACAAAGCTTATGGTCTGTATCCGTATCCAGTAAATATTCTGAAATTTGAGAAACACATTATTGCTAACTGCGGGTGGTACTTATCTTTTAAAAAATCATCTAACAAAAGCTCTGTTGTTATTGCTGTTGGTAAATCAACTATTCAGGGCCTTGTCTTTAGTAAACACCTAACGCATATAAGTTTTCTGATCACGAGTCGTTAACCTTTAGTCTAGTATCAGTAACGAGAGATCTAATGCCAAACACAGGACATTATTAAAAATCTTGCTACACCGTAGAATTTGGAGATATCTATTCCTTGCATCTAGGAAAATTCATGTATTCTTTTCAAAACAATTTACTACCTCCCATCATTTTCAATTTCTTGTTAATTACAAGTCAAGTTCTCAGTGATAACACAGTAGCTCAGATCTTTTCTATATTCTTTTCATGGGGTGTTTTCATGTGCTTTATAAAGGCTTGGGTCCATTCAATAAGCTGAGCGCTGACATAGGCAATGCCAATCTGGAGTTAAATCTTTTTTCTATCTTGCCATTGAATTCATAACTTGAATAGCCTCTTATTTTTATTCTTAATGTATCACTTCCCATAATACATCTGACTTGTTTTCTTTTGTGACTGGCCGGAGCCCAGGATTTATAATCCTCCTGGTTTCTTCTGGGCTCCCTTACCAATGTATTATCTCATTAAATCACTTCTAATATATAGATTTAGCCAAGCCTAAAAGCGGGGCTCCCGTTAGTACTTTCATTTCACTTTAAACTGTAAAAGCATTCTAAAATATTGCGAAGGAATTCACAAACGTTTTTAACTATAGTTAAGTATCGAGGTCGGTTAACTTGCTATGATTTTTGTCTAAACTTTCGTCTGCCATAAGTACGGTCTTTCTACCTACAAAGTCATGGAGTATATTCTACAAAAAACACAAATTATCAATGTACTGTATTCTATTCCTGATGAAATTAACCATTCTATTTTCTAAATGTATTTAAAAGATTTGTACACGCTACTGGGAAATGCAGGACACAACTCTTGTCATTTTCGTGTTAAAACGAACACCTCGGTAAAATAAATGTTTACTCCAAGCAGGGTGCAAAGAAAATTAATTTTACAGATTGCCCTTCGGGCAAGCTGTAACCAACATCTACCAGCCCGAAAAACATTTTTCACGAGAATGAAAAAATAATTATTAATTATTCTTTTCTTAATTACATTGTAAGTTTAAAAAATTACTGCCTTCATTTATTCACTACAATCAGCTGTAGTTACTTAAACAAAAGAAATAAATAACCGTAAAAGTGTGAACTATAAGTAGACCTGGTCCAACGCAACACGTGAATGACTAACATACATTTGAGACATTTTACAATTTAGAAGAACATTTTTTACGAAAACAACGGCGTTGAAACCAAAGTTATCAATCGACACACTAAATGACAACGTCGACAACGCGAAAAGCTGCCAGTGAAAGCGCTACATTCTGCAATTTGCCGCCAAGAGAAAATTCCCGCGGGAGTATTTCTTAGCCGTCGACAGGGGAGATGTTTATATGATTAAAGGACATAAAAATTTGAAATCTTTCATCAGTTTGCTTCTCATTCAAAAGTAGTGCATTCAGAAGATCATTTTTCTGAAGAAGGTTTGTTTAGAAGTCGGTTTTCCAAGTCAAGTGTCAAGTTTAAGGGAAAGTGGAAAGTGCGAGTGCTGAGTCACGCATCAGTGAGCAAATATTATGCAGACAAAACTTATGCAAATTTGCCGGGTCCATAGCACGGAGTCTTTCCACTTCTCGGCTTTCTTCGCTACAATTTTGTCTGTTTTCCACAGCACGGAGTCTTTCCGCTTCTCGGCTTTCTTCGCTAAAATTTTGTCTGTTTTCCACAGCACGAAGTCTTTCCGCTTCTCGGCACTCTTCGCTACAATTTTGTCTGTTTTCCACAGCACGGAATCTTTCCGCTTCTCGGCGTTCTTCGTTAACATTTTGTCTATTTTCTCGAGCCCGGACTCTTTCTGCTTGCCGGCGTTCTTCGCTATGATTTCGTCTCCTTTCTCTTTCCCGAGCGCGCCTTCTTTGGCGATCTACAGTACTTCGCTCATTCTTCCTCAGTTAATTCTTGCTCTCTTTCCCGTTGCTCTTCACCTGAACCCTGTGTTCTGCAAATTATATTTTCTCTGCTATTGTTTGTTGACATAGCAATAGAAATTGTTTCGTTTATCCTTTAGTAAAACTTCAACAGTGTAGAGTAGTAATATTGTGTCTCAAAAAGACAATGAACTGAAAATTTCTTTTTCAGTCGTCAACGCAATTTCCCGCCAAAAATATGCGGGCTACCAGAACAGCTTCCAAATAAATCACGTCACCTCGATGAGTTGACACATGAGCCCACAATTTGGTCATGTGATGCTGGTCAGTGGCTATCCCGTTTTGACAGCTGTCAATTGACCATATTGTGAATGTCCAATATAAAAGATGTGGATTTGCCAAGACAAGCCTGAGATACCCCTCCCTTCCTTTTGATAGTCTCCCCTACCCTACCCGTACAATCTGTAGACGCGTACGTACGGACGTACGGACGTACGTACGCTCGGTCAGTCACGTGACAACCAAACGAAAAGAGGTTGACCATATTCCATGAGTATGGGGCTCTGCTCCGCGCGCGCTTCGCGCGCGGGAGCCCGGCTATAATGTATTTGAACTTGGCTAACACTAAATGAGATGAACTGAAACGAAATGAACCAGACTGCAGCTAAACAATTAAGATGAAAACAGGCCCCAGAGTATGTAAAAACACTAAAGGTGTCTGGTATTCTTGCAGTTAAATCCTTGCAGTTAACACTTGATATAACTTATCCTGGCCTGTTTTTAATTCTTCATCGGATATAAGCCTTTCACTACGATGTGATTATATTAGTCAGGATTTACTCAATAAAACAGAAGAGTTTTAGAGATAATTTCAATGTTTACAGAAATCAAGTCGATGGATTCTTAACCTTAAATTTAAATTTAGTCTATGTTCACACGAAGGAAATTGAACAGATACAAACGAAAGTTCGATATACTACGCGCTCTTCATTCCTATCAAATTGATGTTACCGAATTTCTGTTAATTTCTTTTTTGGTTGGGTTGTCAAGAATTAGTTGCTTTATGCCATGGTCATTTCTTCTCGTAATTCATTTTAATTCTGTTGTAGCCTTTTATGTAATTCGGACCAAAATCACCTGTAAAAACTTCAGACAAGCATTTCTGGTTTTCGTGATGCTTCGAAGGTGATCGGTAGAGTATAATCAAAAGGATTTAAGGCCTTCTAGCACTAGTTAGCACTAAATTGTCTCTTACCATTTCGACGTTAAAAAGATATGAAAATTTGCAAATTTAATATCCATAGCTGATACAGAATTTACAACAACGAGACCGTGTCCTAGGTAAGCCTAAGATTGCAGCTGAATTAGTGTAACAAACTCGTATAAATTTTTCATTGCCAGGAATGTGTTAGATTTTGCATTAGATGTATGCTTACCTTTCCGTCTTTTTTGGGGAACTCACATCAACACGAGCTTGAAGTTAAGTCAAGTAACACACCCTATATACTGTACTCATTGACTTCAAGCACTTTGTGAAGTTTGTGTTGGTGATGGGGTCCCTGGTTACTGTCTTGGCCCGATCAAGCTGATCACACACAGGGTAAAACACCTGTTCAGGAAACTTAAAATCTCATCGGAAATCGGCCACCTGGCTATTGAGTTGAGGCGCAACAAGGCGGGAGATGAGGGGTTTATTTAAAATTCGCTATATCGGATTTAGGACAAAGAGATGTAAGAGAAAGAAAGGGCCGAAAAATAAAGCCTCTGAAAAGGTTACATAGGATATGCCTAAAATAAACGCTTTTTCCTTTCTCCAGTCTACTGTTATTCCTGCCGTTTCCTATCTAAAATAATACAGAAAACGAATTTTAAACAACAATTACACCAATAGTTCGTGCTTTCTACGAGTCAATAGTCAACGAAGAGTGAAGCGCCGAGTTGTTTATTTAACTCGCAGAAAACAAGAAGCCTGATAGAAACCAACGATAATACTATGGTCGATTTCATAACAGTATCTTGACTTATAAAGTACCCTTCCTTCTTAATTCCAAGCGAGGACGGTCTATAGCTAGCTACCCGCTATCCATCACAGAATAGATAGTGGTTACATGAGTCAATCAGATTGCAGTATTCGTGATAGTAAGCGAGTTGGCTTCTACTAATACGTAGGGTATTGTATTATTACTCAAAAATAAACATACATGTACACCTCCCAAGTAAACTAATTATTTTCCAAACAATGAAGTTATTAAAAATTGTATTATTATTCTTCCTTATGAAAAAATTAGTTCCCTCATCCGCGAAACTACCAGCTGCTTACCACATCTGTTATTCATGTGCACATTGTAATGATAAATGTCCAATGAATGTGTGAGTAACAACTTTGAATTATCTAAAGATGATAAACACAGAAAAACAAAACTGCTTTACTAGTGACTCTCTATAATGTCATCGGTCAATAGCAAGAGAAAGTGAGGAAAGAGAACATAACCCTGTCTGATATGATAAGGGAATAGGATCTATTTTTAGCGCGGAATCAATTTATATCTCGTTACAGCCACGTGATGAGAAGGACATCAGCCATTGGCCAGTTAAAATAATTTTCGGATCTAAAAAGAGAACCCAAGAAGGACTATATGTACTCTTACCTCATTTTCTCTTGTTAATACTTGTATTTATACTGAAACATAGTTTTAATGTCATATTCAAAGCAACCGGCGGCAAGATTTGAGTTGCTTCAACAAATTAAAATATGGAATATATTGTTAGTCACCGTGGATGATGTAGTTGTTGTGTAAACGTTTTCGTTTATCTGACGACGTAGTCATTTGGATGTGGATAGCAACGTTTCGACCGCTAACTGTTGGCCCTGTTCAGGCGACGGGGTCGACTGGTTACTACGTCTTCTTTCTTCTTACCCTAAAAAGCAAGATGGACGCAAAAATCTTCACAAAAGAAACCGGAAATAGAAAGGCGTTTTGCGACCTAGAACGTAACTCACCTCGACGAGCTTCCCGAAGCTAGGAGCTCGAGCTTAATGTACACTGTAAAATTATTCTTGCCAGTAAATGTTTACAGTGCTAAACAATCTTAGGCCAAATATCTGCCTACCTCAATATATTCTGTCTAAAGTTTACACAAACCATTCTGTAAGAGCAACAGCAGTCTCGCTGTGATTCAATGAAGGGCTGTAAAACCGATACATAATGACAATCTCTGGCCACAGAAAACTCCTGCTTATCTTTCAGTCACAATAGACCTTATTCGCTTGTACATTTAGTTTTCCCAGTACAGATCATGTGATGATACTCAGGATATTTGATCCTTTGTCTTGTTCATTAAAAAGAGCGCATGCAAGCATGAATATGTCTGCCTGCACTCTTTTTTGTGAACAAGACAAAGGACCAAAAAACAAAATGTACAAGCAAATGAGGTCTATTACGGCAGTGATATCCTTTCCTGGATGCTCAATCTATCCCTAGGTAACCTAGGAAAATGACGTGGTACAGGTCGTACGTTGCAGGGGAATGTCTTGATAGGGCAAGAGAAGTTCAACTGTATGTTCAGTGGCTGTTCAATCGTATCTGTGCATATTTTCTTGAATGTGATCGAAGAGCACAAACTTGATCGCAAATTTGATTCCTGGACGCTTTTCATTCAAGTCTAGCTTTAGACACGACCATGTCTAAGTAGGCTGGCTCCATCATTTCCTGAAGATCTCATTCTTAGACTCATTTTACATTGATAGTAGAAAGCGGTAGAAAGTTTCAGAAAAGCCGTCTCGCTTCGTTGAATTAACTGCCTTTATCATATCTCTCAGTTAGTAAGTGCGCTGTGATTAGTCAATTTAGTGGGCTGTACTAAACTGTACGACCAGCTAAATTCAAAAGTTTGTTTTGGACACCAAAATGTCTCAAGAGATATAACAAACATCTTACAAACCTCGTTTTCTCGGTCAGTACTGTAAATTACAAAAATTTGTAAATCTTTTTCCTGAAAAAAATCGATCCATAACTTACAGTACGGAATTCGAACTCAGTTAGTAAGGGGTATTTCTCCCGCCTCGGTGCGTTGAGGAGAATTCTAGAGCAGGTACAACACTCGATCTTCGATCTCGTGTTTGTAGGATACGCTCTCGTATTGCCCTAAACTTAGCCGTCGGTCCCTATAGACACAGTGGATGAATTTAATTTCTTAAATGATGGCCAGAAAAGATATGTAACCGCCGACCGGTTATCTCAGTTGGTAGAACCCGGGACTATCATGCGCGAGGTAGTTGGTTCGAACTTCGGCCGGACCATCACTCAGTTAAAAAACTGACGAGAAAGTGCTGCCTTTGCAATGACATCTGCAAATGCTTAGACATTCTAGTCTTCTCGAATAAGGAAGACAAACCGTAGGACCCGTCTCACAACTCTTGTTCGTAATAACTTCGAGGGACGTTTAAGGACCCACATACTGTTCGCGAAGAGTAATGGATGTAGAACCTGGTGTTGTGGTTAGGCCCCTGTAGTTGCAGTTGTACTTTATGTGTGTCGAGCGTTTCTCACATGAGCCCCTGGCTCAGGAGATTGGGCGACCACTCCCCACGTTATCGACAATAAATACATTTATTTATTGATTGATTGATTGATGTGAATAAATATTACCAAGCTTTAACTTGGTGAAAACACATTGCACAGAGTAGTATTTAGATTAAGGTCCCGTCCACACTAAAAGGGAACTTATGCATGCGCGTTTTTGAGACGCGGATGGCAACCGGAAGTGAGCTGTTTTCCCATTTAACTTGTCTACACACAACCACATTTTCATTAATTAGTATCTTTTCTCCATTAGATATGATCACTATAAAAATCTGGGAGACACCACTGTCCTGGCACGCGAAATGAAATGTCCTTTTCCGGTTGCCGTCCGCGAAACGCTCCGTTTTCGTCTAGCCGAAAACGTATCATTTTCTTTGCGTCCACACTAGCGTTTTCATAGCGTTTTTGACTGTCCACACTCTAGACGCTCGAAAACGCATACAGGACTTGAAGAATGACACATTCTAAAATTCTCTTTCCATTCTTCTTGGATCGTAACTTCTGAGACAAAAATGTCCCACCATGCGCTTGTTCGTCCTGGTCGAATCTAAAATCTTCTCGGCCTTTGATATGGCTTATTTGTCCGAGTCCTGCGTTGCGAGCCATTAGAAAGGACCAATATTCTTAGAATGGATATTCTTCTAAAGGGTATCAACGAAAGGTTGAATAACGCAATATTAAGATCCAAACAAGCGATTAAACAGATCAACAATATCAAAATCGTATCCGCAGGCTCATCCGCCATATTTGTTTTGAAGTAGGACGGGAGGCTTGGAAAAGAGGTCGCACGTCGCTATGTCGTCATTCGACGTCATCGTTTTCAAAAGGCTCCGTTTTCGACCATCCACGTTGGAACGATACTGATGTCTGCGTTTTTAAATGTCAAATGTCTTGTCAAAGTGCATGTTCCATTTTGCTAATTTTGTGCAAATAAATGATAATTACAACTGTGTGTTAATTAGAACTCGCTCTGCGGTTTGTCGCTAGATATAGACGGGTGTGGAGAGGCCATCAAAGAAGGAAAAAAAACCAAGTCTTTAAATTGTGCAGAAATTGTTAACCGGTCATAGGCAAATGAAGAGACAGAGCACGACTTTTTGTGGCCCAAAGCTCGCAATTTGGTACTTATGTAGCCTGCTTTTTTGCTTCTCAGGTGGAACAAAAGGGGAGGAAATTATCCTCAACCTTTAGCGCACTCTTTCTCCAGTTTATTTGGTGAGTGGTTTTATCTTACCTTTAATGAACAAGTGAAGAAGGTATGCGTAAAATACTTTTACAACATTACGGTTTGCAATAGTACCTAATGCATTTGCCCAAAGTGAAATGTGATCAATTTGAAAAGCTATATTGTTTAGTTAGCTAAAAGCGTATGTAATATATATGTGAGTCATGAAATAGGGATTTTATTCCGCCTGGACATCGACCCAGATTCCTACTAAAGAGGAAGAATTCCATACAAAGAAAGGGGATTCAGTTGTTAGGTAGGGAAAGACGACTTTGCAAGTTTTAGTACTAAGGTTTAAAACGAGCTGTGCAGTGATTAGGAGTTTGAGAAACGTAAAAATTTCGGTTCAAAGAAAACACTCCCCACTGGAAAAAAGCCGTTTGGTTCGTTATTACCTTATTCTAGCTATGACTTAACTATATAGGAGGTTTAAATTTCGATAGGCAGAATTAAAATGGCTCATATTCACCCTTAAAGAAGTAAACGTATGTCTTCAACTATCACTCATTGTATTGTGTTTTCCCCCTGCAGAGAAAACTGCATGTGATGACTTCTTTAGAGTCTCTAATTGGCAGAGGGACGTTTAGTTTTCATTGTAGTCTGACATTGTAGCTCAGTACTGTTCCAAAAATTAAGACCTTCGCAATCCATTAACACAATAGAAGAACAGCTTTATAACTGTTGCTATATTATAAACATATATGTTTATATCACGACGTGGTCATTGTCTTAGTTGTGAAGCTAACGAAAAGAGTTTCTAATTCTAGAACAACTACATATCGACATCCTCGATGAATAATGATAAATTCACGGCCATAGCAGTCTTAGATAACCTCGTGGGAAGCTTAAATGCGCTGAGTGATCTGCTAATTAAATTGCGTAATTCTTTGAAGAACAACATTTTTGGTTGTAGATCATAAGCTTTATGTATAATCTAAGGCAGGCCCCCACTCATTTAATTTGCTTCAATATTGCGGAAATGAGAAAAAAAACTCTCAGAAAAATTAATGTTCACTTTTGAAGACAGTTTTCAAAATCGCTGGACAGGAAGCTCAAGTTTAGCATGAAATAAATTCTCTCTCTCTCTCTCTCTCTCTCTCTCTCTCTCTCTCTCTCTCTCTCTCTCTCTCTCTCTCTCTCTCTCTCTTACGTCGATAAATAAATATATGGTCTGCTAGTGTGATTACCCTTTATCGCCTGGAAAATCAGGTTGTTTTTTAGACCTTAGAGCTTTATGAGATTATCAGCAGATTTTAAATGGCTAATAACCCTATTTCTTCGTGTGCACAGCTAACGCACTTAAAACAATATGCAATACATGTTTGTGCTTCCAGAAGCTTTTCTTAGCCAGACGTTTCCTGGTTTCTCATTCTTCTCGTGTAGGTAAACGTTCAGATTCTTAAGAAATTGGGATTATCAAAGATAATTATTCTCAGAAAAAGGGGTGAATAGTGGCAGAATATTTACCGAGCTGCGAAGCAGCGAGATAAATATTCCTAAAGCCACTATTCACCGAGATTGAAGAGAGTACTTGTTTTAGTATATACCAATCAAGCAACTTCAATAGGGAGCTTAAGCAAACGCGAAACTCCTTAAGCAAACGCAAATTCCTAGATGAGCAAAAACCTTTGCTATTATTTCCTGTTATTTGCTGCTGAACCAGAAGCATTCACTTTAAGCAATGAACTTATGTTGACCTACATAAGCGAAGGTGCTTTCTCTATCTACATAATGTCCTTTAATTGATTTGTCAAATTGAGTTATTTTCCCGGAAACAAATTACCCCCATTTTGAATGAATAACTGGTTGTGATAAATTTGAGGATTTGCGTTACAATAGCCTAAATTAGTCCAGCTACTTTGGCTTGAATGTGCCAAATGGCATAGGATAATTAAGGATTCTGTGAGAAGTGATTCCACCAAGGTCATAACTCACCATTCTTCTGAAAACACTTGCTAGCATAAAAATATGTTCACTTGAGTGAAACAAGAAGGAACGTGCACACAGGTGATCTACCGAAACGCAGGTGCTACGTTATTTATTAATGTCTTAAGAGCGAAGTTATCGGTTTTGAATGACAACTTTGCTTAACTATTGAAACTATTTCAGTCGTGTTGAAGATTTAGTTTTACAAACAGGATTTTCGGAGGAAATAAAAGACAGGACCGAAGCAATTGTAAAAAGCTTTCTTAAACGCGAAATTTGGCACATTGAAAGCTCCTGAAAATGCTCATTGCTTCCAGAGAATTTATTGCTGAAATCAAACTAATTTCATAGCGATTGATTAAGAAAGTTAACTGAAAGTCTTGAAAGGCCACGTTCATTTTTGAGGATCTATTTCCTCTAGCTCACTTAGAAACCTGATCTGCAGGTATTTCACATTTGCGACATGATTCTATGAATTAACATCTTTTATTTGTTCTGAAAATGTATTTAAGAAACTAATATGAAAAGGTTGCGAATTATAAACTTATAGATGTCGTTCAAAGCAGTACAGGATAAGATGGAGCAACGTGCAAGCAAGAAGATGCAGGATTTAATAAATTGGCCAAATTTTCAATCAAATTTATCTTCCCAAATCAACTTTCTACTCTTAGTTCAAATTTGCATTTAACGATATCTGTTATGTATGAGAAGTTCGTTCAAATTTACTTATCGGCCAGTGGGTTTTTAAATCAATAGACACGACATTAGACGTATGTAAATTCTTAACTAAATAAAAAGCTCACTAAAGACTTCCTCTTGCTTTTGTAATTAATCGAAAATGGAAGCTAGTTTAACAACTTATGACCAAATGATGCACATTACGATGTTGTAGTGCTTTATTAAAAAGGGGATTCGAATCAGCCAGGCCATGATCCATGTTAAGCTACCAGCACTCAACGGGTTAATTAACGCCACTTGACAAATTTCCCAGTTAACGTGTGTTGTAAATAAACCTGCAGACATGGCAGATTCTAATAGTTCATCGGTTAAGCCAATTTTCCTTCCCATCAACAGTGAGATGTACTTCACCCGTTGTCTTGTCATCACTGCGCTTTTCCTTGTGCCTCAGATGATTTGTCTTGTCACAGCTCAGCAGTGTGGAGCTGAATATTCCATATATGGAAAGATGCTCAAGGGACACACTTTTCAGAAGACGAAAACAAACAACGGACTTCAGTGTCTGTTTGCGTGCAACAGTGACGTCAGATGTCAGAGCTTCAACTATGTCATGTCCCAGAACATGTGTGAGTTAAACAACCGCACTAAAGAGGCTAGACCAAAGGACTTTGTCTCTGATGTCGAAAGATACTATTATAGAAAAGTCGACAAAAGAGGTAAAGAAATCTGAGAAAGAGTCGTTTGAATTGTCCACATCATACTCCCCCTGTTGGCTTATTAGCACCATTGGCCTAAATCATCTGATCATTGGTTACAATTAAATAAGTTGTTTTCTTTGTCAATACTCTTGAATAAGCTAGACATCGAATTTCCTACCGTTGGCGCACTCGTCAACTCTTTTCCATCGATGAAAGTCTGTTCAGTTTATCACAATGATAGGAAAAACGTTTGATACCGAGCATCACCCTACCAGACTTTCATCGAAGGAAAAGAGTTGACGAGTGCGCCAACGGTAGGAAATTCGATGTCTAGCTTATTTGTCTATAAGAAAATAACTGCACACATAACCATGGAGCAATTAAAGCAATGAATGAGCGTATGTTTGGACAGTGTTAAGATTTATTTTAAGAAAATATAACCAAAGCAATTTAGATTAAGATAAACACGAGAAAGGGAATCTATATCATCAAACTCTCCGTATCAACTATAAAAATTGCACCACTCTCTTTCTTCTAAAGCCAAACTTGGCTCCATTCCTGAACTGTCTGCTGAGTCGTGCAAGGAAATCAAGTTAAGTGAAGGAGGAGAGGCGGTCAGCGGTAAATACTGGTTCTACTCCATCTTGCCTGGAAAAATAACTTGGGCTTACTGTGACATGAAAACTGAAGGTTGGTTGTAACCCAGTCATTTATCATATAGCTGGTTCCGCGATTGGGTAACATGCATGAGGCTTATCCTGGTTTCAGATTGGCTACTTAAGGGGAGAGAGATCCCGAAAGATGGTCCCGTGAAACAAAGCGATACTAAACGGCTATTTGATAAATGCTTTATTGACAAAGTTTTTTCTGTTTGTTCTGTCGAGATTGTTGGATATTGATCTCAATCTTTTCCGGCTGCGCTTTAACTTCATCTTTGCCAATAAAAACGCTTTAAAGAATTTGGCCACTATGCAGTCATCTCCACCTCACGCTTGCTATACAATTAAATGTTTAATATGATGAACGTTTTGAAAGAGACATAACTGCTCTACAGCAGTACAATTTCTTGAGAAGTGGTCACACTTCATGCCTTGGCCACTTGAATATCATTGTGAAACAAAAGTACAATACTGTTGAGTATCATTTTCAATATTGCAATGGATAGCTTGATCCCCCCCTCCAATACAACCCGCTCTGTAAAATGAAACAAGCAGTGAGTTGTCATATTGCATGGCTTCAATGAGGAAGTTGAAAACACACTGTACCGTAAAATGTCAACTGAGCATTACGTGTGTACAGCAGTGGCTTTCCAAAGAACGGTCACACTGCATAGTTTGATCCAAACTGACAAAGTTATAAGCAGCTTTAATGGGACTGATGACTTCGTGATGGCGATAATAAAACAAACCTTCAAAGCCATAACGGTAAAAAGTAGAAGGCGTGGCAGCTTTGGATTTCGTTTGATTGACAAGATCTTCTGTGAAACTCTCAGTTGTCACATTACTGTTGGTCATTTTGTACGCATTAGACCTGAATTTTTAGGGCAAGTTGTTAATTCTAAGGATGATCTTAGTCCACTTCAGCTTCCTACAGAGGATGGTCACAGTGCCTTACAATGGTTGTCGTAGTAACTTGGTTAGATTCCAGATTGAGATGGGAAACGAATGTAAATAATAATGAATACTATTGTTACCTACTGTTAAATTATACTCTGAGACTAACAACATTTATACAAACTGCATTTGGTTAGGAGCTTAAAGTGTCATAAACTGTTTCGTTCTCAAGCTATATAACGGCTGGCCGGGGTGTAGATATTAAAATACCTTCCTACAGACTGCGACATAAATCACCCTCTCTTTTCGCTAATATTCTACGGTGAACACAAAACTTCGTTTCCTTCTTGTGTATATAAAAAATAAATAGTTAGATAAATAAAAGCATTGGTTTTCAGTTATTATTCCAGGAAAGCATTCCAAGTTCCTAAAAAGAATAGACTCGCGTGTCGTACTTCATGTAGACTTTCCATACGTGGCTTTAAGCTGCTTAGATATTCCTAGAAAAGATGAGACTCTAATTGACGACAGCCTTTATATGCAGATGTTGATGAATGCAGCGTTTCTCCTTCTGTCTGTGATGTTAACGCCATCTGTAAGAATATTCGCGGATCATTTACCTGCACGTGCAAGGCTGGATTCACTGGGGATGGACGGCACTGCACAGGCAAGTTCACTTGATTTGGAGTTTCCTTTTGCTTATATTCTTCGACTTCAAATGTTACGCTTCGTAGTGTTTTGTTGTCCCCTTAAGGCTTGTCCTTTGATACAATTTAATTTCTTTTTTTCCAACCGAATTTGACAATACACCGAAAAATAATGCACTACATTACACTGATGCGTGGACCTGCCTGTATGTTTTACTAACATCACCAGAGTTTAAATCAGAACTAACAAAAATCTATCAAATTCTTGTTCAGATTATCTTAAAGACGTACATGGCTACACTATTTGGTGACAAATTGTAAATTAGTGTTAATTAATCTTTTTTGAGCATGCGATGATAAACTGCCTTGCAAGGGCATTAAACGTTCAAGTATCTATTTTTCAGATGTCGATGAATGCAGCGATTCTCCATCTGTCTGTGACGTTAACGCCGTTTGTAAGAACATTCATGGATCATTTACCTGCACTTGTAAGGCTGGATTCACTGAAGATGGAAAACGTTGTAAAGGTGCGATGTCATGCATTTCCACCCTACCTAATTACTACAGCTATGAAATCATTTTCATTGTTTATCCAAGCTATCGTATCACAATATTTAAACAATTATTCGACAAAGTGAGTATTGCACAATATTAACCTAGCCCGTGACGAATAATTACATTAATGGTTTTATTATAATGATTCGATCTATTACTAAAGCAAAACAACAACAACGATCGCCAATTTTGTATCAATTCTTCGTTACCGAATTCTTTGAGTCTGAACACAGAGAAACGGGTTCTGGCGCTTGTGCACTTAGGATCCCTTTACAACGATAACAAGCTAGTTTCAACTGCAATTATGCATCCGCTTGTATCAATCTTAGGATCAGGTTAAGTAAGCATTACATACAACTTATTATTTTCCACTGCCAGATATCAACGAGTGTCAGGCTTCTCCATGTGACGCACGAGCCTTGTGCACAAACACTGAAGGCTCACATATATGCCACTGCAAGGCTGGATGGACTGGGAATGGCCTTTCTTGTCAAGGTAGTGCGGACAATTTCAGAATTTGAAAGGAGGGAAAATGTCTTAAATTCAAGTCTGTAGTGCTTTGAAACGATAAATTTCAAAATAATGTTACTTTACTTTTAGAGGATTCCTTAACCCATTCCCAGAAGCCCCAAATCAAGCAAATTGACGGACCTTTTTATTTTTATTAAATATCTCCGCAGATATTTAGAGCAGACATTTAGACCAGATCAAAGATATACCTCATTTTAAAGGGTTCAAAATAGGCTTTCCAAACAGGTACATTTCACGTTCTAGAAGCCTACAATTTTTCACCAAAAAATTAGATGTTCCACTAATTTACATATTTTATGCATGCAATTTGCATATAAATCCCCATAATAAACTGCCTTGCAAGCTTTTCGTATTCACGTAATGGGCATTAAACAAATATCTACGTTTTTCAGATGTTGATGAATGCAGCGTTTCTCCTTCTGTCTGTGGTGTTAACGCCACTTGTAAGAACATTTTTGGATCATTTACCTGTACTTGCAAGGCTGGATTCACTGGAGATGGACAACTTTGTACAGGTGAGACTTTTTTTTAAATTTGCTTCCGCTTTTCCAGTCAAGACTTCTCCCAGAAAATTTTCACTGCCTTGACTTGTCATCCTATCAGATTATTCAACAATCACTTGCTAAAGGCTAAACGAATATTTAGTAAATAAACCCCTCCGGCTGCTGGTATATCGGAGGAAATGCCCGCTGCTGAGAAATTGTCCGATAAAATTATGGGGAAAATCTCTCAGCCAATGGCATTATCCTCCCACCTACCAGTAAGCCAGGAAGGGGTTTATTTATTTTGTAACCCTCCGCGACCGAGAATTATTCTTACTTTGAACTTGTTGAAGAGAAAAAACAAATGGTCTGACTGGGATTGCGACTGACGCAAACACTGTAGGTTCATTGATTGGTTAAATTGTTTTATATGAACTGTGATTGGACCACCGCTTGACAAGGTGTCATGTCAAACATACTCTCGTAACGCCCCTTCCATGAAAATCTCAAAAGTACGGCACTTTTGGGGGCTGTTTATATGTAGAAAAGTTGTCCCGGTTAGGAGGGTCACCCTCCCAGCCGAGTCAAGTTTGCCAAGCGTTTATAGGAGAAAAAACTTGACCCCTTTGCCCAGGTCAAGAGCTGGCCTTTGATCATGTTTCGCAGCCATCATGTGCCGAACCTTATCATATAATTTCGCTTTGTCAGCGTTGAAGTCGTTGGAATTGAACTCACAGAGGCTTTTATATTCCTTCAAGCAATCACTTATCCACTCCACCAGAGCAGGGCTCCAAGACCGCTTCTTTGCCGAGCTAGATGAGCTGGAAGGTGTTCACGCCATTTTTAGCCAATGACAACAGTGCTCGCGCATGTTCTGATCGTCTCGCCTTGACCGAGTTGACTCGGCTAGGCGAGCCAAAGTGTTTATATGGAGAAAAGTTGGCTCGGCTAGGAGGGTGACCCTACCATCGAAAGAGGGTGACTCGGCTAGGCGGGTCACCCTTCTAGCCGAGCCAAGTTTTTGTTTCTCATGTAAACGGTTCGTCAAGTTTTGTAAGGAAATGTATGAAAATTTGGCTTACCCAGGGTAGCTCGTGTAGGAGGGTAGCCCTTTAACCAGGGACAACTTTTCTCCATATAAACGGGAGCTTGATTTATTTTATCAACTGCGTTTTCGAAAACAAGTCAAAGCTAAACTTTTCCAGTGGATTAGAAAAGAAAATCCAACCATAATAACCAGCTCCATCCAACTATCATTGCGAAAGAACCTACACCAATGAAACAGGGAATTTGTAAAATCTGATGTAGTTGAAGGATTTACGTCAAAACTGGATTGTTCGCAAACTTGGCTTTGTTGTTGAATGGCAGGCGCCTAGGAGGTCGAAGAAAAAAACAGGTGGAAGAACTTTAGTTCCAGTTGCATGAACAGGTTGAACTGACTGAACTAAATTTTGCTGAGCTATAAATCGACCATCAATTGACAATTGACTCGAATAGTTTTTTTTTACAGTTGGTTGTGCACTGTACGACTTGAGCGACTTATCGCTTGCGTAGTTTAAAGCGCATTTGATCATGTGCCATGGAAAGTTGCGCTATATAACTTTTAATCATTATTATCAATCATTATTTATCGTTTCTGGGTTGGAAGTTTTCGGCAGCTTTAACTGAAGACAGTGGGAAGCGTAGCGTCGTGCAAAACTAAGGTGCTGTTTGACAGTCGCAATACGTTTTCGTCCAGTTCAATTTCGAGGGCATCAATTTTCCCACGATATAAGTATTTCACACATTCGGCAAGCTTTATCTTTACACCGTCACATAGAGCGTCGAGAACGTCGGAATTCCAAAGAGTCAGACATCTCAAAGATTGTGCCATGTTTATAGAAAATTAAACATTAATTAAGGGAGAGTACCAAAAAAGATTACTCGAACACAAGTTATCTCCGTCAAATGGGATGTGATGTAAACTGGTTGAAATATTTGTGATGCAAATTTGCAATTCTCCGCATTTCCTCGATTTTGGACTGCGCAAAACACAAACATTCATAGAATAGGCAAAATTTTCAGAGAAAAATTGAAGATAAGAACGGGCACTAAAGCATAATAACCCGAACTTATCTTTATTATTAAGTTCTCCTGGAGCTTGAGAAAACATCGTGCTGTCTATTGGCGGTGTGATTATGACGTCACCCGTTCACTGTTTTCTCAACTTATCGGCATCACTGATCACTTATCGATTACCTATTGCTTATTGTTGTATTATCCTACTAGCTTTAGTTTCCTATGGACATTCTGTTTCTCATACATAATATATTGAGCGATGAACCTCGTGGTCGGTTGTGCCAGGAAGGCATTAATTAAAGACTACGTTTGTTGTCTGTTCTCGCTCTTGATGAGTTTCTGGTTAGTCTAAGCAGAACTTAACTCGAACACTTGTCAACTTGTACACAAACTTTTTTCAGATTATAGGTAGGCTTTTGTTCATTATGCTAGCAATTTTTCGAGCATTTTAGTGAGGCAAAAGCATTGAGCGTTATTCGAGCATTTTAGTGGCATTTTCCCCGAAAATTAATTTTTGGCGAGAAAATGAAATAGAAATTGATTTTTTTTCAGGAGCCCATGATCATAAGCTCCTGTCTTTTTAATGAATTAAAATGAAGACAAAAACTCAAAATTTACGAAAAAAAACCTTATACAGCTGAGTGTAGACTGAGGGCAAGTCAGGGGTTTTGCCTTGCAAAATTCAAGAGTCAAGTACCTTCTGTACTTAGCCTCATAGATAATTTCGAAGATTATGTTATTTTAGGCTGCACGTTTTTGTAAGATTGAACTTTCAAATAAATTAAAGAAACCGTTTGTATTATGAGCATTATCCGAGCATTTTAGTGACTTTTTTGGGGGAGAATGAGCATTTTGGTGGGAAAAATGGAGCATCAAGGGTGAGCATTTTAGTGGAGAAACAAATGTATAATGTACAAAAGCCTAAAAGCCTAGAAGGGGGAGGGGGGAGGGGGAAGTCCGCGTTCCCTCCGGGAGCCTGTTCACAGCCTATTTAAGGCTCAGCTCCGCTTGTGAGTTTTAGTACCATAAACAGATTTTATTCAGCGTCATTTAGCCAATATGAATGACAGAACAGATTTCTAAAGCTTTGGGGGTTATCTGCCACAGTTTCTTTGTCTTAGCAACAAAGTTACACTGTGCCCTACATGCTTTGCTACCATAACTGATAACCCAAAACTGAACAACTTTTCAGCCTGGCCTGCGAACTCAGTCGAGTCTTTAAATTATTCAAATTCGGAGTCAAACTGAAGCGCGCCATGCACCTTGGTTGATTGTGACAGAAAAACTAGTCAGCCGAAAAAGGAACTGTTGTTGACAAAAATTGTTGAGTAGCACGGCTTCTTTTGGTGTCTAATTCCCTTCATTTTTAACTAAGGACAAACATTAACAGAAGTTAACGAAGCGCCAAAACTGAATGATACTTGTGCTGAGCAAATTTTTGCTTGGTAAATGCAGACGGTTTGTCAACATTTAAGAGCTCCTTCAAAGCCGGTTTGCGATGTAGATAAAACGTAAAAAAAGAAACAAAAATAAAAGTAACCGCCAGATAAACAGCTTATTATTTCCTCTAATGTTTCTTTGATTTTTTGCCTATTAGAAGGGCGCATCTTATTATAGGTAGTGGTCTAATGACAGCATTCTTAGTTTACATTAACTGTATTTTAAAATTTATGTCTTCCTAGATTCGGAAGTTTTTCACCCTTGTCTGTGCTACAAGAATTCCGAAACACCGAAAATTCTAGTTTACAAATTAAATAAACCTACAGAACAGCCGGCTAGAAGGCTACCCACGTTCTTCTAACCTATTTTTACATATAAATCATTCTTCGAATCGAATCAATAGTTCAATAATGATACAAACTGAACTGCTTAGACGAGAATAAACCGCAGCACTTAATCCCACGAGAGAATTGTGCATCGTATTTTTTTCTTCAGGGAGGGGGGGTGCCTTCAGAAATTTCTTCTTAAGAGGGATGGATTTTTAGAGAGGGAACAGCTTATTGGAGAGGTGTGGTTGAATACAGCATTTACGGTAAATACAACTTTTTTGTCAACGGTTTTGCCATTTATGGATACAACCACAATAAATCTAGTCAGTTCATGAACATCATACAAGGTTCTACGTGAGGACCTAAGAAGATGCATTTTCCCACAGTATGACCAGAAGCGCTCGCACAGAGTACAGTCATTTTGCTTCACCTTTTTAACTCGTGGATACGCGAAGCGTATTTGCGAGTTTTTGTGGGGACTCCGATATGCAAATTGTCACTCTTTCACTCAATCACTCACTCCAGTGTAGACACTGTTCGTAATTAGTCGAATAGAACTCGGGAGCACCGATATGAAGACGACAATTGTCGTCACCGAAGTCTTTTGATCAAAGTTCACGCTGAAAGTGTATCGTACCGTTGCCAGAGTTTGTAATGATTTGTAGCTTAAGAGGACGATTAGCGAGGCTCCGTTAGGGGTTAATTCCGACAAGCGACATGGCCTTGAAACGGCGACATGAAGGAGCTGAAATGGCGACGAAGGACGAGCCGCTCACGGGAAATTACGACAGCGACCTTCGACCTTCCGAAATTGCGACGTGAAAAGGTTTGAAACGACGCGCGACATAAAGAACCTCACTAACAGGGCCTCATTAGCGGTCTTACTAAAATCAAAAGGAGTTTAAATGTTTCCAGTTAGGACAATGGCCAACTTGGAGACTGAATTTCATGAGCCTTTGACTCGGCCAGGCGCCAAACGTGAACAGATGATAACTATTCGCTCTTCCGACATCGACCGCCCCCAAGATTACAAGCAGTATATGAATTTCAGTTGGCTCGAAAGTGATCTGAAGATGAGAAAATCTCTTGCTTATGTAATAAGCTTTGATGAGAACTCATAGAGCGAAATGAGCACTTGAATGAGAACTTATATGAGCGAAATGAGCACTTGTTATTGAACGAAACGACTCTGACTGAAAACAGAATATATTGACGAATCCATGATGTGAAACCGAAGAACTTCTGTGGCCAACCATGATAAGAAACATCGCATGGAGGACTTTTCTACTGATTTAAGTGTTAGTACTAACAGGAATGGAGTTGTAGAAGTTGGGACTGCCAAGAAGTATGTCAACATTTACTTGTAAATATGGAGGCGCCTGCCGTGACGGAGAACCATGAAGGTTACAATGTAAGAAAGTCATTAAAGGGTTCGAAAAGAGTAAGTCATGTAGAAAATGTATTAAGCGTTATATTATATACAATACACCACAAGCCTTTACAATGAAAATCAGTTTCTGTCTATTGATTTCCGAATTTACCTTGAAGTGAACTAGATTGTGTTGAAGTGGACCTGTTGGAAAAGTAGGCTTACCTGTTTTGCTTACTGTTGTGTGACTCATCATATCATTTTACATTGTAAAAACAAGACGTTAATAAGCATAAAAACAGAGATGTATTGCTGTATTAATGATGGCAAGTGTGATTCAGCCTTTTAAGTGCGACCCTGAATATATATGGACTTGCTGTGATCAGTTGTGGTATAGATCATCAGTTACAAAGTGTGATGATAACAGAGACACTAAGTCAGTGCACCAGAAATATAATAGCTGTATGCAGAACTGAAAAAACTAGTGTACAAAATATGGAATTGGTTTCGCCAACCTGCCATTCAAACCTACATGTAACCAATGGGAAGTTGCCAATCTGTTCTGAGTGTTGACCAATACATGTGTGTCTTTTCTAAGACTACCAAAATGTGATTTCCTGTGAAACCAGAATGCCTAAATAGAGGTGGAGAATTATCTCTAATGATAGCAATGTTCTTTATGTACCAGCTGAGGTGAATTCAGTTTTTAACACTACTTACACCTATTAATGAATTATAAGCAATTCTTATCAAATTGAAAAAAAAATTTAGTCACAAGCACCATTATAAGTTTAAAGTGTTAGACCAAGAAAGTGTTGAAACCTATGAACTCTTTTAAAATGAGCATATACTGATAAGTCGAGGAGAAGTGGCTGAATAATATGTAAATGGCGCAGCTATAAATGAACACAAACAAATAGATGCACCTTATTCCAAGGAATCTATCAAAGAACATGCCAACAAAACTGAGCAATTGAAGCTATTATTACTGATTCTAAAAAAGGTGATATTGATGATGGATAGTGCGAAGTCGAGGATTGCCATTCAGGTGCCTTAGACACTTTTATTATAAGAACCAGATGTCACTAAAAAATGTTGAAAAGATCATTAATTTTGCTCCAGGTGAAGGAAACAGACTTTTACTGGTAGGTATGGACAAAGAATTTGAATGCATATCATTTCCTGCAATTTACTGTTGACAAACCAGAGCTGATAACCAAGAAGGCTAGAAGGCTACCCACGTTCTTCTAACCTATTTTTACATATAAATCATTCTTCGAATCGAATCAATAGTTCAATAATGATACAAACTGAACTGCTTAGACGAGAATAAACCGCAGCACTTAATCCCACGAGAGAATTGTGCATCGTATTTTTTTCTTCAGGGAGGGGGGGGGGTGCCTTCAGAAATTTCTTCTTTTGTAGAGGGATAGATTTTTAGAGGGGGAACAGCTTATTTGAGAGGGGTGGTTGAATACAGCATTTACGGTAAATACAATTGTCAACGGTTTTGCCATTTATGGATACAACCACAATAAATCTAGTCAGTTCATGAACATCATACAAGGTTCTATGTGAGGACCTAAGAAGATGCATTTTCCCACAGTAGGACCAGAAGCGCTCGCACCGAGTACAGTCATTTTGCTTCACCTTTTTTACCTCTGTCGTCGTTCAGAACAGCAAATGATTTCAAACCCAGAAGCTCTCGATGATTCCATATAGTTTGACTCCTAGCTATAGTCAAGTTAATAAGAACAGGACTGGGATAAACTGTGAACTTGTACAAGTTCGGCAGATAAAACCATTGCTAAAGGAAATGACCTTGGATATACGTTGGTAAAAGGACCAACAAAATATAATAATTCTATCATGATCACATAAAGCTGCGAAATGACAGCTTTCAAACTTACTTTCAGATAAAGGTGTTTATCCGCAACATAGCTGTTACCAACATGTTGACAAAGGATAATGTTGGTATTATTCAATAAAAGTAAAGCACCGTGATGTAGTTGTTAAAGTCTTGAAATTTACACCAAACGAAACTTACAAACCCACTCTATGGCGTTAGTTCTATGCAGTCACTCTATTGCGTCAATCTGTGGTGTCAGTCTATGGCGTCATTCTATAGCGTTATTCTTTGGTGTCGTTCTATTGAGTCATCCTACTGCCTTATTCTATACCTGAGACTAGGTATTGTAAGAGGTCAGACCAAGGCAGTGAATCAGGTGCTCTAAGCTGCGACTGAGCATGTTCTTATAAAAGATATTTATTTCAAAAAATGAATAAGTTACAATTAGTACTGTGCTTTTCTTCTACCAGATATCAATGAGTGCCAGAGGTCACCTTGTGATGCACGGGCCTCGTGCATAAACACTGAAGGCTCATACATATGCCAGTGTAACGCTGGATTGACTGGGACTGGGTTCTCTTGTCAAGGTAGTATGGATATAAACAAGAGTGTCTATATTTCTCAGTCACGCAGGTAGTTGCTTAATAAAATCTTTCTAGGATACTTGACTGACTGCAATTTCCTTCATTCTCAAGAAACACGAGGCTCTTCCTGTACTGAAATAAGCCATTCTATTTATTGTTACTTCTCGTTCAATTGAGAAACCGTTTTCGGTTGGATACGGTCATCAACCCTTTTAAACATGACGGAACTATAATCATGGCGGAAAATCCTTGAGGCACCAGTAAAAATATGTGCCATCCAGCAACTACAGTGAAACATTTTAAACAAACCATGAAAATGATAGTCTCAACTCCCCCTCATCCTCCCCCCTCATCCCCCCTCATGCCCCCTCATCCCCCCTTCCCTGCAATGTCCCTGATAGTTTGCAATATGAAATCAACATTGTAGAGAGGGGGAAATTATGTCCACTGTCCAAAGAATTTCCACCGGGATAGTAGGTTGAAACATTTATCACTTTTCTTACTTGTTCAACTTGGTGGGTCAGGCTGCCACCTTTTTTCTAACTGAAACCGCCACAAGGTCTTTAAAGTATTGAAACATCCTCAAGGTTAGCAAGTTTTAACCAAAAAAGGTTGGAAAAGCTTTCTGTTGGTAAATCTCAACCAAAATCAGCCTCAACAGGTTGTGGTTGAAATAAAACATGACGTAACACTTGTTCAAGGTATGTTAAGGTCCTTCAGCGTTTTTTTTTTTCATACCTTATAATGTTTCGGTAAGGCTCATTATTTACAGGCAACTAACCTCATTCAGCTGAAGGAGGGTAAGTTACGCTAGAAGCAATAAAAGTACCCATCCACAAACCCTTTCCCGTATCAGTGTTTACGTTAGCTACGAATGGGGCTGTAAATGGCTGGTGAGTTCCGTATCTGGTTAACTTTATTCCTCATTCTTTTTCCTAAACGCGCGAAGGAACCGTGTTGCAGTGTGTTAGTTTCTTCAAATTACAACATATTGGGAACTATAGGCCCGGCTCAAACGTCGAACTTTACAAGTGCCGAATCTCATGCAAATGAGGAAAAACAATAGATTAATTTTTTCTCATTTACGTTAGATTCGGTACATGTGAAGTTCGACGATTAAACCGGGCCTTTTGTTGTATACAGTAAATATAATTTTGTATTTCTCTCCAGCCTTAGGCTTGATTGCTAAATGGACAAACTTGATCGGTACTTGGACTGATATTGGGCATTTCTGGAATGGGAGTATTTTCGTTCCTTACTCCGTGTGGCATTATGGACCGGCGAGAATCTGGCGATATCCTGTGAATTCAGACAATTATGGTTGGTTTCTACTCTCCATTAAAATAAGACTATTTGGTCATTCAAACTTATGACTTAAAAGACCTCCAAGCTTTAAATTCACCTTTTCTGCACTTTATTTGAACGACACTTGAAAGCATAAAATTGATTGATTTTTATGTTAATCTTAATTCACTAACCTTAAATCCAGCCATGGGTGCCCAGCAATGCTCAGGACCGAAGTAGTTGCGGTATATTATTCCATGACATTTAATGTGTAGGTTTTTTTTTTTACCATATCTAGAGAACATTATTGTGGTCAGCTTCGGATATTTCTGTCAAAATAGTGAGGGTAGAATGTCTTTTCCTCTTTTCCTGATTAACATTATTTAATATACAATGCACTGGTGGATATTTGAGTTCTTGACTGGCAAGCTATAGAGCCAATTGTACCCTCGATCAAAACGTGAGCCATTTACAGCACTATGTGGTTGCACTTCCTCTATATCTACTGCCCCCCCACCCCCCCCCCCCCCATGGTTTTAAAGGGCCCCATCTTAGAGTGCGACTACTCTAACCAAGCAAATTTTCATACAAATTATCCAAACACTATCGAGTATCTAAACTTTAGAATCTCTACAAATGTTTTACATTTCGAATAAAATGCATATAATTTGTTCTGTAAAGTACTGTACAAAACATATAAGGCCGATTAAAAAAGAATCATCTTAGTCGGTAGAAGCTCGCCACAAATCTGTTGTTCAGCATCAAAA
This sequence comes from Ricordea florida, assembly GCA_949710005.1. Lineage (NCBI taxonomy): Eukaryota > Metazoa > Cnidaria > Anthozoa > Corallimorpharia > Ricordeidae > Ricordea > Ricordea florida. The sequence goes on along the minus strand of OX453276.1, from coordinate 22,603,660 downwards.
ACAGGCATTCAAAATTTGTATGAAAATTTATTTGGGTGGCCTGGGTTCGAGAAGTCGCACTGTAAAACCCGGGGTTTGATTTTTGCACTGCGCTTCCAGCTTTGATTCCTGGTGACCTGCTGTAATGGTCTCCCACAAAAAAAGCGTGGAATTCTACTCAATAATATAACTTCTAGTTTAGAGGCAAATTTTTCTTAAGCACTTATTGAAGTATGTTGCATTCTTCGTGGGGGAAGAATTCTTTGCATACTCTTAATTATAACTTACTGAGTTGATTCACAATGTGGTCTCGCCTAAAGCACAGCATGAATAGCAAAATTGTCTTGCGATGCTACATGCGAGACAGTGTAATAAAATACTGCACATACTGTATTCTAGTGATAACAAGTCGCATTCTAACCGGAGGTTCAATAGGCTGTGGCCATACATTTAAATACAAACAAGGAAGTGTCGCTAACTATAGGTGAGTGCTGGGAATTATTGTTTTAAAATACCATGGAGTTTTAAACGGCTCCATTTTCATCTGCAAGCAAATCATTTTCAAATATATTGCTTCGTTTGATGTATTTTTCCAGTTAGCAGAAACGTTTTCAATAAACAATTGCTCAGAAAGTTATTTTTGGTCCCTTTTTTAACAAAAAGAAAGCTATTCGGTGGCTTCAAGGTATGAATGTTATTTTATAGGGTTAAAGACGATATTTTTTTTTTACCACTCGAAAAAGAAATCCGTATCTTTGTGCCACCAAATGGTATTCTCGATGTAAACTGATATTCAGAAATATCTAATAAAAGTATTCCTGTACGAGAACGAATTCTATAAGAAAGGCTTATCTCTCAAGTCCTCACTGTCAAGCTGTGCGATGTAAACGGACACTTTTCCATTTATATCTTGGTGTATCGAGAGTCCTAGATGGAACGAAAAATACAGTGCAAACAGTCCCGCAACTGAATTTAAAATGTAATGCCTTAAATGACTAACTTTCCCCAATCAGTCAGTTTGTGAATAGTAAAAGGTTTCACCCCCTTTCATATCTGTGTGACAGCTTAGTGACGATGGCATGGGGATTCTACGTGTCTGGAAGCGGTCTTTCGATATCACAGACGGGAAAGGAGTATGATCCACAGATCAACTATCCCATAACTTCCAACATGTTTCACAACCTTACATCTATAGTGAATGGAGAAAGCGTGAAAATCTATGTCAACGGGAATATTGCGCATGAAATTACCATGCAGGGGTCTGGAGCCGACTCTATGGATGATAACTACGTAGGACTGTGGTGCCACAACAATTATCGGACACGAGGTGACAGCTTCCAAGTTAAAGGTAATGAACTACTTTGGCTTCTAAAAGGCGACTTGTAACTTCCTTCTCCCCCTCCAAAACCCAACTTCACCTCCCCTCCCACATACACACCCCACAACATCATCACGTCGAGCGAACTTGGCACTATTCCACAACTATTCCAGGACAAAATGTGCCCTCTTGGTCTCACAGAGGAAGGACAACATCGGAAATTTGGGATTCCTGCTTCATTAGTTTATAAAATTCATAGGACTGGAAACATATTTCTAAGTCTTGTACCTTGATCTCGGGTTAAGTACTACATAGGCTCATTTCAAGCAATTTAAAACTTACAATGTAGTGATTGTAATTAACGTACTTGATTTTCTTATGACTAAGGAATTATCTAATTCAAGGCGTTAAAAAAAGAAAGCAAACAGAAAACGTCGTAGGGCTCGACAATTCACAGCTTGTTGTAACTGTATATTTTGCGCAACAGAAAATTTCCGCACATCCCCAACGAAATACCCACTCTCCCTTAGCGAATTCGACAAGAAATCATGCATAATCAGAATTTTGGGCTGCGAATTGCAGTGGCACCTACTGTGTCCTTCTTGCTTTGCTCAAATTCCGGAATGGTCAAAGCGTAGCGTGCGTAAATCTAGTTTGGGATGCACGCGAATAGTTGATAGTGCACGAGGCGAGCATGCAGTAAGAATCGCGTAGTCTAGCAACTTTCTGAGTGTATTCAGAAACAGAGATATATCCACGGCTACAACCTCGACTGATGCTCTTATGTAAGCGGTACCCGACATAAACCTTTATTTTTTCCAGATCAAAATAACAATTACTTTACACTCGCCTGGTGCTCTACCAACTATCCGCTTGCATCCAGAACTAGATACACGCCCTCTGGCATTGCTTAACTGCAAAAGATGTGACCGTGAAATAATCCCTTGAAACTTTCAAATCTGTCACTGCTCAGGCTCCTCTCGGACAGGTAACACAGCCTCAATGAGGAGTGCAATTTGCACACTGTTGTAAATTTCATAAGAACAAAACTTTGAACGCTGTTTATAGTGCAATGCAATACTTGTGATATCAAGAGGGGATAGTGTTTGAGTAGCATTTCGTATGCAGCCACTGCAAGCTCAAGTGATTTTCGACTTCGCTTACTTCCACAAATTTAATCAACTGCCTGTTCAAATTCCTTTAAGCGCCAGTATCTTTAACCAAAGCGTCAATTCTTCAGTGTCACTTCATTTGCCAGAAAGATATTCTTTTCTGTAAACATTCCTAATAAGATTAAAACCTAGCGTGTAGATTACTAGTATCTCTAGGCCTTCGAAAGAAAAACAAAATGCCAGAACGTTTAAAACTAGAAAAACCAGTTATGTATCTGTAATGGTTATAACAAAACAGAAAATCCTACAGACCTTGACCGTTCAATTTTTGAACTCTTCTGCATTGATTTAGTTGGCTTACAACTAAAGTACGATCCTTTTAGAGTTCTCATCAATGTTTGACTGCTTGGTGTAACTAGGTGGACTCGAATGCTCAAACTACAAGATTCTTTCCAGTGCTGACCGAAAGATCACCACTAAAGTGACTTCAGTGTTATGTGACGGGTCTTTGACTTCAGCCTGGTATCGCTTCTTAGGCGCAGCGGGTACTAGAATGCCAACCAGTTGTCCACCTACAAACAGATGTGCGACCCATGCTACTGGCTGGCTTAGTGGTGGGGCTCATCCAACAGTGGCAGAGGGGCAAGTTGACAGGAAAGTCTGCTTCCACTGGTCCTCGTACTGTTGTCGTTGGTTTCGCAACATCAAAGTAAAGAACTGCGGTACTCACTACGTCTACTATCTAACCAGTACACCTACTTGCAGTCTCCGTTACTGTGGCACTGACTGAAAAAAATTATACAACCTTTATACGGCCAGTTATCCCATGGTACATAGCACCTAGATAATAAAATCACTGTGTGAAGACAGCATTATAACAGAAAAAAATGCTTGAGATGGACTAAAACACTTAATAAGCCTCGATGACACTTAGAACAAGCGTTGTTGTGTAATCAAGGTGATTATAGTGCCACTACTCGAACCAAGGCCAACCAAACAAATTTTCATACAAATTATCACTATCGAGTATCTAAACAACAGAATTTATTATATAGATAGCTGATGAAATACCAGGATTTTTCCTTTTACTAAAAAATCATATCTTCATCGCGCGCAGTGAAGATATCATTTTTATCTTTCACGTGTGAGGATATTGGTGTCGCCATGGTTACCAACATGATTAGCCAATTACAAGAGAGCTTCCCGCTCAGACGCGCGGCCCGTTCTTTTGAAATTTCATTCAAAACAAGGGTTCGAGGTGCGAAGGCGGTACGGTGACCGGTGACTCTCTCGATGAGCTGCCAAATTTTCACATGGATATTTTTTCCGAGCTGGTACAACATCCAGGAAGATTTGCCAAAGTTGTTTTATGTGGAAATTTCACCAGTATCTATAAAATAAACACAACATTACATGGCCGCTTGGAGATACGAAATTTCTCTTCGAGTGTTGAAAAATATTTCACTCGTTCGCTGCGCTCAGTCGTGAAATATTTTACAACACTCGAAAAGAAATTTCGTATCTCCAAGCGGCCATGTAATATCGTCTACATCTAAAATGTTTTAGATTTTGCTTGAAATGCATATAATGTGCTCTTTAACTGCACAAAACATAGCAAGATTGAAAAAGGACCATCTAAGTCGGTAGAAACTCGCCTCAAATCTGTTGTTCAGCGTCAAAAACAGACATTCAAAATTTGTGTGAAAATTTATTTGGGTGGCCTTGGTTCGAGTTGCCTCACTGTAAAAGATTGACTCTCCCCAGTAGTGTATAATCACCAATACAGTAACCAAACGAAGATGCAAAACAATAAATGTCAGGTGCCGTTGTGCCTTGTATGCGATGTAACCTGCGGCTTTTTGTTTTATATCAGTACTCTTGGAACGTATTAACGTTGTGAACGTGAAGCATTACATTTTCTTGGTATCTATCCTCTGCCAATAAATCTGAAAAAAATTGTTAGTAATGGAAAGGGGTCGCGTTGTTAAAAAGGTTAATTTGTTGTTAGAACAAACAGCGTATTCTTATTGAAAAAAAAAATGAATGGATCGGGACCGCCTTTCTTCGAGGATTGCCCTTCCAAAATTGACAGAAGACCAAAACCAGTCATACCATAAATTAATGTGAATCCATTCTTGGGTCATTTGGGGATAATACACTCCCTGAGAATGAAGGAGTTCATCTCGAATTTTATCTGAAAATGCATTTGCTACTCGTTAGACAACTTTTCTTATAATGTGTTAATGATTTTTTTCTGAAAATAGTAACCGCTTACTAACCGAGCGCGAGGACTGTAATGGGGAATATTGGCCTGAGGTCGTGACAGTGCAGACCGAGCGCAGCGAAGTCCCGTACAAAAACGACTGAGGGCCAATATTCCCCTTTACGGCAGGAGAAAGCTACGTTAGTAAGTAGTTTATTACATGGCAACTAGTCGGACCATTCATGCTTGGTTGGTAGAGCCCCGGCCTGTCGAGAGGGAGGTCGTGAGTTCAAACCTCAGCCCGACCAACACTCAAGGTCTTAAAATAACCGAGGAGAATGTACTCCCTTTGTTATGACATCTGCAAATAGTTAGACTTTCTAGTCTTCTCGGATAAGGACGAAAAACTGTAAGCCCCGTCTCACAGCACTGTTCTTGTGGGACGTTAAAAGATCCCAAAACACTGTTCGAGAAGAGTAGGGGACGTAGACCCTGGTGTTGTGGTCGACCTTCAGTTTAAAGTTTGATTGTAATTATTAATTAATAGGAGAATTGTTGTAAAGCACATTTGCACATATCCATATGAAAAAGTGCGCTATACTAATTCAATATCATTATCATTTATTATTCTTCTGTTAAAATACACTTCCGAATTAAGCAGAATTACGCAAACACGCACCTTGTAATGAAGTTCTGTAGTACGATCTTTTGCGTAGTTTCTTTGAAGGAGATTATTAACACGTTTTCGTTTTCCTTTTTTATTGGCAAATTTTGAATTTCCCTGCTTTTGTAAACAAAAACTACACGGCACCTGACCGTTTCCATGGCAACGGTCCGTATGGCAAAATCCCAACCGAGGAAGAACCAATCAGAATGTTCGGATTGTCCTCAAGACTACCTTGCCATATAATAATTGAATGTATGAATCACAAAGGAATAAGGTAGTTGTTACCAACCTTTCTTTTCAAAGTGGATGCCAAATTATTGTCAAACGTGATAGCTAATAGAGTCAGGGCTTCCTGCCCAATATTGTAGACCATAACTAAACGTAAATTTGTTCAGGACAGTTACATTGGCAAATAAAACGATCTCATGTTTCAGCACTAATGACTTATTGATTTACAGAACGTGTTCGGTAGCCCTGAATATGATATCATTAATGCATTTCAGAGAATTTTGGCACAGAGTTTTGTTCTTGTGGATAAACATTTTATACTGAAAATTACTCAAAATTTTGTAATAAATAGTGGCGTCATCTTGGATTACAGTGGAACCTCGATTTAACGAACCTCTATATAACGAAGTCCTCGATATAACGAACGATTTTCTTCAGCCCGGCCAAACACTCATCTTCGATCACCTAATATTCTTGTCTCAGGAAAGTTGTTTTGTGATTGTCTCTATAAATTCAACTTGTACAGAACCGAATTTATGAAAAAAAAAGACAGAGATCACTTCTAACCACAGGTGGCCCAGACTCACAAGTCTGTATTGCCTGTGACGAATCATGGGTACAGAAGTTTGCTTAGAGCATCTAATTCTAAATGGCGAAAAACGATAAGAGCAAAAACAATATATAAAAAGGGGGAGATACGTAATTGTTATTATTGTTATTACAGTGCACTGTATCTCACTCTTGAACGAGGCGTAAAACCCGGCAAGAAAACCATCCTTTCCCCAGCAGTTTGTATTAGCAGATGAAGCCTCATACTGTGATTGGCGGTGAGTCACAAGGCATTTCTTTAGGGCAGGCTGAAAAGTTGCATCGATATGATAAAAATATAAAACAACAGTGCTCTCTTATGTTGGATCAATCTCCAAGGAATTCAGTTCAAAAACAGGATCAGGCCTCAATATCAAATAACAGACATAGGTCCTGGACAGGCTCCTGGATCCCTGCTAACCGGGCTGAAAATTTTCCATGTAATCGCGTTCACCAGGCCAGCCCGGCTTGCTGGGCCAGCAAGAGAACGAGGCTGGACAGCGGGTACTTTATAAAACTCATGCGCACTGCCGCTCTCTCTCAAACATGGAGCCGTCGAAGGTTTAACTGCTTGCACTTCTTTACGAATAGATTTCTCTTTCGAGCAAACTGCACCATCAAATCTATGTTCCGCTTTCTATACAACATATAAAGATAGCAATCCATGAAACTGCATTGAAACGGAAAACAATGCAGTCAAATGCTGTAGAAAGGTGACGACAATCATTCGACGCATTCTACTTGAAGGAGCCATTTTGAAAATAAACTACTTCCCGTCAAAGACGTACGCGCCAAAATTCAGCTCGCCCCGGGCTGCATCGGCTGATAAAAGTCATCTCGGCAAACCGAGCCAGCCCGGCTAACCGGGCTCATGTAATGCCGGGTTGAAAGTCATCCCGGCTAACCGCGCCAGCCGGGCTCATGTAATCAGGCCCTTAATTTGGTCAGACCACATTACATACCACAACATTTGTATCCATATACTGCTCCATTCGTCCCTACCTTTACCTACGATAGGGATATCTTTGATGAAATCTAAATCACCATTTATTATTATCTATAAGGAATTCATGATCAACCAGAAACAGATGATGACTTCCGCTCAAGATGTCGATAAGTCCTACCTACTACTGACACTCAGTGGACGATCGTACTCGACGACTGCGGAGACCCCTGGGCTCAGACCACTTACAATGAAACGAATTCAACTTTGCAATAGAGTCCTGTAATCAACTGAGTCAATGATATAAACACTGAAGGTTAGATTTGTATTGAGATCTTGCCTTTCCTTAACCAGATGTCAAAATGGCACAATGATGCAGGTTGCTGTTGAACTTTATTCTTGATTTATCTGCACGCATCACTGTGCACTTTGCGCTCTTAATTCATCATAAATATACGAACGTTCACTTTATTAGATCGATTTCTCTTGCTCTTCAAACCTGTAACATTGTATCTTAACAAGTTAACACGCGTTCTTTACACGTGATTTCAAGGATGACCGTTGCCATGTTGCTCGCCGCTTGTTTGTGCTTCGTGTTCTGTGCACAAAGAATCAGGAGAAAAAAAGCGACTGCTTGCGGGCTACGTTAACCCAGACCCGGAGAGGGCAAGAGCAATATCCCAACGTAATTGCTCCTGCCAGGCACAACAAATTTAAATGCCAAATGCATATTGTCAGCACCAAGGACAGAAAACAAGTGCGACACAAATAATCATGCCTTAAGATTTTTATTTGCTCATAGTGATGCTGGTGAAACTTTGAACTTCGACTGATAGGAATTCAAAAGCAAAACAATTACTTTTGACAGTCAGTCTTAAGCCGCTCTATGAAGTCTGATAAACTGATCGTCAAGAAGAACTAAACTTTTAAAATTATCCAGCTATGATTTGAAATAACCAGTAGAGTGCTTGTTGAACGTGTTGACAAAACACTAGTGTAAATGTAGATCGTAGGAGATTTTACATTGATGGGTAAGGAAGTTTGCTTAGATTATGCTAAGCCTGATGAGGTACGTAAGCATCGAGAACGTCTGAACAGTAACGCTGTTTACCAACTACATTTGCCTGTGATGAAGGTCTGGATGGGGGTATTGGCATAACCTATTTCTCAGCATGGTATAACTTTTTTCTCAGCATGAGTTAGTTTTTGGAATATCTCATTTAATTTGTTTTGCTTTCACTAATTTTAAAGTCTTGAAATTTTGAAACAAGTCGCAGATGCCATTTAAAAAAGCCTACCTCACTGCAGTGACAAACTTCGGAAATTCAGAATTACTTTAACAATTCAAGGTAAACACGTAACCTTCGTCACGAAACTTTCCGAAACTGCTTACAAAAGAATGTGTTGAAAGCGACTGTATTCGCACATAGGCGCGCGCCCTAGCTGTCAAGACGTTTTTGATAATACAGCAACTCTAGATATGGTGTCGCGAGCTTAGGAACGATAAGCGATGATTGTATCACGCGTTATCTATGGCAATTATGGAGCATTTCCGTGTACTGTTCATGAGATATTCAAATAAAATTTTTCTATTTCAGCTAACAGTAACAAGGAATTTCTCAGAAATTAGTTTAATTTTCGGCCATTTCTCAACGAACAGTTAACCCCATTTACACCTTCCATGACTGTAGCCTCTGACAAAAAAATGCTTTGCTGAATTTAAATTATTGTTATGTGTAAATACTCCCATGGAATCTGAGGCTCTTGTTGTTTTCTTCATAATTTTCTTTTAATCAATATTATACATAAGAAGAAATTAAACTGAACGCTAAAGTAATACGCTAACGCTAAACACTAACGCTAAACACTAACGCAAAAGTTCAATTTTTGACAATATTCCGTTTCCTATGAATTGCTTCATTATGTGAAGAGAGGATTTATTGTTATTTGGTTATGTTGCTTTCGCTCATAAAAATATGAAAAGCCGATGTAGAAATCAATTATTCTTTAGTCTTAACTTCTTTTAGCCGTAAACAACCTGTTGATTTATTGAGCGTAAACTTATTTGTCAAGTCATAATTATATTTAGTCTTCAAAGTGTAATCAACCTGCAAGAAGCCGTTATCCACCTGTGTAGCTTTTGAAAGTAATTAATGTTTTAAAACAAGCTTAGGTTTCCACCAATAGTCTTGTAGAAATGATTGTTGTGCTCTGTAATTTGACTCGTTGAGTTGTGATGTAATCTGTATCGCTTCGCTAGCTTAGGCTTAAATACGAGTGCTTTGTAGGAGCTTCTTTGGTTACGTCCGGGTTACGTCTTGGTTAAGTTTTGGTTACGTCTTGGTTAAGTTTTGACTGTACCCACAATATAGCCGTGGATTAAACTTCTACGTTGGACCCAAGTTCTGTTGTGATCATTGCCTCAAGGGTATTCAGCAGGCGTAAGAGATTCCGTGCCTTCCCGCAGCCAGCGAGTATCCCCAGGAAAAGGCCTTTCCCAGAGAGTTTTTAGAGTTTTTCCCCGTCCATCCGTTCACCCTTTTGTGAAGGCAAAGCCTGTTTTCACACTGGTCGAGAAGAGTGGCAATTACGCAAGGAATACCAGAGGCAAAGAAACCTCACCAGAATAGGATGTAATCCCTTGGAGCAAGAGAGCTCCAAGGGATAATAATTAATTTAATAATTAATTTAATTTGATGCCGAAATTTTTCTTGAAAAGAAAAGAACCTTACAACCTAAGGAGGCGGAGTAAGAACCAAAGTACTCCGAAGTCGAAAGTAGACGCCTGCGTCGAGTGCGATTTGCCTTTCGACGAATCAAAGATAGCCCCAGAATTGAGGCGTGGGCCAGTTGGTAAGGAAGAAACTAGTTCGGAACTGTTGGAACCTTCTTACAAAAGCTCTGTAGGGTTTAACAAGACCAACTTGGAACCCGTGGATATTAGTGTAGATTCCGATAGCGACGACAGTCTTAGTGCTTTGGACCCACGGCGCCTCAGAGCTCTCGTAGAATCTGAGGAAGAACTTTATTCAGAAAACGAAAAAGAAAACGAAAAAGAGAACTGTACGGATAACATTTTTGCAACAGGTAGTCAACAGGTACCCGCCAGTAAGTCACCTGCTACTGGTAGTATATCGCCTCCCAGTAATATAATACCAGCTACAACCACACCTGTAGATCCTACAGTAATTGAACAACCAGAAGTGTTAAATACTACACATATTGTTCCTGATAACGCTGCTGGTGGACAACCGTTATCAAATATTAACTCACCTGCTGATATTTACGAACACTTTTCGCTGAGGGTAGACTACAGAGATAACTTCAAAACGGGAACGCCTCTGAGTAGTAATTTGACTGGATCGCGCGATAACACTGACAGAACCTCTGACGAGTCAAGTGATAACGGTGAATGCGAATCAGCCTTACCAGCAACAAATATAGAGAGTTGTAAAACGTGCGACGCAACAGGTACCATGCAAGCAGAGGAGTTAACTAAATTGCAAGACCAAATCATTGCATTACAACAAGAACTTAAATCACAACAAGAGAAAGCTCATGTCTTTCGTACAAAAACTATCAGTGCCTTTGAACAAACTCCGATTCCGGATGTATCAAGTCCGCACAGACCAACCGCATTTCACGGTTTTGACTCCGAGGATATAAATGGCTGGATAAGGTGGAAAATTATTTAACGCTACGCCGGATAAATACATCCACTCCTACCGCTTTGGCAGAGCTTGTACTGAATCTCGCGGGGCCAGCTGAGGACTTTTATTACTCACTACCTGGGGATTGTAAGGATACCTTTACTAAGCTGCGTGATGCCTTGAAGGAAAGATTCGCAAACGAAAACCAGAGCTGGATTATTTGGCAGGCAATTACTACCCGCCAGCAGGGACCTGTGGAACCACTTGACACGTATTTAACTGATTTGACCGGGAAGTTTCGTCGAATTAACATTTCAGATGCAGACAAGATGCGTTATTTTGTCCAAGGGCTAAGGGCCGATTTGAGAGAAACTGTTTTGCTAAAACAACCAAAGACTTTCCGGGAAGCGGAAGAAATGGCCCGCCTCGCATCAGCAGTTAAAACTACGATGAGCAATTCTAATGAAACTGTTACGATACAATTAAATAATTTAACAAGGACCTTGAACACTCTGGTAGCCAATAATAACAGCCCAGTACGTACAAATCAACAACAGTCGCTTCAAACCCAGATAGAAACGTTGACACAACAAGTGAATTCACTTATGCCTACAGTTACAAAGACGGATAAACTTGCAGCTTATTCAGAACCACAAGAGGATTTCCAAAGTAACATTGAGAAATTTATGAAGCGTATGGAAAATCAAATGACTAATTTGGAAAAGAGGATGGACGCACGCATTACTGGTCTCGCACAACGTCAACGAGAGACACGTAACACTAAGGAGCGATCAAGAGATGGCCGACCTTATTGTTGTGCTTGTGGTTTGCCTGGCCATTATCAAAACAGTTGTCCACGACGGAACAACCGTGAACGCGACCGAACGCCGGTGCCCCGATACGCACTGCCTGCTCCTGATGGCTACATGCAATATTCAAGTGGCCCTCAAGCACGACAGCGAGACTTTCCACCGCCGCCACATCACAGCCGAATAGCTGCCTTTCAGGACAGTACTCCAACCTACTCCAGCCATCTGGATTTGCCTATATACCAGGACCTTAACGATGATGACTTCTATGGAGAGTGGGATTCTTATTATGATTATGAACCAGAAACCGAAGCGAGCGACAAGGTAGACGAGTTAGATAGAGTACATAAAGAAACACAGCCAACAAGTGTCTCTACCTTGGTAGAGAATTCACACCGTACAGTAACCGCTGCCCAGCTGGGGTTGCCTCCTTTTCCTTTTGAGGATCCTTGTACTTCTTCGGGGCCACCCGAAGCAGCTGGGTTGTTACTTGAAGAGGCACGGGCTGTGCCGAACCCGCTGACTGAGTTGCCGCTTGCCAACTTTGGAAGGAATCCTGAACAGCCTCAACATGGACCTATACCGAGTGCTACACCTCAATTAGATGTAGGTATGCGTAGCTTGCCGCCATTTACTGATAAAGTAGATCGGGTAGCAGAGAGCTTTGCGATGGGAACTGAATTTGATCCACCCGTCCCGGCCACTTATCCGGTACCGACTTCAACAGCCATACGTAGTAAGACTGCTGACACTACAATTCTGGGACCCTATCCTCCAGCTGACCATGGGCCAAAGGCAGAACCAGCCATGACCTACCCGCCAGCACCAGTTGATATCTTGCCACCACCATATCCAGGTGACGTTGGAGTGGATCCGACTCAGTATTTTGGGCCTAGTTGTAGCAAATCAGGGTTATCAGGTTTCAATAAAGTGGCTGTCAGGGCACCTCAGCCACCAAAGGCACAAGACGTACAGCCGCAATTAACAGCCACTACTCGTACTACCGCGAGTCCTGGCTACCAAGCTTCAGCAGATACCACCCGATCTCCTTATGGAGAGCTCCCCACAGGTAACCCAGTCCCTGCGAATTTTGGAAACCAGACAAGCAACCCAATCCCTGCTCAAAACGTCAAGACGACGGCTGTGACTAAGGTCGGTAACCACGTAAACTCCCCTCCTACTCAGTATACAGGCAGTAGTATTGCGCCAGCATTGAGCTATCAAGCGGCTACCAAGACAGCACAGGGTACCCAGTCAACTCCTCCCAACACCAGTGTTAGAGGACCCGCTCCTAACAACAGACAGCCTCCTGCACCCTTTATGACGGAAATAGCCGCTAATTCTACTAGACTGCGTCCACTGGGAGAACTCACAGTCGACGTATGGATAAATGGTAAGCTCACACGTTACTTGATCGACACTGGAGCAGCTATTTCGGTACTCGACACTAAACACCTCGAGTTCCTCTATGACGGTAAACCACCGCCTCTCCAGCCCAGCGCCTTGTCTTCCATCAGAACAGTCAGTGGCCAACCTGTGCCTATCCGCGGAACGTTCTCTGCTACAATTGAGATTGCTGGAGGTAAATATCCTTGTTCGTTTAAAGTAATAGACGGAATAGAATATCAAGGAGTCCTCGGTCGAGACTTCTTGTATCCACATCGTGCAGAGATCAGCTTTGCCTCCCTGACAATGGAGTTAAAGGAACCTCCCTCTATAATGTTTTCTGCGGACCTAGCATCGGTGATAGCTCCCACTACCTACGTTTTTCCACCTAGAAGTGAAGTAGTGCTCCCAGCTCAAGTGACAGGAAACACATTCCCTGGTGTCATTGGTCTGATAGAATCAGCCCCACGTTTGTTAGAGAGGTATCAGTTACAGGGAGCAGCAGCTTTGGTCAAGATTGCAGATGACCAGACGGTACCTTTTCGCCTTATAAACCCGATAAGCCGTCCAGTTACGTTGCGCAAAGGAGCCACCCTAGGCATGTTTTCAGAAGCAGATGGGGATCCTGACCTGTATCCCGTAGATACGCCTGCAACCAGCCAGCCGACCCCGAACAGGTTAGACTCAGTTCCAGTAGATTTAAGCACGTCTGTACTCACCCCTGAGGAACAGGCCCGACTACGATGTCTATTAGACGAATACAGAGACATCTTTGCCGTACAACCGGACGAACTTGGTCGTACCAATATAGTTCAGCACCACATCGAGACTGGTAACCATCCACCTATAAGGTCACGCCCTTACAGAGTGCCACATGCTCAGAGAGAAGTTATTGATACGCACATTGATGATATGCTGTACCGCAACGTTATACAACCATCAGCATCTCCCTGGGCCAGTCCTGTGGTTTTAGTGCCCATACCCGACGGTACATCTCGGTTTTGTGTTGACTTTCGCAAGTTCAACAAGGTAACAAAGAAGGACTCCTATCCGCTGCCCCTAATCTCAGAAAGCCTCGAAGCCTTGGGAGGAGCGAGATTCTTCTCGTCCCTTGACATGATCTCAGGTTACTGGCAGGTCGAAATGAATTCTTCTTCGAAGGAAAAGACCGCTTTCGTCACTCATTCTGGATTATACGAATTTACCACAATGCCTTTCGGGCTCTGTAACGCACCGGGAACCTTCCAGCGCTTAATGGAGTGTGTTCTTCGCGGCCTCACTTGGCAGATCGCACTAATCTACCTAGACGATGTCTTGGTCTATTCCCGAACTTTTGACGACCACTTACAGCATCTCCGCCTTGTCTTCGACAGATTCCGCACTGCTGGGTTGAAACTCAAGCCCAGTAAGTGTCACTTTGGCCAGAAACAGGTTAACTACCTTGGTCACGTGATCACCAGAGACGGCATACAGCCAGACCCGGAGAAAATAAAAGTAGTCCAGGAGTATCCAGTGCCCCAAACTGTCAAGGATGTCCGCGCGTTCATGGGATTGACCAATTATTATCGTAAGTTTGTAAAAGATTTTGCCCACATTGCCAGTCCCCTGCACGATTTGACTAAGAAGGGTGCTGCCTTCCTTTGGACAGACGAATGCCAGGATGCTTTTGAAACGCTTAAGAGTCACTTTTACCAACCGACAAACATTTGGCGGCAACTGTTGAAAAATGAATTTCGCTGATATTGTAAACTTAGGTAGGCCTTTATGTCCAAAAAATAACCACATACTTTGTTTGCCTGAATATCGATTTGTTTTCGGGAAAATCGATAATAAGTGAAAACCGCCAAAATGCCCCTTCGACAGATCAAAATTTATGCCGACTTTAGATGCTTCGCGTGAATAAATACAGCAGCTCAGAAGGACAAAACCTATCAAATGTTGAAGAATGACATCAAGTAAATCTACCGAAAGCATTTTTAGGCGATCTCGTCCTTTTATTTGCAAATTGTAATTAAATTTATTTGACACACTTTTAACTCGATTAAAAATAGGTCCAACTGATCGATTAATTTAAGCATGTGCGACGCAAAAAAATTCGCCGAAAATTTGCGTTTTTGAAAGGCAAAGAGTTGTCCTTTTTGATCCCAAAAGGATTATTTTGGGAAATGATTCAGCGCGATCCTTTGAATTTTTGAAGTTGCATAATATTTGCTTTTTTCAAATTACCCAGGAGAGTCGATCTTATCAGCTTAATGTACACATTTCACGCAAAGCCCAATGCTACGCCATATTAGAGTGAAATTTTCGCTATTCTAAAAAGCTACACGCTAACCTTGATGTTGCTGAAGCATTCCAAAGAAAGTTGAAGCAGCTTGTTGACCATAAACTTTATCCCGCCGCGAGATTTCGTCAGTGCGATTCCTCAACTCCCCGTGTTTACTCGTGTACACTTCACACATCGGGCGCTCCTCTCCTGTTTTCCCGCGACAATTCTTTTTCTTCCGTTTCTTTTAATGCAGGATTCAAGACCTTACCTTAAAAATCACTTCTGAACTAAAAAGCTGTACCAGTTTCGGGCAGAAAGTCGTTAGCTAAAAACATGTGTTTATTGTCAACCTTGTGACACAGCGAGCTCAGGTGAAATTAACAACCACTGCCGAGTTAATCTATTACTAGTATGAAGTTCAGAATTGAGAAGCGATTGCTCAACTGATACGTTTGTCAAGATATTTTAAATGTTTTAATTATTATTATTATTTTACTTTCAGCTTTACGCAAATTAGGAGCTATTTCAAAACAGTCAATGAACCAAACTTTGAGAAAATTTCTCAACGGTTGCGTGACAATGTCTATGACTTCCGGTCCGGAAGTTGCTAATTTCTTCTCTGTCACCCGTAGCTCTTGGCAAATATCCATTCAAGGAGGGAAATGGGAAGGGCTTGACAACAAAAGGAAACAAAAACAGCTTACACCAGTTTCCAAATACTACGATCAGAACAGACCTTTTTACTCTACATGGGCTTATATTCGGGAGAAGACTAATACTCGTGCGTAAAATGCTAAGACTATAACAAGACTAACAGACGGTTTTTTCCTCGTGAAATTTGTCTTGGCTGGCGCGAAGCACTTCAAGCGATACTGTAAATAAAGATCGTAAATACCTGTAAATAAAGATTGTTGTCGTTGTCAAGTGGGGGACGGAATGAACACTCGTGGGTAAACCTCGCATGTTCATGGGGTCAACGGTAAAATTTCGGGCGCGATCTTCCCGCGAACCCCGCCGAATTTTTGGTCGCCGCGATCCGCAATTCGCTTCGCAAGATCCTGTCACGAACCGCGCCACGAAACACAAATCGCGATGGCCAAAAACTCGGCGCCAGGCAGTTTTGCCGTGAAACACAAATGGCAAAGACCAAAACGGTGCGTTTCGCGGATTGAAATACAAATCGCGGCGCGGTTCGCGTTGGGATCTTGCCGCGAAACAAATGGCGGCGGCCAACAACTTGACAAAAAGCCCGGATGCAGTGGTGTAACGTATTTCTAACATAGGCATATGCACCTAGTGCACAGTTTGATAACACGCTTGCGCTATGGCTACATGATGTTCGAGAATCTGGTGGAGCTACCTCATATACAAATTTCTTTATAAAATAGACGCAATCTACTCTGGAAAGCAACTAATAGAACAGTAGTTTTCTGTTCGGGCCCTACTGGCATGGACAAAAAGAGCTCAGTTTAAATTGTCATGATCAACTTCCTCTAACGGAATAAGTCAGTAGCTACATCGGGGTGTAAGCCCCCCTTTATTTTCACAACTGGCGCCGTTTATTGGGGGAGACGCTTTTTCGAGGACGTAATACGGCACTTTGCTAGATCGGGCATTCCAGGTCGGATGAAAAATGTCCCGTTCCCGGCTGCAGGAGCACTTCTCTGACAAGGCTTTCGACAATTCCCGCGCTCTTTACCCAAGCTTCCTTCACTTTTGATCCAACTCACTAAACCGGCAGCAGGCTAAGACAAATCGGGCCAAAGAAATCATTGCACCGGGCACTGAGGTATCTGGACAGCATCCACTCAGTAGTGCCCAGACAGCCTGGGTCTTCCGGAATGGGCACCTGGTCGTTACGGGCCAACTCAGATTCTTGTGGAAGTAATGTCACTTAATTATTGCGTTTGCAACTACACGAGTCTACAACTTCCTCTAAGAGGCTCATGTATGGCTGTTTTCGCTTTCCTGAGATGGTGGACACGTCAATTTCTAAAGAGATACAAATGTCCTGTATAGTCTTTAGGGAAAGCTTGGTGAGTTTTGACTGGCTCACCATTTCGCAAATGTTGTGATTTCAACCATGATAGGATGCTGAAAAGCAACATTTTCCAGAACTTCGTTAGCCAGCTCTTGAATTTGTCTCTCTGTGCTACGTTCAACGCTTTCGTCATCATCAGATGCGGTGTCAGCCTGGGAACTCTTTCTTGCTGTCAAACGTGAGAAAAATCCTGCAATTTGCTGGGAGGTGAGGAATTCTGATTTCTCAAACATACTGGAACCATCACTTTGTTTTGCGCGCCGCATTGCTCTTGCAACGTTTGATGGATCAGCCTTTTGCCTCGTCCGTTCCCCAGCTTGAAACATCTCCGTTAGGTAGTTCTTCTGAGTGGCAGTGAAGTTTTTTCTTGTCACTGTTGTACTCTTCAGAGCCCATCCCATTGGGAGCGTTGAACCATCAACCGATCTTATGCGCATGTCATCAACAACTTCCGGCGCGGGGCCGGCACCCTGTTCCAACTTTGTGGCATACAGAATCATGGCTTTGTCGTACAGTGTTTGGTTTTCTAGGGCATACTTATGCCTACCACTGATTAGATGCTGTTCTAGGAAGGAATAGCGTTGGTACGACTTGACACATCCCTCCTCGGGGCAGTAAAACAGTTTTCTTTCATTGTGGCAGCCAGTATCGTCATCACTTTCACTCTCTGGCGATGATAACTTTGAAGCATCTTCCTGGAGCTCCTCCATGCTCGGTTTTTGCTACGCGTTTAGCCTGGCTTTTACAGTCACAATAGCAGCGTTAGATTTTGCATTGTCTGCAATTTTGTTGAGCTGAGATAAAGTGACATTTTGCTGACTGAAATTGTTCCAGGGTACAAATTTTCCCGAACCAACTGCATAGGCTCTCCACACTCGCATCCCTTCCTCGGAGTACGCAAAATTATTATCAACTTCACAAGAGGTATGCTGGGAGAGGGGGTCATGGTACAGTGGAATTTAGATGTAGCAGGTCAAAGGGAATTAGTCATTTTGGAATTTTAAGTCCTCTTATGATAATGAACTGAGACAACTACTACATAATTAGGTTTTATGGGTGTGGAAAGAACTTATGCAATGAACACCTTAAGTGCACAATCTCCAGTGTCTCTTCCCCTGCTAAGCTAAAGTTAAAGCTTGTATTATTGTAATAGATTGTTGTAATAGTGTATAGTCTCAATTCTTCCTTTGTCTCTTTCGAAAAAATATTGCCCACTTAGACTAGCTTTTCCTACTTCTGGGCCTACCAAACTACTCAGTGCACATTTCTATTCAAAACAATAAAGGTTTTTGTGTGTGATATTGGAGGCATACAGTGATCGATGTTGTTTCAATGTTAATTGTTTCTTTTCGGTAGTCATAGAAAAATTTGGTTGTAACAGCCATCAAACGGAGGTTTTTATCCTGGCACCTACATCTGGAAGGCCAGTCCTTGTTGAAAGATATGCTGGTAAGTCCAAAATTTTGTTGACCTGCAAAAATGTTTTTGGGAATCTTCAAACACTCTCTTAAAATTCTAGCTTTTGCTAGGCGTCAATTCTCTCTGGTTCAAGTTAAAGGAACAGCATTTACCTCATATGTGGTAAATCAAGTGACATAACCATTAACAGAAAGTCATGGAAGTGAAAAGACCATTCTTGGAAATTAAAAAGCAGGGAACATGGTTGTACATTAAATGTTTAAAAAAAAGGAAAATGTAGGTAACTTACTTCTGCTATAAATTACAGTAATAAATGGGATGTCTCCTTAGTAATTCTGGGGTTCACTCTTGTTACTTTCAAAGATGAGACCCTGAAAAATAAAAGAAAAAAAGACATTGATGAAATTGTAAGTCAAGGAATGCGAGCCCTACAGGGCTTAAAAGATGAATGGTAAGAGTTACGCCTTACAACTCCTAAGGTAGCAATCTACACCATATAGTGTAACTGCCTGTTTGTGCAGTGTAGGTCTGCCGCTCAGTTCTCTCTGCTGCACATAGCAAAAGATAAATTCGAATTGTTTTGAGAGAGAAAATTAACCCTTTCACTTCCAGAAGTGATCAACACGGAACTCCTCCTTTGCATAACCCTACACTGTAAAGCAAACTGAGTATGAGAATTGAACAGAATGATCACCTCAAATATAATGTATTGACCTATAAATAAAAATACATTCATACATACATACACACACGCATAACAACCACACACGCATGCACACATACACACTCGCATACCTATACAATATGTTACTGGAAGTCCTTATCCACTCACTGGTTTTTAGATTAACTGATTGAGAGGGAAATATCCCAAGGGAGTGAAGTAAGAGAGCCCATATATAAAAATATCTTTGTTTTCGTAGCGAGAGAGTCGAATTACAAGAATTCCAGGAGGATGATCTGAGGGAATATGAACTGGAAGACAAAAAGGTAAATGCCAAATGTACTGGTTTTCTGTATTCACATGTATACTCACAAACTATCGTCCTGTAGACGTATAAATTTCTATTGTTATTGAAATCAACCTAGTCTACTGTTAATGTTGTTATCTATATTTTTTCAGGAAGACCAAGCCCCAGCGGCACGACAAGCTGCAGCTGCTCCAAGGAAAGCTCCAACAATAAATAAAGTATGTGCCAGATCACCAAAAAGATATGATAATCCCATATCTACATTAGGCCAGTCTTTTTAACATGGTACTATATAATAATATGCCACCCCATATATTGAATGCCAGGTAACAACGAAGTTGACTCAACAACCCTTGCCAAAAGCGTTTTGACATATTCGTTTAAAATAAGCAGGAACTGAGATGTGTGCCACCATCTACAGTGTTTGTTCCCAGAAAAATTAGCATAAATATAAATAACTGAACCAACTACTGTACCACATGTTCTTGAGTCGTTTAATGACTCTTTTTTTCTTAATTTTAGATAAGAGAGGATAGGAGCCGACGCATACCTCCAGCACCCGAGAATGGCACCACAATTATTCTCCGCCATGGTGCTGATAAGATATCACGAAAGTTTAAGAGTACTGCATTGTTCCAGGTAAATACTTCTAACACATGGCCACTATTATGTGGTGAATTTGCCTTTCTCAGAGTTCTAGTAGATATTCACCTAATAGGTTAACAGTAATGTATGACACATCACTGATAATATTTGCAGATGTGCATTCCATGATTTTTAATGAGCAATAAAGCTTGTTCCCCACTATTCCCCCCCCCCCCCCTCCTTGAAACACACAACCAAAGTAGAGTTATCATGTTGAAAATTCATTTTTGTAACATTTTCTCTCATGAATGACAGGAAGTATATGACTGGGCAGGTGCCACAGAACATTTTCCAGTGTACTTCACCCTACAGCGGAGGAACAAAGTCATTCTGCACCAGGACCCGCTAGAGGGAGATGAGGTCCTCGATATCTACCCAAGAGTAAGTATCTTCCCCTTCAGACTGACCAATTATTAAAAATAGGAACAGCATAATGTTCATGTGACATGCAATCCTGATTGACAATAATGATTACTGTTAATATTTAGTGGTGATAGACAATAACTTACTTCTCCCTAACCTGAATAATCAACTTTCTCTATATTTCAATTTGCGGTCCAAGTGCAAATTGTGCGACCTATGGTAACCAGTGACAGAGGAAAAGAATTTCAAATAAAATGCAAGGGATGGATGAGGTTGCTGAGACAGTAGTCTAACAGACACAAACAATATGATGCACCAATGATTTACCAATAATTGCTATTGTTATTACAACTATGCAGAGAGAAGAGGAGGTAAAAGCACTCCTGAACCACGAGGTAGGGAACATTTCATTGATATATGTAGTGAGAGTATGAATTCCTGCTAGGAAGTTTGGTAGGCTTGTGCAGTGCTTTTTGAAACATGGAAAATGAACAAGGGGGATGATAGGATAGTAGATGTGTCCAATAATAAGTGTCTACGGAAGATTTTTTGAATTAAGTGGCACGACCATGGTAATACAAGAGAGTTGCTGGATAGAGTGGAGGGTCAATGAGTGAGGAAGTGAGGAGGAGAAGATGAAAGATATATTAATACAAGACCAGAACAACGGCAGCAACGTAGCACTGAGAAGATGGAAAAGCACTGTAGAGACCTTATGTCCCAGAGGGCACTTAGAAGATAGGTAACAGGTGCAATGCGTTTGCATAGTACTGCATGTAGGACCCAAAATGTGGATACTTATTGTCATGCAAGGAGGTTCAACGGCCCGAGAGGACCATATAGGTGCAAAAACAACCATAACTAGGTACATTCTAATACATGTAGGAATATACAGTTAAGCTAAGCCCTGTCTTTATTTATTGAATCGTTAATGCCAAATAATGAAATAATGTATTTAATGTCAACCTATAAAGAAAATTAAATCTTGAAACATAAACCATTACACAACCCCATATTTAAAGTAAAATAAATTACTTATTCAAAAGAGACTTAAAACACATCAATACTATTGTAAAATGTATAATTTATAATGAAATGAAATACTTAAAAAAATCCTAAAAAAATAAAATATGGACTAAAGTAAGAAGAAGTATAGCATAATTGAAAATGATATCTGGAGGGTTCGATCACGCAAACAGTAGACATGGAAATGCATGACACATGTGGGGAGCCAAGGGTACAACTCTTTCTCTACTACTTGTATTTCCACCCCCTAACAAAAAATTTTGTTTGTCTTGGAACAAAGATGCCATGAAAATAAGGCACCTCAGTTGTGCAGTACAAGACCCCATTCTCTGACCATGCAATTGACATATGGACACAAATGACTTCAATTATAAGACTAAAACTAGGCAGACAACACTATGTACTTCAGGGACGAGGCTCTCCGTGAGCCACGATACTTGGGGTAGACTGACTCTACTGTTTACTTCAGGGACGAGGCTCTCCGTGAGCCGCGATACTTGGGGTAGACTGACTCTACTGTGTACTTCAGGGACGAGGCTCTTCGTGAGCCGCGATACTTGGGGTAGACTGACTCTACTGTTTACTTCAGGGACGAGGCTCTTCGTGAGCATCGATACTTGGGGTAGACTGACTCTACTGTTTACTTCAGGGACGAGGCTCTTCGTGAGCCGCGATACTTGGGGTAGACTGACTCTACTGTGTACTTCAGGGACGAGGCTCTTCGTGAGCCGCGATACTTGGGGTAGACTGACTCTACTGTGTACTTCAGGGACGAGGCTCTTCGTGAGCATCGATACTTGGGTTAGACTGACTCTACTGTGTACTTCAGGGACGAGGCTCTTCGTGAGCTTCGATACTTGGGGTAGACTGACTCTACTGTTTACTTGAGGGACGAGGCTCCATGAGCATCAATACTTGGGGTAGACTGACTCTACTGTGTACTTCAGGGATGTGGCTCTACGTGAGCATCGATACTTGGGGTAGACTGACTCTACTGTTTACTTCCGGAACGAGGCTCTCACAGAGGATCAATACTTGGGGTAGACTGACAGTACTGTTTATGCACAGGGACAAGACTCACCTGGAGCATCAGTACTTAAAGTAGTCCTACCCTCTGATTATGTCTTCATTTCTATTTGGTAATGTACAAGAGTAGATGTAAAAAGCGGGATCTGGGTCAAAATAAAAATGAAAAAAAATTTGCTGAAAAATTTGCTAAAAAATAAAAATGAAAAAAAAATTTAATCTGGGTCAAAATAAAAATGAAAAAAAAATTTGCTGAAAAATTTGCTAAAAAAATAAAAATGAAAAAAAAATTTAATCTGGGTCAAAATAAAAATGAAAAAAAAATTTAATCTGGGTCAAAATAAAAATGAAAAAAAAATTTGCTGAAAAATTTGCTAAAAAAATAAAAATGAAAAAAAAATTTAATCTGGGTCAAAATAAAAATGAAAAAAAAATTTAATCTGGGTCAAAATAAAAATGAAAAAAAAATTTAATCTGGGTCAAAATAAAAATGAAAAAAAAAATAAAAATGAATATTATATATGATTTAAAGAAAAGAATGAAGAGTATAACAATGGAGAATTTAGAAAGATTACGTTTTACTGAATTGAAACAACGTGCCAGAGAGCGCGGTATTCGAGGTTATTCAAGGATGCGTAAAGCTGAACTTATTAATAATCTTATTAATAATGAAAATCCGCAAAACCAACTACAAAGATTAAATTTACCAGAATTGAGAGAACGTGCCAGAGAACAAGGTATTCGAGGTTATTCAAGGATGCGTAAAGCCGAACTTATTAATAATCTACAAAACCAACAACAAATACCAACTCCTGAACCAAGAAATAATATACAAACCCAATTACAAAGATTAAATGTACCAGAATTGAGAGAACGTGCCAGGGAAAAAGGTATTCCTGATTATTATCGTTTGCGAAAACCCGAACTTATTAATAATCTTAATAATGAAAATCCACCACCCCCAAATCAAATACCTGGAACTCCGCCAGGCTCTCCAGATAATTATAGACCAGGAAAACCGCCCGGTCCTCCACCTAGACCACCACAAGCACCAAAATTGAAAAAACCAGATCCACCGGAAAATATATTAAAAAAGTTTTGGAATTATATAAAACCAGATCCGCCGAAAAATATATTAAAAAAGATTTGGAATTATGTAGAACCATACATTCCTGAAAAAGTAAAAAATAAAACAAAAGAACTAACGAAAAATTTTATAGAAAGATATAAACAAGTAAATAAACCCAAAGAAATAAAACCGCCAAATAAATCGAAAAAAGTTAAAGGTGATAGAGATTATGAGAAGGAGGGAGCAAGACCTAAAACAAAAAGAAACGATAAAAAAGATGAGGAAGAGATCAAATTTAATGAACAACAAACAGCATTAAGAAGTTATTTGAAAACTTATAGGATAGATGGAAAGAAAGGGTATGGACCTAAGGAGTATTTAAATAATATCAAACCAAAAGTTCTTGATCTAATTAACCAGGAAAAGAAACCGATAAAGGCGAAATTTATATTTACGTGTAAGTTTAAAAAAGAGAATCTAGTTACAAGGCAGGCTTATGAACAATTAGGATACTTTCATTCAAAAGTAGAAACGATTACTTTATCAACTGATTTATTTGAATTATTTGATACTATGGCAAATCGTTTACTTGAATTGGTTGAACAGTTTCAAAAAAGAGAGTCTGGATGGATATTCGATCAAGTTGAATATTTTGATATAAACATTGATCCCTTCGAACCTTTTGTAGGAAGTTCCTATATTGATTTACCACCAATATTAGCAAAAAAGAAGGCTATTATAAATGTTATAAATGAAAAAGATCATGAGTGTTTTAAATGGGCCGTAACCTCTGCCGTTTACATACAAAAAAATAATCCAGAAAGATTAAACAAACAAATGATAGAAAACTCAAATAACTTTGACTGGTCGGGAATAGAGTTCCCCGTTTCACTAAATCAGATTAACAAGTTTGAAAAACAAAACCCCTACTATGTGATTAATGTATACGGATATGATAAAGATGTTTACCCACTAAGAATAAGTAAAAAACAAAAAGGTTATCTAATCAACCTACTTCTAATATCAGAAGATGAAAATAATCATTATTGTTGGATAAAGAATATTAGTAGATTGTTTGCTACAAAAGTTAGCAAACATAAATCTAAGATGCACTTTTGTCATAGATGTCTCAACGCATTCCAGTCCGAAACTTCATTAGAAAAACATCTCGAATATTGCGTCTCAAATGAAGAAGTAAAGATTAATATGCTAAAAGATGACGATGGAAATCCTTTGTATATTAAATTCAAGAATTATAATAGAAAAATGCGCGTACCATTTGTCGTATATGCGGACTTTGAATGCATTACAGAAAAAATAAACACCTGTTCTCCAGATGAAACTAAAAGCTTTACTAAAAAATATCAAAAGCATACTCCATCAGGCTATTGTTATTTAATAAAGTTTTTTGATGAAAAATATGAAACAGTTATTAGACAATACACCGCCAAATCATCAGATGAAGATGTAGCAAATATATTTGTAAACAATTTAGAGTCGGATATTAGGAAAATTTACAATGATTTTAGATACAAAAAGAAAGTTAATATGACTGAAAACGATAAAATAAGACACAACCTTGCAAAGCAATGCCACATTTGTGAAGATGAATTGGGAGAAGATAAGGTAATAGATCATTGTCACCTTACAGGAAAGTATAGAGGAGCAGCTCATAATAAATGCAACTTAAATTACAATATTCCAAAGTTTTTCCCAGTAATATTTCACAACCTATCAGGTTATGACGCTCATCTTTTTATCAAGAATCTTGGTTCAACAAAAGGTAATATAAACTGCATACCTAATAATGAGGAAAAGTATATTTCTTTCACAAAACAGATTGTGGTTGATAAATTTAAAAATAAAGAAAATATTCAGGTTGAGGTTAAGCGTGATATTAGATTCATTGATTCATTTAAATTTATGTCAACAAGTCTAGATAAATTAGTAACTAATCTACCAAAAGAATATTTCAAAAACTTAAATATTTTCTATAAAGGTGAAGAATCAAAGGTATTGTTGAGAAAGGGGGTATTTCCATATGATTGGTTTGATGGATTTGATAAACTCAATGCATCTCAACTTCCACAAAAGGATGAATTTTACTCAAAACTCAACGATGAAGAAATAACAGAAGATAAATACCAACACGCTAAAAATGTATGGAAAACCTTCAATATGAAAACAATGAGAGAATATCATGATCTATATCTAAAGTCTGATGTATTACTTTTAGCGGACGTATTCGAGAATTTTAGAGATGTTTGTCAAAATAATTATGGTTTAGATCCTGCTTGGTATTATACAGCGCCGGGACTAGCGTGGGATGCAACATTAAAGTTAACGAAAGTGAATTTAGAGTTACTGACCGATATCGATATGTTGCTTATGATTGAGAAAGGTATTCGGGGAGGTGTATCTATGATCTCTACTAGATATGGTAAAGCAAACAACCCATATATGGTTAAATATGATAAAAACCTGCCCACAAAGTATATAGAATATCTTGACGCTAATAATTTATATGGTGGAGGAATGAGTAACCCGTTACCTACTAATGGTTTTAGATGGATGTCTGATAAAGATCTTTCAGACTGGAAAAATATACCATGTATACTAGAGGTTGATTTAGAATACCCAAATCACCTACATGATTTACATAATGATTATCCTCTAGCTCCAGAGAGACTTGTAGTTAATAAGGTGGAGAAATTAATCCCAAACCTAAACAATAAGGTAAAGTATGTTGTTCATCATGAAACACTAAAACTTTATGAAAGTTTGGGATTAAAAATAACAAAGATTCATAGAGGTATTACATTTAATGAGTCTGCTTGGTTAAAACCTTACATTGATTTGAATACTAATCTAAGATCAAAAGCGAATAACGACTTTGAAAAAGATTTCTTCAAGTTAATGAATAACTCCGTATTTGGTAAAACAATGGAAAACATTAGAAATAGGGTAGACATTAGATTAGTTACAAATCAAAAAGATGCGAAAAAATTAATAACAAAACCTAACTATCAACATCGTACTATCTTTTGTGAAAATCTTGTAGCAATACATATGAAGAAAACAAAGTTAGTATTCAATAAACCTGTTTATTTAGGCATGTGCATTCTGGATCTAAGTAAAACAATAATGTTTAAATTTCACTATAATTATATTAAACCAAAATACGGCGAAATGGCTAAATTGCTTTTTACAGATACGGATAGTCTGGCATATTTGATAGAAACAGAAGATTTCTACAAGGATATTAGTCCAGATGTGAGAGAAATGTTTGATACTAGCAATTTTCCTAAAAATCATCCATCTGGCATTGAGACTGGCGTGAATAAAAAAGTTATTAATATGTTTAAAGATGAGGCCGGCGGTAAGCAGATAACTGAATTTGTGGGATTGCGAGCCAAGCTTTATTCATACAGGATGGATGAAGGTGAAGAAGAAAAGAAATGTAAGGGAATGAAGAAGGCAGTAGTAAAAAAGAGCATAAGCTTTGATAATTACAAGAATTGTTTATTAAATAAAAAGCCGCAAATGAGGCAGATGAATGTATTCAGAAGTCATTTGCATGATGTTTACACCGAAACTGTTAATAAAATTGCACTATCCGCCGATGATGATAAGAGAATCATTTGTGAGGATGGAATAAATACTTTTGCTCGCGGGCATTATTGTTGCAACACAGAATTAGGCGGTAATTCAGTATCATAGGGTATAACCTGTAATTCTTCCCTTACAAACCCACGTCTTGGGCCATCCAACAAATAATATAAAACAGGCTGATTAGGCGAAATCACACTTTTAGAAATATAATAAACTTTGATACTCCAAATTGGATCTGTGGCCCGCCTTTTTTCACCACCTTCAAGTTCTCCGGGGGATAATAAATATCTAACTCTAACATTAGGAGGTAATCTAACCTCATCAAGTCCCACCTCACGTTGATAATTTTTAGGTTCAATATCAACTTTTTTCTGTTTTATAGCATCATCAGGTTCTTTACCGGTTATTCTAGTTGGTGTATTATTCAAAGTTTTTATAATATCTGGTAATCGTTTCACCCATACTCTTGATCTTTCATCACTAATCATTTCTTGTGCGTATTGATGGCTGAATAATCTTTCACCTAATATTCTGTTTGCTCTTTCTACAAATGCTTGAGCTCTATGATTTCCAGCTTCACTTCTTTGGATTTTTACATTATGGTAATTCATAAGTTTTGTAACCTCACCCATAAATTCTTTTCCTGGATCAACCATTAATGTTTTAGGATATTTTAACTTTCTGGAATATATTTTTTCAAAAGAATTTGAAATTTCTCGACTTTCTTTTGAGGTTAATGGTTCAGCATCTTTGTATCTTGAGGCAACATCAACCACAACTAATGCATATTTATATGTTTTTCTTCCAAATCTATCATGCGGTAAAAATAATAAATCCGCTTGGTGAATCTGATTCGGTTTATCCACAACCCAGTGCGGTCTAGGGATATATTTTGGCGCTGGTAGATATATTTGCCATATTGCCTGTTTTTCAAGCCATTTTTTAGCCGCATCTTCACTTACTTTTGCTTTTTCAGCTAATTTATTAATCGCAGAATATCCTTTCCAATATCCATCAGTTGAATAATATATTTTCGACAACCTTCGGGATATGTTTTCGTTACTCATTTAAAGATTACTCCTCACTTCCTTAAAATAAATATGACAAACGTATCTGAAAAAATTAACCCAAACAGGATTCCAAGAGAGCCACTCGGTTTGAAATCGGAATCAACATTGCATAGAGTTACTCTAAACCCATCATCAGCTAATCCTGGAGAAACGCTGTACATAAATATCCCAAAACTTACTGAAAATTTAGTGCTTGTACCAGGAAGTGTATCGCTAGTATTTAACTTGACTGTTGAGGGGCATGAAGATAACACCCTAGTGAATAATGTAGGTAGTAACCTTGTATCCAGGCTCAAGGTTCTTTTTGGGGGTGAAACACTACAGGATACTCAAAGATATGATCTATTTCAAACATACCATGACTTATTCTTAACAGAGGAAGAACGGGAGGATAGATTAAAACAAGGTATTTCTTCTGAAAACATGAGGAAGCTACGGACAAATGCGGGTGATAAGGTAGACACAGATGCAAAAGAAGTAGCTCTTGCAGTAGTACACAACACCAAGTACCATATCCCACTAAACCATCCTATTCTCAACGATCATGGAGTTTTCTACCCAAAGGCATTAGATCATCAAATAATCTTTGAGATTACACTAGCTCCAGTTAACGATATAGTTGTTTATTCTGACAAGACAAAGACCCCAACTTACAAAATAACAAACCTCGAGTTGGAATATTCTTGTATATCAAGCGAATACTTAGCTCGTGAGGCACAAGCAGCTTATCAGGTTGGAAAGGGGTTCTTTTATGAGAATGTAACTCTACACAAAACTTTCATAATATCCAGGCCTACAGACAGCGTTATAAACCAGCATATTAATCTACCTAGAAGGTCAATTACTGGGATATTATGTTTGTTTACATTACCATATGGTGAAGGAGCACGTAACTCTGAATTTTTTTTCAATCCAGGTATAACCTCAATCAATATCGATGTTAATGGCGTACCAAACCGTTTCTACTCTAAGGGAATGGTACCTTCAGACCTATGGGAGTCGGTAAAGAAACGTTTCAGCGGTTCCTCCCGATGGTCGGTAAAGGAAAAGGATTTTTATGGTAAAAAGTTTGCTCTGTGGTTAGATTTGAGAACTCACCCAGATAATGATATTCATGGAGGAGGTCTGGCCTTAAACAACGCACAAGATGGTGTAAAAATAGAAATGAAGAGAAAAGTTAGTGGATCTGGTATTATGACTTGTTACATGTTTGTGGTAGCCGATGCTAATGGAGGTTATGAATTCAAACTTACGCTCTATAATGTATTAGTTAAAAGAAAGACCCGAAGGAAAGAAAAATATGGAAGAATTACGAGATAAAATTCCTTTTCATTGCATTATAACTGGTCCAACAAATTGTGGAAAGACAAAGTACATAATTGATCAACTCCGAGGCCCATTCCGAAAAGTTTTTGAATACATTGTTTTAATATGCCCAACTTATGCTAAAAATAAAACCTATCATAATTTTGCTATCGGAGATAAGAGATTCTATGTATTATCGCCCGATTCCAGTAATGTTGATGAGATTAATGAATTGTTAACTGATTGCCAAACTTTATTCTCTGGAACAAATACATTAATAATTTTAGATGATTGTGCCGTTTCTAATGATCTGAAGAAAAGATCCAATAAGTTTATAGATTTAGCATTTTCTGGAAGACATCATGGTTTATCTGTTTGGGTTCTCACTCAGCAATTAACATCGATAGCAAAACCATTCCGTGAAAATGTTGCTTGCGTTGTTACTTTCCATAATCCATCGCAAAAAGGTATGAAGATGTTTTTCGAAGATTATGGTGGTGATTTAGACCCTGAAACTAGTAAAAAGTTTGTTCAATTATTAAAAATTGAAAAATATTCTAGGATTTGTTTATGTTTACGACACCCATTTAATTGCTATTTGGAAGTTCCAAACGGAGCGTAGCGAAGTGCGGAACTCGACCAAAGGGAGCAGCCTGAAGTTATAAATTTAAAGACCTGACTGTAGGTAAGAAAATTGTAAAATGGCAGAAGTTGAAGATTATATTGAAGAAGAAAAGACTGAGGTAAAAGATAATTATAATAATGAAGTTGAAATAAAACAAGAATCACTAGCCATTCTAGCAGCTCTTGGAACTACAAAGGAATATTTGGGAGTTGAAATGAGTCTGGGCGATATAAAAAAATTATCAGAAAAAGATGTAGAAAAATATTTTAATCGATATCAAGCAGTATTAGGTAAGAAAATTAATGGTGGGTTGGTAGATTCATCTCTTCAATTAGTTTCTAAAGTTATTTCTTACATGGTTCCTGTGGATGATATAGAAGCTCTTTGTGTGGATTTAAAGAATGATGATTTGGTTAATCGCGAACTGACAAACATTGTAGGTCTCTTAGCATTGAAAGCAGGAAGGTTGACAGCACTTGCTAGCGGGCTATTCCAGGTTGCTAAACATGTTAAAATAGGTAAAATACAACAAGTTACAAGGACAATTACAGATAATTCTAACACAACTGAGGAGGCTACTGAACACAACTGAATACAAAAATAAATAATGTTGGTATAATATAAAAGAGATATGGAAATTGAAAATCAAAAAGCTTTAAAACTTATTGCAGATGTTAAAAGGATAATTGATAATAAAAACCAAAAATTTAAAGCAATTATAAAAGATATTGAGGCGCTAAAAGAACAAATACGCAGTGATGCAAGCAAAACTTATCCAGATACTGATTTGCTTCGCGGGCCTAAAGGGGTCTAAAGATTCTTTACTTTGTGAAATAAAATAATAATGCCAGAAGAAGTTGAACAAATTACAATGGATCCAGCACCTGAAAAGAAAGATCCTAAAAAGAAAGAGAAAGATCCTAAAAAGGTTGCGGCTGGTAAGAAACTAGCAGAACGCAATAAAAAAGCTAGAGAAGCATTAGCTAGGGAAATGAAACGTGAAAAAGAACAGGAAGAAAATTCAAACCAAGAGAGCGAACCTAAAGCATGGCTTCCAGAGCTATCTTTTACCACTGTTTTATCTATTGTTGGAATAGGGTTTACAGCATTTGATATGTTTATGAGATATTATAATAAATCCCCGAAGGAAAATAATGTTTCACCTGAAAATATTCCCACACAGCCCTCACAACCTCTTAAAATAGGAATGATATGAAATAAGTAGTTTAAAGATTTCTTACTGATGAGTAAAAAAATTATGTCAACTGAAAACAAACTTGTGAAAACTGTTACTGATTCAGCAGTCCTTATTGGATTAGCAGCTTTAGTTGGATATGTAGCTAAAAAGGCTATGAGAGAATCATTTATGAACGATCCCTCCTCAAGTATTACAAATTATGCTAAATGGGTGGTTGTATTGTCGGGTAGTATGTACCTAAAAACATATTTAGAGGATCAAAAGATTTTACCGACCTAAAGGATAATAACCTCAAATTTAAAAAAAATGGCAACAATAGCAATGATGTTTGGAGGAGCTATTTTGAACGCAACCGCCTTTGTTGGTGGATCATATCTTGCAAAATATCTCTCAGGTGATAAAACAGATGCAGAACGAATAAGACACGATAAGGCATTAGAAAAGTATCAAAAAGATTACGCTACATATCAGGAAAATAGACAGAAACTAATTGATTGGAAAGTACAACAAAAGGATGAAAAATATCAGGCATCAAAAAATATTTCTAATACAGATGAAGCTTTGAAATTATATAGCCAAATGCATGAACCAAAATTTGCGGATTATTATAGACCCAGCGAAAATCAAAAGATGGGTGAAATGGCATATGTAGGCGGAGGTATGTTGGCTTTAGGTTATATAGCTAGTAAATTCTTTTAGTTAATTGCGTGCCCAGTTTAAAGATTTCTTACTGATGAGTAAAAAATCATGGAAGAAGAAGAACCATTAATACCAAAATTTAAAACAACTGATCTAGATGATGGTGATAAAGAAACTATAGAAATGGATACAATATCATCCACCACTAGGGTAATTAACCCTGGTGGTGCGGCGGCAGAAACATCGTTTGGTGGAAGGGAATATGAGAATGAGGGTGCTAGACCAAAAACCAAATCAGGATATACACAATTACCAAGTAAAGAAATAGATATCAATGCTATGGAAAAAGAAAAAGATGAAGTGTTGAGAGATATTTTAAATAAATTTCCAAATGCTGAACCTAATTTTCTTTTCAAATATAATGAGTGGGGTAAAATAACAGTTGCAATCCCACGCAGTGATCCTAGGAAAATTGTATGGTATGATTTATTCGATAGGAATGGTGACGTTAACAAAAAATTACCAAAAACAATTAAAGAAGCTCTAGGAAAAAAAGCAGAAGAAATTGTTGAAGCTAATGATGATATTTCATCACAATTGAATGAAAAAAATAAAAAAATTAGGGATTTAAATAATGAAATGGCTGAGTTAAAATCACTTTTAGAAAAAGGTAAAAATGAGATGGAAAAATATGATACAAGGGAAATAGAAGAGTTGAAAGCTATGATTGAAAAACAACAAACCAGAATTGCGAAAACTGAAAGCTATTTGCATGAGTCTGATAAATATAAGCTATTTGCTAAAGAACAGATTGATAAACTTAGAGTTGAATTGAATCGATACAAAGATGAAATAAATAAGTATAAGAAGCAGCAGTCAAATTTAACAATGTTAGAACGCGATAATGAAAGATTACAAGCTGAAGTTGATAAATTTCTAGAACTATCAAGAAAGAGTATTATTTACAACCAAGAACAATTAGATGATGTGAAGAGTAAAAATGAAGAAATAATTAAAAATCTGCCATTACGAGATCGTTTGAAGTACATCTTCAAAAAGTATGGTTTTACAGTATTTGCAGTTGTGAGTGCTGTAGGTGTTGTTATTGGTGTAATAATTTCTAATCTTTCCAAAGGTCTATCAACATTAGGTAAAGGTGTTGGTAATGGGTTTAAAGCTATTGGTAAAAAACTCGGTGAAATATTACCTGGAATGGTTGGAGCGATTGTAAGCTTTCTTTTCAAAACAGCAGGTGAGGTTATTGGATTTTTAGGTAAGAATGCTTGGCTTTTGATAATGGCTGTGGTTCTATATTTTGTGGAAAGGGTAAAGAAGAGTAGATAACAAAACCATCCCGCGGTCCTAAAAGGTCTAAAGATATCATGTTGATCAGTAAAATACAATATGGATGACTACAATAGAATTTATCCTAATGCGCCTGTTAATTCAGACCCGAGTTCCTCATTTCAGACGGTTAATTTCAGACTACAAAAGTCATGCGAAGTACTACAAAATCTTGAGAAGGAAATTAAACATTACGAAGATGTTAGAAAAAAGTATAATCGTGCGAGAGGTATATTTACAAAAATAAGTGTTAGTAGTGGAGTGATTTCAGTTATCCTATCTGCAAGTGGTCTTGGAACCTCCCTTACTGGTTTTGGTGCTGTTGTTGGTATCCCATTAGGCGCAGTTGGAGGAATTTGTGGGGTAATATCGGTTGGATTCGGTTCAGCTTCTAAAAAACTTTCACATAAAGTTAGTAAACATGAACAGACAGTTTCTTTGGCAAAAGCAAAAGTAAACACTATTCACGACTTGGTTTCAAAGGCTCTAAAAGATAACGCTATATCCGACCAAGAATTTTCATTAATTTTATCAGAGGTGGATAAGTTTGAAAAACTAAAAATCGAAATCCGACAGAAAAACAGGAAAGATACAGAAAAAAACTTAAATATGAATCAGATAAGAACGGAGGTTCGAGCGGAAATTATAAAGGAGTTAACCGGTCCCGAACTTGGAAATTTTCATTTGAGAGAACGCCAGTAGGATGGAATTGTTATGCTGGTATTAGAAAAGAGGTGATTTAAAAGCAACATGTTATGAACAAAAAAAATGTCATTATTCAATGATTTCAGAAATAAATATCCAAAGGCTGATCAAAGTCAATTTACATTTGTTAATGATTCATATGGAGGATATATTAAATGGAAATATAATGGGATTACTATCATGTCTAATGATGATCCTACTGGAAAAACATGGACTGATAATCTTCCTTCTAATTTGAAAAAACTTTTATGGAAAGATTTGGGTTTGAATGGTGATGAATTTAGTTCATTTCCAAATAGTTTATCCATAACTAACCAATCTTATCCAATACCTGCTATTAATTTTGATGACTTTACAACCGATTTAACAAAAATGCTAACCTATCTGGATATATACGTTTCAAATACGAATAAATTTACCGCAAAGATGAGAAACATATTTACATCTCAAGTTGTAACATTCAAATCTGGTAAACAGAGTATAAAATGGTTGAACGCCCCTGATATGAATTATTGGCCTCAACAACTTAACTTTGCAGTTTGGTGTGCAACATCTGGTTGCGGTATAAGTCCTTTTGAAAGTCTAAATTACCCCAGAGTAGTAAATAGCTTCATAAAGTTTCATATATATTTCACAATAAGGCGGATATTATATGAATTGAGTCTTCCCTTGCCCGATGAGCAACCTTTTGTAATAAACAACAATCCCTATAGTAAAGTTGCATATCAACGATTGTGTGCAGAATTTGGAATTTCCAATATTTCCGATTTTAGATGGAAAGGGGGTAGAAACGGCGGATTGGGAGATATATTCCTTGATTATGGTGCAGGATATCGTGGAAAAGGAGGGGGATATCAAAATTTACATATTATAAGGAAGTATGATGTTGAAGCGAATCAATGGCCCGGTGAAGGTAATAAATTCGCTGATGAAGGTGGTAAGAAAGAAAAAGGTAATCTCATCTCATTTATCCGTAATGATGACTTTGCTGATTACAAATATGCTTGGTTTATCCCAACAAGTGGGCATGGGCTCACTAAAGCCGGACTTGGTAGATTGAATCGATCCGCTGAAGCTTTTGTTTACTGCATATTGGGCGCACAAGTTAACACAAGAAATTCAATTTACGGTAATGGCGGCGGTGCAATCGAAACACAACAAGAATTCTTATCTTTATTTGAAAGTAGTGTGATCGAGAATGACATTTCTAGTTCTATCCAAAGGTATCAATTAGCTGTACAAGAAGCGAAATTACGGCTTGATTTAGCTATTGCTCCTGGCTTGTGGTTGATGCCGAGTAATATGATAATCAACACTGAAAGCGTGACAGGTTTTAATAACAAACTCATGAAAGCGAGTAATGATATGAATTTTGGTGTGAATAATTCCCTAAACACTGAAGCAAAACAGGTTGGAATAAGCCATAACTTGGGATCTTCAAAGTTAAAGTTACCTCATAGAACTGAAACGAAACCAAAACCAGACTCGATGAAACAAGAAATCCGCAGTACCAGCCCCGCTGAAAATAATATTGGCTCAACGCAGCATGAAAAGAATATATTAGCATTGACAGTTGCCGCGGGCGGATTAGCGTGGTTTCTATTTCAGTAAATCACGAGAGCACATCCGGGGCAACTTGCTATTTCACGCGGTCACTAATTTACATACAATCGCTGTTCACGTGGAGAACAATAGATTGCATACCAGAGCTCCCTAACAACCGAAGAACCTGAAAGTAGATTTCGTTTTTTACTCTAGCGCTCGAAATTACTAGGGAAGTGCGGAATGTTGACGTCATGGGGTTATAAAAGCCAAGTACCTGCGAAATAGCTTTGGAGTATATAAATTTAAAGATGAATATGGTGTAATCAAACAAAATGTTAAGCATAACAATGTATGAGGCAGAAACTAGGATTTATTTAGACCCTCCTCTTAAAAATCTTCTGGAGATACAACTCCTGGATTGTAATATACAAACAAAAAGATTGATTAATTTCAAGGATAAACAGATAATATTCAATGATAAGAATCAAGGATTCATAACAATTCAACCCGGTACATATTCTCTTCGTAATATTCAATCAATTTTTCTTAATGATCTTGATGTGGAAAAGATAACAATAATTGAGACTGATACTGTTGACTATCTATATTCAAATAAGAACTTCAAAATTAAACTTACTAGAGGTTTGGGGTTTGGTTTAGGTGTTCCTGACGTCATAAATCCGGGTAAATTATACCCCATAAATATTCAGATTAAGGAACCACTGAGACTTATGTGTAGTATAGTTGATAATAAGTATTCATATATGAACAAAAATAAAAATGGAGAACTTGTGAAACTCTCACCATCACAACTACTTGCAAACATACCCTCAAAGGATTATCCAACAATTCCAGTTCGAAAATATGATACTCTAATAAACCACTTTGATTTAACCATATTAGACAATGAATGGAAAAAACTTGATCTTAAGGGTTCTCCTATAACTTTTAGTTTAAGATTTAGTTAATTTTTTTTGTTATATAACTCAAGTAAGGGTTATATAACTTAATTATTTTAACAAATATTTCATCTTTCTTTCATTCTATTTTTTCTACATTCTTTACAAGAAGATTTTTGTTTGCCATGTTCGCATATTTGTGAACCGCCGCATTCCTTACATTGATATTTTTGTTTACCATGTTCACATATTTGTGATCCCCTACATTCTTTACACCTATACTTATTATTATTATGTTCGCATATTTGTGATCCTCCACATTCTTTACACCTATACTTATTTTTATTATGTTTACATATATAAGGTACGCCGCATTCTTTACACTGACACTTTTTTTTATTATGTTTGCATATTTGTGATCCGCCACATTCTTTACATTGCTGTTTTTGTTCTCCATGTTCACATATTTGTGATCCTCTGCATTCCTTACAAGAAGATTTTCTTCTGCCATGTTCGCATATTTGTGACCCCCCGCATTCCTTACATTGATGTTTTTGTTTACCATGTTCACATATTTGTGATCCCCTACATTCTTTACACCTATACTTATTTTTATTATGTTTGCAAATATACTTAAACTTTTTATTATCACAAATACTTTCATCATCAAAAAGAGGTAATCTTTGTAGTTGGTTTTGCGGATTTTCATTATTAATAAGATTATTAATAAGTTCAGCTTTACGCATCCTTGAATAACCTCGAATACCGCGCTCTCTGGCACGTTGTTTCAATTCAGTAAAACGTAATCTTTCTAAATTCTCCATTGTTATACTCTTCATTCTTTTCTTTAAATCAT
Organism: Ricordea florida; assembly: GCA_949710005.1. Taxonomy (NCBI): domain Eukaryota; kingdom Metazoa; phylum Cnidaria; class Anthozoa; order Corallimorpharia; family Ricordeidae; genus Ricordea; species Ricordea florida. The sequence continues at coordinate 22,566,156 of OX453276.1, read as the reverse complement.
ATATAATATTCATTTTTATTTTTTTTTTCATTTTTATTTTGACCCAGATTAAATTTTTTTTTCATTTTTATTTTGACCCAGATTAAATTTTTTTTTCATTTTTATTTTGACCCAGATTAAATTTTTTTTTCATTTTTATTTTTTAGCAAATTTTTCAGCAAATTTTTTTTCATTTTTATTTTGACCCAGATCCCGCTTTTTACATCTACTACAAGATTAAAAAGTAAGAAAACTGGAACATAGAAAATGCAGAAAAAAGGGCGATTCCTGCTGTTTTCCTACTTTATAAAAATGTAGCAATGCCACATGGCTGATACTTGCCACTAACATTAACAGTAACATTGACACTAACATTAACTGGCAAGTTAATGCAAGTGACATCAACTACATTTTCAAAAAACAGGCAAACCTCTTTAAAACAGTCACCCTTGGGAATGAGCCAAGTGACAGCTTCAAAAAAAATTTCCCCAAATTGTAGTATAAAATATGGCAATAATATGCATATGGAACTGCAGCATGTATACAGTATATAGCATCAATTCAAAGCAACAGTAACACAAATTATTAGAAAAAAACATCAAGTAAAAAAACAGTAAGGTAGTTGATATGGTAACTGCAAAATCTGGCATAAAGGAAACCAAGCAAGTTGATGACGTTCATCAAAATAATGCCACTGACAGATTTGAAGTTGCTGGTCCCAGTATTAATGTCTAAGTGGTGAAACATGTTTTTCATGAAACCTACGTACTATGGAAAAGTAATAGTCAAGGGGAAATGAGAAAACAGAAGGGGTGGCTGGCTATGGTCTCAATATTCCTTGTGAATGTCTTTTTGAGGGTAACAGTTTCCCTTCTGGTTGGCTACAAGCGAAGTTGATAAAAAAGGAAATTGGTGTGTGCTGTGGTGGACCCTCAAAGAACTCTTTTTTTTTTTTGTAGTTTTTTGTTTGTGTAAAAAGTTTCTAAAATATCCCATTGCAATATGCCACTTGACTGCTCAACAGAGGTTAAAATAGAATGTTAGCCTATTGGGAATTCTAATGGGTGACAACGTCCGCTTAATAGAGGTGACTTAACCCTTTAAGGCCCGAGGTGTCTCCCTGAGACGAGTAAAATCGTCTGGCATTAGCCAGAGTAAAATCTGTAAAGACACTATCGGGGCTTAAAGGGTTAAAGAGATAGTTTTTAATAGAGGTCAAACTTACGGTAAATAAGGGGAGAGCATTAAGGGCATTTGATTACTGTCCGTTAAATAGAGTGTGATCACTTAATAGAGGGCCACTTACTTAATATAGGTTTGACTGTATTTGGGAGGTGTGCTGCCCAAATGAAAATGGTGTAACTTGCTTAAATGATGGAAAAAATATCTCTCATACCCACCATTTAAAGCAAGTTGCATGCGACTCCTTCGAGCAGCACACTTCCCTTCCCTATTTTTCTTGCAGGTATCCTTCAGGGGAGACTTGCCTGAAGGAAAAGAAGAGACGTTGTCTGCAACACTAGTTGGTAAGAACAATTTGAAGAATTGTCTTGTGCTATTGTAGTTAAGGTTCCCATTTCAAAAAAATGACCCGTATTAAAAGCCATAGATTAAGGTGACAAAAAGACCAACTGACAAGTTAGCATCAACGAAGTGTGAAAGTCAGATTTCTTTCTCAACAGATGAACCAAACACAGATGGAGAGGAAATACAAATGCAGTCAGATAATGAAGAAGACAAGAAGAGAAAAAGGAAGAAGAAGGAAAAGAGGACAGGATGTCAACGGAAAAAAATAAAAAATGACAATGAACTCAATACAAAATGAAAATATTCATATGTGTTGTGGTTCAATTGAAGGAAGCACCTTAAATTAATGATCCTAATTTTCAATTGTTTGATGTCATTCTACCACAGAAGACATTAACCTCGGTACGAAGTTTTCATTGATACAAAGTTTGAGTTTTGCACTGAATTTTTGTATCAGTTTTCTTAATCAAAATACATAAAATATACACATGACTTAACTTCACTTCCACTTCTTCTGAAACTGAAAATACATATTTCACTATACCAGAATTGATGTTTGGACTTAATTTCATGTATTATTTAAATGTAGATTAAACAAACCTGGCAACAATGAGTCCAGTTGGTAACTGGATGATACCCCCTGCTCAGTTTCAGAAAGGCAAATATAACAATTATAGCATTGAAAATTAAATTTCATTGTACATATAAATTATCATAAGTACAGTAACACTATAAACTTCTTATAGTTAACAAAATAAGACCCAAGGCTATTGACCAGTGCCCGTTGAGGGCAAAAGGTCTAATTTCTTTAGTATCACTCAACTATTTGGACAGAAAAGGCAATAATAAAGTTAGGAAATGCCAGTTGAAGAAAGATTTATGTGGGAATATTACCAAAGAAAACATCCTGAATTTTGTTACTCAAGAAGTATTACTAATAGCGTAGCCAAGCAGATTGTGGCACTTGTGTTAGTCCACTAGTTGGGTGATACTAATTCAATAGTTTTGTTATTCACAGCATTAAGAGGAATGTGTAAAAAAAAAAAAAAAGAAATAGGATATAAACCAAAAAAACAGTAAAAAAAACTTTGTTTATATTTGTAAATAGTTTGCCAAAAGAAAAACAGTACAGTACTCAATTGTATGTAGAAAAAACATCAACATGGACTACAAACTCTTTCATAGTTTCTTACAAGATATTACGCTTCAACTAACAATTCGACATAAAAATTTTTTTAAAGCTTACGTTGTTAATTAATAATTGAATGAGATTTCATACCATTTAAGAAAGATAATAAGTTT
>OX453276.1:22523348-22560848 GCA_949710005.1 Ricordea florida | reverse complement strand
CGTACGCTAACATCACTTTGAGACGCCATTTTTCTTGCATTGTTTACCCATTACAGACCACGTGACCTCAACGCGAAAAAGGTCTATTGCCCTCGGGCCCATGCGATTACACATACTAAGCATGGTCTAGAGAGAAAGGAATATTAACGGAAAACATCGAAGAGTTTTCGCCAGAAAGACTTGCTGAAGTCCTTCGCAAATTTTACGTGGAGGCACGTACAGTTAGTGGACAACACTATTCGCGAAACTCCATGAAAGCCATTCGAGCGGGTCTTGAACGGGATCTAACTCAAGCTCCACACAGGAAAGCATTTTCCATCATACGTGACAATTTAAAGTTTTTGTTCCATCCAACGAGGCTTTAAACTCCCACCTAAAGTGTTTGGCGAAGACGGGGCTGTTGTCATCAACAAAACACAAGCAAGCCCTTGAGCGCGAAGATGTGGAGCAGTTCTTTGCAGCGAAGCAGTTGGGAAACGACACTCCTGAAAGTCTTGTTCAGACTGCTTGGTTCTATCTAATGCTCTACTTTGGCAGGCGAGGCCGAGAAAACCAGAGAAATATGGTACAGGAAGATATTGTTTTCGGAAAAACGGCAAACGGCATGGAATATATTGCTCTTAGAGAGCGAGCTACAAAAAATCATGCTGGCGCCTCCGTGACAACGAAGATAACTCGCAAGCCATACTGTGTGAGTGGCCAGATAATCCGGAAAGATGTCCAGTCAGATGTATAAAGAAGTATTTGCAGAAGCGAAACCCCAACTGCCCAGCCTTGTGGCAAAAGCCAAGAAATTACAGCACCGGCAATTTTAATGAAAGCGATGCGGTGTGGTACTGCAATGTCCCTTTAGGGAAAAACACCTTGGATAATTTACTGGGCCGCATGAGTAAGAAAGCTGGTCTGTCTACTCACTTCACATCCCACGTACTGTATTCGGGCAACATCAGTAACCATCCTCAAAGCAGCCGGCCTGGAGAATTCAAGAGTAATAAGTGTTACTGGCCACAAAAGTGATGCCTCAACCGAGTCATACCACGAAAGACCGACAATTCAACAACAGGTGCAGTCCTCGGCAATAGTTAGCAATTTTGTGGCTCCGTTGACAGCGAGTCAAGCTATTGCACCGCTCAGAGTCAATGCTCCGTTACGAAGTCCTCTTGGATCACTGCAGCAAAACCAGAGCCAGGACGAAATTCATTGCATCAATCAACAGTCCAATGTCGGCCCTCAACAAACCAACGCGGCCCAGAACTTTTCATCGGGTACTTTTCAAAACTGTACTTTCAATTTTTTTTGGACAGTCTGCCTAAAAAGACGTCTGAAAAGTAGTGACGGCCACGAGGTTAGGCAGGTCGGAAAAACACTGTGAATTTTGTGACAGTTATACCGTGTTTTTTAGCCAATGTACTTTGCGAGTTGACATTTGTGACAGGCTATACGCATGAATAAATATTTGATTGATCTGCATTTCATGGGTTTTGATTGTAGTTTCTTAACTGGCGCGCGGAAGAAAATTTAGTGGCGAACAATAAAGACTATAGAGTGCTTATGTTTCGGAACTATCGGTCTGATAGTTGCCCCTTGGAAATTTGATGTTCTTAAAACTAGCATATTTGCCCTCGAAGCTTCGCTTCTCGGGCAAATATTTGTTTTAAGAACATCAAATTTCCGCGGGGCAACTATCAGCCGATAGTTCCGCAACAGAAACACTCTATTGTTTAAATAGAAATCTCGAACTCATAATCTAATTGTTAATTGGGTAGTGACAAATCAGTCTACGCTCGCAGCATAACAATACCAAATTACTAATAATTATGTGTAGGCCTTTACACAATTATCTCGAAAATTCACCTAAATATCTTTCCGGAAATTCCAAAAAAATCCTTAAATATCTCGTAAAATTTCATAAATATCTTATGAAATGCTCCAAATATCTCCTTTGACATTCCTTAGGGTCAGAAAAGGGTCTATGGTCTATAAATTGTCTCTTTTCAAGACAAATATGCTGTGAAAACAGTTTTATTAATTTATTGCGTACATGCTTACAATTGGCATACAACTCTAAGCAGGTCTGGTCAGTTGTACTTTATAACAATAAAACTAATGCTTGACATGTTTGAATGACGGTGACGGGGAGAAGAGTATTGATGGGTCTAGCGTACGCATCCTCACCGCCCTGTGATTGATGCTACGAGTTTCCTAAATCGTAACTGCTCCATCGTAATTGTGGAATACATAGTTGAAAAAAAAATTCCGTGGGGTAGTTCGGTTGCTGGTTTGAATATAAATGAGGGAGGGAAGGGAAAACGCCAGAAAGTGCAGAATTTGCAGAAAACCCCAAATAATGCTTAAAAAGTCCAAAATATCTCATAATATTCTAAATATCCCAGAATCCTCTAAATATCTCAAAAAAAATGTCCTAATAAATGTGTCAGGGCCTACTTACGTGCCGCAACTGATCCCTAAATCATGAGCAGTCTGTCTTTCTGGCCTCAGATCCTCCGCGTAGACGGTAGTGAGATAATTATGTAAATAAAATTGCTCCCATTCGCGCGCCCACGTTTCTCCTATCCCGTGGCTTCGTCCGGCTCCCCGCTCGTACTGTGATGGTAGGTCAGCATTAGATTCCATCCACCAAAAGCACCTCGACCGAGAGGGACTGAGAACACATGATGGACACTTAACAATTACTCCAAGAAATCGAGTCGTACATGAGCTAGAAGCTAATGACACGCGTGGCGCCGAGTTGGCTATAGTTCATGTGATCATGTACGAAGAGATTGAGTGCCCATCATGTGTTCTCAGTCTCTCTCGGTCGAGGTGGTTTTGGTGGATGGGATCTAATGCTGATCGTGATAGTACGTGCATCGCCGGCTCGGGATGGCTCATGACGATCCGGGAGGTCTCCATCATGATGATGATACAATGACTCCAGCCAACTCGGCTTAATCCGAATAGAGGTCATTTACTCGAATACTGTTTTGTACGGCTGTACATTTTTACAGGGCTGTTTTTCTGTATCTTATCGACTTTTCAGGCGAAAAAGGTAAAAGTAACCAGTTTAAATACCCACCCGTATCATACCGCTATCTGCTTAACGTAAAAGTATAATCAGAACACGTCACGCTTAGATTGAAACTGCTCCATATTTGCACCAATTTTAGTGAGCATTCGCGCTCTATAAAAACGAGAATGATTTTAAAAGAGCTGATTGTGTTATCTGGCTTTTGTCATTGCTCCAAGGGTGTATTCCACTCTTGACAGGTGAACACCTAGACAGCAACTTTGGAATGAGACTGTTATTACGCGAATATTCTGACCTCAAAATAATCAGTCAATGGTATCAACATGACTGAAATGTGTTGAGGTTTTAACTGGTAAAACATTCAATCGATCTAGATTGAAAAAGAAAAAAATATTTAAATTAAGGAAGGAAATCCTAGTGATATTTTTCCATTTGAAGTGCATCTAAGAGAGACTTTTAGATAAAAAGAAGCTTATTCCTCGCAATATAAGATTTCACGAGCTCACATCGCATCCTAATCAGACCTTGGAATTTTGTGTCACTTGTTATCAGAGCTTAACATACACCAACCCACATATTTCCAAATCTATTCAAGTTAACATTCAAGCGCTGGTAGTATACAGGACGTTTGTCCCTTGAACCTAGTTTAATGGCCTTGTTCCCCTGAGTCTTGTACTGATTCTCATATTAGGTTGATACTTGTCTAACGGTAACCCTCTTTCCTTCATGGGGAAAAGACATAACACTTTATGACATGATGTAAAACTTAGTGGTATATCGAATGCCGATCGATAAAAATGATGGCACGCATGTGTAAATTCACTGTTGAGAAAACGTTTTCATCGATTTGCCACCGGTATACCACAAAGTCATAACCTATTAAAAACAGAATTACAAGGTCGCTTGGAGATACAACAGTTCCCTTTTATGCTGAAAAATATTTCACTCATTCACTGCGCCCACTCGAGAAATATTTTTAAACATTCAGAGAGAAATTTCATATTTCTGGTGGCCACGTACATCCTCTGTCACACGGTGGAGGCGGTGGATTGGGGCAACGAACTGGGTAGTACTGATGAAAAGCTGAGCATGAAGAATTCTTGAAGGATTCTTAGTTTTGTTAAATGAGCAGGTCTTTCCTCTTTGATTCAAGATCACCGGAGAAGAAGGGCACGACAACAATTTGAAAAAGAAGTAAATATTATATGTGTATGTAGTGAAACGTAGTCGATGATTGATCTTCGCAATACTTATTCAATTTGCGTAAAAAGCAATTACGATTTGTCCTAAAAAAGGACTTAAACTATCGAAAGTAAATAAGCAAATATCACGGGAAGAGAATGAAATTCAACTGAAAGACTTAGAAATAGGACATTCATCCTTTATTCATTAGCATAGCCAAGATAGAAAACCGCAACATTACACTCGGTACTTTAAGGTGGGATCGGCATATAGTTGTCCCTTACTCACGGTCTAAGGCTGAGGTCTTGGGACTTCCTCAATGAAGATCCGGGAAACTGAAATATAACCCGTATACGCATCTCCACTACTATGGCTCATGCAGTCACCAACCCAGAATCCCACACGAACATTGCCTTTAGCTATATTGTTACAGTGGCCCTGTATGGTGCGGACACGGTGAGTATCATCCTTCTGATGAAGGTACACAATACCATCAATAGGCAGAGGACCACTGCATTCAGCGCCGTCGAATGTGAAATACCAACGCTTGCAGCAGCGGGCACAATTGTACACTCTCAGAGATCCGGTCCAAGCGACACGGAGAGCTGAGTCAGAGAAGTTCTTATTGAAGATGCATTCCTGTTGAAACACCAGGAAAATTACACTTAACGAGGACTCCTTTTTAAGACGTGTGTCAGTGGTAAATGACCGGTTGGAACATTTTATCAGATATATTCACTCCCCGATTTCAACAGTGCCACCTCGCTGTAAAAAGGCTCGGTAACGTTGATTGGGATAAAAACATTACACCTAGCCTTTCAGCCCTGGTACGCGGAGAGCGCCATTGAGTATTACTTAACTCAAATATTGTGAACACACATTTGGCACACACAGGGCATAAATGTTCCAGTTCTTTGTGGAATTTGAACCTGAAAGGAACGTTCTTATGATGTCCTTAAGTTGCCTTAATTAAATGAACTCTCCTTCCACGTTTTAACATTCATACGATGAAGGCAATCACGTTGAAATCATTGATTGAAAAATGGCCTCGTGAATTTAGGAACTTTCGAGGCAATACTGATACGAAGCCGGTGATTGAGAGCAACATTTCAAGAATAAGTAACAAACATGAAGCTCTTATACACACATGCAGATGAATGTTTCCCTCGAGGAAATGAGAAGAAAACCGGGACGATTTTAACAACATCTAATATTCATTAAAGTACCTCATACAGAAATCGTACGACATTCAGTACGGTAACCGTTATTAGTTCTTTCTTGGGGAGGGTTTAGGGGGCGCTTCTTTGAAGCTGGGCACTTATTTTTATTCCTACATCTTGCATAGAAAGGAAAGTCAAGAGCTATTTACACACTCATTTTTCCGTGCACCTGCCTTAGTACTTACCTTTATTAGGCCATTATCTCTGCCGTCATGTAAATTCTGCCAGGCGCACTCTTTCCAGTTTCTTTGGCTTAATAGACAACCTCCTCCCATGGGGCCCTTCTCTCCTGGTTCGCCCTTCTGTCCGGGGCCACCCGGAACACCCGTTTCTCCGGTGACACCTGAAGGACCTTGTGGTCCAGCTTTTCCCGGATAGCCTCGCTCGCCTTTAGCTCCTTCGCGACCATCACGGCCATCTCGACCGGGTTGTCCTTGAGAACCCGGCTTGCCGTGCATCCCAGGAATGCCCGCATAACAAAAATGGGCGGCCTGTAAAAAGTAAAGCTAAGTAAAAAATGGCTTTTAAATTGTTCATAGAATTAGCGACATCACTTCCTTGAAAAAATCACAGTTACTTTATTTAGCAGCTATTCTATCTAGCAGATATCTCTTCGAATCAGAAGAAAATGTGTTGGAATTTGTATTTTCTGAATGAGTGACCGATATGAAGCACTTACCTTATTAACTGGTTGCTGTTGTTGGTTATTCTCGCTTTGCGTTGCTCCCAAATCAGCACTGAACAGGGACAGAAGGAAGCACAGGAGAGCCAAACAATTAGGGTTCAGAGAAAACATCATTGTCTTTATCAGTTAAGGTATGACTCTCACTGGAAGCTCTATAATTCAAGTAAAGAGAAGAGATATGCAACTTAGAACTGTGATGGGCCTTAGTAAATCACCGAGCAAACGACGGGGGGGGGGGGTGGGGTATTGCTTATTTTTTTCTTTTCTCGGTTGTTTTCGCTGGCAAAAACTCTACATATACAACAGTTCATAAAAGAAAACAAAAAAGTGTGCCCCGAGAGATGGGAGTTAATCGATATTACCATTAAAACAGCCCTACATGATCAATCAGTCTCATCCGCTGTGCAAATAAATGTTTTTCAATTATATGAATTATCTCAAATAATATAGAGTATTCTCAGTTCAGCGAGCATGGACCTTGGTTGTCTCAAGGATGCAAACGAGGGATTGTCTGAAGTAGAATGAAATTAATGTACATAAAAAGTCGAAGATCATTACGTGTTTCATGGACATTTTTAGGAACTACATACGTGATATATTTTTGTATTTAATTTTGTTTATCTGAATTCTAACTATATTCTGAAGATATATGCCTCTGAAGATATATGCCTCTGCAAAGCTTACTGAACCGACCTGACCAACAAAATTAGTTAGTGAGGCTTCGAGAGGATAAAGGGTGGTAATCTAGGTTCTGTGTTCAATCAAAGTAGGACTATGGTGAACTCGTGGATATGTTTACAAAACAGAGAAAAAAGAAATAATTTAAAAATTAACGAGGTGAGTTTTCAGAGTTTTCAGTGATTGAATGAACTTGAAGATAATTTTAATAATCTATAATCACAACATAAAAGTGACCAGGGAGCTGAGTAGCTTTTTGAAATAAACATACAGTGAGTACATGACGCCAATCATTTGACTACACTAGGCATCAGTTATAAGGCAGGTGGCAAGCATACAGTTGTTAAAAAATTTGATAACTTAACATAAGGGTACAGGATTAAATGGCACCGAAACCAAATGTACTTCTGGTATCCTGCTGCTCACTGTCTGTGAGTTCGAAGTTTCTAACACATGTAACAGGGTCCTTCTGAATAAGGTCTGAATTTTGTTGCCATGACATTGTCAATTTTATCATCATTATAGTTTTTGTTGTTTACAAGTCTATTCAATGTATTCAACAGAAATATCCACCTTGATTCTGCAGCTGATAATGAACAAAACCATGTAGGACAGCCCAGCTGACGAATCATACCAAACAAGTCTTTCTTGCATTTTTGCAAAGTATGTTAGTGATGATCTTAAAATCCTTAAGACTCTCAATCCTTTATCAAGTTGAATTAGTTTATTTACATTACCATCTCATTTTAGGTTATCAGTGGTATATATATTCAGGGTTGCACTTAAAAAAATCACACTTTCCATCATTAATACAGCAATACATCTTTGTTTTTATCCTTATAACTTCTTGTTTTTACAATGTAAATATGATGAGTCACACAACAGTAAGCAAAACAGGTAAGCCTATTTTTCCAACATGTCTATTTCAACACAATCTAGTTCACTTCAAGGTAAATTCGGAAATCAATAGACAGAAAACTTTTCATTGTAACGGCTTGTGGTGTATTGTATATAATATAACGCTTAATACATTTTCTACATGACTTACTCTTTTCGAACCCTTTAATGACTTTCTTACATTGTAATCTTCACAGGAGTGCTCAACGAATGTTTTTTCTAGAAAGATGTTTTATTGCATGTTACGATGTTTTGTAATCTGCGGAGTCGTTTTTGGTTAATAGTTAACTAGCGTGGGAAAAAAAGAGCCGCTCCTCACTGCCAGCAAGCAACGGTTATTCAATTATTTTAGCTTGCAAGCAAAGGCCTATTTACTCAGTTGTTGCCAGCAAGCTTTCAATTCCAAGGAAAAACTCCCAGCCAGGATTTTTATTGCGTTGTTTTGCCAGCGGCAGTTTTCAGATCTGCCAGCCAGGAAATTTATTTAGAAGTTGCTTTTTGCCAACATCTAATTTGAGTTTTTGTTATCTGTAGCCTGGATTTGTCATATTGGTGTGTGACATGACTCCTAAATAACATGATTGGAGATCTCTAGCTAGAGAGCACTGCAAAAGGCTGCAGGTCAGCTAGAAATAAAGCATGCCATTCTTTTCCCAGCAAGTTTTTATGTTTTAATTCAATATGCCAGCAAGTTTATCGGTATTTCAGAAAAAAGCTAGCAAGGTTCTGGCTCAAACGGAAATTTCCCAGCCAGCTCAGTACGGTCTGCGGAGTGGGTATTTGGAGGAGCGGCTCCGCTAGGTACTCTTTTCTTCATGGTTCTCCGCCATGGCATGCGCCTCCATATTAAATGGTAAGTGTTGACATACTTCTTGACCGTCCCAATACTTCTCCAACTCCATTCCTGTTCGCACTAACACTTAAATCAGTAAAACGTCCTCCATGCGATGTTTCTTATCCAGGTTGGCCACAGAAGTTCTTCGGTTTCACATCATGGATTCGTCAATTTATTCTGTTTTCAGTAGTAGTTTCGTTCAATAACGAGTACTCATTTCGCTCATAAGTTCTCATTCAAGTGCTAATTTCGCTCTATGAGTTCTCATCAAAGCTTACTACATTAGCAAGAGATTTTCTCATCCTCAGATCACTTTCGAGCCAACTGAAATTCATATACGGCTTGTAATCTTGGGGGCGGTCGATGGCGGTCGATGTCGGAAAAGCGAATAGTTATCATCTGTTCACGTTTAGCACCTGGCCTAGTAAAAGGCTCATGAAATTCAGTTTCCAAGTTGGTTATTGTCCTAACTGGAAACATTTAAACTCCTTTTGATTTTAGTAAGACCGCTAATGAGGCCCTGTTAGTGAGGTTCTTTATGTCGCGCGTCTGAGTTTCAAACCTTTTCACGTCGCAATTTCGGAAGGTCGAAGGTCGCTGTCGTAATTTCCCGTGAGCGGCTCGTCGTTCGTCGCCATTTCAGGTCCTTTATGTCGCCGTTTCAAGGCCATGTCGCTTTTCGAAATTTACCCCTAACAGGGCCTCGCTAATCGTCCTCTTAAGCTACAAAATCATTACAAACTCTGGCAACGGTACGATACACTTTCAGCGTGAACTTTCATCAACAGACTTCCGTGACTTCGGTCCGAGACGACAATTGTCGTCTTCATATCGGTGCCCCCGAGTTCTATCCGACTAATTACGAAGATGTCTACACTGGAGTGAGTGAGTGAGTGAGTGAGCGAGTGAGTGAGTTAGTGAGTGAGTGAGTGACAATTTGCATACCGGAGTCCCCACAAAAACTCGCAAATACGCTTCGCGTATCCACGAGTTAAAAAGGAAAGCAATGAAAGCGATGAATTAATTAAACTGTGGATCCTTATAAAGCCGTTACGGTACTGGTAGAGAAAGGTAAGAGTGGACTACGAGTTAGCTCTGCCATCTGACCCTCTTACTGTCTCACGCTAGTGATCCCAAAACGGAACAGAGAAAACGTCTTGAACACAAAACGCTTTTGTGAATTGGCCGACGGTTTTTGCAAATCTCGCTGAAAGTTAAATTAAGATCTTGTAGATCACAAAAAAAAAAAAAAAAAAACACACGCCGCGATGTAGATTGCCGAGGTATAAAGGCAACCATGGGTCGAGTTGACATCTTGACGGGATATCGCGGAGATTGGCTCGTATGAAATTTTCCTGAAAAGCGAGTCAATTCCGAAAAGCGCCTATGAGTTTTCGGGAAGGAAACATCATCACTGCTAACTACTAACCGATCATGAATCGCAGGAAAACAACAGAGAAAAGAACAAACCTTTTTCTTGATAACTCACGACCGGAAGGATCCAGACAATTCGTGTTTGGACAGATTCAAGTGAAACCGATCCTCTTTGGAATGGATTCAACGTTGTTCATAGAGATCGCAGTTGCAAGTGGTCACGCTCGTGAGTGAAAGCAAAAGGGCTGCATAATAACAACAAGAAGACGCCTGAAGGCGTTTACGCGGGATGTGTTGGTTTAAAATTGCTGACGCAGTATGTTTTTTTGCTGATTGTGCGATCATGGATGTCCATGGTGCAATCCAACCTGACTTGCACGTGATTCGGAGTTACAGCCAAAAAAATCACACAATTTTTCGGGACGGGCTCGGGATACGGGAAAGTTAAAAAAACGGGCCAATTTTTGACTCCCAAGACGACGAAAGGAATGCGCTACCGAATTTTATACGCTGGCTGACTACGTCATCCCGCGTAATAATAATAATTACGTATCTCCCCCTTTTTATATATTGGTTTTGCTCTTATCATTTTTCGCCATTTAGCTGGATGCTATAAGCAAACTTCTGTACCCATGACTCGTCACAGGCAATGCAGACTTGTGAGTCTGGGCCACCTGTGGTTAGAAGTGATTTCTGTCGCCGTTCACTCACTTAAACCTGTCTTTTTTTTTCATAAATTCGGTTCTGTACAAGCTGAATTTATAGAGACAATCACAAAACAACTTTCCTAAGGTCGTGTTTTCACCAGGACAATTTTAGCTAGTTAAAGTCAGAAAAGTCGATCCGGAAATGCAGCCTTTGTTTAGTGTTTAGCGAGTTCGGCCTTACCATCAGTCTAAAGAAGACAAACATCCAAGCCCAAGATGCAGAGACACCTCCCGTCATTACCATCAACAACACTGAACTGGAGGTCGTGGACTCTTTCACTTACCTAGGGTCAACAGTGTCAAGCAAGGCGTCGCTAGATGTTGAGATCAGTTCAAGGATCGCCAAGGCAGCCGGCGTTATGGCCAAACTCAACAAGAGAGTGTGGATTAACGACCTGTTGAGCGAGAAGACCAAGCTGCAAGTCTACCGATCTTGTATCCTTTCCACTCTCCTTTACGGAAGCGAGTCGTGGCCCATATACGCCTTCGGCGTCTCCTTCAGATCAAATGGCAGGACAGAGTCTTCAACACTAATGTTCTTCAACGAGCCGACATGCCGAGCATCCCTACACTACTCATCCAAAGACGCCTACGGTGGCTCAGTCATGTTCACCGTATGGAACCCGATCGCTTGCCAAGGCAAGTCCTCCACGGAGAACTTGGGAGGGCGCCCGACGCGTGGGCCGACCTCTCCTTCGCTTTAAGGATGTTTGCAAGCGTGACCGGGGACTCGCTGAATTCAATCCCAATACCTGGGAGGTCCTTGCGCAAGACCGCGCCGCCAGGCGTCACGGTGTGAAGGAGGGGGCACTCAGGGCCGAGACGAAGGCCAGGGCCGAGACGACAATCCAGCAGGCGGCGAGAAAGGAACTACAAGTATCAGTTCGTGAGGCCACCAACTACATCTGTACCAGCTGCAACAAAGACTGCCACTCAAGAATCGGGCTTTTGAGTCACTCAAGAGCCTGTCGACACTGATACGCTGACCATCGCCTCTCCGAGACGAGGATGCCATGATGTTATGTCAACGTAGGGGTGAATCCCCAAGATGTTCTGTTTACAGTGGTTCACGCCCAAATAACATGAGACCGTTAACAGCTGCATTTATTCCTTTAAATTTTAAGTTGTGTATTAAAATATACAAATCGAGAGGACGTTATGTCGAAAGCAAGGCAGTTGAAAGGCAAAGACTATGAAATTTCACCAGATCTTCCAAAAGAGATTCCGCAGCGCAGAAAAAGGATGCAACTGACAATTTAAGAAGGCAAAGGCAGATGGTATTAAAGATCACCTTTTTTAGCAGGGCAGAACCTGATAAGCTGTTTATTGATGGTGTTCAAATATGAAATAATAATAGTATACTACATTTATCATTCAGGCTGTGTCAAGTCGTTTCTTTTATCAAATTTGAATAATGTTTTCTCCATGAACTGGAGTTTGTAGTTTTCTGTATAGTCATTAGGTGTTATGTGGAATGCAAGACCCTTTATTGTTAGTTGCTTCATGCACGTTTAACAGCTTTTGCTGGCTACTTTTTTAATTGCGTGAATATGTTTTGTAGCCTTGTTTTGTTTCTTTTGTTATTCCTTTTAGTCTCTAAGAGTTCTATGTCGTGTAATTGTGTGAGAGACATGTGGGGCGCCTACGGGCTTGAGCATGGCATATGCAAACGCCTTTCTGCATATTTATGGCTGCGTGTTCCACTATGGTTATTTTTTTCTCTTTGTTCTTAGCTTTTCACAAAACGAAATTTGAATTTTAGAATTTCAGCTCTAAATGTTCGGGGGATTCGCTCTTTAGGATAAAGGAAGACAATTTTTGGCTGGCTAATGAGACAAAAGTCTGACGTTATCTTTTTGCAAGAAACATGCAACACTCCAGGAGTTGAAAATTATTGGAAATCACAATGGAGAGGTGATATTTTCTTTAGTCATTTATCAGAGAATAGCAGGGATGTTATGATTCTTGTAAACAAGCAATTTGATTGTGAAGTTGAAGAGCACCAGGAAGATGATCAGGGAAGATTAATATTTATTTTTCAGGGTCACCACTTTGTTTTTGTTAATATTTACGCCCAAATGAGACCAGGTCGGTCAAAAGCCTTCTGCGCTCGGGATGTTAACACATTCTTGTGGACTTTCACCAATAATAATAAACACGTGAGTGCTATAAATGACCTTTCGCTTGGGTCACCACGCCGTTTCAATCACGCGAGGCCCCCTTAAATATGATTGATATATGCACACTTGGTACGAAACGACCATTGTTATGGCAGTAATAAAACCCACGACAAATCGCAATGGATTCTCTGTAGTGTCTCAATGTCCCCATGGGGACCTATGATCCCGTGATTTTATGACTCCCTTCTGTAGAAGATTTGAGACACAAATCGAGTATGTTGTGTGAAACAGCAAGGTCATCGTGTTATGGTTTAACTCTAAGAAAAACTAAGCGATCTCGTGGTTATAACACCGGAATCACGGCAAAACACACAGAACTCACGGAGCAAAACCGTGAACTCGTAGCAAACACAGTAGAATGAAGATAGTATCCATCGAACTCGCTGCAAAACACAGGAAGTTTAATTTGTCGTCGAATAAGTGGGACGCAAATTTCCCGATAAACATTCCATTACAGTCCTTGATGTGTTTGTATAGGAAATATGGCAGTGAGCACTTTGTTTGCAATTGTCTTATTTATCAACCTATGACAACTCGGATCAATGTCAGTATCTGGAAAACTGTGCACCTACCCCTCCCCTAACCCAACATAATGCTAACTTATTATAACTTGTGGGGTTAGGGAAGGGATAGGTTCACAGTCGCCCAGTTACTGATACTGATCCAACAACTCTTTCTGATGACGTTTCCTCTTCAATGAAGTGGAGACAAGCGCACTCTGGCTTCCTAACCAAATCTCTAGATAAATTGTCAATTTGTACAGCGCCAAATGCTTCAATGGTAATCAGCAACTATTCACAGACACACAGACTCAGTTAAAACCTTTAATATCGTTAAACTCATTTGTTGCATTGTTTTACAACACGACGATTTCTTCCATCTCACAGAACCACTTCTGCTGGTCGCGAAACATTAAAACAGGGGAAAGGTATCAAGAACTGGGCGTTTACGTGAACACTTAGCACAACACAGCCAGTGACACGTGATGGGTCAGTAAAAGTGACATTGTGGAACAGCAAACATGTATACACTGGATGATGTGGGCTATCCGGCTCGCAACAGAATTCCTGGGGATTATCAGCTGAAAATAATAACAAAAAGAGTTCGTATTAAGCAATAAAAGCGGCTCGGTTGGCTTTTGGGAGTAACACTTAAATTTCACTGCAACACTGCTAACTTTTTAGTTTTACCAAAACGTTCGCAGGGGTGAGAATTTGTGGGAACTGAACGCTCAATAAACCCATGGATTCAAATTCCAACGGGATTGTCCACGGCGGGAATGTTGAAACTTTGGTTTGACCGAAACAGGAATGCGGAAGTAGATTTCAATGGCAATTCTTCCAATCTGTTATTCGTCCCCTTCAAGTTCAGGATTTACCAGTCATGTCATATTAAACTAAAACCCTTCTTGAAGTACACTACACCTCCTTTTATTTCAAATTGACCAAATACCACTCACTATTGACCCAGGGTTTCCTTTACTGATTGTTCTTGTTAGCCTCGCAGGTACCATGGGGCTTTCATTCCTCTTAATTTTCCTTCAGAAATGAATTTTTCTGTGGTGAAATTGCTGACCGCTAGATATTTCTCTTTTTTGTGTCCCTTGTGAAATTCTCACATGGAAGTCGTTGATTGTGAGTATCAAACTGGACCCATAAAGGCTGATTACCGCTACGTGTTACGGATGGCATTTGCTCACTGTTCAGCACTGTGTTCTGCTTTTGAAATAAATTATTCTTCGTATTGTAGTTTTTCAGTATTTAAAGCAATTAAACCAGCTTTCATTTTCTTAAAAATAGTTCCCCTTTTCTCCTCGTGAAATTCTCGCATTCTGCGCGGACGAGGACACGCGAGCTGATCAAGTGGCTTCCAATCCCTTACACCACTGACTTACACGTCTATCTTTGGGGCATTAATTAAATTGCACAAAGTCCGGTTTCGTAAATTACTGATGAAAGCGGTGGGAGTTACACTCACCTGAGTATGTTTCAGTTATACACAACCTTGCACCCCATAACAATGTAAATTTTAAGACCTAAAGGAAAATGTGCATTCTCATTGATATTGCTCAAGTTTACATCTATTTATAAGAACTTTTAAGTCGGTTACTTCATTAAGGTTGTGAGCGGAATTGAGAAGTAAATCGTTTTCGTAGAGGGAGCCAATTGTATGGTGTCCTGTGAGTGCCATACAAAGTCTCCTAACTGATATAGTTGTCATAAGTACATACCAGCAACCTTGGCATTTTGAGCAATCTGATTGGCTTTCTATCTCGGGATATTTAACTTTAGCAAATACTAAAACAGTGGATAGCGTTGAAGTTGTGCTCTGATTGGCTTGTCAAACTCCGAATATCGGGCCTTTACTATTTACCCCTGAGCAATTCGCGAATTTCGCGCTCCTCGTGTGAATTTCGAAAAATATGGCGTACCGGTTTGAATCCGTAACAAGCGAAGAAATTATCCAAATTAACAACGAAGCAATCCCTGAAAAGACAAAAAAAGCGACTTTATTTGGTTTGGCCATTTTTAAAGGTAATGGCCTCAACAGATCGTCGCTGTTTAACTCTTATTTTGCATCGGTCTTCACTGTTTTCTCAGAGGTATGCGCCTCGTTATTATTCTTTTCCCCATCGCATCCTTTATTAAACGAGATGGAGATCCCGGTAGAAACAGTTCTGACATCCCTCAAACAGCGGAATTCCAGTGCGCCTGCTGAAGGAAACCGATGACCAGATTGCAACATCCTTGAACATGCTAATTTAACAAATCCTTGCGACCTACCTAGCTCTGTTAAGACATCGCGAGTTGCCTGTTAGGCCGACGATACCAAGATTTTCAACAGCGTAGATTCTATCACAGTCTGTAATGCCTTGCAATCTGACGTTAACGACCTTGTCAGTTGGTCCGAATCATCTGGGCTTGTATTTAATCAGTCCAAGTGTACACCTATACCATCAGTGAAACGCCTTTGGAACTTCGAGTCCGCAATGTTCCTAAACATCCAGTTCTTCAAAGGGATCTTCCGGTGGAAGTTTCTTTGAGGCACTAACAACAACGGTTAGGCCAGGCTTCTTCCATCCTTTTGCAATTGACTGTCTGCCTTCAGAGCTAGACAAATGGTTGTACATGCCACCGATCCAAATTGCATGAATTGGTTTGAGAACTGAGAGTCGCAGGTCAACATCAACATCATTGGAGAATAATCAGTTATCCAACTCGATTCCACCTCTAAGAATGTTTCAGTGTTGGAACGGTACAAGGAACTTGTGAATGAGAATTACAAGGAACCAAATAACGGCAATTTTGACGAATACGCAAAAGATATTCTAAGGGATTTGCTCGAAGACAGTGATTCAGATGAAGATGAGTAATTCGATTTTCTGCTCGATATTCATGTGAAATCTTTGCAAATTACCTGTATTGATCACAAGACAAGATGCAAAATGGAGCTTACCAGTGAATAAAGTATTATTTATGTCGATAAATAAGTTGTACATGTCGTTGTTGATCATGTTTATCAAGTTTTGTGATTCAAATTTCTTACCATGGTATTTAATTTCGCGTGCATAAATTTTGCGAGGATTTTTATTCGCGAGGCTTTAATTTCGCGATTTTTTGACAATCGCGAAAATCGCAAAATTAAAGACACGCGACATCAAGTACGAATAAGGTAGACAACCAACGAGACTTACTTTACGATGCACTAGTTTATGAGCGAAAATTTAAGAGTGAATATTTGGAGAGACAAATTTACGAGCGATCACTTAAGAGTGAACCTTCCATCGTGAAACGTATCGAGAATAAGAGCGACTTATCAAAGCTATCTACACTGAGTGAACCTTCCATCGTGAGAGGTGCAAGAGGTTAACTATATCTATGCAATCCCGTGTCCCACTGGGCCCCGGTAAGTTCCACGTAGTGGTTCTCGTATTCCTAAACGAAGAAGGATTGTAACTTATCAACACTCATTTTTCATAGGTGCGTGCCGCACATAGAACGTTTTGCCCGTCGAGTTATGTTCAAGTCACACCTCCCCACGGTCATTTAAACGCTCATTACTTCAATATCACAATAAGGCTCTAGGTCTGTACGACGTTGACGACATCAGAACCTGGAGAACAATTTGTCCCAGGTGCAACATACCGAGGACCCTACTGTGCCCGCTGTCATGCTGCTTCTAGCAACTTGAACTTGTTTACTTTTTCTCTGATTTTTCATTTTTTATCTATAAGTACCTTTGATCAATTTCTTATTAACGAGGGACCACTTTAATTGACTAGGCTGCAGTGGTCTCCCTGTCTAATTATTTTACGTAAATAATTTTCTTGTATTCTAGTTCGGCGAAGTTTAATAATAATAACAAAAAAAGCTATTCACCTCGATTTCTAAGAATAATTAACAACTATTCAACGAAGTGAATAGCTTCGCTTCTCGGTAAATATCCACAGCTAGCCACCGACACTGAGGTGAACAGTTGTTTTAGTATATACTAAAACAGAGAAATTATGTACACCACAAAAAGAAAGTGACTTGGAGAATGGAGGACTTCTCAAATGACGACGGAGATCTCATGTATATACCCACCACGAGTCCCATTGTATGTAATTGTTTCCCTTTACAGGCAGAGATCTCATGTATATATATACCCACCACGAGTCCCATTGTATGTAATTATTTCCCTTTACAGGCAGAGATCTCATTTACATACCCACCACGAGTCCCATTGTATGTAATTGTTTCCCTTTACAGGCAGAGATCTCATGTATATACCCACCACGAGTCCCATTGTATGTAATTATTTCCCTTTACAGGCAGAGATCTCATGTACATACCCACCACAAGTCCCATTGTATGTAATTGTTTCCCTTTTACAGGCAGAGATCTTATGTATATACCCGCCACGAGTCCCCTGTATGTAATTGAATGGTACGTTGACGTAATTAAATGGAGCATTGAATAATTTAACGTGTGTATATATGAGATCTTTCCCCAAATGACAATCCAACGCAGCGCGGATCGCCGTTATGGATTTTTGTTGTAATTACTGCCGCACGTCTTGTTTTCTTGCTGACAGAAAAAAATTTTGTTTAGTTCTAGAGGCGACATTTCTTCAAATGGAGTTGCAAACTCTTTCTGTATTTTTTAAAAAACCATATAATTCAACTATGGTTCTCAAGTGAACAAGTGACATTACCTCTGAACACGGCCAAGCCAAATTTAGTCGCTTTCTTGGAGTTTTCAGGGACTGCTTCGTTGTTAATTTGGATGATTTCTTCGCTTGTCAAGTTGCTCGCAGGTAAACAGCACAGGATATTCGGAGTTTGACTAGCCAATCAGAGCACACCTTCAACGTTTCCACTGTTTTAGTATATAAAAATTGTTAATTAACTCTGATATTAAAGAAAGTTCTCCTTATTCTTAACTAATTCTACCTTACGGCGCCGTTTCTGGTAAACGCGCTTGTCATGCACAGAATAATCGTTTGGGTCAGGGTGTGTACTGCCCTGGAAAGGTATTGTCAGTTTGATACACAGAGGCAAAATGATACCAGTTACAAAAATAAACGCTTTTCCCACCTTCTCAGACTCCACGGCTGTCACGTTCACGCACGCTGGAATAAAAAAAAAGTAATAATTCGAGGCAGAGGCTTCTGGATAGATTTCGAGAAAATACCTTGAAATCAAGTGCGCTGTTTAAGCGCTGCACTTTAATTCGCTTACAGTTAGTGTCCTAAAAAAAAAGAAAAACATCCCTTTTTCCTTACTTATTTAGCCTTTAATATATCACAGAAAACAGCCACAGATCGAGGACATTGAGGCAAAATTGCTTTTAAATCTCTTTGCACATATTTACCACAATTTACTACAATAATGCAGTTAAAATAACATAGATATTATGCATCTAGACGTTGCAACCTTGCAATATGAGAAATATTCCTTACCCATAACACTGACGTCATTAACAGAAACCCGCTGGCAGCAGGCGCAAGTAGAACTGCTGCGATTACAAACACAACCCTCATCAATGGGCGTCTTCAGAACTGATGAGTGCGCGTGCTCTGAAACAAACGAGCAAGGAAAAGATTTCGTGGCTCTATTTTCGTTCTCAAAGGCCTCGATTCCATTTGGCCAGCGCCGACAATGCTGATCAAAAGAATTGCGGCCTCTGGGAATGAAAATTCTCGTGGCTCCAGGTTAGACCGCACTATCCCTTCTCACTGGGTTGGGTTTGTTTAACTTAGCACGGGTGTATCCTAGAAGTTCTCACTTATCGCAACTCATGAGGGGAAAGAAGGAACCTGAGGATCAGATTACTATTTTACACTATCGTAAGCCAACAGCACATGTTGCTTGGTTCTAGGGCTTCCGTTTTAGCTGGGGTCACTCCGTTTAGGTTTGCAGCGGGGCAGTGTCGAGCTCCGTGTTGGTTGCGAGCTCTCAGTTGTGAACAGATAAAACATGTGTGCCATGTGTTGATGGTGTGCGGACGCATCTCTGATTGCTCGAACCTTTTTTAGTGTGCCTAATGTTTCAATAAAGTCTCTAAAAGAAAATGGCTGCCTTAAAGGTCAAATTGCTACTTTAAAGCGCCCAGTAATGGAGGCCAAACAAGTCAATCGGTCATGGATGCTGAGACGTTGAATACGCTGGAATTCTACGGAAAGTCGTGGTGACCCTATTAAGGTCACCAGATGACTTTCAGGTTCAAACGAAAAAGAGGACTCAAAAATATGACAGATTTTGGAATCATAAACAAATTCCTGAAAGTCATAGTTCTACTGCTTCTACAGTCAACTCTCTCTTAACGACCACCCTATTAAGAGGCGACTTCTCTTCAGCGACCATCTTGTAAAGAACCGTTTTGATTCTCAGTCAAACACTGTTTTAAAAACTGGCCAACTGGAAAATATAAGCTGGAGTCTGGACTGGACTTTGGACTGGACTTTATTAAACGACGTTAAAATTTAACTAATAATATCACGATTAACCATTTAGATTTCATTATTAACCAGCGGAGATTTTTTTCAACACTTTTAACACGTCTTGAGAATGTGTTTTTATAAAAACGAACATGAACGAAAAATCGAACAATGCTGGTCAGTAACTTAAAATCAAGTCATGCTACTATTTCGTGAATACAATGCACACATTAACTGCACAAGAATATACAGTACCTTAGTCACTTTCTTTTCTTTTTCGTATGTTTTTGCAGTTATCGTCTTTCACAAATTACCATCGGTACTGGAGTACAAGCCAACATGCACCGAAAAAAAACCTACTGTCATCAACTTTTTTAGAGTTGTCGGTACAGTTACATTAGCGTGGTTTCGTGTGAAATGAACGTTTGCGTGATAAGAACTGCATCGTCATAAAAATGTTCGCTATACGGGTGGTCCGTTACCCAACGTGACTAAACAGTTGGCTTGATAGCTCAGTTGGTAGAGCACTGCTCCGGTATCGCAGAGGTCATGGGTTCGAATCCCGTTCAGGCCTGAGTATTTTTTTTTTTCAGGCTTTAATTTCACAGCTGCTTAAGTTGTGTACATAACTGTGATGAACAATTTATATCATTACATATTACTCCGCAGTTCAAATATATGGTCTTTCATATATTCATTTGCATCATTCTTCTCCATCTACGGGTATGTTACGAACTCACAATATGACCAGCTCCCAGTTGACTTGATAGCTCAGTTGGCAGAGAGCACTGCTCCGGTATCGCAGAGGTCATGGGTTCGAATCCCCTTCAGGCCTGAGTTTTTTCTTAGGCTTTAATTTCACAGCTGCTTAAGTTGTGTACATAACTGTGATGATCAACCAATGTCATTACATATTACTCCGCAGTTCAAATATATGGTCTTTCATATACCGTATAGGCCGCACTTTTTTTCAAATAAATTTTGTGCAAAATGGGGGTGCGGCCTATACACGGTATCACTAAAATCTTCATATGATTCAGTGAAAACCCCTTTAAAGTTTTCTCCGTCAACATGTCTGTGACAACGCGTGTACAAGTACACCAAAGTAGCGATCGCATGTCTCGTGTGCTCATGTTTTCAATTAAATTTGAGATTCAACATGCATGGATTTTTCTGTCAAATGATTTATCCGTTACATGTACTTACAACTGAGCTTGGTTTCTAACGAAAGCAAAGTCTGAGAATAACAAACACTGCATAGGAACGGCGCAACATGAACTTTCACGCGATCGAGTTGACACAGTTTTGTTTGTTTGTTCGTTTGCATGCTATGTTAGATTATTTATCGCGATTAATTTTGTCATATAAACAAATAATATCTTTGTGGTACTCGGCACTCAACAGGCCCTTGCGTTTTTAAGAACGCGTGAATTTTTTTTTTAGGACAATATGGTCAAAACTTGGTGTGTTGGATCCGAGGACCACATGTCGTATTCTTTGGCAAAAAACTCGCAATTTGCAGCAAACTCCGCCATGTTTGGTATCAAAATTTTCAGTGAAAGAGCATTGTGGGGTACAAGGACAATCAACGGTATTTTTGACCAGTAAACATCCCCATGGTCACGTCGTATTTTCGCAGGGAATATTAAAATTTTTCACGCAACCACTAGACCGGATCGGTTTTTGTTTGCTAAAAATATACAATTTTTACCATCGGAAAAAATAAATTATTGCCAAAACCATGTTTTCCATTGTTTTGAACAATTAGCTTTGATCATATACTTTCTCAGGCTACATGTGAGGCGACCAGAGCTTCAAAAAATGACTTACCGAATGTACTTTTCGCCGTTCTATGATTCTTTCAACCAAGTATTTCTTCCCTGTCTTCTCTCTTTTGGATGTGTTGTAAAGAACGACTAAAGGTAGAACATTTAGCTCTGAATAATAAAGAACATTTCTCAGCCGACGGCGACTTGTATTTTCCACCATCTTGATTTTAGGGGTAACACCGCAGATAGCATACGGGCTCAAATGTCCGCGATTTCTGGCCATACTGCTGCAAACTGCTGAATTATCATTTTTTGTCATGCAATAAAGTTATTATTAGTTATAATTAAGCGGCAGCACTTTTCCACGGGTGGCGGGTGGCGGGTGACGGGTGGCGGGTGGCGGGTGGCGGGTGACGGGTGGCGGGTGGCGGGTGGCGGTTGACGGGTGGCGGGTGGCGGGTGGCGGGTGACGGAATAAGTGAGATATAAAAAGTTCAATTTCAATTTGAAATGTTATATTCATAAATTGGCCTACGATGATTA
This sequence comes from Ricordea florida, assembly GCA_949710005.1. Lineage (NCBI taxonomy): Eukaryota > Metazoa > Cnidaria > Anthozoa > Corallimorpharia > Ricordeidae > Ricordea > Ricordea florida. The sequence continues at coordinate 22,538,829 of OX453276.1, read as the reverse complement.
GCAAGCGGCAATATGAGCCGCGCCCTTTAACAAAACGTCTGAGATATGTATTTTGTATATTGGCAAACGCTATGGACCGATCAAATAGTATCACAATATCAACTAAAATTAAATTACAAAAACTTAAACGTTTTTTTAACGTTTTCAAAATTGTAAAAACCTCAAAGCCATGCGACCTGATTTAAACGTACTCCTTTTGGCACTGTGACCTCAATCTGAGATAACATGATATCGTAAAAATGCTGTAAAATGGGATAAATTTGCAAGGACACGTGGTCGCAAATAGATGGCGTAAATGTAGGGCGTCAATAAACGTTTATATCTATGCCGTAGCAGAGTATTCTCAATTATTTGAGTAAATGACAATGCAGTTACATTTGCAAGGACACGTGGTCGCAAATAGATGGCGTAAATGTAGGGCGCCAATAAACGTTTATATCTATGCCGTAGCAGAGTATTCTCAATTATTTGAGTAAATGACAATGCAGTTACAAAGCTTACCTCGTATTTGAAACTCATGATCTTTCAAACTCAACAAACATTCATCATTCACACAAACATTCACACATTCTTGCTATGTAGAAAATGCACTAGCTAGGATGTATTTCTGCACGTGAGCATTGCACGAATGTCGCATGGCTTTGAGGTTTTTACAATTTTGAAAACGTGCAAATCCGCGTTTGTGATTAGTATTCAGCACGTGCTGTTCCTCTCTTCTAAACACACTACCTTTCGGGTCTTATTTTTAAACTTATATTTGAAATAGCTGTTAGTTTTGTTAATTATCAAGGAACACTTGAAAAGAAAGTTGTGAATATCGATGTAGTAATATCAGACGTTTTGTTGAAAGGACACGGCTCGTGCTGCCGCTTGCTATCTGAATACTTAATAATTTAAGTTTTAGTAATTTAATTTCAGTTGATATTGTGATACTATTTGATCGGTCCATAGCGTTTGCCAATATACAAAATACATATCTCAGACGTTTTGTTAAAGGGCACGGCTCACATTGCCGCTTGCTAATCATCGTAGGCCAATTTATGAATATAACATTTCAAATTGAAATTGAACTTTTTTATATCTCATTTGTTCCGTCACCCGCCACCCGCCACCCGTCACCCGGCACCCGGCACCCGCCACCCGTGGAAAAGTGCTGCCGTTATTAAGCGTGACATCCGATATACGATACGCGACCGCAAGAAAGGACAATCCCTTTCCTGTTTAGTCCAAAGTTCAGTCCAGGGTCTAGTCCAGAGTCCAGTCGATCCGATGTTTTTAGTTGGGCTTGTAAAAACTAATCTCTCAAACCGTCAAATCAAAAATTTGACCCTTGATCTCGAGTGCAGTATTAAATTCTAGCCGAACCCGTCCTGCCAAGACTCGTCTCGAAAACCGACTTTCTAATAGTCTCACGTTCAGCCATCTTCTGGAACTATCTAACGAGAAGCATTAAAAAAGGAAATTTATTCTGAGAGAAGACCTAGTCATTTGCAGCCTTTTTCTGGCGAACCCAAAGTATGAACAAGATGAGTTCATCATAGTCTGAATATAGTCGCACACGAAGAGTGTGTAAGGATAACTGACTAAATATTAATGGCACTGTAGCTGCTTACCTCGGTCCCCTATACCTGAGTTCAACACGGCAGCTTCTAACAGAAAGAGTACGCTAGGAGCAACAAGCAGATAAGTGATTTTTACATTCATGATACCCGAAGAAAATCACACACCGAGTGCTGGGTAAGGTTTCAAACGCTAATTGATTTGATTCCTTTTCCTGATCGATTGTTACATACAGTTAATAATTACCCCAAATTATGTCATGGTCTTTCAATAGGATCAAAACACGTGTTTTCGCTTAGGAGTTTCGATATACCGTAAAGTTCCCGACCTCCCCGAAAGTAACGAGTCCTCACTGAAAAGGATCGAGGCTAAGTCTTATTATTAACATCCCGAATGCCTTTATCGTTTTCTAATTGCAATCCATAGTCAATTTTTTAATGTGCAGTATTACTAATGAAGTCTGCAGCTGCATTCCCGAACCTTTCAACGCGTATTGGCATACCGCAATAGTGGTGAAGATGAAAAACACAAGGGGCAAAAGAGATGCGATTACAGTTGGACACGTGTCTGATAGCTTGACGGAAGTCTTGTACAAACCATTACTGGAACGGGGAATCAAGATGACTCAACGTGGGTCCGGACAAAGTAGAAATGCACCTGAAGGTGTATGGGTGCAGGGAAGAGGCATCGAGATCCCTTGCTTTTCAATTTTACCAAACTGATGTCACGAGAGGACTTTCAAAGTCTAAGAACTAGTAGTAATCGCAGATTACGAATTGCGTTCGAGCTCTTTTAGGTTTACTGTCAAATGTGACATTATTTGCTAATAAATGAATGCTACAATACTAATTGATACGGACAGTTTGAGGCTTTGATGAAAGTGTGTGAAATGCGATCCAAGAAAAAGGTTAATGTAGGCTCTAACACGACAGGGGCTGAAAGGGAAAGAGGAAGAGGGACCCTTCTGTCCTGCTCCTTTGGTCATCTTTTTTGCGTATCTGAATTTTCACTTTCTCTTCCTGTTTGAAAGCTCGTTACGTGGGCTATATGTTATCAAACATACAACATTAAATTGTTAACGGTGCCACAGTGTACCTTTGTATGATTTTTTTATCGAGGTTGTACTGTAGTGGAACAAAGAACTATGCTCGACGGAATACGATTACCATCACTCGTTTCATTTTGTTGGAGACCACAATCGGTCATGCACAATGGCAGACGAGCAAACTGACTCGTCTCATTCGGGTTGCCACCACAATGGGTAATGCACAATGAAAAACGAGCACGATGACTCAGTTTATACTATCGAAGACTACAAAGGGTCACGCACAATTGCCTACAAGAACAACCACTTGTCTTTAAACTCAGACCTTGAAAAGTCAGACACCCCCCCCCCCCCCATCTGCACAGAAAAATAAGAGTGGGTGGGTGAAATGAATTTCCGCTGTTCATTACGCTGAAATGTCACACCCCATATTTGAAATGGCAAGGTAACAATCACTTGCAACCTTGTACAAGAGGCAGCATGATGAGGTTGACATTTTTACCAGAATTGATGGACATGCTAAAACCCACTAGTGGTTCAGGGTCTGGAAGGGTATTCCCGGGATCCGGGATTTGATCAAAATATGGTGTGGGATTCGGGAAAACACAGAATTTATTGACGGGATTCGGGAATTGACTACTCTCCGGGAAGCGGGATTCCCCAAAATTTTTGCACGGGATACGTTATTTTTGGCCTGTCTGTCGGGAAGTCTTCATGACCCAAAATAAACGTATCACCAGCGAAAGTGAATCAGCCAGGTGAACACTAATCAAACCAAAAAGTGCGGGATGCGGGATTCTCGTGAAAAAGAAGCGGGAATGCGGGATTAGGACAACCCCCCCCCCCTCCTTCCAGACCCCGGTGGTTGATAAGTATACCTTAGACAAAACTAGTCTTTCGAATTCACTTTACTAGTCAAGTCGCTTACAGGAAGGTAAAGTATTTTTCCTAGCTAAATGCCAAGACATCTGTATCTATGCAAGAAAACTCATTTGACCAGTCTAACCGAGAGTTTCTAAACTCTAGAAAAAGAATACACATATAACATATATGAGAACATTAACAATTTAAGCGTTTCTGGTGGTTTGACAGGACATCAACTCAGTTTGACCTATTATGACGGATAGCAAAATAAAAAATCATATCATTGTTGCAGACACGCTGTTCACTAGTCCATTTGCGGCTCAGTAAGCAAGGCGAGTTGGTTTTACAGTAGCATTTATGTTGTACTTCTCGCCTTTGTTTGTACTTATCTCTTGGTCGAATAAATCAAAGTCATCTCAATTACCCTAAAGGAGACGATTTGAGAACAAGGGTAACGAGTAAACAATGAAATCATCCAAAAGAAGAAAGAAGGCACATCCCCAGCACCATCAAACTCAACTTAAGTCATGATTAGGCTAAAAAAACCTGAAAACAATCCAATAAGGTCTACTATTGCCACCAAAAACCTATAATAAACGTGTAACATGCATTCACAGCTTGTCTAGATTCAGTATTTCGTAAGTACCATATTTGGCAACTACAACGTGTCCGCCGTGTTTAAGCAAGCGCGTATTTCCCAGTAAGTACGTTACATTACTGAAGACAGTTTGATTGGTTAATTCGATTTTTCTCGCTTTCTAGATATGGTACTTGCATGGAAGACTGAATATGGACAAATTGTGGATAAATACGTTCAAAGCCAGTCATAAGTTTGAACTCTTCTGGGTTTCTGTTGTTCATGCTGTTCATGTTGCAAAGTTGTATGAAGGTTTCCAGTGGATATTCAGTGCCATTTTAAGAAAAACCATATTGTAAGCATCGTTACCTGTGATCACTTAATAAGGTGTCTGGTTGTAGCCGAGTCAGAAAGGTTGACCAAGTTAACTTGTTCCCTTTTATTCCACAGCTGAAGCCAACAAAGCAGGCTGACAAAAAAACTCAACGCCTATAGCAAACTTTTTCACAATTTTCTCTTATATCATTGAGTGCTCCGAACACGTTAGAGAGCATTGAAGCTGTGGACTCGAAACTAAAACAAAAATTTCATCACAGGTCTCCCATAAAATTCCACGCGGTTAAAGTAAACTAATGTGATGGGCAAGTCATATCATGATTATAACCTTCCACCCATTGAACTGGGGGATTCGTCCATCCAGTCATTGAAGCTTTGAGCGCGACTTGGCTGCCTTCTACGGAACGACGGCTCCTCGTAACTTCTCATGCTGTCTTGGACAAACTTGAAATCCTTTCGAAAGGAGTCTTTCCCGCCATATCCACCAGCACGTGCACCGTATTGACCTCCTCTGAATGACTGCCTGCTGACCTGGCCATACTGCGGTTTCTCTATTAAGTCGGGTAACTCATCGATCTTTTCCATTGTAATCCCTCCTCGGCCTCTACTCCACACCTCCTGTACACAATAAACAAACAAAACAGGTTATTCGACAAGCTTCTTACGGCAAAAAAGATACCCATATACAAAATGGACAAGAAATAATCAGACCATAACTCTTCCTCAAAACAGAAAGTGGAAAGCGGCGAATACATACAGTGACGCAAACCGTACAGGTATATACATTAAATTTATCTACCGCAATGTACCTTCCTTAAGGGGAGTGTTGTCCCATTAGTTAGTACTCTGTTGAATACAAAGATTTTGTTTTCGTAAAGGGTTGCGGGTGCCGGAGACGCCATCTTCACTCTAGGTTCGACACAAGTGAATAGTCACTAAAGTGATAAATAGTGCCACTTGAAACAAGGAGTTACAGTATTTGAAAACTGGGTTTAAAATAATTGCTTATCGCGCATTTCTCGAATGTCCTGATAACAGCCCCGAATCCAGCAGACTTGTATAATTTCAAGATGTCTTAACAAAAGGCAAGATATGCATAGAAATGCCTTCTTTCCCGGCTAACGACGGTTGGAAGTATTGTGCCCAAAATTGAACTGAAAAGCTTCCTGAATTTCGACAAACGCGCGCCTGCTCAAGATAGTGTCATATATCATAGATTCGCTGCATTTAAGGAAGATTACCACATTACAAATTACCGTGAAAGGGAAATCTTTGCATTTCTGGAAACGAGGTGTGCACAGAAACGTTTCACTTTATAAGGAAACGATCACAATAAAACAGGAGAGGATACACTTGTCTGCATCTTTGTTTAAGAGTTGCGTTACATGATACAGACACAAACAAATCCATTTAACATGGTAATTTTAAAACAGTGAAGTTATTAAGCGTTCGTTCTCCCTGTGCCATTACTGTACCTCTAATTCTTCCTCACACTCGTTGGGTACGTCGAAAACAACACTCTGTTAAAGTAAGAAAATCAGCTTTCAGCTTCGCTTGCACATGCATAATGAAATTACTGGAGGATATTGAAGCGCTCGATTAATCTGATCAACTCTGCTTTACAGCGAAGATAGTCTTAATCCCAGTTCCCATGCTACCTCATTAGGGGGACGTGTTGTCTGCGAACGCAACTTTCGGTTGATCTTAAGATCAGCAGTACCAGATGCAACAAGATGTTCACCACAATGTGCAGTGGTCAAATAAAAATTAAAAGGGAATATCCTGGTAAAAATCACTATCACTTGTATATTAGATCCTCGTTCTGCACTTGGTAACCGCTGTAAAATGTCATCGCTATTTTGCAGCTAGTAAGGAATGCTTTCTGCAACGCGAGTCCCTTTTGACAACCAATTAAAGATTTGATTGTGTCGCCTCGTGGTTTGGAGACTAAATGAAGAAAATTAGAAGTCCAACTATCAACAGGAATTGTAATAACATGTTGTTGATGCGGGTTCATCCCAAAGATCACTCGATTGCAATCATAACCGACATCTAATGGGAAGGCGACTTTAGAGTTGGTCCTAGAAGCCATGAAAAGTGTTAGAAGAAATAACCTTCGTTACAAGTAAGCAACCACATTACAAAGAAGTACGATTAAAGGGAAGAAATAACTGTATGTTGTAAAAAGGACGTGTAGCAAGCGGCCGTGGCGTTACCAATCTGCCTGTTCAGGACAAATCAAATGGCGTTAATACTTTAAAGGTCCAATTACTTACCCTCCTGTCCTGACAGAGCTTCATCAGTTTAACCTTCTCCTTGATCTCAGGTACATTGTTTTGTAACGCACGCCATATATAACCTGGTCCACTTAACTCAACAGGTGCCTTCATTAAATACGTGCTAAACCCCTGCAAGACGAACATACACAAAGTCAACAGTTTGCTTGGGAAGTGCTCACTGTATGTTACCCATGAGAGTCGGGTGGGGGGTAGGGTGGGGCGAGTGGTGGGTGACGAGTGCCCAATAAAAAAGAAATATTGAAAAGGTTCAAAAAACATGAATGAGACTTGAAATGAGTCACCACAGTCTCGGGATTGTTGGGTTAATATACCCACCGATAAAGCTTTTTTTTCTCAGCTGATCTTTTACAGATGATGTTAGAGGGTTACAATTAATGACTCCATTCGCACCTCTTCCATCTTTTGAAACTGGACAAAACAGGGCCAGATAGCCCTGGGTATTCAGAAAGTGCGAAATGCTATTCAAAGGATAAAGCAAAATACAGACATTGGATAAGCAACAGAGGGTAATGCATCACACTTATCCACAGGACGGTTATCCACCAAAGCAAGTCTTCCTTTAACAACTTGAGTTGGGGTTCGGCAATTATGTTTCAAAGTTTTTTTTTAATTATTAACCGGCAATTAGCTTCTCAGGGAGCAGGGCTGGCGCAGTGGTGAGAGCGATCGCCTTCCACCGATGTGGCCCGGGTTCGATTCCCGGTTCGGCGTCATATGTGGGCTGAGTTTGTTGGTTCTCTACTCTGCTACGAGAGGTTTTCCTCGGGTACTCTGGTTTACCCCTCTCCACAAGAACCAACACTTGATTTGATGTGATTTGACTTAATTTAATATACTTTAATTTGATTTCATTTGTGCTTTACAGTGTGTACTCAATAAGAACGTCAGTGTTAGATACAGTTGACACAAATAAAAGTCATCATCAAATTCATCACCAAGTAATGCAAATGGTTCTTTTTTTTTTGGCTATTTTTTTTTGTGATCTTCTAAGCTAGATTCACATACCTCAAGCCCCGAGATTACAGAGCGAGGTTTGATATCGGTTATCCCTGAGATGTGTGCCAGAGCAGCAGCAACAGCATCCACAGCACCGTGTTTATTAACTAATGATTGAGCAGCTTCACGAAACTTATCAAGGACTTCTGGTGAAACCGCTTCTATAAACCTATAACAATATAATTACGATAATAATATTAATAAGTATAGGCCCTATAACCTGCCCGCATCCAATAGCCCAACAGTACAACAAACACCTAAAGCATGCCTGTCTACATGAGCAGGACACATCAACTAAATTCTGCACTATGGTACGGCCATGGAAGAAGGAAATACGAATCTATTTTGCATGCTGGTCATTTTCTCGCGCTCCGGAGAAATATATTTTTGCTGCTTGGAAATAACGCCAGCTTCTTTCGTTCAGATAGTTGGATATTGGCGTCATTCATTCTTGTGCACGCAATGCGTGTTACTGGTGGAGTGCCAAACATTTTCTAATAATACTAGTGTAGCCAGGGCTATGAAAGTGCAGCGGAAATTTATGACTGCAGTCGTTGTAGGAAATTCAACTCTACCACTGCGTACTGCCTCGGAAGAATGGGTCACTTTCTTAGCTGTAAGCATTAAAAAGGCCGTACAATCGGAAATAAATGACACAGGTACTTGTTAAGTGTTGAATCTCATAATTGAGAAGCGAAGATAATACAAACAAACACTAAATAGAGCGTTGAATAGCGTTTAATACTATGCTGCATTAAACTACAAGAGTTAGTTGGTCTCCGACACGGCACGACGCGACACAGCGCCAGACCGTGAAGCAAGTCTCCCCAACAAGGCAACAGCCATTGATCACAGCATCGCAAAATAAATACGCCAAAGAACCGCAGAGCGCCGTTTCAAGCTCATCATTTGGACTCGCATGGTTTTATAATAAACGTATGATGCGTCCATAAGTCGAGCTTTTCGATAACACTCCAAATTTGAATTAGAGTTTGATGACCAGCTTTGACAAAACTCGAAACGGAAGATGACAGTGCAGGCCTTCTTTGGTGTTGTCTTTTTTCAAATAGAGGCTCTACCAATTCGTAGTGCATTTTGGTCCCCTGAAAGCGAGGCTCTTCCACACCGCAGAGCATTGTGGTCCGTCGAAACCGAGGCTAAAAACCACGGCAAAATCTCGAATTTGCTTACCTTTCTTTTAAATTTTGATTATAAATTGCTGCTACGCTCGCTCCGCAGCAACAATGTTGATGTTAGAGATTCACTTTGTGTTCTTGGGTTGGCATTTCCCAATATTCACAAGCTGTTTGCTTGATAATGCAGAAGTTATGTTGAAGGGAAACTTGAACCGCCGACCGGTTAGCTCAGTTGGTAGAGCGCCGGCCTGTTGAGCGGGAGGTCGTGAGTTCAAACATTGGCCGGACCAACACTCAAGGTCCAAAAAATAACTGAGGAGAATGTGCTGCTTTTGGTATGACATATGCAAATGGTTAGCAATTCTAGTCTTCTCGGTCTTCGGCGGTATTCCCCGTCTCACAGCACTGTTCTTGTGGGACGTTAAAGATCCCACAACACTGTTCGAAAAGAGGAGGGGACGAAGACCACGGTGCTGTGGTCGACCTTTGTAAAGTTTGATTGTAATTAATTAATTAATAGAAGAATTGATGTAAAGCGCCTTTTAACATATACATATGAAAAAGTGCGCTACACAAATTCATTATCATTATCATTATTATTAATACTGATCATTTGAAAGCCTAAAATCTTTCGGAGCCTCCTTTAACGCCAAAGTGTTCGCTTCACATAAATGAATATAGGAACCTGAAAGTACACACAACTAATAACGTGACGTGGATAGACTGTTAATGACGCTAGCCATACCTCGTAGCATCCTCCGCTGAAGACTTGAGAACATCAGCCGGTTTAGGAGCTTTCACAAACTTGAATGCGACTCCCTATAACACAAACAGAATTATAGCGGTTGAACAATTTACACCGTGTCTGAAACATTTTGCTGAGTCATGCTATCATGGCTATATCCATTTTTCACCCATCAATCAAAGTTTTTCCAAATCCCCTTTCTTGGGCATACAGACTTCGCTTCATGAATTGAGTGCTAGGCTGAAATTGGCTATTGGCAATGGAATAAAATATCATGGAATAAATCAACTTACTGCACTGTTACATGTAAAAGTCCACTTTGATTGAACAACTTCTTCACGTATGTTCAGAAAACAAGTTAATTTAAAGGCATTTAAATTATTTTTTCTTATTTTATGGCACGAATGGTTTCCAACCAAGACTTTGAATTCTTCAACCACAACCATTTCAATTACTGTTCATGTACATCTAAAACATTTCCATTTAAAGTAAAAGTTTCATCACACAGGTGGCCTGATTTCATACAGTTTTTTTTCGCCATTTAGTACATCACACTGGATGCACACACTTTGTTACCTGACCAACGACATTTCCAGGACGGCATACTCCCTGTTTTAAGGGATAAAAGCCGATATGAAAAGATGGTAGCCATAAAAGAGATAGAAACTCACAGCTCTCTTTGCGACAGCATGAAGCTGTTGTTCTTGACTTGGTTTGTAGAAGATGATGCTTATTCCTTCCCGGCCAGCTCTACCAGTTCTCCCAGATCGGTGAATGTATGTATCAAGATCCTGAATATAAGCAATACTCAAGTAGGTTAGCCCTCTACACTGACATCCTTACCTACATGTAGCAAGAAAGCTCTATAAAGGGGACAACATGTATAATCAATCACTCTAAGTCTTGGCATTTCTCTTGTCAATACAAGCCAAAATGAGAATAAATGGGAAACTAATTGTCAGCTGTTCAACAGAGATTTAAAGACCTGCTGAATAATCCAATTCCAGCTTCTTATTTTACATGCTGGAACTATTTCAACATTAATTTTCAAATCTTTCCCAAATTAGGTATTGTTCAATAATGGTGTCACATTCATGAATAGCAGGCACTAATTATTATTGAAAATAATAATTATTATTGATGAAAAGCATAGCAATGAGTTATCAGTCATGTGGTTGTCCCTTAACATGTATACAACCGTATGGAATTCTCTTCTGTGCTCACGGTACACCTCTTTGCTTTTCCTTTAATTTGTGATTTTGTCCCAACCTTGAGCCATACTTTGAACTTTTTTTCCAAAATATGTTGCATTCAGTCTGTTCTCAAAAGTCATACTTACATGTGATTTCCATAAATTTCCTTCCTAAGAACCTAATAATAATTTTTTGCAACCATATTTAAGCCAGTCCAGAGCATAATTACTGTGTGTGCCACTCCTTAAGTTAACTGACAATCTACATTATGCATATGATTTTACTTAATCGGGAATGATACGACTTTCATTTCATTGAATAGTGAAACATGTGCTAGACCTTGGGTGGTTCACACTGTACAACCAAGTCAACTTCTGGTATGTCAAGTCCTCTTGCTGCGACATCTGTAGCCACCAGGCAGCGGAATTTACCATCACGGAAACTCTGTAGAAACACAAAACAGGTTACAACAAACTGTGAACAAATATCATAACACTGCAGTCATTAGAAGAACATCTAACGCTCTCGTTGTACCAGCGTCCAGAACGGTCTCCACAGGCCGGACTTTTATCCACACTGCAGTTCACGTTTGGAACAGCTTACCAGATAATGTAGTTGGCGACATCACTGAAAATGGTGTCGCATCCTTCAAGAGCAGGGTGCATGAGTATCTATAGTCATGTGTTTAAGGCGTCTGCCCCTGCACTCCAGTTTTCTTGTTGCCGTGAACCACTGATTAGGCCATAGGGATATCTACCATAGTGCATTGCTGCCCATGCTAGGTTTTTGATATTAATCAATTCTCATGGACTATTGTTCACTTACGCATTTTATATAAAAAAAATCTTTGGTAAAAGATTTTTGAAAGCAGTAACATACTTTCAGTGTTATTTCTCTTTGTTCCTGGGGAATATCTCCATGCAGAACTTGCGCCTCCTAAACAACAGAAGCATTACCGCTATAAGCAATTGTTATAATGCACAGGTATTAATTTTATTGAAGATTTGTTTACTTTTTGACATAAGACAATTTAAGATTTAAGAGACTACCTAAAAATTACACCGCGGTATGGCAAATATTAAGCACAAACTACTTTGAAGCACATCTTTAGTTAAAACTAATGTCAAACAAACTACAACTCTTATGTATATAGTAAGTTGAATACCAGTTTCATTGGCAATATGATTTTTCCTTCATATTGCATTGCATGTCGATGTGCAGTGTCCTGCACAAAGCTATAGGTCAAAGCCCACACTAAAAGAAACAATGCACTTTCAAGTGTTCCTCATTTGCACAATTATTAATGCAACTGCTTAAACTAACCCACCATGCATACTGCAGCTACATGTACTTCAATAGAATACTAACTTTCTGATCCACTGTGAACAAATTATTGGCCAAAACCTATACCACTATGATGCCAACTATTCAAGGATTACTAATGACGATGTTCTGTTTCTTTTGCCTTTCTATCAGCCACTTCCCCCATCCTCTGGAGAGTATGCCATTAAAGATGAGACAAATGTAAATCCATGATAACATGAGAAGAAAAGAGAGTGTTAACATTAAAATTAAATGCTACAAATTCTAATGTCAAACCTTCTTTAGTACAGCATTCAGAGCCAGGTTATTGGCATCATTCTTGGTTTCAGTGAAGATCAGTGCTCTGCTGTGGGAGCCACAATAAACCTAAAAGGTTAAGATCAGATGTTACGTATTGTTATTGATTAACTTGATATTCATTCTGGGTCTTCTGCAAAAGTTGAACAAAATTTCCACTGATCATGACTGGTCTTAACCTAAACTACTGATACCCTTTAGATCTGGAGGGAAACCTACAAACTGTATGGTGCACTTTGAATGTTGAATGATTTGCAACTTTTCTTAACTCAAAGCTTTCAATTACTGTAAAAAATCACTGCTGTATTAAAAGACAGTAAAACCTTTATTTGCAGGGTTTTCAATAAGAATTGCAGTAACAGGAGAATTGTGTAAAGTAACAGGAGAATATTCTGAAAGCGCTCCACGTCTAAATTTAAAACTACCTCAGGCCATCTTAATTTGGTCGGAGCATTCTTTGAAGTAGCCGGAGAATTCTCCAATCTCCGATACCTAATGAACACCCTGTATACTGTATGTGAGCTTTGGTTTGCTGAATATTAGTTTTGTATGTCTTGACTCCTTCAAACAATTGCAATTTAACAACCTTTTGTGGTATTTAACAACCTTTTGTGTGAATTCGATTGGAATTCTCTGAGTTATGCTGATGCTAACGCCGCTTACAATGGGTTCCTACAAAAATATACTGAATTTTATAAAGTTTTGTCAAGGGAAGAATTTACAAACTCTGCATAATCCGTGGCTTACAACTGGAATCTTAAAATCAATTAAAACAAAGTCTAGGTTGTATAAACTGTTCTTAAGGAAACCAAGTCATGAGCGTGAATCCAGTTATAAGTCATTTATAAATAAGCTAACTTGTCTTGTTCGTTTCGCCTGGAAAAATTATTATGACAACAAATTGGATAAGGCTAGATCAAACTTAAAGCAAACATGGAAAATTCTTAATGAAGTGATCAATAGGCGTGTCGCTAAATCACCGTATCCCGCAAGCTTCACCAAAAATGAAGTGGAAATTAGCAATCCTACTGACATTGCCAATAAATTTTGTGATTACTTCACCAATATAGGACCGAATTTGGCGAGCAAAATTCCTTCCACAAATTCATCACCCGAGGATTTCTTAAGTAGCGCTCTTTCTGAATCCATTTCACTGCAGCCACTAACAGTCGGTGAATTAAATAATATTGTTAAATCGTTCAACGCAAACAAAGCTCCTGGACCTGATAATATATCCATGAAGATAATTCATCAGTCTTTCCAAAATATTGCGCAGCCTCTTGTAACCATTATAAACACTTCGTTGTCTACTGGTTTGTTTCCTGAATCTCTCAAAATAGCTAAAGTGATTCCAGTTTTTAAGGCAAATGACCCAACACTTTTTAGTAATTACAGGCCAATATCAATTCTTCCAGCCTTTTCTTAACTATTTGAAAAAGTCATGTACAACCGACTGATTGTTTCTTAAATTTGCATAATATTTTATACTCGAAACAATTTGGATTCCGTAATAATCATTCGACTGCTCTTGCGTTAATTGACTTGATCAATAACATATCATCTGCTATCGACAGAAATGAAACAACTTTAGGCATCTTTTTAGATCTTTCTAAGGCGTTTGATACTATTAATCATGAAATATTGTGTCAAAAACTGCAACACTATGGTGTTCGGGATATTGCTTTGGCGTGGATCAAAAGCTATCTTGACGAACGGACTCAATTTGTTCAGTTCGGGTCCCATCGATCTTATCCGCGGAAAATTTTATGTGGCGTCCCACAGGGCTCAATTCTTGGACCTCTTTTGTTTATTATTTACATTAATGGTCTCTAGTCTTACTCAATCTTTATTGTTTGCTGATGACACAAGTATCTTTTGTTCCCATAAAGAGGCCAACCACCTCGTATCTATTGTTAACAATGAACTTGCAAAAATAGTTATTTGGCTTAAAGTGAATAAGTTATCTCTAAATCTGACTAAAACAAATTTTATGATTTTTCATCCAAGACAAAAAAAAAAATAAATGTTAATGTCCCTCTTACTCTTGAAAATACTGTGATCAAGCAAGTCACGGAGACAAAATTTTTAGGTGTTTTTATTGACCAGCATCTCTCTTGGAAACCACATATTAATTTCGTCTCAAAGAAAATTTCAAAAAGTGTGGGAATCATTGCGAAAGCCTGCTTTTACCTATCATCCCAAACTTTGATGACCTTGTATTACTCCCTTGTATATCCCTTCTTAACATACTGTAATGTCGCCTGGTCCTCCACCTACTGTTCCAATCTAAACTGTATTTACCTTTTGCAAAAGCGTCTAGTGCGACTCATAACAAAAGCTTACTATCTAGCAAATACCGCCCCTTTATTTAGCCAGCTTAAAGTCCTTGACATATTTAGTATTAATTCATTTTCTGTAGCTACCTTTATGTATTCTTCTCACCATAAACTTTTGCCTAATAGCTTTCATGACTTGTTCTTTTAAGACTTGATTACTACTTAAAAGTAGCAATCAAGTCCATCAATACGAAACTCGACTAGCCTCTCAGTATAGACCTCATTTTTGTAGAACAAATATAAAGCAATTCAGTATCCTTTACCGAGGACCTAAAATCTGGAATTCGTTGCCTGTTTCACTAATTAGTTCTCCTTCTATATCTGTTTCTAAAAAAAATCTAAAGGATTATCTCACTGATAGCCGATTTGTTGTTTAATTTTCCGATCTTGCTCACTCTGCACTCAGCCATGAATTTAGTTCATTAGTAGTTAAAGGAAGCCTATTAACATAAGCTTCCTTGTCACATTAATTTTATAATTTAATTAACACCTTTTGCTCTTGTTGTGTAAGTTTTGTGAGTGACTAAATAAATAAATAAGTGTAACTCTACTAGCCACTGACAGTCCATAAAGTACAACCAAATAGTAATTTCCATTGAAGCTTGTTGTTGTTATACGACTTGTATTCATTCCAGCTTTTTTTTTGCATCTGAACACAGTAAGCAGTTAGAAATGCACAGTACCAAAAAAAGGATTTACCTACCTGTATAACATCATTTATTGTGGAGGATCTTGCTTCATATGGGCATTTGATGGCCAAGTGCTGTCAAGAA
>OX453276.1:22415848-22513348 GCA_949710005.1 Ricordea florida | reverse complement strand
TCGCCTCAGGCTCAATGATTATCGGTGAATATTATAATAATAATAATAATAATTTATTAATTTATATAGCGCAATTAATTATTCAAAATATTCTAATGCGCTTTACAATAGTTAAAAAAATATATATTATAAAATCTATTTACATTGAATTAAAACAATAAATGCTAAAATAAGTTAATAAGATTGACTAAATAAAAATGTTTTCAAGTTAGCTTTAAAAGTCTGCAAGTCACTGGATTTGCGTATGTATAATGGTAAACTGTTCCAGACCCTAGGTCCGGCAACCGCAAATGCTCGGTCACCAAAAGTTTTACAGTTCGTTCGTGGAATCACAAGGAGATATTGATCATCACTACGCAGTGCATAGCGCCCAGGAGCCTTCAGGTGTAATAGCTCAGATAAGTAAGATGGAGCGCAGCCACGAAGAACTTTAAAAACCAACAGCGCGATCTTGAATCTGATCCGGGAGACAACCGGAAGCCAATGAAGTTGAACCAACACAGGAGTGATGTGGGAGTATCGTGGAAGAAGGCACGTGACACGTGCTGCAGCGTTGAGTACACGCTGTAAGCGATTAAGCTGGTACTGCGAAACACCGTAGAGCAGAGAGTTGCAATAATCCACGTGAGACGTGACGAATGCATGAACCAAAGTTTTGGTAGCAGCCTCCGATAGAAACTTCCTTATTTGCCTAATCTTGTAAAGACCAAAGAAGGCCTTACTACAGACCTTCCCAACATGCGCATCCATTGACAAATTCTCGTCGAACCAGGCCCCAAGATTGCGGACAGACGAGGTTGACACAATCTCAGAATCTCCGACATGAACGGAGCCCATACTTAACTTTGCAAGTTGCTGACGGGAACCGATAATCAAAAATTCCGTCTTGCTATCATTAAGCATTAACATATTATGGCCCATCCAAGCTCGAACATCAGTGATACAATCCTCCATAGCTCGGATCGCTTGATCTTGTGAAAGGGTGGACGTAGGGCGAAACGAAAGATAGAGTTGTGTGTCATCAGCGTACCCTTGTACCGAGGGCAGGTGCTTTTCCACCACATGAAACAACCGAGAAGCGTACATGATGAATAACAAAGGGCCCAAACAGCTTCCTTGTGGAACTCCACTAGAAAGGGAGAAGTCCCGAGATTGCTCCTGCTTGATGATTACACGTTGCACCCTCCCACGCATAAATGATGTTATCCAGGAGAGAGCAAGATCACTGATGCCAAAGTCACACTCTAGAAGATCACCGATTATCACTTTGCCTTCGGCGAATAATTGTTAATTATCATATTATCAATATTATTGCTAATATTATTACTTTTATAATTATTATTACCATCATTGTATATCAACTGAACCACTAGTTCAACAGATAGTGGCGCAGACTCACAACTCTCTGTAACTGCAGAGATAACGATGCGTGCCTTAGAGAAGTCCAAGAAGAAGTGAAGAATGCCCTTTCTGAACAAACTAAGAGAGTTGCAAACCTTGCTGCGGAAAAAAGCCTAGGGGCATCTAGCTGGCTCGTGGCTTGTGGTTTCTGAGAAGAGCAAAGCTCTGCCTTTTTTGATGTTAGGGTTTGTACCCAAATGCAGAGTCTTCTAGAGGCCTAACCACAAAACAAATCTACTGCCAGAATGAGAGTGAGAAGAAGAGAATGCACACCAGCAGGGTGATAGAAGTACGTCAAACAAGGCTCATTTTCCCAACTGGTATTTACTACCACTGGAGGAATGGCAGATGAATGCAAGACAGTAGACTGGCTGAGCTTTTGTCAACCAAGAAGGTAGAGGACTAGAGCACTAAAATGGAATGGATTTGTGCCTAAATTACATTCACCCTCCTGAGGTCTGCACTGCTATGCCTGAGAGGCTCACAATGTATGCAAAGAGCTCTGCTGAACATTACTGATAATGACTTCAAAATCAATAAGGAATTATTGAGACTTTTTACGATTAGAGCATTTATTAATGGCCATCATGGCCAATAATAAATGCTCTTCATTAGGATAAATCCAAAAGACTTTGATCTCTGCAGGATGCAGTTTTATGCACATTTATTTCTTTATTAATTTTTTATCTATATCTGTGATACATGTTTAGGTCCAAATATTTTGGTACATTTTTTTAACATTATAATGATACAAATGCTTAAAAGTGCTTTTTTTAATAATTACCTCTGCCAACAGAGTTGGACGGAGGTTATGTTTTCACTAGCGTTTGTTTGTACTAGCATCCACATCGCTCAAGCAATCATCCCCAAACATTGGCTATGGTCTAACTTAGAACTTTAATTTTGGGGTACCTTGGTCAAACATCAAGGTCACGGAAAAACAAAAAAATCATTAATTTGCAATAAATCGCACTGGAATCATCATATCAACTTCAAACCAAAACTAAAGTGTGCATCTTTCAATTCTGCAGCTGCCCATATGTCACATGATGCAGTAACATCAGTACCCTTGCTAGCAGTAGGGGGTCGAATGCGCTGGCAGAGGTTTGCGCTCTCGGAGTGCTCTTGGTCCACACGTATAGGATTTTGCTTAACACATCGTTCTATCATTCTTTTTTTTCTTTATCATAGTCTTTTTGAATTTTTTAATTGACTGGGATCACCTTATGTAAATCTCCTTTGAGTGTTAATAAAAGATTATTATGATTTACAAATTAAAACATTATCATCATTGTATTATCATTACCACTGTAATATTTAATTAACTATTACTGTTAATAACATGAAAAGAATAATAATCATTGTATGTATTTAACTGTTATACTTAAACAAGCTGATTTAATTCCTGGTCAGGTAATGGTGAGTATGAAAGGTGACACACCGGTCTTGTCTTGAAACACAGTCATGTCTTCAAATTACAAGACTCTTAAAAAACACTGTGAGGAATGTCAACGAAAAAAAGAATGTTAAGCTAATCATAAATATGATTAAATTAAGCATCACAATGCTTAGCTCCTTGGACTAACCACCAGAGTAAGATTCAGCAATGATGTCTTCTACAGACTGTGCAAAACCCATGTCCAACATCCTGTCCACCTCATCAATAACAACATGCCTTTAAGAAAAAGAAACTGAAAATAACTACATGTACAAGAACATGTACAGTCATCCAGCAAAAAGATATCCAATCCAACCTGTGAATAATGTACAATCAAGAAAACACTTTCAAAAGGGGCTACATGCTGAAAAACTGGTGCTGTGTTAGCAGGAAAATGAAACATTAGTGAACACATCAATGAGAGTTTATCTGCAAGTTAATTGTGACCCTCCATATGACTTTGTTGCTAAAGGTAATAGCACATTCATGACACACCTCCACTTCACAACAACAGAAATAGGTTTTAGCACACTTAATGTGTGTCCAGGAGCACACTTCAAATTATTTTGTTTTTAAGGACACACTTGAAACAATAGAGCATGACCATTCAAGCAACAGTGTAAGCAGTTGAATAAAAAAGCATGTTAACCTTTGAAAACAAAACATAGTTTGCAAAATGACACAACATACATGTACTAAGTGTGCAAGATCGCATGCAAAATTTAGCTTAAGTGTGTTCTGCGTCAAGAGTTTCAGGAAGTCATATTGATGAGTATTGGTTCTTGAATTACATGTATCCTTAGCCTCAGTGCAAAATCAGCATATACTAAATCAGGGAAATCAGCATAATTATACTAATAATATACATATCCATTGATTGTTGTTTTGGAGTGCAATTTTCAAAACATGATGAATTTTCTCCCATCCTTCGAAGAAGCAAGCTGAACTTGGTTTAAAATCTGAGGCTGACCTGCATGTTTTGATACTTGTACTATCCATCCCAGTAGACCGCAGAAGTCCAGATTCTTTTAGGCTGTCTGTGGCTATTCAAATGTGATCACAGGACCACTTGTTTTGCTATCCGCAGGTGATTAAAAGTGTATCTCATGATCATCTTTTGGTGTACCTTATAACATTATAATTCAATTATCCTTCATGAAAATGTTTGCTTGTACTACAGACTTAAAGTAACAGTACCTTAATTGACTAAGATCAAGTGTTCCATTCACCATATGATCCAATATTCTTCCAGGTGTTCCAACCACAACATCTAGTCCAGCTTTTATCGCCATAGCTAAACAAACAGACAGCGACTTTCACTGTTGTTATTGTACAATGTATCCAGTATACTTTTCTTACCGCTTGGTGAATGAAGTCTAATACCAGTACATCAGAATACTGGCAGCAACAAAATGATCTTCTGGTTAACGTTTGGCAACACTACTTTTTGGCATGTACTTGTTTAATAAATTATTATCATCATATTCTTTGGTAGAGAATTTGTCATAACGCAGGGAAAAATTCTCTGTTTTTCTTAAGGGTACAGTATATATCAAACACCCACAAAATTCCCTGTGAAGATTGGCAAAGTGAGACAAGTCAAAACCAGGGAATTCCCAAACAATTTTTCTGGCTGGGACTATTTTCACTCTTCAAAATTGGGATTTTTGTGAGTATTCTTTTAGTAGCCAAAAAAGTCCCACAATGGGAATCTGGTATTTTTGCCTATGTAAGAAAACATGTTTTTTTTTAATTATTAGGCCTCATAATTCCCTCATAATTCTTGGCTTCATAATTCCCTCAATTCTCATCACCTGTAATACATATATACAATGTACAGTAAACCTTCTTTAAAATAACTTTAATGTATTCATTTTGGAGTGTGGAGACTGATACAGTGATAAAGGAGCTAGAAAACATTGGGAAGACATGGGGTGAGGTTTGAAAATATTGCAAAGAACGGCATAAGTTGGAGTGCTATGGTGGAAGCACTAAGCCTCACAAGTGGCATGAGGATTAGCTAACTAACTATTCATTTGGAAGGAGCTGCATTTTGATAGTTAAATTCTGGGTTCATGTGTTTCTGACCATCAGGGCTAAAGTAAGGTGTATTATAATTACAGGGCTAACGTAAAAGCATGACTGTCTTACATCAAATCTCCCCGCTTATAACAGTAAGTTCAATGTTCAAAAAAGTTCGGGCAAAATATTTTTGGTGCTTGAAAACATGCAAACAAAGCAACTTTTTTCTGAAAAAAAAATTGTGCCTTGTAACCAAGAAACTATGATATTTGTGTAGAGTCATTCATAAAATCATTTAGTATCTTTTGTATTCAGTACTTCATTGCTAGTACAGATCTCACCGCTTGAAGGTTTCTGATAACGTTTGTTCACACAACAGAAGTAAAATAATTGTTGTACTTCGAACTGTCATGTGAGGAAAGACTTATTCTAAACCTTACAACAAATACTAAGATCCTTTGAAAGATTTCTTAATTGAAATGCTGATCAAAACAAACTCGAGACTGACATGGCAAGCTGGCAATCTGCTGATGCATTCACAGGGTCCAGTGCTTTCCTTACAATGTCGTTTGGATTCCAAATTGGCTCGCTCTGCATTTGCTTATTCAGTGTTACAATATGAATTACAAGCTTCTTTGTCTTCTGTAATTGTTACATTTTCTGAAGTCAATGAGGTAGATTTTTAGTCCCATGAGTAAAGTTTTATGCAATTTTCATTGTACATGCAAGCAGATTTGACATGTACTTGTGCTTGACACAGGTGTGTAGGAGCATCAAGCGCAAGTGATGCAATCAAATTTCTTGCACTCTACACGCGAGAAATGCTTAAATACTTCTGAGTACTGTAAGTGGAAGGAGAAACTTTAACAAAGGAATAGATGGTGGGCAATTCAATACTAGAGTATTGTAGTAAAATACATAAATATAGAGCAGCTGTAGAGTACCTTGAGGTCCATATGATACTCCTCCATACATACAGTGAATAGCAAGTTCAGAGTTCAAGTTTTCAAACTCACTGGACACCTATTTGCAAAGCAATACAAAAAGCAACTACATGTGATCTTAAAATAATAGCTCAATAATAGTGGACGTATACAAAACATGGACCTGGGTCCATGGACCACCCCTGTGGACCCACTCCATGGACCACCCCATGGACCCGGTCCATGGACTACCTCTGTGGACCTGGTCCATGGACCACCCCATGGACCCGGTCCATGGACCACCCCTGTGGACCCACTCCATGGACCACCCCATGGACCCGGTCCATGGACTACCTCTGTGGACCTGGTCCATGGACCACCCCATGGACCCAGTCCATGGACCACCTCTGTGGACCCGGTCCATGGACCACCCCATGGACCACCCCATGGACCCAGTCCATGGACCACCTCTGTGGACCCACTCCATGGACCACCCCATGGACCCGGTCCATGGACTACCTCTGTGGACCCGGTCCATGGACCACCCCATGGACCACCCCATGGACCACCCCATGGACCACCCCTAAGCTGAGCGTGTTTTTCATTGTATGCACGTGGAGGCCATGGAGGAAGGTGAGATAACTCATTGCTTTTTGAATTTTTGGAAACGTTCCTTTGTTAATGTACTCAGATCTGTTTGAGGTCAATATATTTTACTTTCTTTTATGTTTCTAGATATGTATGGCGACAATGAAGGCTCCGATTCACACAATGAAAGCTCTGATTCAGACAGGTAAGAACTGTTTTGACATATCTGTTGATAAGCGTAAATAATTTATTCAACTGAATATTTTATGTTCTCTCTTTTAGTGATAGTGTGGAGGTGTACGAGGAGATTAATGAGAAAGACAATAAACCGACAATACTGTATGGCATGTGGAAAACTGATCGCTTGTTGAGCTTATTTTATGAACTGCGATGGAAAACCGATCGAGAGAATTTAGGAGGCGGAAGGGATGTAGGAAAGGTGTAAATGAAACCTATAATCGCACTTTCATAAATCCGTGAGGAGAACACCAAACTGTGCCAGCTCATCACTACCGGAGAAAGCCGTGAATATCGAACGCAACCGTGAGTCATTTTATACCCTGTCCCCATTCTTATCTATACTCCGATTTGCTTTTGAAAATTAGTGGTGGTCCATGGGGTGGTCCATGGACTGGGTCCATGGGGTGGTCCATGGACTGGGTCCATGGGGTGGTCCATGGACCGGGTCCACAGGGGTGGTCCATGGACCCAAGTCCATGTTTTGTATACGTCTCAATAATAGTTGCATGTACATAAACATACAGTACACATAACCAAGCAGCAAAGGAGGTTTTTCAGTAGAACACTGTCAATTCAAACAAATTAATGGCAAAGACAAACAAATTGAATGTCTAGAGCCCACAGTGAATCTGATTACTGTGTACGTTTAAGGTATTCCTAGACAATGAAAAGTGACCATTTTGTTTTGCCTACAAAATGTACACAGGAACACACAACTACTGCTCGGTGCAGTGTTCTATTCCTTTGGAGCCCCTAAGGATGGCAGCACTGACAACTTGTTGTAACATAACCCTTCTAGACTCTTAAGATCTGGCTTTCAAAGATAATGAATAGATCAGATTCTTTGATTCTGCAACTCTTAATTTCCGAGACTTTCATTGGTTTGGTGCAGCCAGTAATAATAGGATTGTTGATATCTTTGATAATCATTTTCAGTGGTAAAACCTAAAATAATAGCTTCCATGTAGTTTTTATGTCCTTTTGATGGCGCGTATTTTCACACTAAACCAATCACATAAACATTTAAACGCCTCTTCATAACAATGACACCTCAAAGCCATTGTTGACAGCCAAAAACTGCTACCATTTTCATAAATTCTGCACAGTGAAGGAACAAATGGTGGGAAAGAGAAAGAGAAAGTAATACCTATCAAAGAAGGCTCAAGGGGCCCAGTTTTAATCCACAGTTCAAAATATATGGTCTTTCATATGTTCATTTGAATCAATAAAAAGATTGCACTTGTGGTCCTTACTTTTCAAGGAACTCCTTTTAGGGCTAGCATGGTGCATTCCATTGTGAATGTTTCGTGTCTAGATTGAAACAATTTTCAGTTATTTGTAAGTCTAGTCTGCATTCCTCTACCTTTCCAAATTGGAATTAGTTCATGATTTTGAACTAAAACAAGGGCCCCTTGAGCCTTCTTTGATAGGTATTTCTTACTCTTTCTCTTTCCCACCATTTGTTCCTCCACTGTGCAGAATTTATGAAAACTGCAGCGGTTTTTGGCTGTCAACACTGGCTTTGAGGTGTCATTGTTATGAAGAGGTGTTAATGCTTACCACTGTTTTATGTGATTGGTTTAGTGCGAAAATACAGGCCATCGATCAAAAGGACATAAAAACTACATGCGAGCTATTATTTTAGGTTTTACCACTGAAAATGATTATCAAAGACATCAACAATACAGCAACCATTGACTCAGCTTAAGATTTGTTTGTTGGCATGCAAATTGACCGGTTAGCTCAGCCGGTTGACCACCAGACTACTGTGCGGAAGGCCGTGGGTTCAAATCCTCGACCAGACCAACGCTAAGGGTCTTTAAATAACTGAGGAGAAAGTGCTGCCTTTGTAATGACATCTCCAAATGGTTACAATTTCTAGTCTTCTCGGATATGGACGATAAACGTAGGTCCTGTCTCAAATTACTGGTGTGGGCATTAAAGAACCCACACACTGTTCGGAAAAAGTGGGGGACGTAGTTCCTGGTGTGTTCGTCTATCACTTATTCTGTTATGGGGCCACCCATGTATCCTACTATTCACTTTAATAAGACTGTGAACTGCATGGCTGCAATATGCGCCTTAATAAGCAGTCTGGCCAAGTTCCCCTCAAAAAGTGTTGTAAAGCACTTTGAGCTTTGGATAAAGCGCTATATAAATCCCTCGTTATTAAATTATTATCATTATTATCATTATTATTTAAAACACCGGTCTTAAAATTAAAACTTCAATGCCTAGATTTATGAAAAATCGCTAGAATTTGGATGATGGAAAGTAGATAGATATACAAAAATTTCCTTGGCAGTGCATCAACGGTTCTTGTTTAAATAAAGCTCGTGGTAATACTGTGAAATTCATAGATAAGCTAAATAACTTAAATTACTTGTGTATATCATAATTTTGGTGCACTGCATTTTGGCTGTAGATGGTATTGAATAAGTACATTTTACTCAAGTTTTTACTTAGAGTGTTATCACATCATGATGACCGCACCCATAAAAATGCCATGTTTAAGAAATTCTTTACATTCTGTCTTCGAAAAAGTGACCTTCTACAGAAAATGTATACTAACGCTAAGCTGTTTAACCGCTAAAAACTAACGAAGACTTAACAGCTTCCAAGACTGCTTTAACGTTTCGTACTAATGCTTCAAGGTTTTGCCTAATACTCTAACATTTTGTTCTAATGCTCAAATGTTTCATTCTAACGCTCTAACACTTAAGTCCTAATACTCAAAAGGTGGACTGCAATAATTTTCTAAAATTTCACAGTCAAAGAGCAAGCAACGTAAAGCATTTTTATTTTGAACTATTTTAAGAAACAGACAAATGACCAATTGCTTTAGGATCAATCTGAGCTATTAAAGAAGGCTGACCTAGGAGTAAGCTCAGTTGAATAATTCTATTGTTTGTTTAGAAAAAAAAAACAACTGTATCGAATTCCCGTGCAATCTGAGGAAAACAGACATTGTGTACTGCACAGCACAAACAACTTGTCAGGCCTTCTGATATTACGCGATGGTGCGATTTCGCACAATCGACCTCAAATCGCATCCGATCGCACAATTCACAAAAAATCGCATAATTAAGAAAATAACGCACAACGTTCATAAAATAAAGCATGAATCAACAAGTTTCTTTGGAATTTCTGCAAAAATACGCCATTTTTAAGATGATTTACCTTGGAAAAAGGCTAACAAGAATCTTTCACCTTCGATTTCGTATTCATTCGAAGCTAAAGCGTTATTTTGAATGTCAAGGACCTGGCACGAGTCTCATTCTTAAAGAGTCGCCTATTGGTGTAACACAAACACGCCCCTTGTTCAGATTAGCCAATCTGAATGGCTGTAATTTCCAGCCGTTTACCCGCAAGGCGGACTACCCCTACGGGTGATTTTTGCCAAAAGGAAAAAGGGAATCATCAGAACACGCACTTGCAGATAACCCGCACACAAAAGCAAAAGAAAGTTATGCAAAATAGTTGGAGAACTCACAAAATTTGAAGCGATGGAGCGCTTTGAAAATTGCTCTGAGCCTTTCAGGCATTTTTTAATTGAACTCGTATTTCTCGTAATTGAGTCGTGGAAACACTTATCATAAATAATACATGTTTTTAAAACTTATTGAGTCAGTTAGCCTTCTATAATTATTAGAATCGAAGAAAACTTTATTCCTTGTTTTTTGCTTAACAAAATACTTTTCAGCGTGCTATTAGCAAGTGTTTAGAACTAATGAAAACTATTGAGAATTGAACAAACTTGTAAAATTCGGTTCGCAATTTCCTCAAGAAACAATATCTCGGGATCTTCCGGGTCTTAGAAATTGCTTGAAACGAGATGCGTCGAGTATTTTGGTATTATTTCTATCTTTGCAGGAGCCCATTACCCTGATCCTGGGCTCCTGCATGATCCTTGTCAGTGTTTTGTTTACATGCGTGCCGACAATTATATTTTTATCGCCTTGAACTAATTGTGCGGCGCCATGAATTGAACAGATCACTAAGACATTTATTTATCTCAGGTTCTACTTGGTCTAAAAGATCACTTGAAATGGGAAATACTCCACAATGTAAGGCAGTGCTAGCTAGGAATATTTCGCTGATGCGTTGAGTATTCTTACATTATTTTTTTATCACAGACAATGTTAGGTTTGCACTGCACGTGTGCCGACAGATGTCAGCATCGTGTTTCAGTTTAGCTCCACCTCGTTCCCAGGGTCCTCTCCTACTCGGGGCCGAGTAGGAGAAGACCCTGGGAGCAAGGTTGAGTTTAGCTTTGTGTTTTACACAATAAAATTGTTTCATATAAAGCAGAAACGCATTCAAAATGTCTTAAGAGCAGCAAAAGTGTTTTTCTTATCCTGAAACCTTATAAAACAAGCTTAAAATTGCTAAAAAAAAAAACGCATAATCTTCATTATTTATCGCATAATTGGCCTCTTTAATCGCATAATCTTCCCTGCAAATTTCGCACAATTTGCATTTTTTTATCGCACCCTATCAGAAGGCCTGACTTGTTTTGATTGGCTTGAAAATTGAAGACAACACTCATTAACTCCAGAGTTGTCTAAATAAACAATTTGCAATAAAACAGACCACAAGTGAGTTCCAACACACAAGACTAGCTTAATGCTAAAACAGATGAGACTGATGCTCTAACAGTTACAACAAACTCTCTAACGGATGAAGCTAATGCCCTAATGGATAATACTAACGTTCTAACGGATCAAACTAATGCTCTAATGGATTATACAAATAATCTAACAGATATTTGTAAAATCTACTAGTATACTAATGCAAACACTGCAATTTGATTGGCTGAGCTACTGAACACTATCAGCCATTAGAGTGCAGCACTTGGATACAGATGGTGACATCTGCGCTTTAGCGAAGTTTCGGAGGAAGATTTAGTATTTTGGTTTTTTTTTTCACTGATTTATGATTTTTTTTATGATTTTTACTAAAACAATTAGATTATTTGCTCTAGATTTCTATGAGGTGATAACTGATTTGGCCCTCTGTCTCATCAAGTATCGCCCAAAGAAATCTTGAGCTCATAATCTACTTGTTAAATATTAACACTCTAATGCTTTTGTGAAACCTTCTAACGGATGCCTAATGTTTCAGTCATTTTAACAGTTAAGAAGTGTATGTTTTCCCATGGAAAGTCGCCGTTGATCTGTATTTGTAACTGAAACAGCAGTCAAAATGCCTATGGTAGCCTTCACTAATACCTTACATGTGTAAGTGGTTTTGTAGATCTTACCTGTTTTGCAAGTTCTCTTGTGGGCGCCAAGACTAAGACCTAAACAACATAGATCAAAGATTAGTTCACTTTGTTTTCAGGACAAACTACTGATCAAATGCAATTTTTACTACAGCACGACCCAAAATTCAGATTTTGTTTGAACAAAATCTGAAATCATATGTTTCTTTTAAATAATTATGGAGATTAATGCTACCTTTAAATCCAGAAATAATGCTATTACTGTATAATTAACTTAATATCACAATTGTAAAGAAATGTTAAATTATCACTTGTAATCTGACATTATGCTAATATCAGAACATTTAGCAATTAAGAGCCCACCTTAGGCACACGTCCCCTCTTGGAGGATGGAATCTCTAATTTCAGTTTCTCCACCAATGGAAGAGCAAAAGAGAGCTACAAATATAAAACAATAGAATATTAACTGACAAATTATTAAAGTTACAATGTAGCAAGTTATTTTTCTCATGCTCCAAATGATACTGTTATTCTTCTATAGATTGTATCTTCAACACTGCTGCAAACTCAGCTACAATTGTACACTCAAGAAACATCTCCCCTATTTCACTGATGCAAGTAGAAAAATATTGGAGAGCTACATGTACATGTTAGGACAAAAAAAGTAAGTTCTGTTCAAAGCATAACTGGGCTTTAAAAATGACTCTTTCAATGCCACTTTTCTTTTGTCACTGTGGAGTTTCCTAGGAGTTTACTAAGTTGCATTTCAATTATTGAAGGTCAATAAAAACAGGAAAAGGCCATGCCAAGATCCAGCGTGTAGCTTGATCAAACAAGCATTGTCAATAATCTCAAGCAGGTAAGATAGACCAATACTGGGTAGCCAATCAGAACTCAGCATTGGCCACACCTTGCCTGCTCATGGAACCAGCTACATGTACTTGGTAAAAATTTAATGTAAACACTGGTCTTTAAGGGGAAAAAATAAAATTAATTCTTCTAAGGCAAGATTAAGTTTCATACACAAAACACATGCAGAAATGTTAGTTTGGAGGTGATATGCTAATCAGGTGGCTTGTAAAATTAGTCATGACACCTCACAACAACTGCACTAAAAATTCCAATGCATTTCTTTTGTGACTGCTCTTACAGCTACAAGTGACTAACACAAAGATGAAACTGCATTCCTTTTAAGTTGAGTAAAGCTTCACCATTAGTGGGATTTGTCTTCTAAGCAAAGCACAAACCAAAATTATGGCCTACAAAATATAACCTAAAAACTACAGAGTCAATAAATCTTGCTGTGCCAAATTCTACACAATTATTATTGTATAGTTATGGGATACATGCACGATAGCCAAAGAGAAATGTGTCTTTTTATCAAAGCTTATAGCATTATGTCTTCAAGAGTGCAAATAATAGAATTGACTGATTAACTGTCAAGTTGTCAAACACTACTTACTGTTTTTCCAGTACCAGTTCCTGAAACAAACAGGAATCATTACTTTCATGTCAAAGACTATAACCAAAGCTGGACAAATTTTACACAGTGTTGCATCTAGGTTTTACTGGGTAGGGGTCCTCTCCCTCTGGACCCCTTGGACAAAAATTTGGGGTCCACACCAGAATTTTGGTGGTCCAATCATAAATATTGATTTCAATCACCACTTCATTTGAAGATGAAAACAAGAGTGAAAAATTGCATTGTTGGTGTCTACCATTTTGAAAACCGCTATTAAAGGGCAGAGTAAATGCGTCTTCGTTCACCTCGGCGTGATGCTACGGCTCCCTCAGACCAAAAAGCATTTTTTATGAGAAGTCAGAACTCAAAAAAGACAGAGCAAATGAATGCAAAAACCCCTCATTGGTAGCAATTGTGCATCAGAAGGCAGGATGCTCCAGTATTCATCTTCTTTCAATGTTCTGCATGTGGCAAGAGGATTGTTTTTCTTCGCATCGATACAAGTGGAACAAAACATTTTACCCTTTGAACTCAAGCCATTTGAAATCGCTGAGCCATTGGTGGCAAAATGACTTGCAGACTTTGATTTCAGGGATTGATTTGGAACTTACTTCATTGGCTATTCGCTTTACGTTAGTTTGTTTACCGTACAACATTGACTCCATCATCTTCAGGATTTGAAAATTACGCGTTACAAGTTATAGCGATGCTAAAAATAAAAATGCACCAACCAGAATTCTCTCTTTGTTGTGCATTTTCTTGATGGATCAATCAATGTTGAGTATGTGAAAAATATTGGCATTGTTAAGATAAATATAATACGGGCATGGTTTACAAATTTTGCTTTCAATTTTGAAATGGGCATGTATTTCAAGCATGATATTTGTGCGTCCACAGGGACCCCTTCTTAGTATTATTTTTAGGGGGTCAAAATGCAAAATATTGCATCCCAGGACGCAATGACGCACTGTGGATGCAACACTGTTTACACCTTTTATAGTACCTTCTTTTTAGATCAATCTCAGTATCTGGGCAACTGTGTACCTAGCCCTCTCCTAACCCAACATTAATGCTAACTTTTTAACTTACTGTATCATAACTTGCTGGGTTAGGTAGGACTGCACTGTTGCCCAGATAACGACATAGAACCTTTCTTTTAATGTTTATTAGTCGGGCTGCCTGTGGCGGCCCGACTTTAGTTTTACCTCTTCTTCAGTCTATCAGTCTATCTGGGAATGTCGCATATAGTCCCCCATGATGCTTTTCAAACTCGACCAAATGGTATGATGTCATAAATGTCACGTGGTACGTCATAAATATCACGTGACAAAAGTCACATTGCCCTATTACGATAGCTGTCACATGGTCGATTGGATTGTTTACGACTTTACAAAGTATTTTCTTGAAGATGTCAGAAAAATTACCTGCTAAGACGCTCAACCTACATACGAATGCACACGCCGTCCTTGATAAACCGACACTAAAAGATCTCTATGAGTGTCTATTTCGACCCGGGTTGTTTCAAGGACTGTCTAGCTATTCTAACATGTTCAAACGAGTTCTCACTAGTTCAAACTAAGTTTTTTTTCTACGTGGTCGTGTGGAAAGACATTAGCGGGAACAGGGCCAATAAGGCTAAATCGGAAGAAAAGTATATCTGATTGAGGAGTAATATTGTTGCTTTTCCCACTTATCACATGCAGGGCAAAATTACTGAAGGCTGATTGGCTTAGACAGAGGGCATTTTTTCTTAATCACGAGGGCACTTTGGGTAATCAAGAGGGCATGATTACTTGCTGCTGAATGGTCAAAAGTTGCTTCGCAACGAAGCGTTATTGCTGATGGATTTTTTTTGCAACAATGGCTTCCCGTTTCGTGTAAGCCGACAGAACCTTAATTGAGGGACTAAAGCACGGTAGCGAGAACAAAAACACTAAACAAAGTACTGTCTATTGGACCGGCGTTTTCAAACAATGGGCTGTGACAAGGGGAAAAAAGGAGGAAATTGAGAGCTACGAAGTGTCACAGCTGAACGAAGCGCTCGCCCAATTTTTTGCAGAGCTGAAAACTCACCTCTGAAAGTTACGTGCCCAGACAAAAAGCTTACTAACCACAGCACCAGAAAAACGGTTTTCAAAAAATTGAAGAGCTCCGGCATTCCAAAATGCAAGATTAAAAACATTACTGGTCACAGTTCCGAGCAAGGTTTGGATGACTACAACTCCGGTGATGAAAACGAGCAAAGAATGATGTCCAACCCAGTCATCGACAATCTCACAAATACTGCCACGACAAGACAAGTACTTCAACCACTGTCCTCACTGCAAACACAGCCCGGCTCAGCTTCAAGTCAAATCTGCAATTTCAGCCACTCCAGTGTCACTCTCAACATCACTGGAAATCACTCTTCCCAAGCAAGTCTCAGCCAGAGCAAGCGAGGTTACAAAAGAATTTTTCTCCCAGAATCTGACTCCGATTAAGGTGTAATGTTCACATAAATACATTTTGAGCCTTTTTGCTGTTCGCGGCAACGATTTACTGTTGATTGCAATATAACTGAATGAAACCGCGTAACGTTGTTAACTGTGCTTTGAGAATAAAATGTTCATTGAATCTATTGGTCAGTTACGTTTGTTTTGACATTAAATTTTGTGGCGGCATTGAAAAGGCTTCATCGCGCGGACATCGTGCGAGAATGCAATTCCCAAAAAATTTTGCCTTTTATGTGATAAACAAGTAATCGCAAGTGCTTGCGAAGCAACTCGGGCAATTTTGGGAAAACGTTGAAAATACGCGTGAAATTAATCCTTAATTGCCCTCGGGCCCATGCGATTACACATACATATCGCTTCTTCGCCTTCGATAACTTGGAATCAGATGAATGGCATCAAGGGCGCTTACCATTTGTACGGAAATTCTGGTAAAAGTTCAAATGGAACGGTTCATTCCGGTGGAATGTTTTCGGAAAAAAAGTAATACCTTCCAAGGTATTAGCTTTTTCTCGGTTGTACCGGAACATCTGGAAATTCCTGTACCATTTGACAATACCAGTGCCAGGTTCCTCAAGATATATTCGCGAGAAGACAACATGGCGGATATTGCGAATGATCATGATCAAGTGTTACAAGTTTATCAATGCAAAAACTGCTCGTTCTCCTCGCCAAATCTCTTCCAGTTCCTCCAACACACCTGTCGCACCCCAGGTGTGAAAGCTTTTAGTTTTGGTTGTTGAAAGCTGATTGGTCAACATTAATTCGATTAGTAAACAAACCCAATTATCAATGAAATTTCTGGTTGTTTACCATTTACCACAAATTCCCGGAAATTTCAGTTCGGAATTTTCGTTCGGAAAGAACGGTACGTGTTTGCCCCCATTTGGAACTCCTCTGGCATCCCAACCGGGAAAACGGGACTACCTTTTCAGAATTTCCGTTTGTCCCGGGAATTTTCCAGTGGGACCAACCGAAAAAACGTTAACCATTTACATCCCAACTGGAATTTTCGGGAATTCGTGGTAAATGGTAAACAACCTCTGTAAAACCTTAGAAAACTTTCTGATCAAATTGCTCAGCTTAAACACGACGTCGACAAGAATTGCGGTGGGATATACAGTCTGGTAGGTTTTTTGTGGTCGTGGAACCAGCCATATAGTATACAATATATACAAAACTTAGGCGCAAACTGACCTTCACGTTTGTTCGAAGCCATATTATCAAGTGTAGCCCGAGTGAACGCTCCCGAGAGCGTCTAGTTCTTATTAAGATGTTAATGACAAGAATGAGCATGCAAACTGTAAAGTTTTTTACCCTCTGATGATGAATCAGCTACTGAAAGTCATCCATTAAATAATTTGATACATACATAATTATGCTGTATCTTTATCAATTCACATGTACATGTATTATCATTACTATTACGATTTCATTCCTTATTAGTACACTGTTGATATACATGTACAAAACACTGTTTTTATTGCTGTTAGAGGATCAGTCTGTACTATGCTGTAAAGCATGCAGCCTTGAAAAGCCAGGTCAGTAAAATTCACCTCATTCAAGATACATGTTCTGTGTGGAACAACTACTATTCATGTGTACTACATTTTTATAAAATTGCTTGTAAATGATGCAGTGACCAAAGGGCGTTTCCTTCTGGTTAAACTGGTGTTTGCATTTGGGTTGAAAATCATTTAGTAATTACTGGATAAAAAAGAAAAGCTTCAATTAACACTTCTGAGTGAGTGAGTCTTATACTTCAATTTTCAATAAATTTACTGTACCATCAAATGGACTGTGTATGTACAGTCATGATTTATGCAAGATACACTGCACACAGAATATTTATAAACTTCATAGGCCAAAAAAGCTTTACCAATAATATAAAACCTGTGCAGTGTAAGAGCAGAAAGGCAAAATGAAAAGATGTTTCAGTTTTGAGAAGAGAAGTAAGAAACAATGGCATTACACTGGTCAAAGTCAATAGCACCTATTATTATGTGACTCTGTCTCACAAGGACTGGGAACTATCAAATTCACAAATTTGATTGGCTGAAACCAAGTTTGAAAGTGGTCTAGATTTTCCCATCTAGACTAGCATCTAGACCAGTTACATTTTGCTGTTAAAAGTTGCAAACTAAAATGTAAGAAATATTGACTATTAGTTACCTTAAACCAATTATAATATTTTTTTGTCACAATTATAATAGACAGCTTATTGACCAAGCTTATATTTAGTCAGTCTCTTTGGGAGAATCTTGACCTCAGACTGTACTCACGAACTCGGTTAAGGTTCTCCCACACAGACCTCCTGCTTGGTTAAAAAGAGCTAATAACACAAATCTTTACAGGGCTTCAAGTTAATATTAAACATTTTAAAGAAGCAACACAATCAGAACAGCACACTTACTTGCTTGCGCTATAAGATCGTGACCATCATAAATGTAATCAAACGTCTGACTTTGAATGGGAAAAAGATAGTTGATACCCTTTGCTGCCAAACAGAAAAACAACATTATTAGTCATCACTCTTACCTAGAAAATTGTATGCATAGTACAGGTAAATCCCCAGTAAAATATAGAGGTAGGCACATGTGTGTATGTGCATCACTGCTCAGTTACATTTATATTCACAGGGCTAAAAATTGGTAGCCCCACTGTCGCCAGTGGCGAGATAAAACTGACCAGGTTTGAACATCCGATGTGCAACTATGCTACAGAATTTCGAAAAGTTGCAATGTAAATCATGCAAAGTACAGAGTTAAAGATAAAACTCAACATGCTGTTTAATTGGACTACCTTTCTCTTCGTTTCTATGCCTGGACTCTTAAAATCATCCATTTTAGTGTATTTTTTAGTTCTGAAGTGGAAATTCCAAGCCGTTTTAACGGTGATTTCACGAGCGATCCACATTCATAACATATAGACGCCATTTTGATTTTGTGACTGCCATGTGCCTCTGAAAAAAAGGGCTACTTCATTTTGTGATGGACCACTAAGAATTCAAGGAAACTGGTCCAACTGGCCACCAAGCACTGGAGTTAATGTTTAGCCCTGTATTCAAAGATCAAATAATGTTTCACCTACAGCTTATTAGAGCTACATCTACAGTACCATTGAAACCAAAAAATTTATTAATAATTATAATTAATACAGTGTTGCATCCAGGTTTTATTGGGTAGGGGTCCTCTGGACCCTTTGGACAAATATTTGGGGGTCCAGACCAGAATTTTGGGGGTCCTATCATAAATATTGATTTCAATCACCTCTTAATTTGATGATGAAGACGAGTGAAAAATCGTATTGTCCGTGTCCGCCATTTTGAAAACTGCGATTACTGGGCCGAGTAAATGTTTCTTCGTTCACCTCCGCGTAACGCTACGGGTCTCTCGAACTAAAAAGCTTTTGTTAGGAGAAGTCAGAACTCAAAAAACGCAGAGCGAATGAAAGCGAAAATCTGTCAGTGTTCATCTTCAGAAGTTTGTTGTTCCGCACATGGCAAGCGGATTGTTTTTCTTCGCGTCGATACAAGTGGAAGAAATGTGCATTTATTTCAAACATGATATTTGTGCGTCCACAGGGACCCCTTCTTAGTATTTCAGGGGGTCCAAAAGCAAAATGTTGCGTCCCAGGACGCAATGACGCACTCTGGATGCAACACTGTTAATAATAGTAATTAATCAACTTCATGTACTGTATGGCATCTGATTGCCTTTACCTCAAAGTAATTCTAGATCCAAAGAAGGATAAAAATTAGATAATAATAATAGTAAGGAAGCAACAATACTGCCAATCAATAGAAACAGGAACATTCATGACATGTTTTCCTTACCCACGTACATGTACTGTACTACATGCATAGTGCTGTGTTAAGGTGAAGAACTGTAGGTTGCTTGTTAGTAAATGGGTTCAAACATTGCTCCTCATATTACAACTTCACAGAATTCACCAAACAAACCAATCCCACAAAATAATGTTACACTTGCTTATTGACAATAAACACCACGACTTTATACAGAAACAACATTTTTTCAACAATAAATTGAAATACTGCACATGTACCTCAGCAAGAGATGACTATTAGGTATGACTGGAGTAAAGGCCACAATACATGCAAATTATCTTGATAAGATTACCTTGAAGCTGTTCAGTTGCTTCCCTCGAAATCCGAAATTTACTGAAGTCTCCTGCTTCTTTCATGTTAGGGTCTTCTTCCTGATACCAATGAAGTCAATTAAATTTATGAAATTCAAAAAAGCACCTATTAGGCACTTAATGTTTTTGGCAAAATTGGGAATTACTCTGAAACAGTAAATGTTTACAACTTTTTAACGGAGCTGTATCAAAGCAGTTTACATAGTTCATGGAACTTTCATGTAATGCTTTGTTTAAAACAAAATTACTTTATTCTACAGATGCACCAACATGCATATCCCTGAATCTCTACTGACATAATATTGCAAATTACACTTACTCTGCATTTTATCATAAGAAAACTCTGGAAAATTGTCAGGTTAAACAGTCCTGATTGCATTTTGTACATGAAACAAATCAGTGTTGCATTTCATGCACGTACCCTAATATACAGTGTACTGTAATAAGAGGTAATTCCTGCCACAATACCCTTTTACTGGTACTTGTATTTCATACACTGAAGTTGCGAGGCAGAGCCTTTAAATTCATTTTTAAAGAAAGGCTTTCTTAGACAAATTACTTAAGTAATTACAAAAACTTATTAATGCAAGCTGAATTTTATATTTACTAGCAGGTAAATGCAGATGGAACTGAAGCAGACTAATTATTATCACGAACACATGAATTTTAAATTAAACGTCTGTATTTTTTGTACATTGTAATTTCTATGTTAATAATAATTATCAAGTACATGTACCATTAATTTAAAAACTAACATAACAAATAAACATATAGCAACAAGTGGATGAGCAAGTCTGATTTGATACATTGTATACAGAGTCAGTCAAATGTCAATGATGTTGTGTCTGCAGAACAGTACAGCACGGTATTTTTTAAAATCAAATAATTATAGATGTAGATATATAGAGGGGGGAAACAATTAGGTCAACGCACAGTACAATATTACAGATCTTTCCAGCATTTGGAAAAGCAGAATAATACTGTTGGCCTAAGTATTTGTCTTGCATCACGCCAATTACTACTGCCAAAGACACTGCAGTTGATATCACATATTCACATGTACAGTGTAACATGATTTAGAATATTCATTGGGAATATACAGTACTATGAGGGTAGCCCACAAGTACCTTGATCCCAGGTCTCAGGGTGGATAATGCCTTAGGAAGCTGGTAATTTACAAGGCTTGAAAGCCTACAGTGGAAATGAATCAGAAATTTTTTAATTAATTACCATGGAAAAAAAAACACAATGGGGAAAAGTTAATAAGCTTAGCACTACACAAAACTGAGTTTAGCTTCATTGGACTTTGCAGAAAAGTCTCAAAACGTCATGTGTTGACAAGTGCATCAACAACAAAGGAAAACCTACACATGTTCAGTAACACAAAAAGATAAAATGAAATAGTCATGTAATGAGAGTCAATGATCGAGGCAAGCTCTAGTGAAACAACCAAGGAACTCGATGCCACACTGCAATTGGTGCTTTCCACTTCAGTGAAAATGGCACTCTTAATGGCAAATGCATTTCAAATGCTAAAAAAAGGGAAACCCAGTGCTACAATTTCTACCAGAGATTCTTAGAATGTTACCATTATGTCCAATTCAGATATGCCGCTGAACATACATCAAGCATAACTATTTTACAGAATACATGTAAGTACCACTGATCTCAGGGTAAGGTGATCTGTAAAAGCATGCAATGCTCCAAGTACTGTTCATCAAACAAAAAGTCAGCATATACAATAGCAGATAAAGTTTAAGGAGTTTAAGTGGGAATGAAAAAGTACAGTAATACAAGTAGATTGTTAGCTCAAAGAACAGAGTTTTCTACTTTTACAGTACAAAGCATGGGCAAGCTAATTATTATTTGGCATTTTTACATCACTAAAACATTATCTACAGTCATACTATATATTTACATCAAAGCCAAGTAAAAACTTACCTCATTAAAGAAGGAATGGTTGTTATTTGACTTGAACCTTTTGTTCTTGGAAAACTCTTTATTCCCACCAAGAGCAGAACTGCTCCTCTTCTTGCTGAAGCTGCCATTTTTATTTCTCAGAATTTTTTTATTTCCCTTTTTAAACTATATTTTAAAAAAATACAGAAAATTAATTGTATCGAAACTCACTAAATGGTGTGGTCACTGACTCTGCATGCACCATGTGTCACATAGCAAGACTAAAATGCACTGTGCAGTCAACAAGCATATGGAGATGTACCAAACATGCTGTGTCAACACAATAACAAACAGAGAACATCCAAGAACTCATTCCATGTGAAGTTTCCACTTACTACACCTATTATGATACAGTTTAACCTTTGAACAGATAGGTCTCCAGTATAATTCAGGGTGTTCATTAGGCATCGGAAAATTATCCGGCTACTAAGAAAAATTTTCCGGTCAAATTTAAATGGCCTGAGCTAGTTTCAAATTTAGACGTGGAGTTCTTTCAGAATATTCTCCTGTTACTTTACACAATTCTCCTGCTACTACAATTCTTATTGAAAACCCTGCTAAATTATAGCATGTTATGGGATCTCACTTGAAAAAATAATGATCAATCCCTTAACGGAGACTAATCGAAAATCCTACTCTTGTTCTTCGAAGTTGCTCCAAGAATGCAAACAAACTGCAGTTCTCGTCACTTTCTACATTTTTCAACACAGCTAGGGGCTTTCAGTTAACTAAGAACTCCATCCCAAATGACCTCAAGGCAGCAAAATGTACATGCATGTATGTGCCGGCTAAAACTCCTGCACGTGTCTTCAATCAATTTCTCGGTATATGTACAAGGATGTCTGCATCAAAGAATAGAACCTTTAATTTAATAGATTGCTAACATAAGGCGAACCTGTGACTTCAATGTGCAAAACACAACTGATCATAACTGATTTGTGCCAAAAAAACTTGCAAACATGAAGTAATGACGCAACAGACTAAAAACCGGCGCCATTTTGTCCCACGTGCTAAGCACATTCTTGAAAGTCACGCGAAAACGTGTCAGTCGATGGTAAAACAAGTCACTTCCAAAAAGTAACATACCTTGCGGACACCTTTGATCGCAGAATTCTCTACTTTGTTGATTTTCTTCGTCTGTTTCGACACCTTTCTGTCCATGAACTGGAAATCCTAGCGGACCGGAGGAGCAAAGGTTTAGAATGGCAAGTTGCGATGGGGAAACTGGGGAGAATTTCCGAGAATCCTCGGAAATGGTCGTTACTACTTCGTGTACCGTAAATGATCTAATAAACGCCCGGGACGGTCCAATATGGGGCTTTTAATAGATAGGAGGCGTTTATTGGAGAGAGGCGTTTATTTCGTAAGGTTGTTTAACGAACTTAGCAAAATTTTTGCAGTATGCTTTCGGCCAAAAACGTTTTTTTCGTTAACAGAATCTCGACTGCAGGCTCACGGCTTTTGCACTCCAAGGTTTCTAATTGATTTTTTTTCCTCTTTAATGCTACATTTATGTACAATCAAGAGAGTGCTTAAACGTGTGTGCTTTCATATTAAAATCAAAGGCCGAAGTCCCTAAGCTCTCACTCGCTGCGTGTATAAAAAAGGAGATTCACAGCCTTGCCCTATCACCCCTGAAGAAGACACCAGATAGGAGTGTCGAAACGTCTGGTCGGTGAATTGTAACTTTTTTATTTTCATCGTTAGCTTCTTCGATGTCCGAGTCGGCTATGACTTGGAAAGGGATTGGGAGATTTGTTTCATCCGGCACGGAGAGTTGTGCCTCTATATAACTGCTCTGCTCTCGCTTCACATGATACAATACACAAACCGATGTCATAAGACGAGGGTCGTTTATAAGAGAGGGGCGTTTAATACAAACTAACAGCATAGGGTGGCGTTAATTAGATAAGAGGCGTTTATTTGAGAGTGGGCGTTTATTAGATCATTTACGGCGTGCTTCTCTTTGCACTGCTTTCTCAGGCTCTGCCACAAGATAAAAGACCAGATTCCCATTACGGGATTTTTGGGGAGTATTTAAAAAATACCCACAAAAATCTCAAATTTGGAAGAGTAAGACTAGTCCCAACCAGGAATCTTGGTTGTGAATTTTCAATCTAGCCCATGATTTTTTCCTGTGCCTGATGCTGTGGGCAAGAGGTTTGAAAAGTAAGTCACGACTAAAAGATGACTTAAGTCCGATTTCTGGCATTGACTCCTCTCAGTTACTGCTAAATATAAGACAGAATTTTCGAAATCGCACTTATAATTGCGAGCATTGTTGCAAAGGACTTAGAGTCCTGTACCCTGGGTGCCAGAGATTATTTTTCTCGCCTTCTATTTTGGTTTTTTAGGGATATTACAGTGGCACCCAACGAGCAGATTGAGCCAAAAGACTCTGAGAGACATTTCTAGGCTCTTTGTAATGTTTAAAGGCTGTCTAAAGAGATGTTTTTATCACCTAGAAGAATTTGATCTGTTAGAATATCGTAGTTAAAATTGAAGTG
The DNA here is from genome assembly GCA_949710005.1 of Ricordea florida. Lineage (NCBI taxonomy): Eukaryota > Metazoa > Cnidaria > Anthozoa > Corallimorpharia > Ricordeidae > Ricordea > Ricordea florida. The sequence continues at coordinate 22,488,937 of OX453276.1, read as the reverse complement.
TTCGGCAATATTAGGGAATGATATCTTCATTCCAAAAATTGATAGCTGGACGTTATACCGTCTAAAAACCTGCCAAGGAACCATTTGCTCATCCGAAATTGTTAGGCGACCTTTATAAGAGCCAAAAATTGCAAAAATATCCTTTCCGAAAACGTAAGGGGCTACTTTTTCCTTGTTGCGAATCTTTTAGGTGATTTTAGGGAATGAACATCTATTCAGATATACGGTTGGAAAATCCGAGGGCCTGTGTGTTCGATATTCGAAAATTCTAGCTCACCTTGCTTCCGAACAGGTTTTTAACGAAAATAGTCGTTGGGTGACCTTGATAAAGTATCCAGTCGTTTCGTATCCATGGATCTTTCGAAATTCGTACACAGTCGATTCGTACCCAGGCTCAGACGTTTCGTACCCACGTTTCGATCGTTGTTTCGATCATTTCGCACCAACCCTCCGGTCGATTCGTACCCAACAAATTATGAGTTGGCAAAAAATGTCTAAAACAAACGAAAGATCCATGGGTGCGAAACGACGGCAAGATTTCCGCACAGGTCCCTACTTCATTATGCATGCAGCAGGTGAATTGTTTAGGGTAATGCACATTTCTTGTTATTGCAGAATGAAACAGTATGGCTACAGCATGCATAATGAAGTAGGGACCTGTGCGGAAATCATTCCGAAACGACTTGTTTTCTAAACGAGCCTCTGAAGCCAGGGTAGGCCGGTGTCGCAGCGTTTTGGGCATCCCCGCGTTTTGGGCATCCCTATTCCCATATCCCTAGCGTTTTGGGCATCCAAAACGCTGATCGCTTCGACTTTGCCTAGATTATTTCAGACTGGGGAAAAGTCGGGATTGTTAATCACGAATTTACGGCTAAATAGTGTAGATGGTTTTTAGAATTATATCGTCTGACACTTTTTGCCGGGTTAATTGCGCAGAAAAAAAAACTCATAGGCAGTAAACGTTGGCTCAAAACATGACGAAACTGAAATTTACAACCACTACTATATTACCGGGAAAATAAGCCGATTTTAATAATATTTTGAAAGACGAATTTAATTTTTTTTTTCTTAAAGTTTCCGGTGAGTTTCTAGCCCAATTTTACCAGCCCCGGTAAGATTTTACCAGCCCCGGTAAGATTTTACCAGCCCCCCGGTGAGTTTCTAGCCCAATTTTACCAGTAGTTTATGTATGTATTCAAAAAAATTTGATTTAAAGTTTTTTAAAGTCTTTATTTTTGAAAGACGAATTTAATTTTTATTAACTTTTACAAAAAAATGAATTATAGTTTAAAGATTTACATATCTTTTTATTAAATATGGACCAATTAAAAGATTTAAAATATCAACAATTAAAAAATATTGCAAAAGAGTTGAAAATTAAAGGGCGAACAAAAATGAATAAAGAAAATTTAATTAAAAGTATTAAAAAATTTTCAGAGGGGGAAATCATTAATGAAATTAAAAAAGAGGCTATTAATAATAAATATTATTGTATTCATAAAAAGTGCAAATATTTTTGTAAAGAGTGTTGCGGGTCGCAATTATGTATACATAATAAAATAAAGTATTGTTGCAAAGAATGTAAAGGATCAAAATTTTGTATACACAACAAACAGAAAACACATTGTAAAGAATGTGGCGGGTCGCAATTATGTATACACAACAGACAGAAAACACATTGTAAAGATTGTGGAGGATCTCAAATATGTGAACATAAAAAACAGAAAGCCCATTGTAAAGAATGTAAAATTAAAAATGAATTATGATTTAAATATATATAAAAATTATTAAAAATGGAAAATAACTTTTTATTAAAATATGGGGCACTTTCTTTAAAGTTTTTAAATGAAAAAGGTTTTTTAATTCGTGAATTTATAGATTCAATAAATGGAGATTTGTTAAAAAAGATATCAAAATATCGCGAATTTATTGTTGAAGAAAATGGATATGATTTTTGTTGTAATATTTTTTTTATAAAAAATAATAATCTTTATAGAGGTAGAATTTTTTTAGATCTTGAAAAGGGTTTGGAGTTTGATGAAAATTATTTTAATAAAATATTAATTTATGGTGGTTATGAAAATTTTTATGAAGATTTTTATGAAGAAGATCATGAGTTAGAATTTAATTATATTATTTTTGATTCAATAGTGATTAGCATAAGCATAAATAGTGATAAGTTAAAACATAAAAACAAATTCTACAAAGACTTGTATGATGATTTAATGAAAGTAGCATGGGATACAAATAGAGTTTTAGATTGGTGTCTTGATTTTGAGGAGTCAAGGGATTTGAAAGAACGTTGGGGAAAAAATTAAGTTATATAAAAAAAATGAATTATGATTTAAAGATTTTAAATATAAAATAAAAATAATGGATGAAAATATAGCAAAAAGAATTTTATGGAGATCTATACTTAAAGATTTTGACGAAGAAGAAGGAGAAAAAAGAAAAAAATTTGGTTTGTTATATGATATAGCTGTTGAAACTAAAGATAATAAAGAAAAAGAAGAAAAACTAAATTTTTTATTTAATTTAGTTAAGACTATTGATGAATTTGAAGAAAAAGAAAAAATTGTAGCATTAATTATGTTAGTTGAGGAGTTAAATGGAATACGCATACTTTAATGGAGTATTAGTTAAAAAATAATTATGTTATATAACTCAAATAATAGTTACATAACAAAAGACCTGAAGGACCAGCTAAGCTGAAATTTATCTGAATCTTAAACTAAAAGTTATGGGAGAACCCTTCAGATCAAGTTTTTTCCATTCATTGTCTAATATGCTTAAATCAAAGTGGTTTATAACGCTATCATATTTTCTAACCGGAATTGTCGGATAATCTTTTGAGGGTATGTTTGCAAGTAGGGTTGATGGTGAGAGTTTCACAAGTTCTCCATATTTGGTTTTATTCATATATGAAGACTTATTATCAACTATACTACACATAAGTCTCAGGGGTTCCTTAATCTGAATATTTATGGGGTATAATTTACCGGGATTTATAATTTCAGGAACCCCTAAACCAAACGACAAACCTCTAGTAAGTTTAACTTTGAAATTTTTATTTGAATACAAATAGTCAACAGTATCAGTCTCAATTATTGTTATCTTTTCCCTATCAGCATCTTTAAGAAAGATCGATTGAATATCACGCAACGAATATGTACCGGGTTGTATTATTATGACGGCTTGATTCTTTTCATTGTATAATATCTGTTGATCCTTGAAATTAATCAATCTTTTGGTTTTTATATTACAATCCAGGAGCTGAATCTCCCGAATATTTTTCATAGGGGGCTCTAAATATATCCTAGTTTCAGACTCATACATGGTAATACTCAACATTTTGTTTTCAGCGAAGCTGGTCTTTAGATCTGATTACTCCATATTCACCTTTTAAATTTGCATTGACGTAATCACATTCCTGAGCGACGTTAGAAACCGACCTTTTTAAAGTAAACATAAAATCTACTTTTTGATTTCAAATCCACTTTACATTTTGCTTGTTGCTATGTCGTAAAAGTATGCAATCTATTGTTCTACACGTGAACACTAATCCAAAAACAATGATAATCACGTGAAATGAGCATGAACTACCGAAATAGATACCACGCTAACCCTCCACTGATAATTATAAATGTTAATATACGCACTTCGTGCTCGCTTTGTGTATTCTTTTCATGCTGCGTTGAGTCAATATTATTTTCAGCGGAGCTGGTACTGCGGATTTCCTGTTTCATCGAGTCTGGTTTTGGTTTCGTTTCAATTCTATGAGGTAACTTTACCTTTGAAGATCCTAAGTTATGCCTTATTCCAACTTGTTTTGCTTCAGTGTTTAGGGAATTATTCACACCAAAATTCATATCATTACTCGCTTTCATAAGTTTGTTGTTAAAACCAGTCACGCTTTCAGTATTGATTATCATATTACTCGGCATCAACCATACACCAGGAGCAATAGCTAAATCAAGCCGTAATTTCGCTTCTTGTACAGCTAATTGATACCTTTGGATAGAACTAGAAATATCATTCTCGATCACACTACTTTCAAATAAAGCCAAGAATTCTTGTTGTGTCTCAATCGCTCCACCGCCATTACCATAAATCGAGTTTCTAGTGTTAACTTGTGCGCCCAATATACAGTAAACAAAAGCTTCAGCGGATCGATTCAATCTACCAAGCCCCGCTTTAGTGAGTCCATGGCCACTTGTAGGGATAAACCAAGCATATTTGAAATCAGCAAAGTCATCATTACGTATAAATGAAATTAGATTACCCTTTTCCTTTTTTCCCCCTTCATCAGCGAATTTATTACCTTCACCAGGCCATTGATCTGCTTCAACATCATAATTCCTTATAATATGTACATTTTGGTATCCCCCTCCTTTTCCATGATATCCTGCGCCATAATCAAGGAATATATCGCCCAATCCTCCATTTCTTCCACCTTTCCATCTAAAATCGGAATTATTACTAATCTCAAATTCTGCACACAATCGTTGATATGCAACTTTACTATATGGATTATTATTTATAACAAAAGGTTGCTCATCAGGTAGGGGAAGACTCAATTCATATAATATCCGCCTTATTGTGAAATACACATGAAACTTGATAAAGCTATTCACTACTTTAGGATAATTTAGACTTTCAAAAGGACTAATCCCACAACCAGATGTTGCACACCAAACTGCAAAGTTAAGTTGTTGCGGCCAATAATTCATATCAGGGGCGTTCAACCATTTTCTACTCTGTTTACCAAATTTGAAAGTAACAACTTGTGATGTAAATATGTTTCTCATCTTTGCTGTAAATTTCTTTGTATTTGAAACGTATATATCCAGATAGGTTAGCATTTTTGTTATATCGCTTGTAAAATCATCAAAATTAACAGCCGGTATTGGGTAGTTTAGATTAGATATAGTTAAACTTTTTGGGAATGAACTCAATTCATCAGAGATAATCCCCAAATCTTTCCATAAAAGTCTTTTCATATTAGGTGATATGTCATCAGTCCATGTTTTTCCAGTAGGATCATCATTTGACATTATTGTTGTTCCATCAACTTTCCACTTAATGTAACCTCCATATGGATCAGACACAAATATAAATTGACTGTGATCAGCCCTTGGATACATATTTCTGAAATCATTGTATAATCCCATCTTATTATTTACCTTGATAATAGGATGTTTTTAAATCAATACCGTTCTTTCCTAATACCAGCAAAACAATTAAATCCCACATCAGTTCTCTCATATGAAATTTTCAGTGTTCTCGAGCGGTTAGATCCTTTAATATTTCCGCCCGAACCTCTGTTCTTATCTGATTCATGTTTAAGTTTTTTTCTGTATCTTTCCTGGTTTTTTGACGGATTTCTAGTTTTAGTTTTTCAAACTTATCCACCTCTGATAAAATTAAAGAAAATTCTTGGTCAGATATAGCGTTATCTTTCAATGCCTTTGAAACCAAGTCGTGAATGGTATTTGCTTTTGCTTTTGCCAGAGAAACTGTCTGTTCATGTTTACTAACTTTATGGTAAAGTCGTTTAGAAGCCGCGCCAAATCCAACCGATATTCCTCCACAAATTCCACCGACAACACCCAACGGAACGCCAATAATAGCACCAAAACCGGTAAGAGAGGTTCCAAGTCCGCTTGCAGATAGAATAACTGAAAACACCCCACTACAAACACTTATTTTTGTAAATATTCCTCTTGCTCGATTATACTTTTTTCTAACTTCCTCATAATGTTTAATTTCCTTCTCAAGATTTTGTAGTACTTCACATGATTTTTGTAGTCTGAAATTATTTGGATCGTCATTAATAGGTAATCGCGGATAAATCGAGCTTATTTCGGGGGTGGTTGGGTTGTAAATTTTATTGTATTCATCCATATTGTATTTTACTGATCAACATGATATCTTTAGATCGACTTTCCGCTACGCGGGGAGGGCTGCGCCCGATTTGTCGCCCGGCTTCGCTGAAATTTGTTACTTTTTCTTCTTTACACTTTCCACAAAATAGAGAACCACAGCCATTATCAAAAGCCAAGCATTCTTACCTAAGAATCCAATAACCTCACCAGCTGTTTTAAATAGAAAGCTCACGATTGCTCCAACCATTCCTGGTAATATTTCACCTAGTTTCTTACCAATAGCTTTCAAACCATTACCAACACCTTTTCCTAATTTTTTTATTCCATTAGAAAGGTTAGAAACTATAGCACCAATTACTACACCAACAGCACTTACAACTGAAAATACTGTAAAACCATACTTTTTGAAGATATACTTTATCCGCTCTCGTAATGGTAGATTTTTAAGTATTTCTTCATTTTTACTCTCCAGATCAGCTATTTGTTCTTGGTTGTAAATAATACTCTTTCTTGCTAGTTCTAGAAATTTATCAACTTCAGCTTGTAATCTTTCATTACTACGTTCTAACATTGCCAAATTTGACTGTCCATTCTTATTTTTTTCAAGTTCATCTTTGTATCGATTTAATTCACTTTTAAGTTCTTCGGCCTCTTTTTTTGCAACAATTTTATCTTCTACAGCAGCAGCTAAATAACCTTCAATTTCTTCGATTCTAGTTTGTTGTTGTTCAATTATTCTACGCCTCTCTTTATCATTATCAATATAACGCTGAATCTCCAGAGCATTTGTTTCCACTGTTGCTCTTAAACCCTGTAATGCATTTACTAAATCCCTATTTTTTTCTTTAGCTTCATTCAATTGTGATGAAAGATCATCATTAGCTTCAACAATTTCTTCCGCTTTTTTACCTAGAGCATTAGTTATGGTAGCAGGGAGTTTTTTATTAATATCTCCATTTGCATTGAATAATTCGTGCCACGTTACCTTTACTCCTAATTTTCTAGGAATTGCGACTTCGATTTTACCCCACTCACTATATCTGAATAAAAAACTAGGTTTAGCAACTGGGAATTTTTTTAAAATCTCTTTCCAAACTTTATCTTTTTCACTTTCAATAACCAACAATGGATTAGTTTCTCCATAATAACCAGGATATTCTATACGGGTTCCGGGTGCTGGTATAGGCCTTTTCATATCCTTCATCTCAATATCTTTACTTGTTTTAGGTATAGCACCCTCTTTTTCATAATCTCTTTCACTTAGATATTTTCTTTGCCCTTTTCGAGACTTAATTTTAATTTTTTCATTTCCATCATAATAATCCCCATTACCTCTAGTTGTAGATGTTAATCGAACTGGTATTTTTGATGGTTTTCTACCAAGTAGTAAACTTTCTTCATTAAAATCATCAGGATCATCTTCTCCCCCCAACCCAATGGGATCGTCTTTTGGTACTTCTGGTAATTCTGCCATGATTTTTTACTCATCAGTAAGAAATCTTTAGACCTAAAAGTTATTTTTGTAAATTATAAAAAGAATTATGATTTAAATATATAAAATAAAATAAAAATAAAAAACAATGAAATTTATAAATATTTATGATAATATTTACAATTATACACTAAGAAAATTTAATACAGAAGGAATAATTACAATTGATGACATGTTATTGTTAAGAAATATAGCAGTTAAATTAAAAGATAGAGAAAAACTAAAAGAGTTATATGAATTATTTAAAAAGCTTTATATTTTCACAGGTAGTAATATAAAAATAGTAAAAATTTTAAATTTATTGCATGTTGATATTAATATAAAAACTTGGGGTAAACATGTATCAAATATATAAATAATGCTTTAATTATAAAACAATTAATGTTTTTATAATTTACTTGCTGCATAACCTAATGCCAACATTCCTCCGCCCACATATGCCATTTCACCCGTCTTTTGATTGCCACTTGGTCTATAATAATCTGAAAATTTTGGTTCGTGCATTTCATTATATAATTTCAAAGCTTCATCTGTATTCGAAATATTTTTTGATGCCTGATATTTTTCATCTTTTTGTTTTATTTTCCAATCAATTAGTTTCTGTCTATTTTCCTGATATTTAGCATAATCTTTTTGATATTTTTCTAATGCCTTATCATGTCTTATTCGTTCTGTATCTGTTTTATCACCTGAGAGATATTTTGCAAGATATGATCCACCAACAAAGGCGGTTGCATTTAATACGGCTCCACCTAACATCATTGCTATTGTTGCCATTTTTAATTATTTTGGTAAAATATTTTGATCCTCTAAATATGTTTTTAGGTACATACTACCTGACAATACAGCTACCCATTTAGCATAATTTGTAATACTTGAGGATGGATCGTTCATAAATGATTCTTTCATAACCTTTTTAGCTATATAACCAACAGCAGCCGCTAACCCAATAAGTACTGCTGAATCAGTAACAGTTTTCACAAGTTTGTTTTCAGTTGACATAATTTTTTACTGTATCAGTAAGAAACCTTTAAATCACATCATATCATTCCCATTTTTATAGGTTGTGGTGTTTGTGGTTGGGTGGAAATGTTCAGCGGGGCTGGTCCTACGGATCTTGTTGGAATTTGGGGTAAATCAGGTATTCTATTTTGTGGGGAGGGCACCGCCCGATATCTCATAAACATATCAAATGCTGTAAACCCTATTCCAACAATTGATAATACAGTAGTAAAAGATAATTCTGGAAGCCAGGCACTTTGGTTACTCCCCTCCGCAGAGCGGGGAGGCCCTTCGGGCCGATCAGTCGGTTCTTTATTTTCATTTGTATTTTCCTGTTTCATCTTAGCTTCTCTTTCCATTTCTCTTTTTAATGCTTCTTTAGCTTTTTTATTATATTCTGCCAATTTTTTACCAGCAGCAACCTTTTTAGGATCTTTTTCTTTCTTTTTAGGTTCTTTATCTTTAACAACAGGATCCGCTGTAATTTGTTCCGCATAGCGGGGAGGGGCTTCGCCCCGATCAACAACTTCTTCAGACATAATTTTTACATATCATTAAGAAATCTTTAAATCGCTTAGTTATTCTCAGCGGCTTGTTCAGTTGTGTTAGAATCATCTGTAATTGTCCTTGAAAATTCTTGTGTTTTGTTGAATTTGATGTGTTTAGCAACCTGGAATAACCCGCTAGCAAGTGCCGCCAATCTTCCTGCTTTTAATGCTAAGAGGCCCACAATGTTTGTTAGTTCACGATTAACTAAATCATCATTCTTCAAATCATCACAAAGAGCTTCTATATCATCTACAGGAACCATGTAAGAAACAACTTTAGAAACTAATTGAAGAGATGAATCTACTAACCCACCATTAATTTTCTTACCCAATACTGCTTGGTATCGATTATAATATTTATCAATGTCTTTTACTGATAATTTTTTTATATCCCCCAAACTCATATCAACTCCCAAATATTCCTTTGTTGTTCCAAGAGCTGCGAGAATGGCTAGTGATTCTTGTTTGATTTCAAGTTCATTATCATTATCTTTTACCTCTGTCTTTCCTACAGTCTTTTCTTCTTCAATATAATCTTCTACACCTGTCATCTTTTGCGATAATACATGGATTCTTTTAAATCACCGCAGGTATCTCTAAATAACATTGAAATGGATGTCGTAAAGATAAACAAATTCTAGAATATTTTTCAGTTTTCAGGAGTTGTACAAACTTTTTACTAGTTTCAGGGTCTAAATCACCTCCATAATCTTCAAAAAACATCTTCATACCTTTCTGCGAGGGGTTATGAAATGAAACAACACAAGCTACATTTTCACGGAATGGTTTTGCTATCGATGTTAATTGCTGAGTGAGAACCCAAACTGATAATCCATGATGCCTTCCAGAAAATGCTAAATCTATAAACTTGTTTGATCGCTTCTTCAAATCATTCGAAACAGCACAATCATCTAAAATTATTAATGTATTTGTTCCAGAGAATAAAGTTTGACAATCGGCTAACAATTCATTAATCTCATCAATGTTACTAGCATCTGGTGATAATACAAAGAAACGTTTATCTCCTAGAGCAAAATTATGATAGGTTTTATTCTTAGAATAAGTTGGGCATATTAAAACAATGAATTCAAACAATTTTCGAAATGGGCCCCGGAGTTGATCTATAATGTACTTTGTCTTTCCACAATTTGTTGGACCTGTTATAATACAGTTAAAAGGAATTTTATCTCGCAATTCTTCCATGATTTTTTGTATCATAACATAAGGTTTTAAGTTAATACATAATGGAGCGCAAACCTGAATTCATAACCTCCATTAATGCATCAGCTACAACAAACATATAACAAGTAATAACACCAGACCCTCCAACTTTTCTTTTCATTTCGATTTTTATACCATCTTGTGAGTTGTTTAAGGCTAGACCGCCTCCATGAATACCATTATCTGGATGAGTTCTCAAATCTATCCACAGGGCAAACTTGTTATTATAAAAATCCTTTTCTTTTACCGCCCATCGAGCAAATCCGGAACGGGAGGAACCAGATGGAAGAATGACGCGTTTCTTTATTGACTCCCAGAAGTCTGAAGGTACCATCCCCTTAGAGTAAAAACGGTTTGGCACACCATTAACATCAATATTAATTGAGGTGAAACCTGGATTTAAAAACCTCTCAGAATTTTTTTCCCCTCCCGCGTATGGTAATATAAACAAACATAATATCCCTGTAATTGACCTTCTGGGTAGATTAATATGTTGATTTATAACACTGTCATTAGGTCTGGATATGGTGAAAGTTTTGTGTAGAGTGACATTCTCGTACAAGAATCCCTTACCAACCTGATAAGCTGCCTGTGCCTCACGAGCTAAGTATTCGCTTGATATACAAGAATATTCCAGCTCGAGGTTTGTTATTTTGTAATTAGGAACCTTTGTATTGTCGGAATAAACAACAATATCATTAACTGGAGCTAGTGTAATCTCAAAGATTAGTTGATGATCTAATGCCTTTGGATAGAAAACCCCATGATCTTTTAGTATAGGATGATTTAGCGGGATATGGTACTTGGTGTTATGTACTGCTGCAAGAGCCGCTTCATTTGCATCTGTGTCTACTTTATCACCTGCATTTGTCCGTAGCTTCCTCATATTTCTAGAAGAAATACCTTGTTTTAATCTATCCTCACGTTCTTCATCTGTTAAGAATAAGTCATGGTATGTTTGAAAAAGATCGTATCTTTGAGTATCCTGTAGTGTTTCACCGCCAAAAAGAACCCTGAGTCTGGCTACAAGATTACTACTTACATTATTCACAAGGGTGTTATTTTCATGACCATCAACATCCAGGTTAAATACTAGATATACGCTTCCTGGTACAATCACTAAATTTTCAGAAAGTTTAGGAATATTTATATATAACGTTTCTTCAGGATTAGCTGATGAAGGATTTAGTGTAACTCTATTCAATATTGATTCTGCTTTCAAACCTAGTGGATCTCTTGGAATCCTGTTTGGGTTAATTTTTTCAGATACGGTTGTCATATTTATTTATAAGATACTTTGGTTAATCTTTAAATGAGTAACGAAAGCATATTATCTAGGATATATTATTCAACTGAAGGGTATTGGAAAGGATATTCTGCGATTAATAAATTAGCAGGGAAAGCAAAAGTAAGTGAAGATGTAGCAAAACAATGGCTTGAAAAACAGGCAATTTGGCAAATATATCTTCCAGCCCCAAAATATATACCTAGACCACACTGGACTGTAGATAAGCCTAATCAGATTCACCAAGCAGATTTATTATTTTTACCACATGATAGAGTTGGAAGAAAAACATATAAATACGCATTAGTTGTGGTTGATGTAGCATCAAGATACAAAGATGCTGAACCATTAACCTCAAAAGAAAGCCATGAGATAACTAAGGCTTTTGAAAAAATTTATTCCAGAAGAATGAAATATCCTAAAACATTAATGGTTGATCCCGGAAGAGAATTTATGGGTGATGTGACAAAACTTATGAATTACCATAATGTAAAAATCCAGAGGAGTGAAGCTGGAAATCATAGAGCTCAAGCATTTGTTGAAAGAGCAAACAAAATATTAGGTGAAAGATTATTTAGTCATCAATATGCACAAGAAATGATTAGTAATGATAGATCTAGAGTATGGGTGAAACGATTACCTGATATTTTGAAAACTTTGAATAATACACCTACGAGAATAACTGGAAAAGAACCTGTTGAGGCTATAAAACAGACAGGGGTTGATATTGAGCCTAAAAAATATAAGAGAGTTGTTGGTCTTGATGAAGTTAGACTACCAATTGAGGTTAGGGTTAGATATTTACTGTTTCCTGGTGAACTTGAGGGTGGAGAAAGAAGAAGGGCTACAGATCCTATTTGGAGTATTAAGATTTATGATATTTCTGGAAGTAGGGTTTCTCCTAATCAACCGGTTTTATATTATTTATTGGATGGCCCAAGGCGGGGTTTTGTAAGGGAGGAGATTCAAGTTGTACCGGATGATACTGAGTTGCCTCCTAATTCTGTTTTGAAATGATTTCCTTCTAATACAATGGTTTTGTGTGAATTCCATCATCATCAACTATTCTTTTATCATAATATGCGTTCAACCCCTTTTTAATTTGTGTATATGTCACAATTTGATTGTCATTGACTCTAAATCCTGTATTTTTTGCCATATCAATTGAACCATTCAAAGCTGACATGTACCTATCCCAGGTCAGTTCGTTTTGTCCATGAATTTCTCCTTTAGTACTATACTTTGCCTTTCCATTCTCATCCTCTGCATAATAACATTTTGATGAAAGAGCAATCATTCTAATACCATCAAACTCCAGCTTGAACAGTCCGGGGGTCTTGTCGTGATATTTTGATGTTGAAAGAAATTTTTCTTTTCCACTTTGCGGGTAGGGGTTTCCCCGTTTTCCCCCATTAAAGTATTCTTTTCGCATTTCTGGTGTTATAATATAATCCAATTTTTCAGCCGAAATTGCCATGTACATGGAATCTGTATCCATTTGTATCAACTCAAAATCCTTTCTATCAATATATTTATCAAGAAAATCGTAATAAAATTCCAACATGCGAAGTTTTGCTAGCTGATATACCGCGATACCACATTGATAGGGACGGTCTATTATTATTTGACGTTTTCTTTTTTTTTTTATTTCATATGTTTCATTTATTTCTGTAAGATCTTCAAAGAATGTAGATCTTAATGCCTTTTCAACCTCATCCTCATCCTGAGTATACCTTGTGTTCACGTGTTTTTCTTTATCTTCTATCATTTTCCCGTAGAATGAATTTCCTTTTAGTTTGTTAGTATCAGCCAGTTCTTTACAGCCTTTATACTTTGGTTTTAGTTTTTCAATCCATACTTTTATGTCTTTATTTTCTTCAATAATTTTAAATATATCAGGAAATTGATTTAATTCATTAGTAATTGTTACAACATCATCTATTTTGTTTTCATCAAAAGCCTTACTTACCTTTTCTAGTAAAACCTCAATATCTCCATCTCTTCTAGCGTTGGCCACTTCTTCGGGAAACCATTCAAATGGTGTTCCTGGTTTATACTTCAAAATATTGTGAATAGCTGTAATATTCAAACCATGATTAAGACACCATTCAATTACTACTGTATATAAAAGTATCTTTTTTGTCTTTGTAACCCCTAGTAATTTTTTATTATCTTTTAGGTGTTTTCTCCCTGTAGCCTTTTGATATTCTTTCATGTGTTCGGGCACCAAATCTTCGGGAACATTATCTACAATAAATAGCGGTGAGAACTCTTCAAACTTTTCTTTTAGGTTTTCTGGTACATTTATATCAACTTGGCAATATCCAAAAAGTTTACCATCAAGAATATCTTTACAAGTTTTCTTAATAAATTCCGGGTCTGTTGGGTTTTCAACCTCAATACATTTTTCTTTTCCACATGGCATTTTTTGGCCTGCAGCGAAAAGATATAACGCATTTGCATCATAACCAACAATTCGTACACAATTTTTAGGAAATTTATATTTATGAGAGCGAATCTTTGTTTTTCCAAGCTCTGCATACCTCATAAATATGATACTGGGCCCCCCAACCATACCTGTTTTCAAAAGTTTATAAATCTTGTTTTTGTCGCATGTTTTACAATCTTTCATTATCTTGTAGCATTTTTTACAAAACCATTTATTACAAAATTTCCTACATTTATGAATACAGTATTTGCCAGGGGCGTATAATTCAGGCTCTCCTTTATTTTTCATTTTTTGATATTTATTTAGAACGTACATCATTGAGACTCCAGGGATAGAAACCGCATCTTTTAATATATCTATTTTGTCTGGATAATACCTTGCCCTTGTTTTTTCTAAAGCTTCTCTGAAGGGTATAACGTCGTGTAGGTTATACTCTCTCAACCAATCTTTCATTGTAACACACCCCCTCTTTTCAAATTCACACTTAAAATCTTCATATTCTTCTACGGTAATATTTTCCTTTTTCAAACTTGAGTAAAAGTCTTCATGTTTTACTGTTCCAACGTGAGAAAGCTTATCATAACTATCCAACCATTCATATGGAAATACAAGTTTTTTAGCTTCACAGTTATTTGCTTTACACCACTTATCAAAAGAAAGCCCAGGTGCAAGGTAAGACATTACATCCAAGAATTTAAAATTTGGGGTTGACAAAAACATATATTTATTTGCATTTCTTGCAACAAAAATATCTTTAGTTTTATCAGTCATGATTTTTACAAAATGTTTTTTAATCATATTAATATCATACTTTCCACTATTGAACCCTAAAACAGGAACTTGATTACACCAATTTTCATACTCCTCTAAAACTTTATTTGGGATAGAATCTTTGTCTGGTAATGAATATTCTTTTTTAACCTTTTCAACAATCTTTTTTCTTCTCTTTTCTAAATTTTCAACAAATTCTTTTACAAGGGCATCAGGATTTGAATTTATAATAAATGTGGGTTCTTTTTCACAAGTATCAATTATTGCAACACTAACCGGGATATGTGTTTGGTTAAAAGATAAATAATCAGTAATCTGTTGAAAATCTTTTTGTAATATTGCCTCAAAATCATAACAAATAAAATCTGGGTACGGGATAAATTTCTTTTCTAATTTCTCATACATAGATTGGGAATATATATTATATTTTAGTCCTCGTAATAATTCATCGCATTCCCAAACCGATACAACATTATACCCTAAATCTTTCATAATCTTTTCTCTTTCTATAGTTTCATTATATTTAATTTCATCGCCACCTGAACATGGACAACCGTGCCATTTACAACCGTGGAACTCAAAAACAGTATTTGTCTCAGGTTCGTATCCGTCCACCAAAAAAAGCTCCTTTCCACTTTCATCTTTAACACACCTTTCACCACCATGACCACAGAGAGCATGGTGAATGTGTTTACCTATTTTACTGGCCTGTAGTTCAATCCATATACAACCTAAATAACTATATTGGGTATTACCACCATAAAAAACTTTTTCAGAGCTATTGGGGATGTGTTTTATCTTTTTACCAGTGCATATTACTTGTGTTTTTCCTCCTTTACAACTGTTATTTTTTACATGGTCTCCAAGATAGTCATGACGGTTAAATATTTGTTTACATCCTGAGCATTCCCATTTTTTGGTTAGCATCTCTAAATCCTTTATGAAAAAACAGTGGCCCTCATAAATTCCAATAACTAAACTGGGTAATTTATCTTTGAACTGCCCTTTACCAAAAATTAATTTCCAAATTTCATTGTTCCCTTTTTCTTTTTGTTCGTAAACTCTAATGTTAATAGAAAAAATTTTTGAGATTTTTTCAAAATCAACAAGTTTTGTTGGTTTAACTTCTGAGGTTTTCAATTTTTGGTTATTATAAAAATCTCTGGCTAATTTCAAAGCTAGTTTTTCTATGTCTTTCTCAGGTCTTTCTTTACCATCGAGAATGTTAAATAGAATAGCCAAGCACCTCCAAAAACACATATTATCATCCTTATTATCGACAGCGTAAAGACATTTTTTATTACGAAGATGGTCTGGTAATTTTCCACACCCAATTAGAGGCTCGTTACTGTGAATAACTTTTACTTTTACCTCTGAAAAAACAACACCCCCCTCATGAACACCTTTCTTATCAATTTTTTTTGCCGGGGGTAAGTATGCTCTAGTCCAAGCAATACCTTCCAAACTCAATCTTTGTCCCTCACACCTCTCAATATAATCTTTTATTTCTGAAAGCATTGTAAAAGACCCCTCACCCCTAAATGTATGGGCATAATCAATTATTTCCCCATTCCCTTTATTAATCAAAGCTCTAAAACTGATAACAATTCTTGAACGCATTTCTATTTGCGGTTCCAATTCATTATAAATAATTTCTGATAAATCATTATCTAGATCTCTCCTAATTTGAAAAATATTTTCATTTCTTTCAGTGATATTTTGCAGTATTTCTTCATGTTCAGGAGTCCTTATTGGAAATATTCTAAGGGTTGTTGTTCTTTTAGTTTTTTTGGCTTTATTTCCCCCATTTTTTGTTTTATCGTCTTCCTTCTCATTATCCCTACCTATAATTGAATCTTCCTTCCTTTCAGGTTTATTTGGTTTTGGTTCTTTAGGCCTTTCACCCTCCTTCTCATAATCTCTAACAACTTCTGTAATATTTGTTTTAGGTTTTGATATTTTTTCTTGCTTTTTATTTTGTTTTATTTGTTCTTTTTGTTGTTTTAATATTTTTTCTTGTCTTTTTATTAGTTCTTGTTGTTGTTTTATACGTTCTTTTTGTTGTTTTATTTGTTCTTTCCGTTTTATTTGTTCTTTTTGATGTTTTATTTTTTCCTCTTGTTTTTTTATTAGTTCTTGTTGTTGTTTTATTTTTTCCTCTTGTTTTTTTATTAGTTCTTTTTCAAGCTCTTCCTCGATTCGGGGTATTTTTTTTATATTTTTTAAAAGTTCAGATTCGCTCAAATGAGAATAATCTTCAATGCCATGCTTTTTAGCAATCTTTTTCAATAAGTTAAATTGTCTCAATTCTTTCACATCTTGTTCCATATTTAATAAAAAGATATGTAAATCTTTAAACTATAATTCATTTTTTTGTAAAAGTTAATAAAAATTAAATTCGTCTTTCAAAAATAAAGACTTTAAAAAACTTTAAATCAAATTTTTTTGAATACATACATAAACTACTGGTAAAATTGGGCTAGAAACTCACCGGGGGGCTGGTAAAATCTTACCGGGGCTGGTAAAATCTTACCGGGGCTGGTAAAATTGGGCTAGAAACTCACCGGAAACTTTAAGAAAAAAAAAATTAAATTCGTCTTTCAAAAATAAAGACTTTAAAAAACTTTAAATCAAATTTTTTTGAATACATACATAAACTACTGGTAAAATTGGGCTAGAAACTCACCGGGGGGCTGGTAAAATCTTACCGGGGCTGGTAAAATTGGGCTAGAAACTCACCGGAAACTTTAAGAAAAAAAAAATTAAATTCGTCTTTCAAAAATAAAGACTTTAAAAAACTTTAAATCAAATTTTTTTGAATACATACATAAACTACTGGTAAAATTGGGCTAGAAACTCACCGGGGGGCTGGTAAAATCTTACCGGGGCTGGTAAAATCTTACCGGGGCTGGTAAAATTGGGCTAGAAACTCACCGGAAACTTTAAGAAAAAAAAAATTAAATTCGTCTTTCAAAATATTATTAAAATCGGCTTATTTTCCCGGTAATATAGTAGTCAACCGCATAACATCGCTTCGATGTACAACACTTCATTGTTTGCAAAGCTTTCAATTTTATTTAATAGCACTGTTTACAAGCGAGCAATGCCGCAATCGCCGGCAAACAGCCAAAACCAAGAATACTAAACAAAGCAATCAAAAGACAAACATGAATAGAACTGCGTTTTGCGGTGTTGAATTCATAGTATTCATGACATTTGAGGTCTGCACATTTTAACCCCTCAGCGCTACTTGATACAGGAAAGGCTGTCACACAATTACAGAGGCCTCAAATCATCAGAAATGACCAGTTCGATTACCAACGCGGGTTTAAAAACACAATCAAGAGGGTGCATTGGCAAATAACAGTGCCGTAGCAGGGTTAAATATATTGGGGGGGCACAGCACGAAATTGTTACTGCGCTTCTTTTGAATTGAATATTTTAATTTTGAGTTCACCAATTTTGGGGGGGCCCGGGCCCCCCCGGCCCCTCCCCATGCTACGGCACTGAATAAATAAAATTTGTAACTAACCATTTCTATCGTGTCCTTTTAGTAATCAGGCCAGTAAAACCGCTCTTTGATTTTCCTCAGAGTGTTATCGCGGCCAGCGTGTCCAGAAAAAGGAGCAGAGTGGCACTCTTCGAAGACCCTCGCTTTATCTTCCTCGGCGATAACAAGTCGTCGAAGCGCTGTGCCATCCTTCTCCTTGGCCACGTAGAACAAGGACTCTAATTTTGAGTCATACTCAAACTTTTTGGCGAATTTTCTAAGAGTTGTTTTGTCTTGCTTTGTAAAGCCTTCCGGATAAACCTTATTTTTAAGATACTGGAACAGATTTGTATATTTAGCGGAATCCATCTCTAAAAGGTTTTCGATTTTCCCGCGAAATCCCAAATTGTTTTGGAGGGGATGACCAAAACACTAGGGATTTGGGCATCCGGGGAGGGCAATTTTTTTTTTTACGCCCACTTCAAGATGGCTGCCACTGACCGTTGTCGATTGGTAACTAGTATTCAAACACGATTTAGTACTGGGATCTACTAGAAGAATATGCCTTTTGCTTCCGGTAGAAATGTCTAACTAGTATGGAAACTGTAGGCTTTAAACTCGTTTAGACTGGCCTTTTTTGCCCCAGTTTTGACTCTGACATTTCAGATGGTGTCTATATTTTAAGCTTTGATATTAAAAGTGTACATTTTACGACCGATGACTGTGTGAAGAAGTCGAGCCGTGAGCGGGTTCTTTCGAGGGATAGTTGACTTTAAGCTTTGTCGAAAAGTTGCAATGGTATGAGGAGTTTCGCTCTATTCTTGTTTGCGGCTCCGCTTGCTATGTCAAAGACGTTTCAACGCTTCTTTTAGCTCGCTCCAAATGTGGGCGTAAAATAGAAATCGCTGGCAAATTTACGCCCACTTTGGTTTGCATCACTCTTTCGAAAGCACTGGGGAAGAGACAAACAGCGCCTGGCAGAAACTTTGTTTGAAGCTGAAAACATGAATTTCAAGGGATCGTACTCAAGATTGCAGGTTAGTCAGCGTTGTTATACCAAGAATTTAATATATTACATGACCAATGGACATTATGTGGAATTATACCATAGGTTCCTGGAAGTTTACCTTTTGTTTTCATACACAAAGAAGTACTAAACCTGAGTCACCCTGTTTAAAGAAATTGTACGACTGCCAAATACAACAGAGTATAAAGCGACTTAATTCGTGGTATTTACACTCCTTAAATGTTTACTCTTTAAAACTCTCAAACCAAACCAAAGTTTGGGTAGTAATAAAAGTGTCACAAGAAAACAAACACAGAAAAAGATAATTACAAACAAGACTTGATGAAACTGCCTGGCTAGAAGCAGATTGGACATGCACTAAACACTAATTATTTTTGTATCACCACTTTCCCGAATTTTGCTGATTTTTGGCAATGTTACTTGAGAGGCCATGCTTTCTTTTTTTAACTTTTGACATTTTTCTGACACGAAACCTAAACCGATCAAAATCATCACTGTCACTCGTAGATACTAAAACGAGGAACCACCCACAACCATCCAAAACGATCCACAACGACCCACAACGAACCAAAATATTCCAAAACGACCAAAAACGCCTTTGATAGTTTTTAAACACTGACTTGGATTGTCTTGGTTGACTAAACTCATCTCCAGGGCTCCCCGACAAAATAAAATAACTGGAAAACAAAAAAAGTCTTCCGACGAATTTCGAAGTTGATCCGAACACTAACGAAAATTTCCGATGTCGATTCGAAGACTTTTGGAGTTGAACCGAAGTTTTCCTAAGATTTTCCAATGTTAGCCCTAACACTTTGGAAGGTTTCGGATGTTTACCTGGGGTATTCTGAAGACGAACCGAGGAGGAATTTTGTTGAGGTCGAGCGAATGCCTATACTTATTGTTTTTTCGTGAGCCTCGAAGGAGGAGGGGGGTGTTGGTCGGCATGAGGAGGGGTGTATCTCCAATTATGAAAATGCCTTGTCTTAGAATGAGTCCGCAAAGACAGCGATTTGTTTTTTCACGTGATCTGCTGTTTGCTCCTTCTCCTTGACCCCCGAGGAGACTTCACACTTTACGACTTCCTGAGGCAAAGGGAAGAGCCACGTAACTCCATTACAATGGGAGAAAATACAGATCCAATCATTGCCACGCATGCATGCGTAGTCGATGATGGTGGACTTGCAGGAAGACCAAGAACATATCTCAAGTATGGATACTTTATGTTTGTGTTTTCATATGACCGCTCTGTAAAAATGTTGTCCGAAGGTCGTACGAATGTCTCCGAAGATTTTCCGACTTTTTTCGAAAATTTCCGAAGATCGACGAGGAAGATCCGATGATGTTTCGACTTAATATCGATTTACTTTCGCTCATTCATGGCAAACTTGTCACAAAATGTTTCGAAATCGATATCTTAACATAGGGGAGCCCTGGGGACGAGTTTAGTCAACAAGTCAGTGTTTATAAAAAACTATCAAAGGCGTTTTTGGTCGTTTTGGAATATTTTGGTTCGTTGTGGGTCGTTGTGGATCGTTTTGGGTTCGTTGTGGATCGGTGTGGATGGTTGTGGGTCGTTTTGGGTCATTTTGGGTCGTTTTGGGTGGTTCCTTGTTTTAGTAACTACGCACTGTCACTACCCTCTGCTTCATCAATCTTCCTTTTGAAGTCATTCGGAGGCCTGCCTGGCTGTGTTTTCTTCATTCCCCTTGATATTCCTGGTCTTCTTCTGCCTGCTGCAGTGGATTGCACCTTAATTCTTTTCCCAAGCCTCTTTTTAGTGGTTGTCTTGTAGCTGTTCAGGTGTCTGGTGGCAAATGTGTGTAGTGCTGATGCAATTTGAGGGATTGTAGTGCAAGTTTCACTTCCTTCTCTAAGTTTGTTGTATCTTTGTACAAATTTGCATACACCCTGAATGAAATTTTCATCCTTACTCTTCAGTTTCAAAATTATGTCACTGAACACATCCTTGATACTATTTTCAAGACTATTAATGTCTGTGCAATCAATAAGATCATTGTCTGGGGTCATAGTTGAATCAGTCGAGGGTAAATTTTCTGAGCCATCATGTTCAAATTGATATGTTTCTGAGCAAAAGCCCTTTTCATCCCAGACAATACCATTCTTGCCTGCCTCATCCTCAGTGACTTTTTGATGGAGACTTGCATAGAATGATATTGGCTGAGTGTTACGTTCCCCCAGTGCTAACACAGCATAATACTGCCGCCCAGTTGTTGATGTTAAAGGGACCATATTTCTTGCATGCAGTTGGTATTTCTTTATGGTAGCAGCTTGGTGTTTGCACAGCTTTCCTTGTATGCCTTTTGGACATTCACAAACACCTAGGCTTATGTCGACAATATAAGACATTTTTTTCTTTGAGGTGCTCTGCACTGCATAGAGACCTTTTTTGGGGTCAACAGGGGTTATAAACGCTGGTGGCAGATTGCTTATTCCCATGCCCTTGAACTGGAGAGCTATATGGCTGTCTAGTCGGAGGTGGGCAGTAGCTAGCAGCCTTTGTTCGAAGTACATTTCCAAAGTTATGGTGATAAACTCAAATATTTGTGCAAGGTTAAATGCTTGGACTCGCTGGAAAATGATCTCTTTCAAAATTCTAATCCCGGCCTCACTTATGTTGTTGGTGTTGTTACCACGCAGCATGAGATGCTTCCTTAACGCCAGTGCCCATTCCGATTTTCTGGACCAAAATCCCTCAAAGTATTTGAGAAGGTGTGGGTATTTTGATACTATTTTACTAGCAACAAAATTGTCATAAGCATCTTGGAGGTTTTCAGTATTTTCAGCAAATACCATCTCTTTCATCAGCCCAATAATTAATGCCCTGTCATTTTTGGCAATTTTGTTTTTTGCATCCCACAGGTAAGTCCACCTGCTCTGAAGAAAATGAAAAATACATAGCAAAAGTGTGGCCTCTGGCCAGAAAATATGGAGGGCATTTCGTTCAGGGGGACTGTCGTCAGTTAATATTACTTTAGCTCCAAGATCACCTCGTCCATAGAAAGCATTTGAAGGTAACACTTCCTTCAGTTTTTTTAAGGCAGCAGTTACTGTGGATTCACTTTCACCCGAAGTTACAACACAACCAAGAGGCACTCCTCCAGCTGGAGTGCTTGTACTTAACAAGAAGAGGGGGTTATTGTACCGATCTAAACCCGCCGTCGAATCGCAGAACACTGTCTCTGCAGATTGCTGCACCATGGAATGTACCCTTGCCATTATTGGTGTACAAATGGCAAGGGCCAAGGGTGTATCACTGGTCTTGCCTTTTCCCATTCCAGCCTCAAATCTTTGCAAAGCTGCCTTTCCACCTCTCTCTTTGTTCTCACTGTTGTACTTCTCAATTCTTTTCTCTAACTCCTTGAACAGGCCATCACCACTTTCTGGACCAATATGTTTTTGCAGCCATTTCTTGTGAAGCCTGTAAACATCACTTTTTCTTGGATTATAATGGCGATCTGACAGTGCCACCTCATATCCATGCTTCCTCTTGTGTGTTAGGTGATGTCTGAGCTTGTGGATAGCTGCAGCAGGAGAATCATCATTTGAAAAGTACTGGTAAAGTTTTACCTTGGTTGTTTCTGCGATATCTCTGTGGCTCAGTGGTGCTGCACTTGTGATTGGGTGGTTGTGGTTATGGGAAAGGAACACTTTGCAAGGGTGGCTGTAATACAGGTTTGTAGGTGACAAGTGCTGTGTTTCAGCAAGCTTTATCCGTAATATACTAGTGCAAATGGTATTCTTATCCCTTGGTCCTGTTGGTTTTCCTTCATTTGCTAGTTGTTTCTTTCCCTTCAAGTGACTTCTTGTATGGTGTTGACAATGAAAATAGAGACTACATTTAATCCGCTTTCCCTTTCCTTTTTGTCCTCTTGTCACTCTCCAAGTTGTTTTTTGGTGCTCCCCCAACTGAGCCACCCAAGCTCTCATCTCAGACTCATTTTTCAAATTAACTTGTATCTCAGCTTCAAATGCAAATGGTGAAGCCCCGAGGAATGAATGTGTGGCGAGAGACTTGAAATGAGTTATGTGGTAGCTGTAATATGGTGGAAGACATTTTCTGACAATTTCTTCAGCAGCTTCGGTTTTTTCTTCCTTCTCATCAAGATCATCACTTGTGTCCCCATCCTCACTTTGCATGTCACTGGGTGTAAAATCTGACTCTTCGGCAGACTCATAGCTGGGCTGCGGTTCTTCTTCCTCATCACTTATGCATGTAACATCTGCATCTTCAACAGTACAGAGGGATGGTGCCACAAGTTCATCAATGGGTGTGGTCTCCAATTTATCACTATCTTCAGACGTGGGGTGCAAGTTAGAAGTCTTTAATGAATGGACATCTGGATTGGATGGTACTGAACATTTCTCTGAGGTTTTTGTTGGACTGAAAGGTATGACAGATGGCCCTATTTGGATGTTGGTAGCTTGTTTGCCTGTTGCAAAGGACATTATGAATCCACTGTTATTAAAACTTCCACTTATATAGGCCTCACAGTCTGAATTATTATAATTATACAGGTAACTACATGCAAAGGTGTCAAACATTTTTCTTTTTACAGGAACCCTGGTGATCTGAATAATGGAACAATCCAGTTTCATCGTTCTTTGCTTTGATGGTGTGCAAGGGAAGGATTCACTCAGCATACACTCAAGTTGTGTTTCTGACCCAAGGTCCAACATAGTACAGTATTGGAATCTGTTTGTAGTTACCAAATGCCATTATAGTATAGGTGAGGTTTGAAGTATTAAATTTTAACTATCAATTTTCCTAGGTGATCAAACTGTCTGAAATAAGACATTGCAATTTCCTATAGCCTGTAATGTTACATGTAGGTATTCAGATGTTTGTGTTGTGCAATTCTGACAGTATTAAACAGAGAGAACAATTATTGTTCAATAATTTTGTATGGCTATTTACCATATTTGTAAGTGGACTTGCAGTCACCATTGTCTGCATAGGAAAGTGATTTGCACACATGTTTTTCCACTCTAAAAATCATATAAGAATAAATTAGAAATAATTAATGATTAGTTTTTTATTTCTATTCAATTATATTAGTGATGAATTAAGTGCCCTCCAAAAATGGCAATGCAGTGGCAATATATGCTACTACTTATTACTCTCCGATAGCCCAGGGCTAGTGGATTTTGTTATCAGGCTATTGAATTCTGTTTTTAACTTGCCCTGCCTGATGGACAAGTGATGTTTTTAAAGGAATTCGAATAACAGAAGAACTGTGAAGTCAGTTATGCTAGTCAAGAAGTTTTTGGGGCTAGTTGAAATGATGTCTGTCCTCCGTCTCTCTCTGTCCGTCTCTCCTTTATTTGCACCTCTGCTGTTGTTGCTTTTTAACAATGTCAGCTAAAGTACTGTTACAACTATTTAGTAGCTGTCATATAGTTATGCTATCATAGTATTGGCTTACACTAAAGAACTGGAAATTAACTCCTGTGCCATTTCTTGTCGCAAGCTTGGTATATCAGCCTGTGGAAAAAATTCGTAGGCAACTTTGATTCTGGGGCATTATTTTGCAACAATCATGTCTTTTTTAAATTGTGAGTGAAGTTGATTGACACCTTAAATCATTTTACTGGTTAAAGCAAGAGCAAAAAGACAATCTTAGTAATGTTAGGTACCGGTATTAAATGCTTTATGTGTAACTCATTGAATATTGTTGGACTATTTACGTTATGTTTCATAATTTTACCTGTGTAAAAGGAAAATGTACTTGCTCATGGTGGATGAGATGTGCAGCATACTACATGAAAAATATCCAAAAAATAGATAAGACACTTTGAATATTGAATGCCAGTAATGGTGATAGAATGCATTGAAAATATAATATTACTATTAGATGATTGGCAGCAACTGGACAGTCGGCATCAGATGGCGCTTAGTTATGAACACCTTTATGTTTACATTAGATTAATACCTGGCAAATAAATGCACCGCAACCAATTCCGTTATTCTGTTTTGGGATTCCCTGCAGTTAAATAATCAACATAGATGTTTAAATGTGATGAGCAAAACAAATCAAAACAGTGTTGTAGTTTTGTCATACAGCCAAGAGCATCTAAAAAGCACACCAACTGACCTCTGCTATAACCAGTGTCCAATCATTCTCACTGAATTCCTTTTTCTGCTTGTTTTGCATCTCCTCCTTGAGGTATGTTCTGTCACAGACAGAATAGAAAATGGGAAATAAGCAGAACATTTCATAAGTATTGCTTGCATACTTACTGAGGCGCTGTCATGTGTTATGAACATGGTACAGGTATGCGCAGTTTAAAAATGCAGAACATTTTTGTGCTAAAATAAATCAAGAAAAGAGCACATTTTTGGTAGCGAATTTCCTACCGCAAGGTGAGGAGTCCAGTCTCCCTCCAAGGTGCATCTTCATTCCTGATCTTCAGGGAGTCAAAATAAGTGATTTGTTTAATCTTGAAGTCCACAACCTATTTCAAGAGTGCATTTTTATCTGTTATAAATCACTGGATTTTAGATAGTGCACAAAGCACTTCATGATGACTAGCATCATTTATTATACATGTGAAAGAAAAAAAGATTTCATCAAGTTATTTTACTCTTAAATTCTATAATTATAAATGTCACTTTACTTACAGCCAGGCACCAGTGTTCTTCATTGTGTAAATGGATTGGTACAAACAATTTCTTCAATGAGAAAATGTCAATCTGTTTTGTTTTCATAAAGAAAAAAAATAATAATAAGTACATGGGTGTAATCTGTTAATGACAGGGACAAAGAACAGATTCTCCACATAATTAGAACACACTCAATCTTTGCCCTCATAATAGCAGTGGCATGACTGCGTTCCCTACACCATTATTATTATAGAGTCATTTACAGCTACCTTTTCGAACTTACTTTTCTTGTCCACCTTGCAATCTTTCCATAACCTTTACCAGACAGTTTTGAGAAGAAATGAGTATTGAAAAAGTGGACATTCTAAAAGAGAAAAGAATAGATGGACAATATTAAGTAATTTTTCCTTTCCTAAAAACAACTGCTTGTTTTGTTATCCTTTATCAATGCACTTCCCTTTTTAATAAGTGACCTTATAAATATTTTACCTTGTTTCCTTTGTGCATCAGCTGAAGTTCCAAATATGCATTGATAACCTGATAAAAAAGTGATTATGTTATTAAGAAACGTCTATCAAAGGTGCACTGCTATATTTAGGTTAAAATATAATCAAGCTTCAAGGTAATTAGAATTAACTATAATATATAATATTCTTTGGCAAGTACTTCAAAACAGAAAGAATGTTTGTTGGTCGATATTTTTTGAATGAACCTTAATTAAGCCTTACATTGTCATTAATCTTCTCAGCATGCAACAGGGTTTCAAGGTCACACTGGTATACATTGTGGTTACCAATTTTGCACTTTGGAAGTTGGCTGTTCTTATCATCCTTGGCGTCCACTTTCGAAGGCAAAACAAGAAACAATACTGTTACACATATTAATATGAAAATAGTCATAGTGGTAAAAATAATAGTATCAATTGCTTCCCATCCAAGGTATTGCAACATGTATCCTTGCTTAATTCGATCATCATACAAAATAAACGACTATAGCTAATTATATTTACCTTACAGAAATTACGCAGCAACCTTTCGAATTTTAAACCATTTGCCTATGTGAGATACATGCTCTTCATCTATCTTACTATGAAGAAAAAAGGCTGCTTAACATGAATCCTTCCTTCAGGGTGGGCTTTTTATTTCAAACACATTGAACCATCCTGGATCAGTCCATACAGTCTGTCATTTCGTATTGAACAATAATAAGGGAGAGGGGAAGGGGGACTTACATAATAGGGGGCTTATTAACTTTCTTCCCCGGAAAAGGTGGGGGGGGGGGGGGGGCAGAAAATTTAAAGTAATAATAAATAATAATAAATCAGGCACTCACTCAAAACTTCCTCCTTTGCAATTGTCTGTTGATTCTCCTAGAATAAGAAAGTGGCAAATATGCAGTGGTCACTTTTAGCATGGGTTTCTAGATAAGTGTGGAGGATTTGAGAGGTGCATTTTTGACACTAACCTTTTCCATATTGATTTGGCAAGGTACGTAAAAGAGGATATATGCCTCTTGGCTAAGAGCTTCGGTACTTGACACAGGGGAGACCTGTAATTAAGATATAAATCTAAGCAACAATGGCCTTCTCCATAAATTATTTTAGATAATATAATATTGGCAAGCAACCAGGTTCTTTCACTTACCATGTCATCATTCATGCAGAACCACTTCTTGTTTACTTTGCAGAAGCTATAGTAGTGGCCACTGTTGCAGCTTGTGCCACTATGCACAACTACACCCTTCAACTCGTACACATTGTTGTTCTGGGTGAATTAAAGTCAAAGACTAGTTAGCAACTGACAGTGAAGGTATCACATAATAATTTAAATTCATTGGTTACACTGCCAAAGGTTTTTTAGTGTGAAATAAGAAGGATGTGAGTTTTTTTGATTTCAGAATGTAATATGTGAACTAAAAGTAACCTTAAGCTTCTGCGTAGTATGTGCTGATATTCTTCACGTACCTTTGATGGTCCCTTTAAAAGTGCACAGTCAAGCCATTCAGGGTATCTTAATTTCTTCTTTATTTTATTCCCTGTCCTCTCAAATCTGATCAAAAAACAAAATCAGGAAAGTACATGTATTAAGTCTGATCAAAAGCTTTCAGACAAAGAAATGATGACTGAAACTGCACTGAGTGCGCTAAAACAATAAAGCCCTGCCTTTGAAAATGTATGGTTAACACTTTGGGCCATTTGCTGACAAACAGTGCCTTTTCTCCTCTTCCAAGCCCATTGCACCTGTATAGCAGATGTAATACAAGCACAATAATAGTAAACAATGAAAACGTGCTTATAGTTCAGTGTTCAACAGAAACAATCATTTTATGGCAAATATATTATGAGTTTAGATAATAACATTTTATCAATGTTACCTGTCACAAAAATATTTGTTGTCTTGATCAAGAATTTCAGGCTGATTATTGTTATCAATAGCCTCAACCAGTGTTTGAAAACATCCCTACAAAAAAGGTAGTGATCTACAGATAAACACAGTCTAAGAGGATATTATTTGGAAGTGTTGCAATATTATCATTACATCGAATGCAATGTTACCTTTATGTTAATGCTGTAGTCCAACATGTCAACAGATGTGTAACGGATGTGGTTACAACTACTGCACTTGACTATAAAAGTGCGGAGGCAAGAATAATAAAAAAAATGAGAACACTTTGATTCAGTCTTAATTGTTGTTGCATAAGGTAAACTACTTTGAAGATGAAAGTTTTTTAAGATTTTGGTGAGGACCCACCCTGTTATGCTAGAGGTACTTCAAACCAAAAACATTCAACAAATTTATTACAATGTTACTAGGTCATCAAACCTGAACTAGTGAGCTCTCCACCCATATCTTGCATGAATTTTTCTCCACTGAAAAAAAGGGTACAGAATATGAAAAACCTATTTCATTAGGTTTTTTTTTTCACTTCTCATGTCAGTTTATCTTGTTTTGTTCCAAAATTATTTTAAACTTATTTTCCAGACTTTTGTCAGCCTGTTGGTTTTTTTTTTGTAAGGTGGGGAATGGGGGAAATTAATGGGTGTGGTGCATGCAAGAAACATATTAAAATGGGGACAGGCAAAAAATATTTATACACAGGGTTAAGGGGCAGTAAGCGAAATAGTCTTTATTTTTGGTATTGATGGCACCTTTGTACTGAAATAAGTCTCCTGTTAATATCAATCATCAATACTCCATTCAATTTCAGAGTATCTCCTGCATGTTTGATTTCCATCAAACCCCACACCTACACCTTCCACTTGCCACACCAAAAAGAAATGGTATGTAAAAAATATGCAGATCGAAATTTGCGCTTACTTATGCGCAGTGCTAGTTTGTATGGCACTAGCTATTGCAAGGTACAGCTCATGGGCATCTTGTTGAGCTAAATATCCATTCCCCTGCCAGGTGAATTCTTTGCATAGTGCTGACAAAAGTAATAATAAATTAAATTCATCAATTAGCCACTTGCAGTTTATAGATCTCACATAATAAAAAGTAGAAAGTATGTTTAATATAAATGTAGAAATGAACTGTAATGGAATGATATGACCGTTTATTATATAAACACCAATGAAATACCAGGTGAGCTTTCGCGCGAAAACATGATATCTTCACATAATAAATAGAACATTACATTACATTACATACGCTCACTCGTGAAATATTTTTCAACACTCGAAGAGAAATTTCGTATCTCCGCGCGGCCATATCATATCCTCTATATATCTACCTTCAAAATTGTTGAGTATTTCAAGTGGACACATTGCACCACTCATCCTGGTCTGTGGCTGGATCACTGATGAGTTCTTTTAAGGCGCACACAATGCAGAATCCACCGAAATTGACATTATCTGCATATACAGTATGGTAATTCTCAGTAGAAGATTTGTTTGGCAAAGCGGTTTAAAAATCTCAGCACACAAATTCTTACCATGCTTTCTCTCAACAGCATGTTTATTTAAAAATGATACGAAGCAATCGTTGTTTATAATGCACTGCAGGATGGCGTTCACAAAACAAGTATTCCCTAAATTTTGGAATCCTCGAAGTGACATTGTAGAACTCATAGGGCAGAACTACTTCGATCTGTATCTTTTTAAGTCTGAGTATCTCACCCCGCCAAATGCCCAAATTTCGCCCCAAAACTTACATACAATAAAAGTTATCCATTAAAGTATCAACAATATACAGGAAGTCATTTTCGCCTCTTCCCCAGTGCTTTCGAAAGAGTGACGCAAACCAAAGTGGGCGTAAATTTACCAGCGATTTCTATTTTACGCCCACATTTGGAGCGAGCTAAAAGAAGCGTTGAAACGTCTTTGACATAGCAAGCGGAGCCGCAAACAAGAATAGAGCGAAACTCCTCATACCATTGCAACTTTTCGACAAAGCTTAAAGTCAACTATCTCTCGAAAGAACCCGCTCACGGCTCGACTTCTTCACACAGTCATCGGTCGTAAACTGTACACTTTTAATACCAAAGCTTAAAATATAGACACCATCTGAAATGTCAGAGTCAAAACTGGGGCAAAAAAGGCCAGTCTAAACGAGTTTAAAGCCTACAGTTTCCATACTAGTTAGACATTTCTACCGGAAGCAAAAGGCATATTCTTCTAGTAGATCCCAGTACTAAATCGTGTTTGGATACTAGTTACCAATCGACAACGGTCAGTGGCAGCCATCTTGAAGTGGGCGTAAAAAAAAAATTGCCCGGGGAGGGTACCGGGGGGATGCCCAAAACGCTGCAGTAATATGAGAAGGGGATGCCCAAAACGCTGCAGTAATATGAGAAGGGGATGCCCAAAACGCTGCAGTAATATGAGAAGGGGATGCCCAAAACGCGGGGATGCCCAAAACGCTGTGACACCGGGGAGCTTCTCGGGAATTCTCGACTAGTTTCCAGTTTCCCTTGGACAGAATAAAATACATAATGGAAGATTCGTGGGAGCTTGTTTCGGTTCCTACAGAAATTAAGCACTCTACATGTACAGCTTGTAGAGGAATGTCTGTTGACGGCTCTGATGGAGGGACTGAAAAGCAGGAAGGGAATAGTAAGATTAAGGTATGCATTTGTCGGGAATAATCTTATCTAAATCTTTATCCCTCTAATAATGAACCCTGAACTCGATCTCCCAGTTTCATGATCAAGGACAGACACTTGTAGTATATGCAGATCTTTCTATTTTCCAGTTATGACCCAGTGTGATAATTCCGTGTTGGATTGCATTTGATACTGTACATTTTTGTTATATCTCTGATCTCCTGTTGGATGATCTATTTATCCCACGATTCTGACCTCAATTTCTATCAGTATCGTACGTACTTCCGTCTTTAAAATGAGGCACTTCGGTCGGAATTCCGTCGAATCATTATCGATAGAGCAGAAAATACTTTTGTAGATTTTTTTGAAGTAGACCACGAGACCTAAAAAGGAAGGGACTAGCAGCTGTTTGCCTTTAATGGAATTTTAAATTACCCTTTGCCTTTGAGAGTTAGACGTTATCTAATTTATCAACACATCCAAACATCCGGTTTTGAATTAATATTGATTAATAGGAACGTATTATTTTGATTAAGACTGTCATTTCAGCAATATAAATGGATCTACATGTGACATCTTGCCGATTATTCCCCCCCCCCCCCCCCCCGCCATTACAAAAGTGAAAGCAATTCAGAATTCAAAGAAATGAACGGCCTATTAGGAAATATTAATGTACATGTTGTAGTTAAATTTTTTCCTTGGTTTAAATTTTATTTTCCTTTGTTTTAAACTCATTATATACATTCATTCATACATTACCATACCAGAAAACAAAGGAAAATAAAAATATTTGAACCAAGGAAAAAATTGAACTACAACATATATTCCCAAAGTAAAAGAGGAACTGTACAACAGCTTACAAACCACCTATATATACCTGGTGAACTCCCACTTAGCATGAACCACTCAGCATTCCCTTTTCAGCCTTTTTAACTGTATGTCTATAGAAGTACAGGTGAAGGAGGAGACAAAGTCCAAAAATTCTATAATAACTATGAAGTTAAGGGACATGCACCCAAGCAAATGTGTAGCAATGAGCACCTATTTAAAGGCTGTGGATGTGAATAACTTTATATACCGGTGCTCAACTCTGTAAGTTCAGCTGGGCAGAAAAAGTATTACTGTTGCAGCAAATTTTTAGAACTGGCCCTTGTATTAGAACATCAAAAGGACGGTAAAACATCCTTGTGGTAGAGAGAAGTCAAGAAGCTTAGTATTCCAGCATACACAGTCCAAAGCAATGTTGTTAAATTGCACACTACAACATCTGTATCGATGATTTGATCAAGTCAGCTTAGATGCAGCCAACATCATTCATGATGCTTTTCTATTTCCCATGTAAAGCTTCACTCCACTTCCTGCTGACTGACCCCCCCCCCAACTCCATTCACTCCTGCCAGCAGCTCCTGAGAGCCACCCCTTAATTGTTGTGTCTGCCAAGTTGGTTTGTTACAAGCTATCCAAGTTGAACTCAAACAAGGCTCAAGGTCCTTATAACATTCCATAATGTTTGTTAAAAGATAGTGCAGACATAGTAACTAGCTGGACCAGTATCAGACATCTTCAACTGCTCCTGTCTGGAAAGATTCCTTCCACCACTATGGAAAGATGAAAATGTAGTCTCTGTGCCAAAGCAGTCATATTTGACTTTCAGAAAGCATTTGACTTAATCAACCACCACATGCTAGCTCAAAAACTCTCATAATATAATATCCTAGGGTCAATCAAGCATTGGATCTTGGAGTTTCTGACAAATTGTAGACATGATAGGGTGAAATTGAGTCATGATTGCACATTAGAATAGTGTGCTGTACCAGCAGGAGTCCCTTAAAAGACCAAATTGAGCCCCTGGTTGTTTCTAATTAATGGTAAATGATCTTGATGTGCTGGAAGTATGCAGATGATACAACCCTGCCTTAGTAATTGTGAAAACGAACAGAACCAGCCCTATGCAGTTGCACGTTGACAAGCTTATCATGTTACTAGTCACAAGCTTATGGCTTTCAGTTAAATGAAACAAAGTGTAAGGAGCTCAGAATAACTTTAAAGTTTCTAAGTCGGAAGACAGTGTAGAGCCCATTACTGTATTGTTAATGATACCAATATTGAAGTTGTTCAGTCTGCTAAATTACTCACACACTCACTCATCCTCATCGGGTCCATGAGGACTCTTGAGGCCGGCCAGAAGATCACACCACCCATCCCAGTCTAAGGCCGATGCAGCAGCAGCTCCACATGTATGCCATCCGAGCTTGTTCCTTTCCTTCTTCACGGTTCTTCTTCACGTTTCCCCTCCACGTCTCCATTTGGTCAACCTTGCCTCCTCTTACCTTCAGGTGCCCACGTCAAAGCAGTCCTTGAGATGTTGTCATGTACATGTATGCCCTAACCAGCACCATATTCTCACTCTTATAAGGACTGACACCAGCCTACTCCCTGTGGCTTTGTACAGCTCTTTGTTGCTGAAAAGGTTGGGCCAGAATCTCCTCAGCACTCTCATAAGGCATGTGCGGTGAAACACGTTGAGTTTATTGAGATCAGTTGCTGTCACCCTCCACATTTCGGCTCCATATAACAGCACGGACATTATGTTCTAGTTCAGGATGCACACTTGGTCTTCTGGCTGAATCTGCCTGACCTCCAGATGTTCTGAAGTCTGGTGAATGCAGTTCTCGCTAGTGCTAGTCGCCTCTTGTTGTCTGTGCCGCCAAGTTTTTCAAGTACTTGTCGAGTCATTCAAGAGACAACAGCGTGCATGTGTTCATCAAACTGCCATGTTTAATTCCTCTCTTTTATTCCTGTAGTGCACATTCCTAAATACTAAATAACACACGCGCGTGACACATGAAACGTCAAAGTTCAATAACACAACAGTACTGAATCTAGGTACACGAAGGACCCACATCTTCCACCTCCTCTCCTTCTATCCTGATGTAGTCCATGCATCTGTGGGTTATCCTAAGCATCTTTGTTTTGCATGGGTTGATCTTAAGTCCAACAATGCCGGCAGTGGCTGCTGGCCTATTGGTCTTCTCCTAGAGATCAGCAAATCTGCTTGAGATTAGAGCAACATCATCGGCATAGTCCAGGTATTCTAGGACTGAAGCAAATTTCCATCTCAAGCCACGTCTCCTATAATTTGTGCACCGTATGACCCAGCCCATGATCACAACAAAGATGAAGTCAGACAACACACAACCTTGCTGCATGCCGCTCTTCACTTCAACACAGCTAGAACACCTTCTGCCTTCCATGATGCAGCTTGAGCTCTGATGATAATATAGTGCCTGAAAAGTCCTAGTAAAGATGTCAGGGATACCATATTACCCCATAATGTCCCAAAGTCTCTCTCTGATAATGCAGTTTAAAGCCTTTGAAAAGTCAGCAAAGTTAATGTACACTGGTGCTTGCCATTCCTGGCACTGTTCAAGGATGTTCCGAGGAGCAAAGATTTGCTCAGAAGTTCCCCTTCCAGATCAAAATGCTGCCAGCTCCTGCCTAATCATCTCATCCATGCTAAATTACTAGGTGGCATGATATCAAAAGATCTGAAATGGAATTCACACGCACAAATGATATCTGAAAAAGTTATACCGCATTTCTACTTTCCGATGCAACTGCATGCGAATGTACCAATTATGGACCTTATTAGTTTCTATACCACTTGCATTCACCCACTTGCAGAGTAGGCATGTTCAGTTTTCCACTCTGCCCTACTGCAATACCTGTTTAGAAAGACTATAGAAAGTAGATATAGAAATTCCACCCCTGACTGGTGAGCTCAGTTGATTGAGCACCAGACTATCGTGCAGGAGGTCATGGGTTCAAACCTTGGCCAGACCATTACTTAGGGTCTTAAAATTACTGAAGAGAAAGTGCTGCCTTTGCTATGATTTCTGTAAATGGTTAGACTTTCTTGTCTTCTTTGATAAGGAAGATTTGTAGGTCCCATCTCACAACCCTTGTTCATATAACTTCGTGAACCCACACTCTAGTCACAAAGAGAAGGGGACATACTGTAGTTCCTGTTGTTGTGGTCTGGCTGTGGTGAATGTACTTCTTTCACATTCACATGTGGAATGAGTTCTTGCATTGTCACTGAAAAGCCCCATCGGGGTAATGGCAGTGAAATTTTGTATTGTATCGTACTTCAAAAGCGAGTGCTACAGATAGTAGGCACAGGTGACCTGTGATACAGGCATTCCCTAGAAGCTTTAATATTTCCACCTTGCACAGTAGGAGAGAGGAAATAAGTTGTATTAAAGTTGTTTCAAGAAATCAGCAGCAAAGAAAATCACTGATAAATCAATGATTATAATTGTAATTTTTTTTTTGCTTTAAGGAAAACTAGATTTGACCTCAAAATTACAGAAATAAAACATGTTTTTCACTCACTGCAGTCCAGTTGCATTGCTACTGACAGTGTGAGACAAATGAGAGAAAGTTTCCTTGTAGCCATATGCCATTCATATATATTAATGTACAATATTATTAAAGCCATTACATTCTTAATAAATAACCAGTAATGCGCAAATTGTGTACAGTAATAATTTTAGTATTTACATGTATGCATTGGAAAGAAACTGAGATATAATTTCAAATTTAATACCATAAGGAAAGGGGTTATGTACACTGAGTGCACTTTGAATATTGCTTATTTTTACTTCATGTACAAATTGCTATGATTTTTGTTTTTTGTGTTGCTGAAGAAAAGCTCAAGTGTCCCAAAGCTTTGTGGATTTCTTAACAAGCTTGGAGGTAAATATTATTGTTTACTTGATTCAACAGTAGTTACAGCAACTCATAATAATGAATGTGAATTCATTTGTTAAGTGGACTACTAAAATTGCCTGTGCATAATTATTAGTTGCAAAATAATTTGATAGTAGAAATATGAGAGATATCAGTTGGCTTTGTCATTACTGTTTCAAGTGAATGTAACCACTGTTTTGTGCAGGGAGTGTCAAAATTATACTTGCTCTAATGTTGATTGTTTTAGTTTTAGATTTTGTAAACAATTGGGGAATCGTCTTACTGTACAGTATATATGTTACAGGTTAAATTTGATTTAACCTAGGTTGGTTTGTAATTTCTTTTGTCTATATTATTTTATGATAATGAATACCAGACACAAAGAAATTACAAACCTTTCAAATTCAATTATTTAACATTCAAATTTAATAAAATTAACATTAATTAATTAATTATTATTTGATTTAATTGAAATTTCAAATTTAATTATTTAATGCAAATGAATATATGAAAGACCATATATTTGAACTGCGGATTAATATGTAATGACATTAATTGATCATCGCAGTTATGCACACAACTTAAGCAGTATCGCAGAGGTCATGGTTCGAATCCCGTTCAGGCCTGAGTTTTTTAATTTCAGGCTTTAATTTCACAGCTGCTTAAGTTGTGTGCATAACTGCGATAATCAATTAATGTCATTTCAATTATTTAACCTAGGTTAAATCAAATTTAACCTGAAATCAAATTTAACCTGTAACATATATATCTTATTTACCAGGTGGGAAGGTGCGCATGGGAAAAAACAGTACCTGAGGTTCTGAGTATAGCCTGAGGCCGAAGGCCAAGTGCCATACTCAATACCAAGGGCACTGTTTTTTCCTATACAGACCTTCCCACCTGGTGAATAACAGCCACCCAGATGATTGAGACAAAAATAAATATATTTAACTATGCAAAATTTGCGTCTTAGTGAAAGGAGCTAGGTATCTATGTAAGTTATGCTACAATTGACCATTAGACATTATTGTCATTAGAAAAACAATTAAATCAATATTTTTTTTAAGATAAGAGACTGGGATTTTGAAAATTTATTATGATAAATGATCAATTGTAAATATGTATAGTTTTCAAAATTCATATGTAACTAATAGATACTAGCTGGTACAGTTGATGTTAAGGAAAACTGAAGTTTGATCTATTAAATTTTTGTTCACATTATTTTTTATCTCAGCAAAAGGAATTAGAACATGGAAAACAAGATGGTAAGTAAATATTTTCATTATTATATATATTATTATTATAATTATATATTACTTTAAATAATATTTTTATTATAAATATTGTCAATGGCATTGTTGGTAGTATCTCTACTCTCATTATTTCGTCTGGTTTGAGTTGTATGAATATGTTGTGGTTCAATTTTTTTCTTGGTTTCAATTTTATTTTCCTTTGTTTTCTAGGTATGGCAATGTATGATAATGAGTTTGAAACAAAGGAAAATAAAATTGAGACCAAGGACAAAATTGAACCACAACATATACATGTATATATTTAACATCCCTTGTTATAAAGTACGGTCAAACGTGTATATAATGGGTACCCTTGAGAAGTGGCCAAGTGACCAATATAGTGACAACTATGTACAAGTACAGGTTTCCTTTAACTCTATGGGCAGTTAAATAAATGAACAATGTTTTTAATATTTGAAAATAATCACTTTATTTACATTCTATTGACAATAACAACTATTGTTATTATTTAGCTTTAAATTATTTTAAGTGACATTTCTGCTGTGTATGTTTGAGTTTCTATTATAACTGGCACATTTGTTGCTACTCTATCAAAAACATACAGTCTTCCAGACTCTGGCAATGACATGTTTTTGTTGTTATGTTAATTAAGTACAGTATGAGGTATGTATTTGAGTGAGATTCCCGTGCACACTGGTAGCTACACCTGTACTGTACAATGAAATGAGATGTTAAAGAAAGCTTACACTGTAATTCTGAATTGCTGGTGGTTTGATCATAATCCAGTTTGGTGACCTGTTGTCAGATAAAAAAGAAGGAAATTATGCATTTGGGAAGTTCTTTCAGGTGACCGCATCTGGTAAGTACAGGTGACTGCTATGTGTATACATGTAATAATATAATCAGAATCATTATACACAGGTTTGACTGTAATCAGAATCATTATACACAGGTTTGACTCTGATCAGAATCATTATACACAGGTTTGACTGTAAACAGAATCATAACGATTATACACAGGTTAAATTACTGTAATCAGAATAATTTGTGTAAAAACTACAGTATGATGGCTTACATTTTTACACACAAAGGTTTGTGTATGATGAGCGGAAATGTAGACTCCATTACTACAGAACACCACAGGATTTTGAGCCATTAGGGTGAGTGATTGTGGTTTACTGTCTTGTATTATCAGTACTTTTAAAGCAAATTATACTGAGTCATGCACTTTTGCCCAGTCAGCGCTGATAACAGAGAACTTAATATGGTGTCACCAATAATGGGGCATCGCTGCTTCACTAAAATCAGATTGCCATATGGCTGATGTCAACTCCACGACTTCCATAAAATTGGGGAATAATTTTCCTTGTTGGCACATAAATTCAGTAGCTACAGTATATATAATTTTAAGTTAACAGTGGTAGGGCACTTTGAAATAACTTTTTAAATCTTACACACACATGTAGGAACTCTTTGATGCATTAATTAATACACTGTAATTGTGCCTCTTTGGTGCATTTGAGGCCAAATTATTTCATTTAAGCCATGATAAGTTTAAAATTAGTATAGGTAATAGCATGGTTTGTAGTGATATTTGGTATAAATACCACGAGAGATATTTCAAAATTGTTGTACGTAATTTCAAGAGCCGTTAGGCGAGTGAAATTTGAGACAATTTTGAAATATCTTGAGTGGTATTTATGCCGAATATCACGTACAAATCATGCTATTATTTGTTTATACTACTACTTGCAAAAGGTTTGTAATTTTCACATGTAGGTATTTCAAATTAAGCAGAAATACCACTGCTCTTAGCCAATCAAATTACAGAAATGTCTCATGTAGTAGTATAAAGACGATTATTGTATATAAGATTATTGTATTTCGTGGTTCAATATCAGAAACATTGATCTGGCAAATGCATCATTCTCCTTTGATGTCGAGAATCCAGACAGACTGACACATTTTGAAATTTGGTAAGTGAATGCATTATAATTACAAGTTGCCTGCAAATGTATTGAGTGTTGATTTTCAGAAGTTAATAAAATTGAGGATCTGACAGGGAGACAATTATTGTATGTAACAATGCAATTGTAAAAATATAAAAAAAATGGTCCATAATGAAATTTGTTTTGTGGTTTGGTATTTCCTTTTGGTGAAATATCGTATACAAATGAAAAAGATTTTTCCTGCCTCTTGGTAGCAGGGAAAATTATTTGTTTGTTAATTTGATTATCCTCTAAAGCCAGTCAAAATCTTAGTCCTTTTGCACAGTTTAATTATTTCTTGGAATCAATTCTAGAAATACATGTATATACATGCAAGACACTGTTTTCCCATTTAAAGTAGTTAGACTGTGTGCAATAATGGTGATGATCCATGTTCATTTGTTTGAAGAGTTTGGTGTTTGGTCTGCATGTTAAAGATGATACTTTAATTCTCAATT
The DNA here is from genome assembly GCA_949710005.1 of Ricordea florida. Classification (NCBI taxonomy): domain Eukaryota; kingdom Metazoa; phylum Cnidaria; class Anthozoa; order Corallimorpharia; family Ricordeidae; genus Ricordea; species Ricordea florida. The sequence goes on along the minus strand of OX453276.1, from coordinate 22,449,651 downwards.
TTCATCATTGAATTGCTTCACAGTACATTATATTGTATAGGGAAGTTTCATATTGATTGATCAGCTCTCTAAGTGAAAAGGGTAAATTCTATATTAATGGAAATCATGTCATATTTCACAGTTAACACAGGCCTTCTGGTACTACGCAATGGTACGTTTTCGCACAATCGACCTCTAATCGCATCCGATCACACAATTCATGAAAAATCGCATAATTCAAAAAATAACACATAACATTCATAAATAAAACATGAATCAACAAGTTTCTTTGGAATTTCTGCATAAGTACGCCATTTTTATTAAGATAATTTACCTTTCTCCTCCAAAAACTCATTCTAAGCCTCTTTTTTCAAAGCTTAATATTCTTCCTCTCCATTCACTTTATAAATTCCATGTTTCTTGTTTTGTATTCTCACACTTTAATCACCTTTTACCTGCCTCTCTTTCCTCCCTCCTCCACTTTAATCGTGATTTTCATGATTATCTAACTCGTTCTCGTTTCAACTTGCATAAAAGGTCTTTCAGGTATCAATTTGCGATTAGTTCCCAATCCCCGACTATTTGGAACGATATCCCCTTGACTGTCCGTGACAGCCTTACCACTACTAACTTCGAAAAGAAACTAAAACTTCACTTTTTAAGCCTAAATTGAACTAGCGCAGGATTCTCTTAGCTTATTGTTAGATTATTTGTCACCAGTTATGGACTGTTATAGGACTATTAGGAGTGCATGTATGTAAACTTATTTAATTTCAGTTTTGTACCTTGTTTTAGTTTTGTAGTTTAACCTACAGTCTTCATTTCTGTATAAAAAGGCTAACAAGACATTTTCACCTTCGATTTCGTATTCACTCGAAGTTTAAGGCATTATTTCGAATGCCAAGGACCTGGTACGAGTCTCATTCTTAAACAGTTGCCTGTTGGTGTAACACAAACATGCCCATTGTTCAGATTAGCCAATCTGAATGGCTGTAATTTCTGGCTGTTTACCCGCATGGCAGATTACCCTCACTGGTGATTTTTGCCAAAAGGAGAAAAAAGAATCGTGAGATTACACACACTTGCAGATAACCTGCACACAAAAACAAAAGAAAGTTATGCAAAATAGCTAGATAACTCACAAAATTTGAAGCAATGGAGCGATTTGAAAATTGCTCTGAGTCTTTCAGGCATTTTTTAGTTGAAATCGTATTTAATTGTACTCGTAATTGACTCCTGGAAACACTTACAGTATCATAAATAATAGATGTTTTTAAAACTTATTGAGTCAGTTAGCCTTCTATAATTATTAGAATCAAAGAAAACTTTATTCATTTTTTTGTTTAACAAAATACCTTTCAGTTTGTGACAGTATTAGCAAGTTTTCAGTTGTAGCATGCAAGAATATCCATAATTATTGATCATTTATTTGGCATGTTAGCTGTGTCCTTTCAACTTTTAACATGATGCAGTGATAGTGCAGGAGACCCCCTTTTTTATTTATCCCAACTAATGTCGATGAAGATGCATAATTTCTGTTCCCTTGTGTTCAAAATGTCTTTAGAGCAGCAAAAAAGTGTTTTTCTTGTCCTGAAACCTTATAAAACAAGCTTAAAATTGCTCAGGAAAAAAAAATGCATAATCTTCATTATTTATCGCATAATCTGCCCTGCAAATTTCGCATAATTTTCATTTTCTTATTGCACCCTATCAGAAGGCCTGTCAACAGTCTTGATAGTAATCAAGGGATACTTATAATGTGTGCATAGTTCTTCTCTGAGATATTTGCCTCTTGGAATTTAAAGCAATTAATAATTGATGATTTGTAATCTGACCATAGCTCAAAATTGTGTTATAAATGACAAAGTTGTTTTAATTAAATTACAACTGTCAGTATTACTTGTTTATTATCAGCACATCAGGAAGAGTTTACCACCTACAAGCAAAGGATAAACAGACAATGATGTTTTGGCTTCAGGAACTTCAGGTACAGTGCAGTTGCAACACAGTATACTCCAAAAGCCTAACATAATTGAAGTCAGTAACAGGCAACGGCTGTGAAGAACGCTAATAATGTATTGATGGCCAGTGTGCTCTGCCTGGTAAAAATCTTGCAGGATCTTTGAGGATCTTAAAAGATCGGCAAAGACCCACACACATCTTCAAGGATCTGCAAAGATCCTACAAAGATCCTGAAAGACAAGGATCCTCAAAGATTTCATAAGGATCTTCTCAAGGCCTTTTAGAGATCCCAGCAAAGATCTTTTCAAAGATCCTTAAGGATATTGCTAGTCTCTTTAAAAGATTTTAATAAGGATCTTTGAAAGATCTTTGTCAGGATCCTTAAGGATATTGCCAGATACTCACATATCTTTGCCAAAATCTTGAAGATCTTACAGAGATCTTTAAGATTCCCTGCAAAGATCTTCTAGATACATGCAAGGACCTTCAAGGATCTGCGAGGGTCTGGGCGAAGTCCTTGAGGAACTTGGCAAGAATTTTGAAGTTCCTTTATCTGTGAGGATTTTTTATTAAGATCCACAAAGATCTGCCCAAGGATCTTAATTCAGATCTTCAAGGATCTTCAAAAATCCTTAAAAGGTTTTGACCAGGGTGCACTTGAGCCAAAAAGGAAAAATTCTCAACATTGCTTGTTGGCAAAATTGTCAGTTTGAATCATCAAAAGCATTCATTGAACCACCATTACCTTTCACCTGTACCTTATGATCAACTCACGTGACAACCCATTTTGTGTTTCAATCAGTCAGCTGTGACTTGACACAGCACAGGCTTCTTTAGAAACTAACTTTTTTATAACTGCTGCTGAGCTGTCTGCCTATCTAGCTGAAAATGAAAATACTGACCACCACAGCAACTGCTAACCGCTTGCCACCAGTATGCCATGTATATAACATGCTGGCCACTAACATGCTGACTGCAAACAAGGCATATACTTCATGGTAGGCCACCATATAGTCAGTTTACAGGGATATACAAGGGTTTACAAGGATATACCTTTGTAAACCCTTGTATACCCCTGTAAACACTATAATTTATTTGGTGACTATATGGTGGCCTACCATGAATTATATGCCGCAAACAATGTCATGCTCACAAGTACATACCACCGCTGGTAGGTACTTTAAGTAAGGTCATTAAAGTGTATCATAATAGAAATTTAAATTTTGCATGATAATTATATAAAGCCATTTATTGCCATGTGTAACCTGGTATAGCCATCTATTGCCACATATAGCCATGTATAGCCAGATACAGCCATGGATAGCCATATGTAGTCGTGTGTAGCCTTGTGTAGCCTTGTATAGCCTTGTGTAGCCTTGTGTAGCCGTGTACATCTATGTATTACCATGGTAAGGTTGTGGGATGTATCTTGAAATGACAACGTCAAATGAGGTTACAGTGGTAGAAGGGATAAAATCCTGTTGCTACCCAAAAAAAGATGAAAAAATTGAGCTCAAAAGCCAGCAGCCATGGACAGCTGTTTCGGCCTTGTTAGGCCTCAGCAGCATGGCACAGCTAGCCAGGGACGGCGGAGCCGGTGGCTGGGGGGGCTTTAGCCCCCCCACTTTTGAGGAGGATGACATTTTATTTTGTTTAAGCTACAACTTTATACAAGCCTCGTCGGAAACTTTTCGTGTTTACGTATTTTTAACATTTTCTCAGCGTGTGCTTCCTTCCTACAGACGGGAAGCTTGTGTCCAAAAACCGCAGGTTAGCGTTTGAGACCGGAAGGCTGAGAAATAACCTCCAAAATATTGCTGTAAGCATTAAAAGTACCTTTCATTTTACGCTTTATCCAGGCTAATTATTTCAAGAAGTATGTCGCGGAGAATGTTGTAAATACGATTTCCGAGACTCTAGATTTTAAAATTTTCTGGCGGAGGATGCCCCCAGACCCCCCTACCAACTCGTGCCTCCGGCACTCGTTTTCAGCCCCCCCACTTCAAAATACGCTCCGCCGTCCCTGCTAGCAGATGAGCTCGGTTTGAGCCAAGGTCCTCAAGGACTTCACCCAGACCCTCATGTATGGCCATGTACAGCCATGTGCAGCCATGTGCAGCAGTGCAATAACTATTACCGTTTACAGTCATGTAGAGCTATGTATGGCCTTTTATAGCCATGTATTGCCATGTGCAGCCATGTACAGCCATGTATAGCATGTATAGCCATTTTCAACCCACCAATTACTTTTCGCACCATCTTATTGGCTATTTTGGCTCATGTGGTGTCAATTAGCTGGATGGGTTTCAGGGGATATACCCTGGCCGCATAAATATTTGCCTGCAATTTTTCAGTCGCAAGAAAACATAACAAAGTAAGTCTCTTTCAAGTTTTTTTTTCTGTCTTAAACTTATTTTGTAGAATACAGTGACACTGTTATTAAGTAGCTAGTTGCAGTTGTAGCTCCGGATAAAACAGAAAGTCAACAAAATAAGCTGCTGGTGTTTTTGGCCTGGAGGTGAGCAAAAGTTACAAACCTTTGGGCAATCAAATTATTGAAAGTCTCCCCACTGAAATGTGCACAAGGGCTGGTTTTGCACAAAGCTACACTTCCCACTGTCTTTAAAGCTGCTGGTTGAGAAACCTTTCCCAGCCAAAAACGATCAACTACACAAGCTACACCAGATTATTTTTTCCAAATTCCCTGTTTCATGGGTCTAATTTCTTTGGCAGTGTTAGTGGTATGGTTGTATTTTCTTTTCTAATCCACTGGAAATGTTTAGCTTTGAATTGTTTTCGAACAACGCAGTTGATAGAATAAACCTAAAGTGCTGTGTTTTCAAGATTTTCAAGTAAGGGGCATTGGGAGAGTATGTTTGACACATGTGACACGTATTGCCATGTTTAGATACGTATTGTCACAGATAGCCATGTGCAACCATGTATAGCCGTGTATAGGCGTGTATAGTCGTTTATAGCCATGTATCGCCATGTTACCTGTTACCTGTCCTCCTCGTGCCTGGTGGCACAGGGCCTTCACGTCACTTTTCAACTTTTCTCTGTTCGCTGCTTTTGACCGCACCTCTTCCCAGGTCCTCTTCCTCGCCTCGCCTCTCCCCTTTTCCGCAGTCCTTCGCCATGTTGTTTTCGGTCTTCCACGCTTCCTTTTGCCTTCTGGTGCCCAGGTCAAAGCTGTGTTGCAATCATTAACTTTGTCCTTCCTCAACACGTGGCCAATCATTTTCCAACGCCTTCTCTTCACTTCACAGCTCAATTGCTCCATGTCTGCTCTTTTCCGCACCTCTTCGTTCGTCACATGATGTTCCCAACAAAACCTCAGAATCCTTCTCAAACACTTCTGTTGGAATACATGTAACGTCTTCCAAGTCTCACAACCGTACAACAAAACGGAAAGTACTTATGTCTGATAGTTCTTCTCATGATCTTCTTTGAGTTCCATATTCGTTTCAGCCTTGTGTACGCACTTCTTGCTTTCAATAACCTGTTTCTGAGGTCCTTCATCCCGCCAACATCTCGGCAGACTTTGGCTCCTGAGTAAGCGAATTCACTGACATCTTTGATCTCTTTACCATTATATTATTATACCATTATATTTCCTTGCTGCTCTGACTGCTGACATACTGACTGCTGGCATTCTGCCTGCCAATCTGCTGACTGCTAATCTGGTGACCTCAAAGATATTGTACGCTCACATTGACGGCTAAAATGTTAACCAATTCAGTATTTACTTACTGTTCAGTAGCACCTTGAACGTCTACCTCTAAAACCTTGATAGTGTGGCACACTGAGTATTAATTATACTTTTGCAGGCAAGAAGAAGAGAGTATAGCAGGAAGAGGGCAACACTTGCTGTTCAACAGAAAGGAGATATTTCTGCTCTCGGGGTAATGTTCTAAGGCACCATGTATTTGTTTTTTGCTTGAGTAATGCAACAATTTATGACTCAAACAGCAATTGCTTCCAATACAGCTCCTTATATTGCTTTTCTATTCACATAGTTTTGCATTTTTTGCATCTTACAGCAATCAACAAGTGGTCTCTTAGCGGAAATAGAAGAAGAGATTGTAAGGGATACAAAAGGTCAGTTCGATCAGTATGGTGTATGTGTCACTCATGAAATTGCAGTTTGTGATGCTGCAAGTGCCTGGCAGGGATTTCATTTTCAGTAGTTTCTCCAGATAATAGAAGGGTGGCGCTTGTTCTGATCAGTAAAACAAGTGAAACATACTTGAAAATTAATGATAGCTGACAATATTAATTTGATAAAAAAGTCGCACATTATAATAATTTATGACATGACAAAGTGACTTGTTTACATTAAAGCGAGTTTTCCACTCAGTCAGTTGCATTGATGTACAGTGTGTATATGAGGGTGATTGAGTATCCATAACAATGAATTATCAAAGTAGTGTCATGAAGTCTATGGCAGCTGTTCAGTCTTGTCGTCCATATCATTAGCCTTTTTAAAAGGAAAGCCTTAAGGCAGATTATGCAGCCGAATATTGATCGATGTTAGCAACATGTCTCGATGGTATTGGGATCTCCAAAGATAGCTTGCCATAGAAACGAATGCATATCCACGAGTCAATTTTTGGAGCCAGGAATGTGTTGATCTGAAAAGATTTGTACAGGTGTTGCATACAAGAAAGGCCAATACAGGATATCATTAGTGTCTTGTAAGGTCTGACATACAGTTGTACAAATATGAGCAGGAATATTTCTTTGGGGAACTCTTATCAACTAATGTGAGCCTATGAAACACAACAACGAAAGTCGTTACATTTGTGATCCTTGTTTATAACAAAGTATTTTCTTGAAGATGGGCGCTAACTCTTCTTCAGGTGCTCCTAAGACATGTTTTTAGTATTCAATGGAAGGTCATATTCGTCTATACGAACTTTATTAAGTACTTATCTCTTTGCTTGCTCCTATGCCATGCATAACAATATCATATAGAATGTTAAAAGCAATTGGTAGAATAGTCAGAAAGTCCCTCTTGTGAGCGCTTTGCGCATACGAACAAATCAGCAGTTATTTTCATTTTCAAGAATTGGTGCTAAAATATGGAATGGCATCCCTCCTGAACTTTGTGGGCTTAGGAAAGCACCCTTCAAACGTAAATTACATGATTTACTTCTACATATTCTTGGAACTGAGGAGATGAATGTTGAAATGCGCTACATTGACCTTTCTAAGCACGTGCGGCTAATAAATAGTTCCCCTAAGTCTTAAAAGTTAATTTGCTTCTATTTTCTCTTTTCTTTACTGTCGTTATTAATAGTTTGTTTTCCATTTCTTTTTTTTTTCTTGATATTGTTATATCTATTTTCTTTAAAGTTGTGTATACACATTTTCTGTTGTTGTACATATATATATGTATATTTTTTTTTTTAAACATCCATTCCAAAATTAAGTAGCCCGCCTAGAATGGCTATGCTAATTGCGGGCTACTATGGTCTCTGTAGTGGATTTTAAAATAAAGTGCGTGTTGTTGTTGTTGTTGTTGAAAGGATCTTTGTAGTGAAAACACAGCGTTGGAGTAAATGCAGTGCGACGGCTGCTGTTCTATTCACTTGAGTGTACGGCGCGTTTGATATTAAAAGTACATAGCAAGGAATCAATTTTCTCGATGACATTATCAGGGACGGCGGAGCGTATTTTGAAGTGGGAGGGGGGGGGGGCTGAAAACGAGCGCCGGAGGCGCGAGTTGGTAGGGGGGTCTGGGGGCATCCTCCCCCATAAATTTTTTTTAAATTTAGAGTCTCGGAAATCGTATTTACAACATTCTCCGCGACATACTTCTCGAAATAATTAGCCTGGATAAAGCGTAAAATGAAGGGTACATTTAATGCTTACAGCAATATTTTGGAGGTTATTTCTCAGCCTTCCGGTCTCCAACACTAACCTGAGGTTTTTGGACACAAGCTTCCCGTCTGTAGGAAGGAAGCACACGCTGAGAAAATGTTAAAAATACGTAAACGCGAAAAGTTTCCGACGAGGCTTGTATAATTTTGTAGCTTAAACAAAATAAAATGTCATCCTCCTCAAAAGTGGGGGGGGGGTTAAAAAGCCCCCCCCCCTTCAGCCCCCCCGGCTCCGCCGTCCCTGATTATCTACGTTCGTGTTCTTTAACTGAGAACTGAAACTTATGGATGTAGTGAGCTAGGGTAGTCACTGCATGGAATGACGTTCTTAAAATGTTGCTTGCTGATGATGGACACTTTTGCAAACAGTTCTTGGCAAGATCCCAAACTGAGTGTAGAGTTGATGACAGAGATATTTCTGACTTGGCGTAAAATTGCCATGGTAAAATCACGATGACTCTGTTGTATTAGTCATACGCGCAAACCACGATGCACTTGTCGTTAAACAATATTTATGATAAGTCGTGTAAATACCACAACTGACACGGGCGTGTTTGAATCATTTCAGATGGCGGACATATTACTATTATTGAACCAGTTCCAGCCCCGGAGTCTGTTGGTGAAGAAGCTGCCACTAAGTCTCCTTCATCTGGAATCCTCTCATTCAATTTATCACTTACCAACCTTAAAACTGAACTCAAAAACATCAGGTACAAGGCACTGCTGAAAAGTCCCACAATGACACTTTTCGCGTGTTTTACATGTATGTTCATGTATTCTAAACGCACGTATATTGCAGTTGTGTACAATGTGTTGGTTTATTGCTGTCTTTCTTGAACCCCCTAGAGTTAAATAGAAATAAAAACAAATAAATAAATACTGATTTTCAGGATCGTCGTGACCCTTGATTTTTGTGGAAGAACGAAAACTTGCATTTTGTAAAGAGAACCCGCGAGTGCAAGGACGAACCCCTAAGTTAAACTTTCAATCTGAAAGGAGTCCACTTGGCATTGGCATTTGGTGTACCATAAATTTGCAGAAATATATGTAGCCTTTCATGAGAAGGGACGTTTAGAAACCATATCAAACGATATCAAAGATAAGGTTACAGAAAATGGAACACAAGTTTTCGATTTGAACGTTAATCTTCTACAGGTACAGTTCAAACTCATAAATGACCAGCTCCTAGTTGGCTTGATAGCTCAGTTGGTCAGAGCTGGTTAAAAACTGGTCAACAAAGGTAAAGATTGAATGAGGAGTGTTTGTTTTCCTTATTGTACCTTTATTGGGTATCGATTTATAGATGATTTTTGTCTGCAGCGCCAAAAGATCTTCCATTATACTGAACTCCCAACAGCAGCCTATCAACATATCTGCCCCACTGACTGACAGTGAATTATCAGAGCAACTGGAATCTGAAGAAGCGAGTTCCATGACACAATCTTCTGCTGATGATGACAAGCAAGCAGAAGCAGCAAAAAGGTGAGACTTCATCATTGCAGTTGATGAATAACACAGTCAGGCAATCAATGTGGAGATCTCCTCTAATGCTGTGGTTTGATTGATTCTTCTAACATGTTACTGTTCTGTACAGTATATTAATGTTCATTGTCTTCCTTTCCAATTGAGACTTGTTTCTTTACTGCTGACATCATTCTTTTCTGTTCAGTACTTTTCAGAGTCACATCAAAAGTAATGTTGCAAAACCCAACAGTCAATCACAAGAAGAAATTCCAGAAGAAAAACCCAAGGCTTTTAGGTACCTATTTGGAAATGGCCATCAAATTTCATTTTTGTCTGCACTTATTGAGAACCTTTTCTTATAGATATCAGTATATGTGATGTGTACTGGAGGCTGGCCTAGTTATTTTCACACTCAGTTGTGATTCAACTATTTTAAAAAGTTTAAAAATGGTAACAAAGAACTTGTGCACTGTCCTTGATATTATATAAAACAAATTTAAATCCCAGAGTACCCTTCTAAATGATATTGTTTTTATCATGAGATTTTTAAACTTGTTAGTGCAAAAGAGGCCTGACTCTCCAGATTGCTTCAAGCAAAACTGTTCAAATATGAATTTCGCAGCTGATTTACAAAAATTAGAGTTATACACTTATTATACAGGGGTGATACGACATAATAGCTCAGACTGCTCAAGGAAAAAAATCCTTTTTTTTTTCAGTAAATACGCTGCCTGCTAAAATTGTATGCTCTGCTAGTAGTTGTGGAGCCCTGTTTCACAAAAGTAATGGTTGGCTTGCGTCTTCGTGACCCATATTTAAATAGACATCCCTTATCAATTGCCTTGGATAAATGAACAAATAGTCTGAGCATGTTGATGGACATAAAATGTAGCCCTGACTTCTACTATTGCATTTAACAAAATTGTATTATTAATATTTCAGCTCAAACTTTTTAAAGGCAGGTACTCTTCGAAGGTGAGATATATCTTGCTTTGTATGCATGTTTTACACAACACGTGTATGGCGTTATTAAATGCAGGCCAATTTATCTCTGGAACAAAATCTTTCATACATAGTTTTTCCTGAACCGTGTACTGCTAGGAAGCATCGCCGTTAGTATACTCTTTTTTTCTTAAGTAATCAGCTTTATTTAGTGTTAGGATTTTATAGAAGGGAAAAATTGGGCTTGTTTGAAAGAAATCAAGGTTGAGAATTCAGTCCTAGTTTGCAAATGAGTGATTAGGTATAAATGACCCAGGTCTGACATCGTTATTTTTCTAACTTGTGTGATGCACCAGTAGAATTGATAGATCACTTAATATTCTCCGCGATAAAGTCAAGGGGGGCAATGTTCACTAAAATTCACTAAATCCAACGCGAAGAAAGTGTTTCCGATCGGTATAACTTTCATTGTAGAGATAAAAAAGAAAGAGAGAGAAAATTCTACTATCCGCCATGCGCCATGCTGAAGACTCGGCAAACCACTGTTCGCAGTGTTATAAAAATGCTTCCAAAACCACTTATTGAACGTATTCCAGACCTCTGTGTGGGTTTTCTTCAGTTTGTAAACCTTAGAAAAAGTGCAGCGATATGTGCTTTTATTATTATCTCTCAGTTAGTATGCGCGCTGTGATTGGTCAATTTAGCGGGCCGTATTTCTATGTACGGCCCGCTAAATGCAAAAGTTTGTTTCGGTCGCCAAAATGTCTCCAGAGATATAATAAATATCTTGAAAACCTCGTTTTCTCGGTCCCTACTGTAAGATTCGAATCCTCGTTTCTTCCGTTCGGATTTATGGCGTGCGCGCGAAAAAACTCGTTCCATAACTTGCAGTACGGACCTCGAACTCAGTTAGCGGTATAGGTTCCTAGCGAATCACAAGCATTGAATTTAAAAGTCGTAAAATTTTGCTGAACAAAAAAAATTCTCCAACAAACTAAGTTCACCGCCGCCTTCACCATCTGCTTGAGTTGAGTCAAATGTGTTCTTTAAATGCCTTGTTAAAAAGTTTTCAACAAGCGTTGATGTGAAGAAATCCTGCACGCGAAATAGAAATGAAACATGGCAACAAGTAAGCTAAGTGGATTCAGTGGGCATGTTATTTCTTTTCGGGACGAGATTCTGTATTAGACTTACTACATCACATAATATGCCTTCATGTTGGCTGCATGTGTTACTTAAGGTCAACATATCGGCCGGGCAAAGTTGTAAACAGTCTTGTTTTCTAAGATCATTTCACACCTAGAACTCCCAATATTTGATATCAATGAAGATTGTAAAGTAACCTATTGCTTCCTTTTTGTTGTCTGTTGACGTCAACAGGAAGTTTGCTGCCAGTCGAACAAGTCAGTCCTCAGGACCTGGCAGACCTGGGCCACAGTGCTTAGACTGTGAAAAGGTAAATCATTGTAACTGTTAACAGTTACTGCTAAAGACGAAGTAAATTTCGTTGAACAGTATATTCAGAAAACCTCGGGCAAATAATAGTTTACAGCGCGACTACTCCATCCAAGGCCACTCAAACGAATTTTCACACAAATTATCCAATCAGGATCGAGTATCTAACAACAGAATCTCTACAGCTGTTTTCTATGTCGCTTAAAATGCATATAATTTGATCTATAACTGTACAAGACGTATCAAGATTGAAAAAGAATCGTGTTGGTCGGTAGAAGCTCGCCACAAATATGTTGTTCAGCATCAAAAACAGACATTCAAAATTTGTATAAAAATTTATTTGGGGGGGCCTTAGTTCTAGCGGTCGCACTGTATAGCTGTAAGTAATTGTTCAGCTGATAAGAAAAAAAAAAACAAAAGTTTTGCGCCAGAGAGCGGGGACACTAAAGTCTGGTGCTCTTTAAGTTGCAACAACAGTCTACTTATAGGTTTCTTTTCGTCTTATCCTCTCAAGGAGACGTCAAACTTCGACACGCATTTGTTCATCACAGTACTTCCATACTCTCAAACTTTGTTAGTTTGTTTTGTTGTTGAGGCCACTGAATACAGAAAGCACTATGTATCAAGATAGGCAACCAGTTTTTATCACAAGATGATAGGTTTACTTAACTTCATCAGCAAAAAATCGGTGTTTCGCCAAAGTTCCGCCAAAGTTTGGTGCATGTTGTGCTTTGTTTTACGACGTTCACAAAACAAGGCTGGGGGAGGAGCAGGCATTTTCAAATTTAACTGAAATCAATAATGCATATACAAGGTACAAGGGGAGCAGGGTTGGCGCAGTGGTGAGAGCGCTCGCCTTCCACCAATGTGGCCCGGGTGTCATAAAATATGTTGGTTGAGTTTGTTGGTTCTCTACTCTGTTCCGAGAGGTTGTTCTCCGATTACTCCGGTTTTCCCCTCTCCCAAAAAACCAACATTTGATTTGATTTAATTTGATTTGAATTGTTTCGGATGAAGAGCCACTTCATTGTGGAAATGCTAAAATAAAGTCATTATTATTATTATCATTTTCATAATTATTATTATTACAACTTCGCTCAGTATCTGAGTATTGGCCTTTTAATAATTATTTGTTATTATTGATGACGAGCCTGTCCTACTTATGTAATACGTTTTCGTAATGCTAGTGTTTGCCATGAAATTGTATTTTAGAATGCAGTCCTTAAAGGGGCTCTGTTCGGGGAAATTTCCGCTTGTGATTTTTCAAAATTGTAACTTAACTTTCCTCTTTCCTCTTTTAACTTTGTTTTTACATGACTCTCGAACAGAAACAGTAATGAAATTTTCAACGAGACAGAATCCTGTAATTTTCTTGTAATTTTGATTTCTGCAAGACGAAAAGATTTCTGCAATGTTTCATTATTCAGAGTTGGATGTTTCCGCATTTCACCGTACTCTTAATAAGACCTTTGATGAGATGTTAACATTTATAGTCTAGGCAGGATGATGCAAATTGTTTGTTTACATTAAGAGGTGGTTTACAGTGCATGTAATTAGCATTGGCTCTAATAATTGCAACCTTATTTTTTAGCTTCAAGCTGCTCTCTCTACAGTAGAAAAAGACTTGAAGTCTGCTACGGAGTAAGTGGTCAGGAATGAGTATTTTGTAGGACTTAAAATCCCTTTAGGTTCAACACATCGTAAACATTTATATGTAATTAGGTGTGAACTTTCTGTAGATTTCCTCCCGGTTTTCAACGAACAATAGCTGCTGTTACGTCTGTTGCATGGCCGCATTCTTTCTTTCATTTTTCGCTTGGCCGTTAACTTATGTATCAGTTTATGAATTACATGCCCCGGGTCTTTGACTGTTTAATTTCAGTGTTGCCCAAAGCAGTTGATCTGCTCCCTTTAGAAAGTTCAAATTTAAAGCAGGGCTTAAAAATATGTTTTAAGATCTGCGTTATGTCTTGTTGGCAGACATAAAGGGCTGGCCAGTACGTGTGCTTGTCTGAAAGTTTGTTCTTGTCTGAAAGAAAAATCAACATTTTGCATCTCATTAAATTGATGTAATCATGGAGGTCTAACTCATGATTATTTTCAACAGTGAAATTAAAATACGGCAGGATGTTATTGAGAGTCTCCATGAGCACCTAAGGTAACAGTTCCATTATTGTCATCGTGGTCATCATCATTGCCACCTCATCATCATCATCATTATCATCATCATCATTATTATCATCATCATCATCATCAGTGTCATCCATGAGTCCTGAAGGTGAAACTAGCACGCCATCCAGACAGAGACTATCACTTTCACCACAGCCACCATCATGATCATCATCATCATCATCATCTGCATCAGCATCATTATTATTATTATTAGTAGTAGTAGTGGTAGTAGTAGTGGTAGTGGTAGTGGTAGTGGTAGTGGTAGTGGTAGTGGTAGTGGTAGTGGTAGTAGTGGTGGTAGTGGTAGTGGTGGTAGTGGTAGTGGTGGTAGTGGTGGTAGTGGTGGTAGTGGTAGTGGTAGTGGTAGTGGTAGTGGTAGTGGTAGTGGTAGTGGTAGTAGTAGTAGTATTAAAGATATCATCGCTTTTCACAGTTATCAGCTGATAAAGGATTATTAAGATAAGGATTATTTTTAAACCCCATATTTTTACCTATCTTGCCTTCATGTTCCTCCTACAGGCTCTTTGAAATTGTAGGTTCATTTAACAGCCTCTATTTTTTAATTTCAGATATTTTGAGTTGGAGAAAGCTAACAGGTATGTCACTGAGCTTGAGAAGAAAAGTTCGGTATTTGCTTGATGCACTTGTGCAACACAGTACCTGAAGAGTGCCTCTTTCATCGCCTGCCAGTTGGTGTTACATGCCCATTTCTTTCATTGTTCATAACACTTAGTTTTTTACTATCTTATGTTATTGTTTTACATGGAAATCATATGTTGACCAGTTTGTTTATCAAGGAAGATGTTTACAGTCTCAGTTCCTTTTTGTCACTATAATCATTCTGTAAATAGTTCACCACTGATGGCAAAACGAATCCATTTCGTTTCTGAGGGAGAGAAGAATGTAAAACCAGATGCTGGTTTTCTGTGTGTTTTATAATTATCTGTATATTTCTTCTAAGCACAAACGACGAAAGCGGCGAACAGAGATCACTAGAGGACAGTATCAAGGACAAGCTGATTTATATAAAGCAGGTTTGTCATGATATCAGTACAGAGAAATAAACGTGCCTTGTAAACGAACTGTTTTTTTAGAAGGTACACTACCCAGGCCTACAAAGATGTTTGGGAGTTGGTAGTGTTTTTGTGGGGGTGAGTTCTTTTGTACGATCCGCATCTGGATTCGTGACCCGAGATCTCTTAAATCGTGGTGCATGAAAGAAACCAATGAATCCTTGTCCAGTGTGTACGCACCCTTAAAATTAGAAATGTAACACTTAATGGTCAAAGAAATTTTAATCGCAATTACAATTGCAGTGATTGTTCGCGTTACTATTGGTTACCTGGAGTTTCAGTTTTGGCTTTAGTTATTTTACCGTAGTACAAAAGAAAACGTCCCTCGGAACTCAATAAATGATTTTCTTTCCTTTCTTTTCTCAAATCGATACATGTGCTTTTTACATGCTCACCTACAAAATTTGAAAAAAAAAATAAAAAATTTGAAACATATTGTTGTACTTATTCTTCTAATGCTTGTGCGCTATTTGTGTTTTTGTTTTTCGATTTTGGTGTTGGTCAGCTGGAGGAAAAGATAAAGCAAGTGCAAAAGGAGAAAGAAGTGGCGATGGATGTTATAAAGTAATGCCAATATTTTTGCTTGGTGTTCTTGTTCCTTCTGCTGTTTCACAGCTTTTATGTTTTTCACCCTTAATGATCAGACGTTTAACACCCTTCGTTGTACTACCAACATAACTGTTATGTAAACAAGATGAATTTACGGGCACCGAGTTTGTGCATCCCAATTATACTGTTGTTTAGCTCTGGTGATTCTTTCCGTTTTTATGTCGTCTGTACTTTTTGTGGTTTGTTCTTGAGAGATACAAGATTTTAGTATCCCTTAATGATCAACTTGGCTCTTGTCAACCCGAAGGAGGTGAGTCATTTGCCGTTCAAGACTTGAAGTAGGCTGTCGTTGTTTTAACCGCGAGCGTTGAGCCCCGTGCTCTGCGCTTTGTCACCTAAGGTTTACCCTTGAAACATCGCCGGTTTAAGTTTCCTACGATGATCAACTTGCCTAAGTATGAAGCCTGTGATTATTGTATAAGCACTCTGATTTACACGCATACCTTCATTGCTGCGCATGAATGTTCACAGTTTGCAGCTGACCGGACCAACGGTTTTTCACCTCATATGAATTTTGTCCCCGAATACCTTTAGCGAAAGTTGAAGTAAGGTTTATTCGATAGGGTTCCTGCCAATAATTAGCGATCACGTAGTGGAAATTGTTCACACACAGTAATCTTTATTCACGATTTAAGTAGCATTAGATAACCAACATGTACGTGCAGGCAATGAGTGAGTGTTCCGTTACACTTCAAGAAGAGAAGAACAATCTTACAAAACATTTTTCTTGCCGGAATTTGTTTATTTTAAATTTGTTTTAAGATTTGGTCGCAAATATTTTTACCAAACTAAATTATGTTTCCACTGAATCCATTTTAACATGTCACCTCCCTGCATAGGAAGAGAAGATGTTGCTTGTAGTGTATGTTGCTGGTCCTAGCCTTCAATTCATTTGCTCTCAGGTCTCAAGACAAAGAGTTACGTGAATGCAGGGATCAAATACAGATGTATCAGGAGATGACTGCTGTTAAGGACCAAGTTGTGGTGTCTCTCACCAACCAGGTTAATACTGCTAGTCTGTACTGCTAGTCTGTACTGTTAGTCTGTACTGTTAGTCTGTACTGTTACTCTGTACAGAATAGCAGTACAGACTGGCAGCACAGACTAGCAGAACAGACTAGCTGTACAGACTAGCAGTACAGACTAGCAGTACAGACTAGCAGTCCAGACTAGCAGTCCAGACTAGCAGTACAGACTAGCAGTACAGACTAGCAGTACAGACTAGCAGTACAGACTAGCAGTACAGACTAGCAGTACAGACTAACAGTACAGACTAGCAGTATTAACCTGGTTAGTCTGTACTGCTAGTCTGTACTGCTAGTCTGAACTGCTGGTCTGTACTGCTAGTCTGTACTGTTTGTCTGTACTAAAGCCGAAATGTCACCGTAGCTTATCTGATTCAATTTGACCGGTAGCCGTGGCTAACGTAGGCATTATTTTTCTGCCATCTGAAAGAAAACCTTACTGCAGATTTCATAATTATATTAACAACAGCGTGTTACTTAGTAACAGCAATGTTTCTGTTTTACTCGGTAGTTGTACAGTACGTAGGTAAAAAGCAACAAACCAGTCTTAATTTCCCACGCTTGTTGGGTCATGGCGGCAAAAACAGACATTCAAAATTTGTATGAAAATTTCTTAGGGTGGCGTTGGTTCCATTAGTCGCACTGTAAACTCATAAACAACGAAGTACAAGTTGGCCAATATTCAGCCGTCTTGTAACAATGGCCAGTAACAATGGCCGGTGTTCTATATTTTGTATTACCTCTTTTGGGAGCCTTTCTTTGTTTTCTTCTTGTAGCTCTGTGCTCTAGAAAGGTCTGCAGAATCGGCTGTGGAAGCTCAAGAACTCGATGACGAAACAGAGGGTGCCCAAGAAAGGTGAAAATGATGAAAAATAAAAACAATCCGGCAATTAGCATCCAACTTGTAGTGTGATTGATTGTGTCTTGCATCTTCTTGTAGTGAAGCAGGGCCTGGATTCGTGGAAAAAAGCATCGATGACATTCAAGAAATTGGTAAACTAAAGGTACTGATAGACGTGTAAGTAGGACAATCACACGACTTTTGTCGGGCATATAGTTTATTTGTGGCCCTCGTAGCATCACCGAGCGGAGCGAGGGTGCAAACGATGCTACGAGGGACTTAAATAAACTATATGCCCGACAAGTCGTGTGATTATCATTGTTATCAATGCACAAGGTCAAATCGTACAAATTCATTTAATGCGAAAATTATGTTTAGCAGAGATGTAGCATGAAACTATGGCATAGAAAGTTGCTACAATACGATCAGCTAAACAAGAGCCAAATAAAATTACAAAAGTTAGCAAGTGCAAACTCATCCACAGAATCAGCCAATCAGAATCAGGGCGGCAAATGCATTTTCAGCCCGCGGACTTTCCGTTTCGCCCGCAACAAGGCGCGTTTTACCGAGGGCAGTCTGTCATTTGGCTGCGAGTATTGGTATTAATATCCTTTTATCTTATGACCACTTGGAACAATCCAAACCTCTAGTAACTGATTGCTCATTTTATCTCACTAATGTAGGAAACATGCCAAGCATATGTTCTACAAAACAGGTTCTTAAACAGCGAAATTCTGGAATTTAACAAACTGAGAGCAAATGATGCAGAGATTCTAAAGGCGCAAGCCATGTAAGTCAGATGGTACTGGGTTTATGTAGTTGATTACCATCTTAGTTCAGTTCAGAACTGAGTCATTCAGAGCTGGTATGGTTAAGACGTTGCCTTGTGTTTCACATTTGTATAGACTGTTAAGTCACTGTTCACTAATTGTAGGGAAGCACTGCCTATTCATTATGGTCTGGTCTGCTTAACCAAGTGATCAACGTAGCACTATAAAATGCATTTCACTTGAACACAATTACTCACGTTGCAGATGCACTGTACGATTGCTATGCTACGATTCCAATTGGCATAAAATAACCAGCCACAAACCGAACAATTTAGCCGCTTATATTGGGACTGTGGAGGTAGCGAAATGTAAAGGTTAGCATTTTGGAGATCACGTAGAGGACTGGGGTTCAAACCCTGGTGATCGCCTTGTTTTCTCCTAGCTTACACAAGAAACTTTCAGATTTTCTCTTTCCACATACTATTTTGTAAAAAGGGGCACCGGTAATATAATGGTAGGGGTAATCCTGCGATGGACAATAGCGTACTTCCAGGTGCCTCAGTGATTCAGAGCCGGTATTGCCTCCAACCTTGCGGCCCGTACTGACTGGCTCCTGTGCAATTTCTTAGTTAACTAGTGTATAGTGATATAATCAGTGACTAGCGCATCCTGTATCCTTCAGGCGCCTTGCCACATTGGAAGCTGAAATGTGTAAGTACAAAAGCAAGTATTTTCTGGTGTTAAGAGAGTTCCAGAAACCACACAAAGGTATGGTGAATTTTCTTCTCATCTCCTCCCTTTTTAAGCTCGATATTTTCAGTTTATACTCTAATCACATTGAAACGGCTATGATATATTTTGTAACTCATCTAAATAATCACAAAACTCGGAATATGAGCGGGCGTCTCGTTATCGATGTTTGTTTATTGATGCACAATATGAAGCGTGCGTAACAGCATTATAGAATCTAGGAAAATTGCAACAGCAAGAGAAATAGGAAAATGAAAAATCAGAGGTGAAAGAGCTGCCTCGAATGGCCTTTGCATAAGTTAACAAAACTTAAATAGTGCACTAGCTCCTAGGAATACCTGCAAGCACACCGTAAATATTTTAGCAATAATCACGAAACATAGTGAACATTCTGTTGTGAGATAACGTAACTTTACAAAGTATATTTATGGACTTTTACCCCAATTAAGTTGCCGAAAAAAGGTTATCCACGTGCAACTAGCTACGAAGAAGTCCATTTTCGTTCTTCACACAAGACGATCAAATTTCTTCATAGCGGCACTTTAAGGCCACAACACCCCCATTAAAAGCCCCGTCTGTGCAACTCGTGGTTCTTGTCTAACCATCCTTCATGTCGCCAACAAGAATCAAACGCAATTTTGGAGATATGTACCTGGCCCTTTTGTATGGCGTATCCTACTTTGACCAGTGTACAACAATTTGAACCTGGAACATGTATTTTGTTTACTGTAATGGTATTATCATAATGGTGAGTGGTATTGTGTATAGATGGTGAGTTCTGGGGTATGGATGAAGAGGTTATTAGCAGACTTGTGGAAGATGCCATTGATAGTGAGTCGCGTGAAGTACTGACGCTGTCACGATCCAGGTCTGTGTTTATCATCTTGTGTGTTTAGTGAAAACTTCTTGACCAATCAGAGCGTGTGTAACAACGTAGCTATGTTGTATCATCGGATGTTTTAAACACAGACGACCTTGTTGAGTAACATATGAAACACCCAAAGGAAATTTGAAAATGCGACACGTGAATTTAGTACTGTCCCAAACAAAGTAGTTTACTGATGCAAAAAACGAGAGGTTTTTTATTCGATTCCACACGTCTCACAGCAGGTGATTTCCTCTGTCTTTTGATCACAAATTGTCTGTAACTTTAACAAAATTCTTTTAAACAAAATGGATGAATAGAATTTTCTTGTACTGAAATAAGTATGAATATTCTATAATTTACCCGCGGCAGTAGTTATAGCACTAAGACTAGTGGGGTCAAGAGAATGATTGTAACAAATGAATCAAGTGGAACGTAACAAGGTTAAGAATCCCATCCTGCTGTAGGTGAACCAAGTGGCTATTTACAAACGTAATTGAGGACAGGGTCCATTTCTACTGTCTGCAACTTCCATGCCTAGACCGTGCTTAATCAGCTCCGTCATGCTGCTTTCGTACCTCAACAATTAACTTTCATTTGGCTGTTTAGGTTCGTTTTTATAGGAAAGAAAACGGATTTTAAACATAGAGAGGTTTGAATTTATTTTCGGTCAACCCACTTCTCTCTCAATCAGATAAAGTAATCCATATATAGAAATTGAACGATTCAAAAGCCACTAGTGCTTGATTATTACAAGGGTGTATGGTTTTTAAAATAAAGATTCTCCCTGTCATTTTTTTTATTATTTCCACTGTGTGTATACCATTTTGATACTTAGGAAATAAGATTTTTAGTTCATTTCGGTAACATATTTATATTGTATGACTGTTTTATTAACATCAAATGTTAGTGTGTTTACTGTTTTGCTTAAGGTCGTTGTACTGGCAGGCGGGTGTATTTTTTGTGGTTTTCGCCTGTATTGAACGACTATGTTACAGTTTTTTGTGTAAATGAAGTACAGTTCCGTTGATAATAGACAAATTGTTGGTGTGTTTGTTTGGCAGTATTCAACCGTTTGACCGCTGGGGCTTCAGACAGAATCTTGAAGGGCAAGATGAAGAAGCTTTCTTGTCATTGGCTAAGAAGATGGACAGGCGATCCGAGCAACTTAAAGTACTCACCTTTCTATGTTCAGTGGTGATGATAATGATGATGGCGATAATAACGATGACGACTATTATTGCCATTATTATTATTATTATTATTATTATTATTATTATCTCTTGCGCGGCCTGTCTTCAGTGGTCAGTGATCTCCTTTGTGTGCTCCCCACCAGGTCATAAAACTTATATCAAGAGAACTTTTTACAGAATACAACTAGATCGTAATGAAACAGACTTTTGAAGGGTAGTTATTGTTATTGTTATTGTTATTGTTGTCATTGTTATTGTTGTTATTATTGTTTTCAGAATTGGGTATGACTATAAATGACCAAAAAATTTCATGAGTATTGTAACTTATTTCTTATTACTTCAATTCATATGTAATTTCGAAGGCCAACTTAAGCACACATGAGATGTCTTTGGAAGTCAAATGGGAGAATTACATCGTCGCTCACAAGAACAGAGAATTACAAAAAACTGTAAGTGAAATGAAGACACTTAAATATGTTTGTTAAGAAAATTAGAAGTAATTTTACACAGTGTCGTGGTTTTGACCGGAGCAGCAAGGGATTTGATCCTGTCTCGGTTTTCCTAGTTTGTGGATTCATCTTAATTTGGTTCTCCTTGTTTTGAAGACAACATTTCATATGTTTGTATTCAAAAACAAATTTCGTTTTCTTGTGAAGTTTTGACTGTGATCCATTGTGATTTTGAAACTCGTGTCCGCAGTTTTGCCTTGGTGCACGGCATGGCGGGCTCATCCTCTCTTAATTACCGTATGCAATGTTGTTTTGTTCAGCCAGAACTTAAGTCGCTGGTTCGAGCGGGAATACCACACGAGCACAGAGCAACTGTATGGAAACAGTGCATCAATCACTGTGTACAAGAGTCCAAGAGAATAGCAGGGGAAGGATACTATGAACATTTACTAGAGTCCATCAAAGGCAGACCATCACCTGCTGTTAAACAAATTGAGCTGGATTTATTACGAACATTACCAAACAACAAACACTACGAAACACTGGATGCTGATGGGGTAAGATAACAATAGTGTAGAGAAATTTGGTGTTTACTGATTGTTGTATTTGAGTCTACGAGTGACTTTAGTACGTCATAATATCTGTTGATTAACAGTCCAAGGTTCTTTGTTTACAACGAAGACCACTGTACAGCAGCATATAATTAGCTTGGTTGTGAAACAAAAAAAACAGCATCTCTAAGCACCGCAAGTGAATATATAATCAACTATTTTACTTTCAACAGACGCTTTGTACTTTGTCAAATATTTATTTTTGTCACATTTTGCTTTCATCTCTGGCCAAATTTATACAATATTTTCATTGATTTGACAAGCCTTTTAACGGCACATTCCTTGGGTACCCTTGATAGAGATTTTTCACTCAGTAGGAAAGTAGTATTTTAGTCAGCTTGGTAGTTTTGGGGTTTTCTGGCGTTTTTGTGGAAGAAATAGCGAATGACAGTTGTTTGTGTCCTGTTCAATACAGGAGGCATCTTGAGAGATTTAGAGTTTTTTATGCTTTCAAATTCAATTTTTTGCAATAACTTGGTTAATTCCCAGACATTGATTTGACAATTATGGTCATGATCTTTTCACATAGCGATCTGCCTTTAGAATTTAATTTTTCTTTGTTTTTTTTACGAAATAATATAATTAAAAAAGGCGTCATTATCATGCTCCAAAAACGGATGCAAATACTGTACATGGCCAACCAGAGCACCTGTTATAATGAAGACACGAGCACCGGACCTATCGTCGCACGTCTTACGATGAACTTATTATTACAGACATTTGGACATTTTCTAAGTTAGTTTTACATAGAATAGTTTGTCTGTGTGACAGCATAGAAATCAGTCCTGGTTACGTCTAGCAAGTTAGGGGTCCTGGGTTGCCCCTTAACACCCCCCCCCCCCTCCCCCCTTTGTGAGATATTTTGACTGATGAGCAGTGAGACTAGAAAATAGTAATTTATGTTACGTGAAACTCAATTCATCTATGCAGCTGTTTTGTAGGCTTGTCCCTCCCCCACGCTCATTGCTCATCTGACAAAAAATGTCACTCTTAGTGAAACACGGCGTGGATGTCGACATACCAATCTGGTAAGTACTCTGGGTGTGACACCGTGTGACCCCCCCCCCCCCCCCCCTAGCGACGCCCCTGTGTTTTTAGCTTATGTGCCCAGTAGTTCTGTCAGAGAATAGGCCGCGGTCAGCCTTCGCTAGATTGACAAACCCACTCTGTTGTGTTGGGACATAATTTTGTCGTGCTCGCGAACGAAATGCGTCATTTCTTTTACAGACTGAAAAGCTGAGAAATGTTCTGTTGGCCTATAGTTGGCATAATCCAGACGTAGGGTATTGTCAGGTAAGCATTGGCCAGCTTACTCCACATCATTAAACGTTAATGATATTATCGATTGCAATAAATCACAAGGAATGAATGAGCCCATTTGTATGGAAACTTTGAGGTTTTGCTAGAGTTTATTTTACATTAGTTTGATTAATAATAACTTTCAGTATTAGTCGCAGTAATCGTTTTCGGTTGCCGTTTTACTCTACAGCGGCTGAATGCAATTCTGAGTGATCAGCTCCTGTATTTTCACGGGTGTTGCTTTAGCTTCATATCAACATGTCATGCACAGTCAAAACTAAATGTCAACGAAAATGAAAGTACTGGTTGTAGAGTAGTTTACCAGCTAACTGCTGTGCTATAGGTGATGTCTTATGGAGCAGGAGCACCTCCACGTTGTTTTTAGTTAACAGGGACTTTATATGTTGAGATGAATTCAAGCATGCTCAGTGATGCCCTTTGCATACTGTGCGCGTATCGAGTGAATATCTGTTATTTGAACCACGTTTCATCCAAGTTGTGTTGCAGGTTTTGGTTCCCTTTAAGTTATCCCAAAAGTAGTCTCTTAGGGACACAAACGTTGTATAGCGAGACATTTGAGTAGTGTCTGGTGTAATACGTAAATATACGTGTAATTCCTCATATACGTGTAATACTTCATAAACGAGTAATACTTCATATACGAGTAATACCTCATATACGTGTAATACTTCATATACGAGTAATACCTCATATACGTGTAAGAAGACCTCATAAACATTCAGGTGACAAGAATGAGGTATCTAATTTACTGGAATCTACCGCTTTTGTTTCTGTAGTTAAAAGCTAAACATAGTTTGTCACAATGAATAAGAAAGTATGCGTCGAGTTTCCTGAGTTAGAGTTTCCTGTTAACTCAAGTTCTGCTTGCATCTTGTTATCAAGGGTTTAAACCGGCTGGTGGCCATTGCCCTCTTTTACCTCACTGAAGAAGAGTCATTTTGGTCAGTATTTAGTTGCACATTATGAGAGATTACAATCACAAGATTCATTTGCTTTTATTGGATATTGTTTTTGGGCTGACCATTTGGATTTTGTGTGGGTGGGAATGATTTGTGGGGATAGTTTTTAAAGAAACTGGTGCTGCGTCGGTGGGGAATTGAAACACAAGAAACTGGGTAAATCAAACGAATTGATTAAGTAAGTTATTCCACCATATAAAAGGGAGGTGCTGACGTTTCGAGCGTTAGCCCTTCGTCGGAGCGAATGAGAGGATTGTGGGTTACGTACAATTTATATAGAGAAGTTTGGAGCCATGTTATTGGTGAAACCATAGCAGTGTGTGAATGGAAGTGAATAATTGGGAATGATTTGGTTTGGCACGCCATTTTGATGCCTTTGTATAGTTTAAATGTAATGTTTTAATCTTTGTGCAAGAATAGTTTCGCGTTCTGAGTGTCGTTACCCCAGCGAAAACTCAAATTGCCGACCTCTGAAACGTTCTACAAAAAACTTCCTGACCTAGGGTAAATGAGTAAACTCGAATTCCGATTGGCCAGAGAGGGGCAGTCTGTCAAAGGACGTCTCAAATGTCGTTCGATAGATCTTTCTATTGGGCTGTTAGTCTCTGGTGATAAAATAAGACAGCTCGCACTCTTTTCGTTAGTCTCAACAATGAACATACCGATGTTTACTTCTTCTCTCGTCCTGCTTTCTCATTATGCTTTCACGTCTTCTTTCACCTAATAGCCCTTATTCTTATGTGCTGTACGTTTGCGTTGATATTTGTACTGTGATGTGTGGATTCCCGTAGGTGTCTGGTGGCGATCGTGGAACATCTTATGCCAAAAGACTATTACTCTAAAACACTGGTGGCATCTCAGGCAGACCAGAGAGTTCTCAGAGATTTACTGGCTGAAAAGCTGCCTAGACTCAACTCACACTTTGAGTCTCTCGGGTGTGTAACGTAGATTATCTCTGTTGTACTCTTCCTTGTATAGATATACTGAAGAAGGAAACAGGTGTTTTATTTGTCTCTTTGACATGTGTTATTGCATCACTGATTTGTTTTTGATCTATTATTTATAGTGTGGATCTGTCGCTGGTTTCGTTTAATTGGTTTTTGACTGTTTTTGTAGACAGTTTTCCTTTTCAGGTGAGTGTTCCACCTACATCACGTGGATTTCCCTAAGGTTGGGTTGATTATCTGTACCCTCAAGGTGACCGTTTTTCATCCGCGGTGAGGGGGGGAGGGGATACAATGAATTCAGCCGGTAATTTGTCTCGTTGTCCTTTGTTACACTGGACGCCAACTATCCCTACCATAGCCCTGGATAACTTGCTATCTGTGTGATACATTGTTGTTCTTTGTTACTTTTAACGAAAGTTTACCAAAGTTTTTCCTAATCGCGTAACTAGTTTTTTCATTGTTGACTTGTTACAGACAAGCCTCAGAGTGTGGGATACATTCTTGTTCGAAGGAAACAAGGTAGGTCACCTGTTCATTTTATTGTTTGCGCGCACATGAAGTAACACTGTCTGTGTCCAAAATTAAACTTTCAGTCACACCGTTTGGTTTTAAAGTTATCTGTTGACCATCAGGCAAAGTCAAAAACGATTCTTCTCGGAACTACTGGACGATCGAACTCTACAAACAACAACTGAAACTCGCAGGTTCAAACCTTTTACAGATTCATGATGCATCTAGAAAAACGCTGTTGAGGGGTTGTTGAGCCACCTTTTTTTCTTTCCACTGTCCTCGGAAGTGATGTGTTCAGTTGTGTTTTCTTCAGTTTATTTTAGTTTGATTGGTATACTCTGGGTTAGCGTAGTTTAGTTTTGTTTTGTTGTTGTTGTTGTTGTCTTGTTTTGTTGTTGTTGTTGTCTTGTTTTGTTGTTGTCTTGTTGAGTTTTGCTTCGTTTTGATATTCGATATTCGACATATTAATAAGGACCAGAAACAGTCAAACTTCTCATTTATCGCCTTTTTATTTGTAACTCATAGTGCTCCTACCCTTTCCGAGGGTCTCCCAGGGGTTTTGGGGAACAAGGGAACGAAGTTAAAATATCGTAGGGAACAAGGGAACATGACTCCCGTTTTAGGGAACACGGGAACAAGAACTGGTTAAGACTCTATAGAAGAGCGTGAGGGAATTGAGGGTAGGGGGTACGTGGCAAGCAGATATGTTATGGGGAACAAATAATAAGGAAAAGCTGCGGGAATATGGGAATGTAAGGTAATTTTGGAAGCGAACAAGGGAGCAAGGACCCCTGTCCCCCACCCCTCCCCCCCGGGAGACCCTCCTTTGTAACCTGATAAACTGTTCGTCTCTGTCATTGCAGGTGTTATTTCGTTACGCCCTTGCAGTGTTCAAGAGCAGCGAGGAGCAGCTCTTAAAGGTTTCAGATCACATGAGTGTATTCAATTTCATGAGACAGATACCGGAAAAAATCACAGACGCCTACAACCTAACACAGGTTCGGCTGATGACTTTTGTATTTCATTTGATATTGTTCAGTCAGTAGATTACAACCGTGCTCACATTTCAAATTCAATGCTTGGGTGACACAAGGACACCACCGTGATGTGGTGTGTTCACAGGCTTCCCCATAATTCTCAAATGCGTACTACAGGCCGTAAGACTCGTTGAACGTTGAATACTTTTTATATTTTAAAAATAACGCCCTTTCTGTTGTCAGTACCCTATTTGATGAAAACTGATGTCGTAAAACGAGAAAACTGCCAGTGGATCTGTTACATAGTTGCATGTTAACGTCACCAACTTGTAATCGTCAGTCTTTTTTCACCAGTTCGTTTGATCTTCGTTCTTTCCTTGTCAGCTCGTCATAATAGCCAATCATTTGTTATTTTTTGTAGTAACTTTCTCACAAGTCATTTCTGCATATATTACATCCAAAAAATATAAATACTCGCTGTAATTTTCAAGTCACTCTCTCTCACTCGCAACGAGTGAAGTGGAGGCCAAGTTACAAAACTGCGAGGCGTGAGCCTGAATACATTATTTTTGGCTAACCAATTTTCTTTTTACCCCTGTCTTTTGTCGTTAGCATTGATATCACGGTAGCCAGGTGCAATCCTATGTGCTATGAGTACTTTCTCAAGTTTTTCCATTGTCGCGGGTTTTAGTGGTATCTTTTTACACATACCGACTTACATGTCGTAGTATCTGGCCTGTGACAGCTTCGTAAACAAACTCTAGCAACAAGAAAACGTAACTGAATGATGTGCTTATTACTTAAAGCAGCCCAAAGTACTTATCTGCATCACAAGTATCATTGCTATTTTTGGCATTTTGAGCTACTGTACCTGACATGTTTACAATATGTTGTATTAGAAACGTTTAGGAGCGGAAACTACGTGAAGCACAGCGTGTTTTATGCTACCTACTGATGGTCTTTTACGTATTTGTGCTTTTCAGACAGAGTCACCTGTTAGTTGTGTATCTCAGCATGATTTATCCTACACCAATACTATCACAATAAATTCTTTCACTGAGATATATAAACATTGTCCCATTTGACAGATGTGTGCTCAATGTCCTAGCCTTTAAACAGAGTGAAGCTGAAGGTAACTTTGTCTTGCTGCAAACTTCCCAGCTCCTTGTATGCAATACCTGCATATGATTGGGCACAAGGCCGACGTTTTGTAACTTGACAAGACTATCCTCAGCCTCTTTTCTATTCACTGGCCAGCGCACTAAGTACATTCGTGTAACTGGTCTATTCCGGATTAAAAGGCCGCCGTGAGCAGAGAAATCCATAGAAATAGAGTGTTTCTTTATTTTTGTCACATTTGATATTTGTTTTTGTTTTTCTTTTTTCTTTATCAAGGCTACATTGAGTTATACTAATGTTATCAGTGAATTGTTCAGAGTTTTTGGAATCACTCTTTTGCAGATTGCATTCCAGTTCCTTAATCCTTTCCCAATGCAGAGGATAAGAACAAAGCGAGCATATCATTTAGAAATTATCAAGGTGAGGCTTAACGTTCCCTGAAGGAAAACTTCATCACTGATCACAAATAAAAGGTTGTTCAGTACACGATAGAAGGGAACTTTGCCGTCAAGGAGGGGATCTGAAAATAGCCTGACTTTACAATATTCTGTGACAGTCATTGGTTAATGGGTTCCTGTCCATAGGGCATTGCATCCTTGTTCACTTCTTTTTTAGGCAAAGAAGTTGCAAGTGTGATTTTGATGGAAAGATAGTGATTCCTATTTGCATTGCTCAAACCTTCCTGTTCCTGGAAGGAATTGACTCTCTTCTTCTCCTGCTGCTGCTGCTGCTTCTGCTGTTTCTGCTGCTCAAATTATCGCCGAAGAAGAGTTGAATATTCAGACTGCCGAAAAGTGAATCTTTTCCTGTTTGGTACCTCTCAGCTACTATACGTTAAAAGCATGGAATATTGTTACACTATCCTCTCTCCTCCTCTTCTTCCAATCTCGTATAGCATTACATCGCCGGTACTCATTTTCCACCTGAACGAAAATAGAGTGGGGGGGGGGGGGGGAGGGGAGGGTGTAGTTCCTCTTGGCCTGCGCGCATTACCTGCGTTCCAACTCCAGACCTCCAGATTGGAATCTGTCACTGTAACTACTGAGACAATGAAGATTGTAGTTTATCCGGTGCTGGTTTGAACCCCCAAGATGAGATCAGTTGGATCTCTTAAGATAAGTAATTACTCCAATGTATTAAATAAAGTATGCAATTATGTTTGCAGCGAGAACTCGCCGAGTTAGACAAACTACGTGAAGATTACGTCATAAGCAAAGCAGAAGAAGAAGAAGATGATGATTCAAGAACTGTTGGTGCGTTAGGTGAGGACTGAGAGGCCCTGGGACCCAGTGTTGAAGCTTTTGATCCAAACTGGTCCAAACTTTAATCTGTAATGATGCATCTGACATTTCAGCAGTTAAATCTGTTCATGCTTTTGTAACATTGTGATCCGCAACGTTGTGTTCAATCTTTAACCAGTCAATGTATATCTTAAAGTTAACTTCAGATCCAACAGCGTAACGCGTTGTACTCCGAGCTGATCTGACAAACAAATCAGCTTTATAGGGATAAAAAGTACTCCTCTAAAAACTACAGCGAAAATTATTTCGAAACGAAACGTTGTAGCGCATAGCAACATGTTGTATTACCTGTTGTTCTTCTAGTTTTACTTTATTGTATTTTGTTTGTTTCGTTTGGTTCCAGAGAAGAACCTCACCCATACCCCAACCCGTAAACAAACTTAATGTGTCGGGCCCATTGAAGACATAAATGTAAATGAGTACTTAAAGGGAGGAACGTTCTTCCGATTTTCTGACGAGTCAGTAGGATCAGGATTGGTCGTGTAATGACATAAATCCCCTGTTTGATCGTAACAGCGGTAATTACACTAGATCCCAGGTCATTCAAATACTGACACTGTAGTGAGTATATTGACTTAGTTTTTGTTATCTAAAGGTGGTTTTTATTACAAAAGCATCGTCCTTTAACCGTAAAAACTTTAGTTTACATCATTGTTGTATATTGTATGAGTCAATTTTACACAGAATAATGCTGGAAAGAAAATGTTATATTTACATAAATAAATGAACCATTAACTTTGGTTCAGTCGCCATTAAATCATATTTGTGTCGTTGTCTTCATTATGAATGTATATATATATATGAAAATTTTCATGTACGTGCACTTGGGTGGAAAGATATTTAATAAATGAAAGGTCCTCGCAGTCATGTAAGCAACATAGTCAGTTGCCAAGATAAGACTAGAAAAAATATATGAAAATTTTCATATATGTACATTCATCTCTTCATCATCTGTGGGTACAGTACGAACTCACTAGTGACAAGCTCACAGTTGGCCTGATAGCTCAGTTGGTTAGAGCGTTGCATCGCTATCGCAAGGTCATGGGTTCGAATCCCGTTCAAGCCTGAATCTTGTCAGGTATTACCTTGGCAACCGACTATGGTGCTTACATGATTGCGAGGATCTTTCATTTATTAAACATTTCTTGCTTATGTTATAAACATGCATCGATTTTTTTGGAGATCAAGTTGTGACCACTCCACCACCTTTATTGTGGCTCTACCAGATTTTTAGACCTTCAAACCTCGCATCCCTGTATCTGGCCTTTCCTTTCTGACTGAAGGGCCTAAATGGGGTTTACGTTTGAGAGTCATGGGCCATATGTTACTGCTAAGTGTTTTAAAATTATGACGACTGCAAAACTTCCCGCGAATTTCAATGGTCTATTTTTGATGCGGGCGCTCGGGTGATCCGAAGCTCGTGTTTCATTGGTCGGCGGCATGACCCAGTTGACAGCCGCTTTGATGAGGTGTGATAAGCTTTCAAAACTTTAAGAGTCTAAAACTCGAGCTTTATTTTTGTGTGGATTTCCTTGCTTCAAGTGAATTAAAAGAGTATATAGATTTGACGGATTCTTATGAAATTTGGCCAAAATGTTCCTTGGTTATCAATGCGAGGGAGGGTGTGAGGCTTTTTTGATATTCCAAATACTTCTCCTTTCAGTTTATGCGCTCTCATGTGAGGAAGATCGGCAAATATTCAATTCGCCAACTTCAAAGTAGATTTTCTCGGCAATCAATCGGAATATCGAAAAAGCCTCAAACGCTTTTGTAGTCTATCACCTACTGATTGACATTGTGCAGTTTGTTTGGTTGTACTTGCGAGTAGGAAGGCAGGTAATTCCGTTTAACAAATAGTGTCAGTTTTGCGTTTGAAGGCTTATTTATTTATTTATTTACCATTTACATAATGGTTGCTATAAATACACCTAAGTTAATGGCGAGGAGACCTTAGGAAACCACAAGGCTTATAAGAGAAGCCACCTCGAAGGATAATATAAAAGTATATAATTTGGTGCTGTGTGAGTGTGGCATAACAGATTCAAGCTTGTTTAAATAAAAATTTTAACATTTCTTTCCTGAAGGTAAGAAAACTTGCTGAACAGGTAATTGAAGTAGGGAGAGAATTCCAAATCATAGGACCTTGAAAGAGAATTGTAAATTGTTTAATGTTTGTACGACAGACATGAGGGCGGTAACATCCAGCCGTTCTGGTGCCATAATTATGAATTTCACTATTTGTTTCAAACAAGTTGAGGACATTGAAGGCAGCAATTTATTGTGATAGTAAAACATAAACTTGGCTATTTGAAATGAGTTCACTTGAAAATTATCAAGGATACCCAATTTAGCAAACAGTGGAGCAGAATGTGCACGGTAATCGGAATTGGTGATGGCTCGCACAGCTCGCTTTTGCAGAATGAAAATCCTATTTAAGTTGGACACATACGTGGACGACCAAGAGGAGTTACAATAGGTGATATAGGGATAAATTAACGCGTAGTACAGAGATAATTTGGTTTTTTCAGATAGGTAGAATCGGGCCCTGAATATTATACCAACTGACCTAGAGATCTGTTTAGAGACATAGCTAATGTGATGTTTTCAAGTAAGGTGCTCGTCCACATATATTCCTAAAAACTTAGTTACGTTAGTCTGTTCCAGAGTATAATTTCGAAAAAAAAGAGAAAGATTACAGCTTAGGCGCGCTTACCATTAAATCAAATCTTAAAAAAAACTGCTGATTCTACATTTTATTAGCTTTATTAGCTCTATGATGATATATACTTTTCTATGGTTATGATATATACAGTGTACCCAATCAGTACTTCAGTGCCAGCAACTGAATAGAAAATTGACTCACATATCGGTCCCTTGACGCTGATTGCTTGGAGGAACAAGAAAACTGAAGAAAACTAAGTTTTTTGGAGTAGATCGATACTAACTCCGCACGCGAATCTTTCACTTTCACAACTATTGCACAACTAAGAATCAGGTAATTGATATACAGTTACATCATTCAATCAGGCATTGTTTGCCCAACAATAACGTCATTTATGCTGCATTAACACTACTAAACATTTCTGTACTGTAGTAATGTTTGTTTTGCTATACAGTGTGGTTCTAGCTTTTTCATCAGTGATGGATCAAACCATGCAATGTGTGACCATTCTTTGTAAAGCTACTGAACAGTACTGTACTGTGATACTGTTTGTTTCATTATACAGTGTGGTTCTACCAAACAATAGTGTACGGCGGTACCGTTTGTTTTATTCAACACAGTGGTTCTTACTTTCCCACCTGTGTATCAAACTCTTTTATCTCCTTACTGCAGTTACATGAGCACTAAATTCTTCAAGGAAGGAAGTGTGTTATACTCACTAAGATTAACTACTACTCAGATCTTGGGAGTCAACATCAAATTCTCCTTATAAGGAAGTGTATGGCACTCACTAAGGAGAATCACTTCCCAGATCTTTGACTTTACGTATATTCTTGCGGTCGTGTTCGTTCATGTGGTTCCTGTGAGTGTTTGAGATTTCTTTGTCCAACTCGTACCTCTTAAAATACTTCACTAGTCCTCCTTTCTCACAGTCATTAGAACGGCATGGAACATCAACCTTTCAATCCACTACCCTTCTATTCCGTTCCTTCCTTGCAGAACTCCAGTCCTATTTAAAATGTCTCTTCGTACTAGACCCATGTCTCTCTAGTAGGATCCGATAGATGAATCCATACATCAGTGGAACAGTCGTATAACATGCCAAATACAGAGTTTTGCTGATTTGCAAGCTTCGGCATGGCAAAAGACTCTTCAAGAATAAAAGTTAAACCCGATTCTTCGGATCGTTTATTCGCATGGTTCGTTTCAAGAGCATCTTTGTCTAACGCAACCTCCAATTCCTTCTTCGTTTCACAAACAGGTGAGATATTCTCTGATTGGTAAGGCGACGAGCCAGTGTCCAAAGTCCAGAATGTCGTGGCCTCGCTTGAGTTGGATGATGGGATACGTATACGATAGCTTCTTTCGCGTGCAATCCAATCATCAACGACCGCTTGAGGAAGAAGCGAAGGCACTAAGAACAACAGACATACTCCGAATGTGGTGAAAGCGCCGGCCATATAGAATGCTGGCTCATAACTTTCAGTCCAGGTATACATCCAACCTGGGGAGGAAAAGAGAAAAATGTTGCATTTGTTACCCCAATCCAACGCGTACCCCTCCTGGGGGGAGGCGTGCTTCTCTGGAGTTTTAAGTGAGAGGAGAGAGCCACAACGTTAAAATAATGGCCTGCGGGAACAAAAATTCTGAAGCTTAGCTCTAATTAAAGTAATTGAATTTATGTTAATCTTAACTGGTTTTTCTTACGCAGCTTTAATGAAATGAAATCAAATAACTAAGATGGAAAGATATTTTTCATTTGATTCCAGTTTACCGGACCAACACTCAGGGTCTTAAAAATAATTGAGGAGAAAGTGCTGCTTTTGTAATGACATCTGTAAATGGTTAGATTTTCTAGTCTTCTCGGATAAGGACGATAAACCGTAGGACCCGTCTCACAACACTTGTTCCTAATAATCTGTGGGACGTTAAAGAACCCACACACTGTTCGAAAAGAGTAGGG
>OX453276.1:22370848-22410848 GCA_949710005.1 Ricordea florida | reverse complement strand
GAAGAAATATCTTTTTTAAGATCTGATTTAATGGTAAGCGCGCGCTGGCCTTGAAACGCAAAACTGACACTATTTGTAAAACTGAACTAGACGCCTATAGGCGTATACTCGGGCTACCGTCGCGTACGCAAATAAAGGGAAAGAAGCATTTGTACATGGGACACGGTGCTGTGGCGAGCATTCATTGATCGTATGGGTTTAAGCTTGAAATATGTCGAGTTAGCGAACGTTGGCACAGAAATCGTGCACTTACGAGTTAAAAAGTAGCGAACCCGGCGTGCGTCGCCTCGTTTTCGTGAATGTCTCAATTGTATGCATTACGTCAGCATATATAATCGTGACATGACGATAGATAGACTGATCGTCGCTCCGACGAAGGGCTAACGCTCGAAACGTCAGCACCTCCTTTTTACCTTACGGTGGTATAACTTACTTAATCAACTCGTTTGATTTACCCATTTTCTTGTGTTTCAACTTCCCACCGACGCAGCACCAGTTTCTTTAGAAACTATCCCCACACTACCTTTCAGGTAGCCCGAGTAATTACCTGCCTTCCTGCTCGCAAGTACGACCAAACAAACTGCACAATGTCAATCAGTAGATGATAGACTACAAAAGGGTGTGAGGCTTTTTCAATAGTCCGACTGGTTGCCGAGAAAATCTATTTTGAAGTTGGCGAATTGAATATAAGCCGATCTTCGTCGCATGAGAGCGCGTAAAAGAAGAAGTATTTGGAATATCAAAAAAGCCTCACATCATTTTTCGCATTGATAACCAAGGAACATTTTGGTCAAATTTCATAAGAATCCGTCAAATCTATATACCCTATTAATTCGCTTGAAGCAAGGAAATGCACGCAAAAATAAAGCCCGAGTTTTAGACTCCTAAAGTTTTAAAGGCTTATCACACCTCATCAAAGCGGCTGTCAATTGGGTCATGCCGCCGACCAATGAAACACGAGATTCGGATCCCCCGAGCGCCCGCAACAAAAATAGCTCATTAAATTTGCGAGAAGTTTTGCAGTCGCAACCTCGTCCCCAGGGGTCTCTTTCGTCATGCGCGAGTAATCGGGACCCGTGGCCAAAGGGATTTGAACACGAATTTTCATTGGCTGTTGAAAGACAAACGCACAACAACCGGAAGTTTAGATCACTCGCAGCACCAGCAAAAACATGGTCAACAAAAGATGTTACGCGAGTTTGTCGAACCTGCAACGAAAACATAATATTTAAGAATCACCCGCTAGATCTATTTGGTGAAAAGGCATAAAAAGAAAAAATTATTTCCTCCCTGGAAAGATTTTTTGGATTAGAAGTTGCCATTAACGATGATTTCCCGCTATACATGTCCATGTCCTGCTACAAAGTTCCAGGAGTTTCTTAGGAAAATAGAGTTCGATAGAGTGGTCTAGGCAACAGCAAGAGTCAGTTAGACGTTTGAAAAGAGGAAAGAAAACGACAAAAAGTCCATCCTTTAAATGCCCGCGAACGCGGCGTTAGCTAAAAAAGAAGAAAACTTGCGAAGGCGAATCACGAAAAGGGCCCAGCAGATCGCTGTTTCAGACGCACATGGACAAAGCTTTCAAAACTCGACCACGTCCAGTAATTCGTCTTTCACCCTTGGCAAAAGGCGACGGGAAGAAACGAAAACAGTCAACACCATCAAAACAAGACGGAATTCTTTTGGAGTCTGGTTTGTGAAACCCAGTGGTATTTGCCGAAATTTAAACAATGACACATAATAATATATAATATATACTAGAAATACGACTTCCGTAAACCTCGCGAAGCTAGTTTTTAAAGAACTCGTAATTGTTTTTCCTGAGGGATAAAACCCCAATTTATGTATTTACTTATTATTATATCATTATAACTTTTTGTATTTTCTCATTTCTTGTATTTATGATTATTATTATTGTATCATTATTATTATTATTATTATTATTATTATTATTACTGGTATTGATATTATTATTATTGCTATTTTTATGTTTAACATAATATACTGTTATGGGGTGGGGGTGTATGTCCTAATCTGGGAAAAGGTTCCTCTGCTACTACAAGCAATACAGTTTTCTTCTGAATAGGGTTTGTATCAGAGGTGGTAAAAATTACTCAACTCTGAACAATACTATTTCTTCTTTTAGGCTTAGAATCTAGTCATGGTTGCCACAGCCACAGCATCTTGAAATTCCCTGACTTTCCCTGAAATGTAAAATTTCCCTTACCAACTAAATTAGAAAAGTCACAAATTAGTCCCGGTAATGGCCTCCAACCTCTCCTCACAGCTAACCTCTCCCCTCATTTATTTAATATGCCTTCAGAAAGTCACATACAGTGTACATGGATTATAGTTTCTTAAGATAACAAAGTCATGGGAAAAGGATTTATTTTCTTGGAAACCCAAACTCAGCTTTTAATCCATCATGTAATTCTACCAATCCAACACATTTCATGTCACATTCTTGATTACACCAAACCATCGCTGAAGCGGCAAAAATTAAATCAGTACTCTTAAATTTCACTTTTCCCTGACTTCTTTCAAATACTTAAACTCTCCCTGACTTGATTTGAAAATCCCGGACTTTTCCCTGACCTTGAATAATTTTTTTCCCTTACCATTTCCTGACCTGTGGCAATCATGCTAGTGCAGTCATTTGTCCATACAGTTAGTGTTGAAAATCATGATTGAAATCATAGGGCATTTAGGAAACTTCAAAGACTTGTTATTACATACAGCAGCCTTGCAATGAATATATAAGAAGTGTTTCAAGTTTCCTAAATGCCCTATGCTTTCAATCATGATTTTCCACACTAACTTTATGGACAAATGATTGCACTAGATTCTAAGCCTTAAAGAAGAAATGGTATTGTTTAGAGCTGTTTTGATTACCATCTCTTGATGGAAAGCCTATTGAGAAGATTTTTGTATTGCTTGTAGTAGTAGAGGAACAATACCTTTACCTAGATCAGGACATATATCCCACCCCATAACAATATATTATGTTAAACATAAAAAATCTAACAATAATAATAATGATTATTTTTGCAAAATAATAATAATAATAATAATAATATCAATACCAGTAATAATAATAATGATAATAATAATAATTGTCCATAAAGTTAGTGTGGAAAATCATGATTGAAAGCATATGGCATTTAGGAAACTTGAAACACTTGCTACTACACACAGCACACTTGCAATGAATATATGAGAGATCATGAAAATTTTGGCATTACAAACTTTAATTTCTTCTAAATAGTTTTTCCAGTGTAGAAGGTCAAATATTGGTATTTGACATCATAAAAATGAAGTAAACAGCAGTAAGTACCGGTAACAAAGTTAATATGTTATGTCTACTTTTGCAAATTAGGGCTTAAATTAACTTTTCATTTTTGGGAAAAGGGCAGGGGTCCTAGATAGCAATTTTATCACTGGGTCATTGAACTCTAAGGTAAAACTGACCCATGGTGAAAAGGCAATGAAACTTGTCTGTCCCAGTGCACTATTACTGAAACCTTTCAATCAGAGAATACATATATATAGCAAAGAGAAATACTACTCAGAAGTCAAGTAATAAGATGTGCTTTTATTTCAAATGATGGCATTGATGACTGATAATGTTGCAGAACCAGTACTTTGTGACACTGGGTATCTATTCTGTTGAAAATGCGAAACGTAACTGCTAGATCAAGAAACTTTACAATATTTTCACTGTTGTAATGATATCAGATCGCATAGTTACAAATGATTGCTATCACAACTGCAACTCTCTGTGTTG
This sequence comes from Ricordea florida, assembly GCA_949710005.1. Taxonomy (NCBI): domain Eukaryota; kingdom Metazoa; phylum Cnidaria; class Anthozoa; order Corallimorpharia; family Ricordeidae; genus Ricordea; species Ricordea florida. The sequence continues at coordinate 22,407,064 of OX453276.1, read as the reverse complement.
GGAATTTCTTCAAAATGGAAAGGCTATCTTTTATTAAGAAAAATACCTTCATACATTCTCCTGCTATCTGTTGCTCGTCTTCCGATTCCGTTTTTAGACTAATAGGACTATTTTCCAGAGACATTTCTAATCGTTCAAGTCGTTCCTACTCGGTTTTTCCTTCTAAGTCGTTTTGCTCAGTTTAGTTCGCCAGTATATTTTATTTTATTTGTGGGCAACAATATTTAACTTTTTGATAGATACGTATCTTTAAATTTGGTATAATTAATTTAATAGTTTTCAGGTACTCTGAATTCATGAAAAAAACGTCTATCGTTATCGGACGGCCAATATAATCAATAATCAGTCCAAGCATGGAGATGTTTGTCGATAGCCTTTTTCTGTGTTTGTCTATGGCCGGAATCCATATAATCCACAACTGGCGGGTGGAAGTACCTTAATTACCGATTTCCCGTAATAAACCCGTCGGGAGAACGACCACAAAATCTTATTGCTCTAACACGATCACATTACAAATCTCTTCTTGCTTCGCTTTAAGCCGGATGCTTCTCCTAATCCATACCTGATTCTGTCTATAAAATTAATGCCCGTGGAACGCTTCTCTCCGCCGTCTTCGTTTAGTACTTTCGATTTTGCGCAGTTTGACCGGAAGTCCGCGATTTGCGGACTTCAAATCCCTTCTGGCCAGAGGTCCGTGTAACGACCAATGACGAGCGGACTCTGGGGACGAGATTGTTGCAGTCGCAGTCGAACACCGTCGAGTGATTGCGGCGAAAACATGGGTAAAGTTAAATCAACGAGAAAAGCATCTGGAAAAACAGTAAAGAGAAAAGGCACTAATCAGCGAAAGGGAAGGAAAGTTGTGGCGATCTCCAAAGTACCAAACATCCAGTCAACCGAGCGCGATCCAAAACAAAACGTGGTCACACTCCAATTCCTCCGATTCTGTGCTTGCGTTCGATTCCTCGCCACTGGTCGAGTCAGATTCTGCTAAACCAGGGGTAGAAGCTTTCGAAGCCATCAGCTTTAAACTACCGGCGCCAACCTCTCTGGAAGTTGAAGGATGTGAGACTCCTGAAACAGCGCTTGAAGGCAGATCAAACCAGGAACCTCTGTCACTGGCGAAGAGCTTCCTCCTGCTTTCATCAAACAAATCGCCTTTCTCCTTTTTCTCCAGGTTTCTTACGAGATTTTGTCCAAGGCGTCTTTTCTCTTTTCGATGAATTCATGATGTAAGTTTTCACGGATTCTTCATTAAGATATTCACTGATACCAACGGTCATAACGACGCGACACAGCACAACTTTCAATGTAAATAAAATATTCAAATGTTTGTAATTTTAGTCCCGGATAAGATTTGCCGCGAAAAATCAGTAGGCGATAGATGTGTTTTTAAAATGGGGTTAGAACGCTTTTAGTTATTCATTAACTCTTCTCCAAACTAGTTTTTCCCCGAAATCTCGCGTTCATTGAATGATTTCAAACAAATTTTTTCACCAAACTTTAAATCGATGTTTTAGCTATGTCATGAGAACAGAAAAAAAATTCGCAAAATTCAGCCTTTGAAGGTCTACAGTAACCTTAAATCCCTCGCCTTTGTAAAAGACGACTGGTAAAAACAATGACGTGGTTAATATTATATGGTAAATAAATTTTGCACTTGGCTGAGCATCGATCTGCACATCAACCTTGTTATAACTACCTCTTGGTGCCAAAGGAGAAGGAAAATCGTCCAAAGATAATGAGATTAGCTTTCTTTAACATGACTATTCGCTGCTAGGAGAAAAGAGAGAAATTCGCAAATAAACGAAGGCTTCAAATTCTAAGTATAAACAAATCAGCTAAACTGAAACGTCGTAATGTACATAATCATGCCTTTCTCTTGTTCAAAATAAATCACGCTTTATCTACCGACTTAGTTTTGGGTTCAAAATTTTCTTGGGTTTTAATCGTACCTAAAGAAATTACGCTCTTTTCCTATTTACCTTGGCTAACTCTCGTGGGAAGAGTAAGAAAGAAAAAATGTACAAATTCTACTTACACGGCGTCACTGCGTTCGCAACAACAAACTTTGTTCACAGTTCGTAACTGTGGATGGTTAATGCTATAAACATGCTCTTAACATTGGCACTGCAAATGAGTTATCACGGAGCTTCAAAATGGGAGTTTTTATCCTGAGTCAATATTCATATTTAACCAACTCTTAGTAGACGCAGTTTGAACCCCGAAAGTACTCGCTTCCAGCATCCAAAAAAAATTATCATTCTTGAAAATCTTGACCGGCCTGTTTTTCAAAATTGCCGGTGTCCAAAATCAAGTTATGGTAATTTTTTTAAATTGTTTCGACTGGCCGTGTTTATACTAGAGACGGTCATCCGTCTGTGACCGTCTTGGGCAAAGAATGTTAGCAAGTTTGATAATCAGTCTATGTACAAATGCGACCGCAAGGAAGGGGTATAGAATGGTAAAATCCGAGACTCGCCGAGACGCCGAGACCCTCGTTAAAAAATCCGAGACCGAGACTTAACTGCTTTTTTTTTAAATCCGAGCCCGAGACTCCGCGTAAAATGGGTTGACAGGCCTAGAAGACTCCCCAGCGCGTGTTCAAAATAGCCTTTTTATAGTTTGGCTCTCACGAGTATGTCTTTGAGCGACCGCCCTCTTTTATAAGTTACGAGGGGCTGTTTTTTGTAGATTCCGCTCAGTAATGGTTGTTGTTCTATTAAATGCCAGTTTTTCATGAGAATTTGCTTTAGGTTTGGCACTGACTCTGAGACTCACATTTTAAAAATTCGAGATTTCGAGACCTGTTTTTTTTTGGCGAGCTCGAGATTCCGAGACTCTAGTTTGTGACGCCGAGATGTCGAGACCCACTTTAAATTTGCCGAGACTTTTACAGGGACCATTCTATACCCCTCAAGGAGACGGATCATCCGTCCAGGCGAGCTATCGCGATAGTCCGTCTTGTGAGACGAACTGTCGTGGATAACGCGTCGAGACGGATGATCACTCATAAAATTTAGTTATGACCTTGGGTAGTTTAATTTTAGCTCGTGGAGCTTTAGCTCAAGAGTCCAAAATCAAGTTATGGTAATTTTAAATTGTTTCGACTGGCCCTTTTTATACCAGACGGATCATCCGTCTGTGACCGTCTTGGGCGGCAAAGAATGTTAGCTCGTCTGATAATCTAAGACGAACTGTCGTGGATAAGTCTTCGAGCTAATCACTCATAAAGTTTAGTAATGACCTTGAGTAGTTTTTGTGGCTACTGCCTGGTAACCAGGCAGTAAGCCTCTATGTCATCGGTCGTGTAAGTGCGTGCGTGCGTGCGTGCGTGCGTAAGTAAGTAAGTAAGTAATACTCGAATCTTCGGTTTATCTTCGGTTTTTCGGCAGCGATTGTAGTCGAAAGAAAATCGGTTTCCTCTCGAATAAGTCGGGAAGATATTTCGGGTTTGTTTCGTGTATCTACGGCAAGTGATACGGCGAAGATACGGCGACGGATTGCGCAAACGATAATTACCGATATGTTTTCGCCATCTTGTCGAATTTATATCGACTGCAAGAAGATTGAGCTGCGTCAACCCTTTTTCCATGTGCTCGTCGAGTGAAGGTAAGATAAATACTTTACTATGTTTTATCGTTATTTTATACCACAGATCAGGCACAGCATTCAAACACTGTGGCTAACATTTTTCCTAGAGACATTTTTAAGTTTTTTCGAAGGTGTAAGCTTTAGAGTTTCCAAAAGAAAATGGAATTTTGCCGAACCGCTAAGATGTTTGAAAGACCACCATGATGAGCGCGTGATGTGTGTTGCTGCTCAAAAGTGTTCTGGGTCATTCAGTTTCCTTCGGGAAACCAACAATTCCCTTCGGGGAACCAACATTGACCTTTGTGACACGAATTATTTCCTAAGGGAAACCAACAATTCATTTCGGGGAACAAATGCTGACTTTGAAAACACGAATACAAGTTTCTTGTCAGACGCAAATTGGAGCCAAAGGGATTGTAGCGATAAACAAGTTTTAAAAAGGCTGTCACACTGAAACATGTTTGATTTCTGTGCCTGGTTTAGAATGTGATGATAAGGTTTTTGATGATAAAATGAATATTACATTAGGAGCTGACAATAATTATAAAAGTGTCTTTAATATTACTGATCATTGCAGTAGGATTTTGCAGCAGTCCAGATGACTAAGGAATCAAAAAGTAAGAGATAGAGAACCTTCCAGAATATCACTGAAAAAAAGTTTTGAACTCGCTAAAACACAGAAAACTGAGAAAAAGAAACAAGTTCAAGTGATTAAAAGTGCAGTTCCTGCTTCATGATTGTTGTATAGCATCGCTAGTCAGTATAAACAATGGGACATCAGGTTTTTGAAGAGACAAGACAGTTTTTATAGCAATTATTTTAAGTCTGAATCATTGTGTAATGTATCAAAATTAAAAACTTTGCTGTCAGGAGATATTGAGTTAAATCCAGGTCCGAGAGGAAGCAGTATTCCCACCTCATTAAGAGTAATATGCGATGAGAACAATGATTAAGTTTTTCATGACAGAATACATACTCTTGGACTCATTTCACTAGATGTAGGAGGAAATGGGGATTGCTTCTTTAGAGCTGTAGCACATCAGTTATACAATGAAGCAAGACGTCATTCAGGAGTAAGAACTGCTGGAGTTCAATATTTGCTAGACCACCCTGAACAATTTATAGAAAGTGTTGCAGATAATATGACGTGGTCTCAATATTTAACTTCAATGTCCAGACAAGGGATGTGGGCTGATCACATCATAATTCAAGCTGTGGCAGATGCTATGAATTTGAAAATTAATATTGTGGAGTCAAATGAAAATTTTAGTGAAATAAGCTTTGTTGAAGCTGCAAATGTTTCACAGAATTGTAGGACTATACATATAGGGCACATAGGTGAAATGCACTATGCTTCCACTGTTCAAAGAATTTCAAACAAAACAGACATAGATGTATTTATTGATTCTTAACCATGTACTTTGAATGGGTCCAAAAGAAAATATGACTTTGTGTCGCAAAATGGCAATGAATGTACAATGGGCTTTAATGATGTTGCAAAGTCTGAAAATGTAAACAAGGTAAGAAAGCCTAGACCTAATAAAGCAGGTGCTGATGTGAAAGAAAAGAGAAGAATCGATATGAAATATAAAGCAGCTAAGAAGGCAACTACACAAGACAAAGTTACCAATAGTGATTCACCAGACAAAAGGGCAAAATGAAATGCTTACATGAGAAGTTATAGGGCCAAAATTAAATCTTCAGAACGAAAGGAAAAACTTAATGCATACATGAGAAATTATAGAGCCAAAATTAAATCACCTGAACAAAAAGAAAAAGCTAATGCATACATGAGGAACTATAGAGCTGAAATTGAATCACCTGAACAAAAAGAAAAAGCTAATGCATACATGAGGAATTATAGAGCTGAAATTGAATCAGCTGAACATAAAAAAAAGCTAATGTATACATGAGGAATTATAGAGCTGAAATTGAATTGCCTAAGCAAAAAGCAATACATAATGCTCGTATGAGAACTTTTAGATCTGAAACTGAATCTGCAGATCAAAAGGCCAAACATAATGCATGTATGAGAAACCAGAGATCATCAAAAACAGTCAATGAAAAAGTACAACAGAATATAATATATGAAATCTTACAGAGCAAAAACAAAGAGCAATATTGAGTTAACTATTTCAGAGTTTCATGAAACAGTCTCTCAAGGCCCACTCTATATTTGCACTTGTGATCAGTTGTGTTTAATGTTGATAAACATATTTCTAACAACAAAAGTGTTGCTGACGTTGAATGGGTTTGTTTGACATGTTATAAATATTTGGTTAAAAATAAAATGGCACCATTATAATTGGTGAATGGAATGACATTTCCAGAAAAACCTGCATTTTTTTATCTCAATGAATTAGAATGTAGGTTACTGGCACCAAGAATTGCATTTCAAAAGTTAATGCAAGCTCCTAGAGGAAAGCAACTTAAAATTCATGGTAATGCTGTTAATGTTCCTGCTGATGTAACTAATACAGTCAGTATGCTACCAAGGTTACCAAATGAGACTTGTACAATCAAAGTCAATTTAAAAAGGAAGTTGCAATGTAAAAGTAGTGCTTTATCATTAAATATAAGACCTCATAAGGTAGCACAAGCAGCAGTTTGGTTCATGAATAATAGTACCTTTAGAAGGATGAAGGAATTATATTTAACTCAGATTGGGCTCAGCAATACAATGAGGAAATAATTAAAAATAGCGAAACAATTAACAATTTGATTGAAGAGGGATCAAGAGAAACCACTGAAAACAGTCAAAATAATGAGCCACAAGACTTAGATGATGAACATGAATGGAGTGAAGATGAAGCTGATTATACCTGCTGGTGTTACTGATACAATGTTAACATCATCTGACTTTTTAGAAAATAATGAGCGGCAAGTTATAATGAATGTTGCTCCAGCTGGAGGCAATAGACCGTTGAGCATATTTAGAGACAAGTACTCTGAAGAATTAGCTTATCCTCGCATTTTTCTTGGTCAACAACGAACAGAAAGTAAGCAAGAACATTACAGTGATATCTGTAAATCAGAGCTTAGAAGATCTGACAGAAGGGCTGCTATGTGTGTTGAAAATATCTTTTATAAAGCAAAAAAATTACAAATGAAAATCCTTCTCGGTCAGTCTCAAATAGCACTTAGAAAATGCAAGGGAAATATTTAACAGCATCCCCATTTGCTGCTGTTTTTCCCATTGAATATCAGATGGTGTCATCAACATATTTTGATGTCTCTCTCATTCACTTATCTATCTCAGGCAGGGGATTCAAACAGCCAGCTTGGAGAAGTACCTATGACATTAGCTTCTGGAGATAATGAATCATGATATACTTTGTGCCTCAAATTAAAGATTATTATGTGTCTTTGCTTTGTATTTCACAGGTCATGAACTGCTGCTATTGGTCCCTTAGCGAACAAACCCAAACCCCTAACTTCCAATTGAACCTAGATATATATTTACAAAGCAAACATCATAATTCAAAAGTCACTATCAATCTCAGCAAGCCGTTTTATGTATGAATGTATTTTATGAATATAATTATGTATGTATTTATTATTTGGAAAAATGCAAAATAGACAAAAAATACAGGCTTGTTGTTGTATTAAAAACGCTTACAAATTAATTTTCTCACACTGCGTTATTTGTAATATGTTAATATAAAATAACAAATCTGTACATATTTTAGGCTCCTCAAGCACAAAGTCAAGCAACTCTCTCGAGTAAGTAATACTGCAATACCATTAACTTTTATTCTTGAAAAAACAAAGGATCAATCAGTCAACCCAACAATCAATCAATGAACTAATCATTCAATCAGTCAGTCAGTCAAACAATCAATCAATCGATCAGTCTATGTTTTCACAAGTTAATGGTACTGATCTAATCTTATATTTTATTTTATCAGAATATCCTCATTTTTCGGGCAACATGACAACCTCTGTGGCTTTGCTCCCAAATTGAGTGCTATAAGATCATAGTCAAACGTGGGAGCTTCGTCATACTTTGAATTCCAGCTGCAAACATCCCCAAGGAAATCTGTCAGAGCCGTCTGCTACTCTCCTGAAAAGCGTGCAAAAATAAAAGAAAATGCAAACTAAAAAGCAACCTGTCAGTTTTGACAGTGTGCAGCAGACCATTGGCAGGCGACGAACTTCACAAGAAGAATATACCATCAAGAAAAGATCAGGAGTAACACCCCACACAGTAGATTATGACTATGACAATGCATTTTCACAAATGCACTTTAACATTGGTGACATTGATAACATTTCAGACTTCCAGTCAATAACAGTGAAAGCAAAAGTAATTGAAATCGGTCAGCCTGAGATTGTAAATGTTAGGGGGAAACCTTTAACAAAGGTAGATTACGTAATTGCTGACAAAACTAAATCTATCAAGCTAGAAGTCGATAAGAACGAAAAATAAGTTATATAGACAGTTCCTGACTAATCAATCTTCGCATTATGAAATTCGTTACAAAAATTACAAAAACAAATTGAATCACTCATTAAGAATTGCTAAACGTATATATTACGAAAAGAAAATCGATGCTTCTCAATCAAATGCCAAAGCTACATGGAGAGTTCTGAACGAAACTATTAAGACAAAAAAGAAAGCGTTTAAAATCAATTCCATCTTTAAAGTTGACAACCAAGAAATTACGGATCCAGTAGACATCGCTAATAGATTCTGTAGTTATTTTTCTAGTATCGGACCTAATCTAGCCAAAGAAATTCACTCGTCTGTCTCTCACCGCAGTTTTCTTTCTGGTCACTTTTGTCAGTCGGTGTTTTTTGATCCAGTGACTTTAAATGAGCTATCAGAAATTTCCAATTCTTTTCGACCGGGTAAGGCTGCTGGCCATGATAGAATTCCCATTTCTATCATAAAACAGTCCATTCAAATTATAGCCGATCCTTTAGCTCATATAATCAATTTATCTATTACTCATGGCATTGTTCCCGACCAAATGAAAATTGCTCGCGTGATACCACTCTTTAAAGCCGGTGATCGATCACTATTTACGAACTATAGACCGATCTCGATTCTCCCTAGCTTTTCTAAGTTTCTTGAAAAGGTTGTTTATAACCGTCTTTATAATTATTTATGTAAACTAGAAATTCTATGTGATAATCAATTTGGCTTCAGGAAAAATCATTCAACTTCGTTAGCATTGATCGACCTATATGAAAAAATCTCCCTTGCTCTTGATCGCAATGAACATGCCGTTGGCGTTTTCCTTGATCTTTCTAAGGCCTTTGATACCGTCGATCATAATATTTTGCTTGACAAACTCGAACACTATGGTATACGTGGCGTGGCTCTGGACTGGGTTAGAAGCTACCTCTCCAGCAGGTTGCAATTCGTTCAATTTAACGGTCAATGCTCCTCTCCTCAAACTATCTGCTGTGGTGTTCCCCAGGGATCCATTTTGGGCCCCTTGTTTTTCCTGCTCTATATTAATGATTTAAATAACGTATCGACCCTCGTCGAGCTGATTTTATTTGCTGATGATACTAATTTATTTATGTCCCATAATGATCCTGTCTACCTGGCAGCCTCACTCAATTCCGAACTTAATAAATTATCCACTTGGTTTAAGGCGAACAAACTCTCCTTAAACCTGAAGAAAACAAACTTTATGTTATTTAAGCCTAGACAGAAAAGGTATCATTTTCCAATGCAAATATGCATAAATGATCAGACAATCGAACAGGTTAAGGAAACGGTCTTCCTCGGTGTAGTCCTCGATGAACATCTGTCTTGGAAACCGCACATTTCTCAAGTAGCTCGTAAAATCTCAAAATCAATAGGTGTCATTAATAGAGCAAGATTTTTTCTACCCAAATCCTGTCTAAAAACTCTTTATTATTGTTTAGTTTATCCTTATCGTCATTATTGTATTACTGTCTGGGGATCTACATACAAAACCAATCTTCGCCGTCTTGTCTCTTTGCAAAAGCGAGTTATCAGAATTATTTCTAAATCAACCTTCGATTCTCATTCAGACCCTATTTTCAAAGAATTAGAGCTACTAAAACTTTCCGATATTAGACAACTAGAATTGGGTAAACTTATGTTTTCTCTTAACCATTCTCTTTTGCCTTCCAAGTTCAACAATTATTTTTCTTTGAACAAACAAGTCCATAGCTATGCCACTAGACACGCGAACGATTTTCACCTTCCTTTTTGTAGAACAAACCTTCGTAAATTTTCTGTCACTTTCCAAGGACCTACTTTTTATAACTCTATAGAAAATAATATTAAAGAATCTAATTCTCTCCACTTATTTAAAACGAAATTGAAAAAAAAAATTATATATGAATTATTAGCTATAAATCTTGTAGTAAATAGTTATATTTCTTCACATGTCTGATATTATTTTATACTTATTGTTACATGTACCATACCTTATATTTTGTCAACTCAGTCTATGTAAATAGTTAATTTACACTTACCTTCATTGTATTTTACTTTCGATCTTGGCCTTTCTGTTACTGTTAACTTTATTTTTACTCTGAGGGAGCCCAATGTCTATAAGCCTCATGATTTCTTTTTGCGCTTCCTCGCCACTTTCATTTGCCTTTGTGTAACTGTCTTGTTCTATCGTTATTTGTATTTTGTGGCAAACCAAATAAAGTTACAAATAAATAAAGTTACAAAGTTAGTAACATGGGAAAGTAAAGTTTGTCTCGAAGCAGATAAATGTTATGTCATTGAAGGTGTAAGTGTTCATAGTTTCAGTGATGAGAAATATTTAACAACTGCAAACTACACAGTAACTAATGTAGTTGATGACGTGGCATGCATCGCAGAACCGCAATGGGTCAGTGCAATGCGAGTCCTATGGTAAGTGTTACGTCGGGTAAACTTTTAGAGGACGGGTAGCTTGCTAACTAAACTGAATGCAGGGTTGTCGGAACAGCAACAAGAAGATTTATTCCCAAAATGAACGTAGTTTCCACGAAGTAGAACTTCACAACTGTACTTATAAACTTATACGGCCTCCGCCAACTTGAATAAATACTGCTTCCGTCACACTTGACTAAACACGTCGTCTAACCTTCAACTTTCTTCGCTTGTGAAAACTAGTTGAATCTTAACTCTAACTCATCTACTTATATACTGATGCGATAAGAATCTAGAACATTCCAAGAGTCTAATTATAGAAGGATTACAAAATGTACTATTTTAAAAGCGCTTACACAAGATCCCAAAATAGACACGCTATGAACTTTCGCGAAGCTTCTAGAAAGTCACGCTAGCCGTGAGTCACGTAACACAGTTTTTCGTAACAGTAAGGTCATTATTGGGTCTGTCCTAGGAGCTAATGTTTCACATTACAAAAGTTGCATAATGTGCAACTCAAAGATACACGTCACTGATGACACTTCCACAGTCAAGTGTAGTAAATGCAAACTAACTGTTTTTGTTAATGGGCTACTCCGCGATTCCTCAGTCACTAAAGATAACTCAAGTATTGCGCATTTGAAACGATTTCATCTATATGGAAACCAGTCTTCAGAAATGGTTACAAGCTTAATAATTACCATTATTATGCTGTTGCAGCTTAATGGTCATTGTTGCTTGTTCATTGTTGTAGAGTTATAAAAACTCAACGTTAGAAAGACTCTCGTTGTTTCATCTATTTCATTATATGTTTATTTATATATTTGCCATAAAGTGTTAAAGTGTTAAATGAAACTTTGGAAAAACGTTAACGCAACTCTGATTCAAAGTTTACCTCGATACTCAATACTAATATAAAGAAATCATTTTAAACCGCTAATCGCAATTCTCATTCTGGACGTTGCTGGGACCACAGTAATACAATGCTGCTTGACTGCTCTTGTTATACATTATTGAATAATTACGTACTGATATCTTTTCACGTGAACTGATTTTGCGAATCTGCACTTGATTTTCTATCAGAGGCGAAGGACTTGTATCAAATCCAACTTTGCTTCAAATCAAGTAATAGCAAAACAAAACAACCCCAACCAAAACAGTAGCCACATGCATGCTTCGCGTGCCTATTTTTAATGTAGCTGCTAGAAAATGACTTAATCTGACGACGGAAATCAATGACGTTACTGCCTGTGTGGAAAATCGGGCTCATCCTCGGTGTAAAAATCCGGTTACGTTCACGAGTGACGTAGACAAAGAGAACAAAGGAGACAACACAATAGAGACTACGGAAAAACAAAGAAAAACTTTACAGGTTTTTACACCGAGGTAAACCCGAAACTCGAATTATGGTAATTGGCGTATTAATCTACTTATCACATGCAGGGAAAAATTACTGAACGCTGATTGGCTCAGACAGAGGACATTTTTTCTTAATCACGAGGGCACTTTAGGTAATCAAGAGGGCATGATTACTTGCTGCTGATTGGTCATAAGTTGCTTGGCAACAAAGCGTTATTGCTGTTGAATTTTTTTTGCAACAATGGCTTCCCGTTTCGTGGAAGCCGACGGAACGTTAATTGAGGGACTAAAGCACGGTAGCGAGAACAAAAACACTAAACTAAGTACTGTCTATTGAACCGGCGTTTTCAAACAATGGGCTGTAACAAGGGGAAAAAAGGAGGAAATTGAGAGCTACGAAGTGTCACAGCTGAACGAAGCGCTCGCCCAATTTTTCGCAGAGCTGAAAACTCACCTCTGAAAGTTACCTGCCCAGACAAGAAGCTTACTAACCACAGCGCCAGAAAAACGGTTGTAAAGAAATTGAAGAGCTCCGGCATTCCGAAATGCAAGGTTAAAAACATTACTGGTCACAGTTCCGAACAAGGTTTGAATGACTACGACTCCGGTGATGGAAACGAGCAAAGAATGATGTCCAACATCATCGACAATCTCACAAATACTGCCACGACAAGACAAGTACTTCAACCACTGTCCTCAGTGCAAACACAGCCCTACTCAGCTTCGAGTCAAATCTACAATTTCAGCCATTGCAGTGTCACTCTCAACATAGCTGGAAATCATTCTTCCCAAGCAGTCTCAGCCAGAGCAAGCGAGGTTACAAAAGAATTTTTCTCCCAGAATCTGACTCCGATTAAGGTGCAATGTTCACAAAAATACATTTTGAGCCTTTTTGCTGTTTACTGTTGATTGCAATATAACTGAATGAAACCGTGTAACGTTGTTAACTGTATTTTGAGAATAAAATGTTCATTGAATCTATTGGTCAGTTACGCTTGTTTTTGTGGCGGCATTGAAAGGGCTTCATCGCGCGGACATCGTGCGAGAATGCAATTCCCAAAAAAAATTTGCCCTTTATGTGATAAACAAGTAATCGCAAGTGCCCTTGGACAATTAAGGATTAATTTCACTTGTATTTTCAAAGTTTTCCCAAAATTGCCCTCGTCGCTTCGCGACTCGGGCAATTTTGGGAAAACTTTGAAAATACGCGTGAAATTAATCCTTAATTGCCCTCGGGCCCATGCGATTACACATACAAATCACTTTAACTACTAATCAAATGCTGGACCTTGATTTGGTTTCATTCTTGCCACTTCAGCCCGTCACTTGGGCAGCCAAAAAAAGAAAAATTAATTCATGTAACCTGATACCGAAATGTCACACAATATACCTGCTGGAATGCGTGAGCGTTACATAAACAAAAAAACAACTCCAAGGAACGCAGTATGGAGGGGGGTTTGGAACAAAACTCGGAAATGGATGGTATCCGCTGACAATTTAACCGTACCTAGAGGGACATGGATCGTACCTAGAAGGAAATGGATCGCAGTTAAAGGGATATGGATCGTAACTAGAGGGAAATGGGTCGCAGTTAAAGGGAAATGAGTCGTACCTAAAGGGAAATAGGTCGTATCTCAGACAAATAGTTCAAGGCAATGGATCGCGCTTTAAGGGAACTGAGTTGTACGGGATAATATGTACATGTCATACCTCGAAGGAAGTGGGTCGTACTTCAAGGGAAGTGGGTCGTATAGGGAAATTTGTAGTGAGGAGTCAGCATGCTCGTATTGCACGCTCTCTTTGCCTCTATTCGCCGATCGCCATCTTGTTCTCTTTTCTGTTTGGAATCCGAAATACGAATGTCATCTGAAGTTACCTCAGGTAAGATTTCCGCACAGGTCCCTACTTCATTATGCATGCTGTAGATATACTATTTCGTTCCTCCAAAGTATGTATTTTGTACGCGCACTTCCCAAGACAATTCAACTAAAGCATGCATAATGAAGTAGGGACCTGTGCGGAAATCATTCCTTACCTCACAGGGAGGCTTTAAGAGGCTAGAAGCAACCACAATATGTAGGTATGTACGTCCGAGTTTTTATTTATAGTTCTATACATGTGATATGATCTGAAAAAACACAAACAAAATAGAAAATTCAGTGATTCAAGACCCAGGTTCGAGACATCAGTCAATAAGATACAGCTCGTTGAAAACTTCACTAAATGCTGTGTAAAGTGTAAGATTACGCGAATAAGTTTGTGCGTGAGCAAGAGACGTTTATTGTTCAGTTTTAATTGGGGTTACCAGGCCGACACGATTTCAGAGTACGTGTTCTGGTTCTTTTTACCTTTGTTATCATATTCTTCTCTCGACTATGTCTTTGAGTGAACGCCCCTTTCTGTACGATATCATGGTGGGTCTTGAAAAATTTTGTTCACCGATGGTTGTTGCTGTATTAGATGCCACTTCCTCATTAGGATTTCCTTACGATTTTGAACTGCTGGGTGGTATAGGGTAACGAAGGACAAGATTCGTTTTCTTGAGTTGTTTCTTGGAGGAGGGCCTGTATCCTTCCTTCAAAGTTAGCTTCTGAGAGTGTCCTGTTAATAAAATTGATTGGGTATCCTGAGAGAGTTGCGATATTGCAGAATATCATAATATCAAGCATTGCTATCACTTTTGATATATCAAATATATTGTCATACATTTCTAGCAGTTTTAGTGATAATATCATGATATATCATTTTTGATAAGGGGTTATGATATTTTGATATTCCCACTGATAAATGGTATGATATATCATGCTAATATCAAAATAACAAGGTTGGTTGATATATGATGATAATATCAGAATATCATGATAATATCAAAATATCGATACGGATATCATAATATCATATGTTGGCCTAGATGTGACTACGTGTGGAAGGGCTTGATATTTTGATACATCATGATAATATCAGAATATCATGATAATATCAAAATGTCGATACCAATATCATAATATCAAATGTTGGCCTTGATGTGACTAAGTGTGGAGGGGCTTGATATTTTGATATATCATGATAATATCAGAATATCATGATAATATCAAAATGTCGATACCAATATCATAATATCAAATGTTGGCCTAGATGTGACTAAGTGTGAAGGGGCTTGATATTTTGATATACCATGATAATATTAGAATATCATGATAATATCAAAATAGCGATTTTGATATCATCATATCAAGAACGAGGCAGCACACAATTGTGATGATAAGGTTTTTATATAAAATATCATGATAATCACCATGATTTAAAATATATAAATGGTTTAAACAGATCTAAAAATATAAAAAGGGATACTCTAAATTTTCGATCGCCTTCTGCGGTCTTCTTCAGAGAATGATGGATTTCGCAAGGTTCGCAGAATTCTAACAAGTTTCATTAACGTTAAATCATTAATTTAAAAACATTAAAATCATTAAATCGCTAAATCGTTAAAACATTAAATCACCATGATAATCACCAAAATCTCACTGTTACTTTGATATTTTGATATATCAAAATATCATGATAATATCAAAATATCACGGATATCAAATGTTGGCCTAGATGTGACTAAGTGTGAAGGGGCTTGATATTTTGATATATCATGATAATATCAGAATATCATGATAATATCAAAATATCGATACCAATATCATAATATCAAATGTTGGCCTTGATGTGACTAAGTGTGGAGGGGCTTGATATTTTGATATATCATGATAATATCAGAAATCATGATAATATCAAAATATCGATACCAATATCATAATATCAAATGTTGGCCTAGATGTGACTAAGTGTGGAAGGGCTTGATATTTTGATATATCATGATAATATCAGAATATCATGATAATATCAAAATAGCGATTTTGATATCATCATATCAAGAACGAGGCAGCACACATTTGTGATGATAAGGTTTTTATATAAAATATCATGATAATCACCATGATAATCACCAAAATCTCACTGTTAATTTGATATTTTGATATATCAAAATATCATGATAATATCAAAATATCACTGATATCAAATGTTGGCCTAGATGTGACTAAGTGTGAAGGGGCTTGATATTTTGATATATCATGATAATATCAGAATATCATGATAATATCAAAATATCACTGATATCAAATGTTGGCCTAGATGAGACTAAGTGTGAAGGGGCTTGATATTTTGATATATGATAATATCAGAATATCATGATAATATCAAAATAGCGATTTTGATATCATCATATCAAGAACGAGGCAGCACACAATTGTGATGATAAGGTTTTTATATAAAATATCATGATAATCACCATGATAATCACCAAAATCTCACAGTTAATTTGATATTTTGAAAATATCATGATAATATCAAAATATCACTGATATCAAATGTTGGCCTAGATGTGACTAAGTGTGAAGGGGCTTGATATTTTGATATATCATGATAATATCAGAATATCATGATAATATCAAAATATCGATACCAATATCATAATATCAAATGTTGGCCTAGATGTGACTAAGTGTGAAGGGGCTTGATATTTTGATATATCATGATAATATCAGAATATCATGATAATATCAAAATATCACTGATATCAAATGTTGGCCTAGATGAGACTAAGTGTGAAGGGGCTTGATATTTTGATATATGATAATATCAGAATATCATGATAATATCAAAATAGCGATTTTGATATCATCATATCAAGAACGAGGCAGCACACAATTGTGATGATAAGGTTTTTATATAAAATATCATGATAATCACCATGATAATCACCAAAATCTCACAGTTAATTTGATATTTTGAAAATATCATGATAATATCAAAATATCACTGATATCAAATGTTGGCCTAGATGTGACTAAGTGTGGCTAATGATGTTTCAGCATGATTGTCTTACTGCGTGTCTGTTTGTATGTTTGTGTGGGTGTCTGTATGTATGTCTGTCTATGTATATGTGTGTCTGTATGTATGTATATCTATATTTATGTCTGTATGTATGTCTTTGTTTGTATGTGTGTCTTTAAGAATGTATGTATATCTGTATGTATATCTGTATGATTGTCTTACTGTGTGTCTGTATGTCTGTGTAGGTGTCTGTATGTATGTCTGTCCATGTGTATGTGTGTGTCTCTCTGTATGTATGTATATCTGTATGTATGTCTGTATGAATGTCTCTGTGTGTGTCTGTATGTATCTCTCTGAGTGTTTCTGTATGTATTTATGTCTGTGGCGTAATTTGTATCTTTATGTATATCTGAAGGTATTTCTGTATGATTGTCTTACTGTGTTTTTGTATGTCTGTGTGGGTGTCTGTATGTATGTCTGTCAATGTGTATGTGTGTGTCAATCTTTATGTATGTATGTCTGTATGTGTGTCTGTTTGTATGTCTGTGAAGGTGTCTGTGTGTATGTCTGTCTATATGTATATGTGTGTCTGTCTGTATGTATACATGTATGTATATCTATATGTAAGTCTGTGTGTGCATGTGTGTGTCTTTTAGAATGTAGGTATATCTGTATGCATGTCTGTTTTAATTTTTTTTTTTAGCAAAAAAAGCAAAAACCACCCCCCCCCCCCCACTCGAAAAATTCAAGTCGCGTGCTCCAAAAAGGGCAAAAGTGGTTCCCATATCTTCATATCAGATGGACTTTTGTTTTCTATTCGACAAAAATATTTAAGGTAAGGCAGAAAAATGTTTAAGTTTGGAGCATGTTCCTGTAAGCGGCATATCCAAATGCAGTATCTAGCAATAAGGCAGCAGAAGTTAATTTGGAGTTTGTATTTGGAGCTATCTGGCCTCAGACCCAAAGCAGTGCCTATCTGCAAGTCATTATCTTTCAATGGTATTTTACAAGACTGCAACCATATGGAGAGGCTATCCCAAAACATTTTTGTTTCTTCGCATCTCCAGAATAGTTGTGTTAGATTTTCTCTTTCTTTATGACAGAAGCTGCATCTATCATTGCTACTAAGTCTTATTTTTTGCAAGAAGCTATTGGTTGCTAACCATTCGATGTAATAGGTTAAATTTAAAAGTGATAAGTTTAGAGCTCTTAGAGCATTTGAAAGATGAAAGATATACTATTTCCCAATCAATGTTTTCGTTGGGATCAAGGTTGATGTCTCTATACCATTTTTCTTGACATAAATATGGCTGTTCGCTTTTATTTGTCACCCGTTTCTGGTAGACCAATCTAGATGGCTTTTCGTTCTTTGAAATTTCGAAAAGATGCATTCATACCTTGGTTGGATCCTTGTGTTTTGCCTTCGTGGCCGATTAACTGCTGATGCTACTCCGAAAAAGGTTAAAGGCTGAACTTGAAAATGGTATTTACTTCGAAAAGCAGCCAGGGAAAGTAGGCTGGAGGATTCGTCCATTAAATGTGTAACTTGTGTTATACCCTTGGAAAGCCAATCCTTATAAAGTACAGGTTTGTTTTGTATTCGTATAAGTGAATTGTGCCACAAAGGTGACAACAGAAAGTGCTCATCAGACACTGTTGTTTCCTCAAAAAAAGTCTGACCAAATTTCAAAAAAAATTTTTACAAAGGGGTCCGTTTTTTTTAACTTATTAGCATCGTTTTTGCTGAGGTTTCCCTTAAACGTGGTTTCAACACTGTAATGTTCAAATATTGAGTCAAAAAAAGTCTTCCATTTACTATGTTTTTCAGAATTAAGGTATTTTTGGATCCAGGTATCCTTTAGAGACTTACTAAAACAGGCAACATCAATCAATTTAAGTCCTCCTTTAGAATAGTCGTTGATCATTGTCTTCCGTTTGATTTTATCTCCTTTATCGTTCCACAAAAAATTGCAGAACATTTTGTTCATTTCTTTGATTGCTTTATGGCTCGTTTGCAGAAGTGTGAGTATGTACACTAATTGAGATGCGGCAAGGCTTTTTAAGACTACTATTTTCCCCACTAGGCTTAGTCTGCGAAATTTCCAGCACCCTAAGATCGACCTATTTTTTTCTGTCATTTCATTGTAATTTAACGTCATTGTAATATCAGGGTCCGTGGAGAGCCAAACACCTAGCACTTTGATTTTTTTCCTTGGCCATTTGTAATCCTTCTCTGGACAAAGTTTAAAGTCCCAACCTGCTTTGGAGCCTATCCAAAGAGCTTCCATGTGTCTTTTAACTATTTAGTGTGAGACCAGATATATTACCAAAATCTTCTGTTAAGGTTATAGATTCCAGAAAGGATTCTTCGGAACCGTTTAAAATAAGTGTTGTGTCATCTGCATATTGACTTAACTTGAGATCGATGCCGTTTATTTCTATACCCTTGATTGTCCCTCTTTTCCGAATGGCTTCAGCGAGAATTTCTACAGATAGTATAAACAAATAAGGCGACAAAGGGCAGCCTTGCCTAACTCCTCGGCTAAGTTCAAAAAAATTGCTAGCCCACCCGTTATTCAAGATACAGTTTTCGATGTTACAGTAAAAGAGTTTAATCCAGTTTAACAGCGATTGCCCGAAACCGAAGTTCTTGAAAGTTTTATCAATAAAAGACCACTCGATCGTATCAAAAGCTTTCTTAAAATCAAGAAAAAGAAGAAGTCCCGGAATGTTTTTCTTTCATCGGGATTTTGATCTTAAAATCGCCCCTTTTGTCTGATATTCGATTATTGTTTCTAATTCACGTTTTTTTCTTTTAACATCCGACCAGAGTTTCTGCTTTTGTTTCTTATCAGCAAAATTATTGGTAAGTTGGTTTTCCAAAGTTAAAATTGAAAAGGGGCGATTTTAAGATCAAAATCCCGATGGCATAACAAAGGTGAGAAAAACACCAAATACTTTTTAAACCTTGAAAAGAGGCACTGTAAACAAGGAACGATAGCTCAACCAAAAATCAGCGACGACGACCTCATTTGCTCAGACAAAGAGATTTTATGTAAGTGTGAATCCTTTTACAAACATCTTTGCAGCTCAAAAGTAGATGCCAATGAGCTTTCCAATAATTTCTTTCCATCCCCCCAAAATCAAAAATTTCTAAGCAAAGAGGAACAATTGCTTTGTGAAGGATCTATATCCACTAAAGAATGCTTGGAAACATTAAGAAATATGGCCTCTAAAAAAACGCCAGGAACAGACGGCCTTCCCTGCGAATTTTTTGAAGTATTTTGGAATAATATAGGAGAAATGTTAGTAAATGCTCTAAATCACTCTTACCAGACAGGCAAACTTTCAAGATCGCAAAGACGTGGAAGTGTCAAACTTATACCTAAGAAAGATGCTGAGCTCAATTTGATTAAAAATTGGCGACCATTAACGCTAATAAATTGTGACTATAAGATCGCATCAAAAGCTATTGCAAGCCGAATTAAAGCTGTTCTCCCAAAGCTCATTTCGGACGATCAAACAGGTTTCATTAAAAACAGATGCATTAGTGAAAACATCCGTTTACTGGACAGCGTAATTAAATATACGGCAAAGAAAAACATTCCGGGACTTCTTCTTTTTCTTGATTTTAAGAAAGCTTTTGATACGATCGAGCGGTCTTTTATTGATAAAACTTTCAAGAACTTCGGTTTCGGGCAATCGCTGTTAAACTGGATTAAACTCTTTTACTGTAACATCGAAAGCTGTATCTTGAATAACGGGTGGGCTAGCAATTTTTTTGAACTTAGCCGAGGAGTTAGGCAAGGCTGCCCTTTGTCGCCTTATTTGTTTATACTATCTGTAGAAATTCTCGCTGAAGCCATTCGGAAAAGAGGGACAATCAAGGGTATAGAAATAAACGGCATCGATCTCAAGTTAAGTCAATATGCAGATGACACAACACTTATTTTAGACGGTTCCGAAGAATCCTTTCTGGAATCTATAACCTTAACAGAAGATTTTGGTAATATATCTGGTCTCAGACTAAATAGTTAAAAGACACATGGAAGCTCTTTGGATAGGCTCCAAAGCAGGTTGGGACTTTAAACTTTGTCCAGAGAAGGATTACGAATGGCCAAGGAAAAAAATCAAAGTGCTAGGTGTTTGGCTCTCCACGGACCCTGATGTTACAATGACGTTAAATTACAATGAAAAGATAGCAAAAATTAGGTCGATCTTAGGGTGCTGGAAATTTCGCAGACTAAGCCTAATGGGGAAAGTAGTAGTCTTAAAAAGCCTTGCCGCATCTCAATTAGTGTACATACTCACACTTCTGCAAACTAGCCATAAAGCAATCAAAGAAATGAACAAAATGTTCTACATTTTTTTATGGAACGATAAAGGAGATAAAATCAAACGGAAGACAATGATCAACGACTATTCTAAAGGAGGACTTAAAATGATTGATATGGCCTGTTTCAACAAGTCTCTAAAGGCTACCTGGATCCAAAAATACCTTAATTCTGAAAAACATAGTAAATGGAAGACTTTTTTTGACACAGAATTTAAACATTACAGTGTTGAAACCACGTCTAAGGGAAACCTCAGCAAAAACGATGCTAATAAGTTAAAAATAACGGACCCCTTTGTAAAAGAAATATTTGAAATTTGGTCAGAGACTTTTTTTGAGGAAACAACAGTGTCTGATGAGCACTTTCTGTTGTCACCTTTGTGGCACAATTCACTTATACGAATACAAAACAAACCTGTACTTTATAAGGATTGGCTTTCCAAGGGTATAACACAAGTTAAACATTTAATGGACGAATCCTCCAGCCTACTTTCCCTGGCTGCTTTTCGAAGTAAATACCATTTTCAAGTTCAGCCTTTAACCTTTTTCGGAGTAGTATCAGCAGTTAATCGGCTACGAAGGCAAAACACAAGGATCCAACCAAGGTATGAATGCATCTTTTCGAAATTTCAAAGAACCAAAAGCCATCTAGATTGGTCTACCAGAAACGGGTGACAAACAAAAGCGAACAGCCATATTTATGTCAAGAAAAATGGTATAGAGACATCAACCTTGATCCCAACGAAAACATTGATTGGGAAATAGTATATCTTTCATCTTTCAAATGCTCTAAGAGCTCTAAACTTATCACTTTTAAATTTAACCTATTACATCGAATGGTTAGCAACCAATAGCTTCTTGCAAAAAATAAGACTTAGTAGCAATGATAGATGCAGCTTCTGTCATAAAGAAAGAGAAAATCTAACACAACTATTCTGGAGATGCGAAGAAACAAAAATGTTTTGGGATAGCCTCTCCATATGGTTGCAGTCTTGTAAAATACCATTGAAAGATAATGACTTGCAGATAGGCACTGCTTTGGGTCTGAGGCCAGATAGCTCCAAATACAAACTCCAAATTAACTTCTGCTGCCTTATTGCTAGATACTGCATTTGGATATGCCGCTTACAGGAACATGCTCCAAACTTAAACATTTTTCTGCCTTACCTTAAATATTTTTGTCGAATAGAAAACAAAAGTCCATCTGATATGAAGATATGGGAACCACTTTTGCCCTTTTTGGAGCACTTGACTTGAATTTTTCGAGGGTGGGGGGGGGGTTGTTTTGCTTAAAAAAAAAAAGATGTTTTAGCCGTAAATTTTCCAAAACGCCTTTCTGTAAGAGAACGAACTGAAAGAGACTCGGCAAAACACTGCGAATCGACCAAGCGACTTCTTAGGTGAGTAATCACGTGTTGTAAGGGATGGGTGCCTGCGATTCGGACTGCTTACCCAATTTCTCTCCACTACTTTACGACCCATTTCCCCTTACGACCCAGCTCCCTTCGACCATTTCCTTCGAGGTACGATCGAATTGTCAGCGGATACCATTGCGACGAGAGTATTTACCGTTATTTAAGTTTAGTTTGCTTTCGCTGTTAAACAAAAGATGAAAACCAACGTAGAAATATTTGGTTCCCAGTGTGAGTTTACTGAGCCGTAAATACAACCTGTTGTTAACTGTAACCACTACCTGTTCAAGTCCCTTTGTTTAGCAGTTATGCACCTGCACTGTTCTGAAGATTATTAATGTTGTAAAAGCTACATTCCTTAATAAACAATCGTCCTCTCTGCCGTCGTAAGCAATAGATCCTATGGGAACTAAATTCCTCTCTAGCCAATCAATATTGTAGAAATGTATTAGATCATTGTTTAGTATGAACACTTCATGACGTTACCTAATCCCTAAGCGTCTAGTTTCGACATAACTAGAAGAGCATTGTAAACTATTCCTCGGTTACGTTTTAGGTTACATGTGAGGTTACACCCTGATTGCATTAAATTAAACCCTACGTTGTACCCAAGTTCTGTGTGATTCGTCTGTCTCTCAAAAGCGTGCGATTTCTTTTCTTCTCAACGAGAACACTCACACGAAACTTACACAGCTCCAAAAACACTGTTCAGTAATATCGACATGAGTTGAGGCGGATTCGTTATAATGTGGTTCGATAAACCATTTTCGACTTCTGTAACTTTGGCGTTAAGATTGTTCAATTAATGTCCGACTTGTTGTGGTTCAATTTTTTTCCTTGGTTTAAATTTTATTTCCTTTGTTTTTTTTGGTATGGCAATGTGTGATAATAATTTTGAGGCAAAGGAAAATAAGATAAGGATGAAATTGAACCACAAAATTTACCCTATTAGGCATTCACTTTGGACCCGGTATAAAATTTGCACTCATAGACCTTCCGTTCACGATGTAGCTGCTATTCGGACAGGTTTTGTACCGCCTATCCGTGCAAGGTTTGTGCATGCTTTAGGAGCTGATACAGGTTTGGATCTGTAACGGTCTCAAGCTGCACCTGCACAGTGTGAACAGGTTTGTGAACAGGTTTGTGAACAGGTTTGTTCGGTTCCGGGAGGATAATTTAAAAGTTACGTGCATTCTGCACATATGGGAAAAATAACGAAAACACCTAACTGCTATCTTCTAGCGATTATGTACCGGTATACCATAACACATGAAAAAACGAAATATTTTCAGTGTGAACAGGTGTACGTAAAACTTGCACGGATTCAAACTGTACATGCACTGATCCACTCTGTGCCGCTACAGTAATAAGGACTTCCGACATAAGTTCTCTTTTCACGCTCTGATTGGCTCTTAAGGTCACGTGCTTCACTATTTACAACATTGCATTGCGTTACCTTCAGTATCGAAATCTTTTCTCGCTGCATCGAAACTTTCGTGCTCGCACATCGTCCTAAAATGCCCCCTACTCCTCACTCTTGCCTGTTGGCTCAACCCACGCATTGGCAATTATTCCCGCTGCAGGGTAATTGCCCCATGGGGCCAAGCCACACATCCGAGGAGGCACGGTAACTGGAAAAAATCTGGACTTCGAAGAAGTCTGTCGATGCCGTGAAAAGTTCATCGCGTGCCATCTCTGGAAAGCACACGAGAGAACTGAACGATCCTCCATGACCCACATGTTGGCCGGGAGGACCTGGGTCCGGCTTTGTGTATTGCGCTACAAGTCTTATATATGCACACAAGTTTTAGATATCTCCCACTGCCTCATAAGAACGAGGAAGTTTTATAACATTGCGTTGGTGCACTATCTAAACGAGGAAGTTTTATGAAATTCACATGAAGTATTATTCAAATAAAAGAATTTTTTTTTTTATGTCCCCAGAGTACCTTAGTCACAATTTACAAGTCATTGATTCTTCCCCATCTCGATTATTACAGCGCTGTCTGGGGCTGCATCGATAATGGCCTCAACCAAAAACAAGAGAAACAACAAAATAATAGCAGGTTCTAGTTGGGATGCAAGATCTGCTCAGATTCTTCATGAATAGCCTCGCTGACAGACGTGAAAAACAACTGAAATCGTTAATGTTCAAAACTGTAAAAAACCTTGTACCCGAATATCTGTCTGATAAATTCGCCAGCGTTAATACCATCCACAGACGTAATCTTCGAGGTTTGCAACATAACCTGTTCATTCCGCGGCCGAACACTGAGGCCCTCAAGAATAGTTCTCGCTGTAGGGGCGCAGTAATATAGAACAGTCTCTCAGCGGAGACTAAGCACGCCACTACTTTAAATAGTTTTTATTCCGCTATTGTACATTAGTAATTTCTTAACTTAGTTTAGCACTTATTATAGGTTTTTTTAACAATGTGTGTAATTTTTAAGTCGTAGCTTTTAGTACTAGGTTTAATGCGCACAGCTCGTTAGAACACCACTTTTAGTGATAAGGATCCCGTGGATAACTAAAGTTACATTACTCTACTTTGGTACTGTTTGCCTTACTATACACTGTGCTTTTAACTTTTTTTTCTGGGGGACAATTGAAAATATCCGGAACGAGAGTTAACTAAGGTAAACACCACTAGGAAAAATATCTCGTTATCGACCCACAACGGAGTCTAATTTTCTTTCTTACCACAATTGCTTCTAATCTCGCAATCTGATTGGCTAATTTACCGTTGTCGATAAGAGTCAAGACAACGTTGCTCGCGTCAATGCAATAGCGAATCAGAAGCGCTCATTTTGGATAATAAACCAATCAGATTGCGAGAAACTTTATAGGTAACGCTTGCTCTTTCTTTGTGTCACGATCTTGGTCTCGCTCTGAAAAATCATTCGCTTTGACGTTTTTTAACGTGGCTATTGTGGTAAAAAACAAATCGAATGTGGTTTAGCGTTGTCTGTATTCTTATCGACAACGAGTACATGAAATCAACCACAGATAAACAATATTTGACTTTTCTCGAATTCCTTGCTTTAGAAACCCACCCTCATTGTTCCAAGTGTGATCAAAAACCCAGTTCTCCTAATGGTACCACTAACAATCTCAGGCAACCAGATAGCATTGCAAGACTGAGGCAAAAAAAATATTCTAATATACATAAGGTAGTCTATGGCATTCACTAAGGAAAATTACAACCCAGACCTTGGAAACTACTGGTTTAAGGTTGACGACGGAGAGTCAAACGAAATTGCCCCAGGAATCTCACAATTCTATCCGGAATAGGAAGACCAGAAGAATTTGGTAGGAAAGATGATAAAAAGAGGTTCTTATTCCGGAAAACTTAAGTCTTTCAGTACGCTCTTCAAAAAATTCGGAAGGGTTCGAGATTGCTTCTCAGGAGGGTTTTGGTGGAGATTAGCCAATCGCATCGTGGCATTTATTTTGTGTAGACCAGAATCTTCCAGCCACGACTGAGGCGACTAGAATTATTTCTTCATAGTTCTTATATCATAGAGACGTCGCATCTTAGAGAAATTATTTGAAGAAATCAACCCTCGGCGTGTTCATAGAAAACTTTTGCTGCGTTGTCAACGTAAGCTTAGAGTAAGGTAGTTCTGAGGTCAAAATTGATATCCGTATTTGGTGTTTAACCAAATACGGATACGGTTTAGTCCATTTCGTAACGAATTTAATGTTTTCGAGTGCGTTTCGCCTCGATGCGTTTTGTCATAGAAAACCGTCACCCCCCACCCTCCCCCCGTCCCTCCCGTTTTCCTGAAACCACCACAAAACCAAAATTCTCATATGTGACTGCATTAAACTAAAACGTATGCATTATAAAAAAAATATGTTATTTATGGTTCGAGGTTTCCAATCTTAAAAAGTATCAGGAGAAAGAGTCATATTAAAAGGCTCGAAAGAGGCTTCCGTGCTCGACATGTCAAGCCTTATGTCTAAGCCACTGAGGCGAATATAAAATGTAATGCAAAATGACATTTGTATCTTTTTCTAAGACTTTTATTTATTTCAATTGAAAACTAAATAACTACGGGATTGATTTCCAGTGGGACGTTGATTCAACTGGTGATGTTCACAGTTCATTCGTAAGCTTACAGGATGTACTGCCTCCGATGCGTCACAGCCCAGTCCCACAGTCAAATAGTATTGGCCAGCCGTAACGAGATCATTTGATTGTTTGCATTGTGTTCAAGTAAATCAAGCGTGCGCTTTTTTCACGTCACTAAGCAGCTGCCTGGAAATATGCAAGCAAGTAATACATGAATACCCGACCATGGATGCCTATTTTTACTTGTTGACAGTATGTCTGTGGATTTACCTTACGTTTCTTAAGCGCAATCCTCATGCAGGCTTGTCAACAAACAGACTACAAATGAAATCACCATTGAATCACATGGCTGCGTTAGAAGCGATTCATGCGTGGATTCCAGGAAAAACTGCAACAATGCAGAGGAAAAAGCGTAAATTGCAAATAGAATCTAAACGTTCTTGCAACTGCGAGGAGTTCTGTCTCAATCCACAAAGCTCAGAGCTGGAAGTAAGTTATTTTCTTTTCTTTTCGTTCCTTTTGTATTTTTCCATTGGGAAATTATGCAGCCTAGCTTTGTGTTCAATTAGTTTAAACATTCGATTTAAAATTGTGGCACCGAGCTGTCAGGCTACACCTATAGTTAAAGCCGCATTCTGTACAACAACCAGGGCAACAGGCCCGGAAAAATTTGGAGTTACAAGCATAAGCACATCGTGTAGAAGAAAACAAATTAGCTGCAAATAAAAAGATTTCTACGTCTAAAATGCCCTTGATATTGACTACTCGTCATGTTTATTTGGGTTTTTGGACGTACGTATGAATAATATTTTGTATAAATAGAATACTAACTCACTTGAAGTTGCTTATGTGTTATATTTTTACTTTCCTTTATAGCAAGAACTAATTTCACTTCACCTGGCTCTTTTGCAGAAATTACTGTGGATTGAAAATAAGCCTATTTTTTGCCGAGAAGTCGCTCGACTTGAAATCGAGGACGATTTATACGCAGCCAAGTGCTTTTTGTTATATACCTAGACTTTCATTCATCAAAACGAGCACTGTGATTGGTTGATTCTTGGTCACGTGCCCTTGAACAAATTCAAATGTATCCCGACCGGGAGACAATTGCGCAGTTGTTGCCCGCGCGCCAGTTGTACCGCCTTTGTTTGCTTGTTTTTGCTAAGGGAAAGTCTAAATATATATAACAAAGCACTTAATGTATGGTCCCTCGGGAAACTAGTTAGTTTTGTTTTCCCTCGAGTCCTGATGTTTCCCTCGACTTCGTCTCGGGAAACATCAGGACTCTCGGGAAACAAAACTAACTGTTTCCCTCGGAACCATACATTAAGTGTATATTGTTCTGCTGCCGACAGTGTAACATTGCTTATTACACGTGCATTTCAAGGCATCCCATAGAATACTGCCTCCATTCGGCCTACGATTGTGCAGGCAAATGTCCAAAGGATAGTTCGCTGAAAGTATCCATAAAAGGATGACGCCCAATAATTGAAATCATTATGCATGGTTTTCAAGTCTGTTGAAGAGAGGGCTGATGTCCAAAACGTTGAAACAATTACTCAGCAATAACATAACATATATCGATAAATAACATATCACTTGTCTTCTGTCGAATCAAAGCTTTAACTGTGTCATCTATCAGTTGGTAAAAAGTATTGGTCAACTATGAATTAATTCGATTATATTTCATATAGTTTTATCAAAACGTAAGAAACATTCTTTAGAAATAAAATGCCACTTTTCATGTGCAGAACTGACACCTCACAGTCGAATATGTAGTTTAACAATAGTTAGAGCGATTTTGCTGATAAAGATCCCAGGCTTTACCAGCAGTTTATAGGGTAAGTCACGAACCCGTTGCCCTGCATGCGGGGCATGTCCTTCACGACACCGGCACCCACACGGCACTTTAACCTCTTTCACAAGTGTTCAGTGGTCTTGAACCTTCATAACTGACTCCTAGCATAAGCAAACGTAGCTTCAAATAAGATCAGTCTATAGATTTTTCTCTCAGCTGAGGAATTTTTGTTTGCAATTTTTCCTCATACATCGTCGTATTTATTTATCGTATCCATCCCGGCTGAACTCACAATGCTAACAGCGACGCCGATTACGATCTAAACAATTAAGATCTAAACACAAAGAAGAAAACGAAATCTGTATGAAAAGAATCCCGGAACAATAAGTTTAGAGACCAGATTCATTGTAAACAACTTGCTTCAGTTCTTTACTCTTCAAGTGCGAACATTTCAGGACGAAGAAGACGAAAATAAGCAAAAATATTGACATGGTCTTAAATTTCCAAAATATTGAACTGTCATTGAAGAACTGCAGATTTAGAGTGTTTAGAATGATTGTTCTTTGTAATTTTAAAAGAAGCTATATCGCTCATGGTTTAGCCACGCGTTGGAGAGCGGTTTGGAGAGCGGTTTAGAGGATCACACGATACTCAACATAAAAAAGGGGTATGAAAAGATAGGCGTATATATCGACACACTCCATAACATTAGTTAAGTATTTCCAGACGTTGTTCTACCGACAGTTAATCAGTTTTGAAAGAAGAATGTTTAGTTTTATTTTAGGCGGCCTTATGGCTTTGTCTTCATGATATTTAGGAAGTGTTGTCCGAAACAGTGCAAAAACCAAGATAAACTGAGCTAAGTTGATCAGTTTATTGTTTGTCTTTCTGCGTGAACTTCGCTTGTATGTGTTTAATTCAAATTTTGCAAATTATTTCAAACCTAATTAAACAAATCGAACCAAACTAAATTCTGCCGAACTCAGGGTCAAAGATGGATTTGTGGGTTGGAGGCACAATATAAAACCAAACATGAAAAGCAGGTGGTCATCAAAAATTGTTTATTGTTGGTTTGTTGCGTTAAACGTGGTCGCAACTCATCAATCGTAATATTTCTACTTTAACACAAGAAGTTACACGTCAAAAACTATTTAATCTGTGAGCAAGTACAAATTAAAAGGTAAGTGGCAAAGCATAGCACTGTATGTTGTTATCAGTTCTCATGATCAGAGACGTATCGGTACCGCTGGCCAGGGGGATTCATGTCGCTTTACACAGGTTTATAGGACAATTCACCGTAGCTTTTCTTTTCAATACAATTACACATACATTTGTAGGCCGATCGCATACAGAAACCATACGTATTGGCGGCCGGTGCGTTCAAACAAACATAAAAGTAGTGATTGCATTTACGGCAACAATCAAAAACTTCTTTGCAGACGTATTTCTTGGCATATTTGTCACCAACAGGTAAACGAATCGATGCAGCGTCTCGACACAATACAGGAAAATTCTCATAGCTGAGATAGTTGTCTTTGACCTAAGGAATAACAACAGCAGTTATAATAAGCAATCCAGTTATGTATGATAGCAGATGAACTTTGATACAACAATGTGTTGGTAGATATTCTTACCCTGATGTCAGGCGGTAGTCTGTTATGGCTGAGCCCCTGGCACTCGGCTTTGCAGTTGCAATCAGGTTCTGGAATTGAAGGTTTGCTCTCGTTTCCATCCTGTTGGATGATAGGATTGTCAACCGCATGGTGGCTTTCTCGTTCGTCTTGAATTTCCTCCAAAGTAGCTCTAGCGTCTTTATCAAACATCTCCAGCACTTGATCCCTGATGCGGCCATGTACCGCCATGGCCATCGCACCTATGAAACATACAAGAAGCACGTATGCTTTCATCATTGATAATGGAAAGTATTAAGGAAGAGAACGCAGGGTGAAAAGATGCTGTTCTAATTGGCATTCGCCTTTATCGTACAGCAGCCATCTTGGACGATTTTTTTGAAAAATAATTTTTTTGAAAAATAAACTAGTGAGCAGCACTCTGCGAACTGGTTTTGTAAAACTGATTTATTCTCCTACGCGTTTCGTCCGACTATCGCGGACTTCTTCAGGGAGTTTTACAAATGAGAGTTACAAGCTTGTATTTATACATAGTGTGAGCCGCTAAAGTACTTTTACAGATTTGTAGCGGATTCACGTACAGGAAACAAGCTAAATTTTCACGCAGGGCGTGACTAAGGTGTAGCATACGTGTGACATATTTCTGTCATGACGTATGCGTGACATATTTATTTTTGGGGACCACAGATTTAGTACTAAATCTGTGGTCCCCAAAAACTTACTTACAGAGGTTAGCTAATGTTACGGTTTTCTTGTAACAAACAGTACAATTGAGATCTGGCATTATCCGACTGATAATATTCTTGATACGAGCGTGACTACAATTAAAGGTGGTCTTAAATATGATAGTCCTACCTAAAACAGACCTTTTCTTAGGATTCTGATAGAGCCACTTCTTTCTGTCAGTGTATTTTATAACACTAAACAGCGGAAGCAAAAACCTGAAAGGATACCCTCTAACGCGTAGCCGCTTCCAGAACTTATCCCTAGTCTTGGAAAAAGACTCGAAGGAGGAACTGTTCCTAGCATATCTCATTAATTCCCCTTTGATAAAGGCTTTCTTATTGCTAGAAGGGTGAAACGACTCGAATGGTATATACAGGTATTTGTTAAGGGGCTTTTGAAAGGTGGAAAATTGCAGTTTGCCCGAATTTGCATCTCTATAGAGAAATAGATCGAGAAAGGAAATGCTACTCTCGCTTATACTATAAGTAAGCTTAATTCGATCAGTCTTGTTGTTAAGGGCACCTAAGAATTCCAGAAGAATACCTTTGGGTCCGCACCAGATAGCAAAAATATCATCAATAAATCGTTTGTAGACTGTCAAATATTGGGAGTAGTACTCCACAATATCTATCTCGTGATAATACATAAAGGCATTTGCTACTGTGACGGCAAAGGGAGTGCCCATAGCGATACCAAACACTTGATGGAAAATAGCCGGACTAAATTCTGACGATAAATAGTTGTTATCCAGAACAATTCTGGCGAGCTGAATTAATAGTGGAGTCTCGGCAACCCTTGCTTCCCGAAGAAGCAAGTCGAGCGCTATTAATGCTTTCTTGGTATCCACGTTTGGATACAAGGATACAACATCCGCCGTGACAAGAAAACAATTGCTGTCGGGTAACACCGTGTTCTCCAGTAAGTAAATAAGCTCACCAGAATCCCTAAGAACCGTAGGCATATGTATTTTTGGCTTAGTAAGCTCGTCAACAAAAATGCTGATAGGCCTAGTGATATATGAATGAGAAGCGGCGATGGGTCTTCCCACCATAGGGTCTTTATGGATCTTAGGAATGACATAGAACTTAGCAGGATTAACAAAATGATCGAAACTACGCAAAAAACGAGCTGCGTCAGAGGAAATGAATCTACTGTAAATAGACATAAGCCGATCTCGCGTGCAAATAACTTTAAGACGATTAGCATACCAGTCCTGTTGCGTGACTTGTCGATATGACAACTCGTCATTCAACAGTTTCAGTGTCTCACCTTGAACCCAGTTCGTAGGCAAAACAGCGGGCCCCAGATTTTTATCCGTAGGCAGTACTCTAATGTTCGCATTAGATTTCAATTTGAGAAGGTCTTCTCGCTCTTGCTTTGTGAGATTGTTCCTCCAGTGCGGTTTGCTAACCACAAAGTTCTTTTGCAGTTCTTTGCGTAAAGCGTAGAGTTTGTCTTCAAGATCAGGGTTTTCTCGCGGAGGATTCCAGCCTGTGGGGACGTAAAGTCTTGGGTTGAAATCTGTGTCATGTGGACTGTTGGCGAACCTATCTTGAAGGCGAACTCTTCGACAGAAGTCCTGAATTTGTGAGTCGAACTGAGCTTCACTTGGAGGTCGAAGCGAGGGTCTGAACTTAAGACCCATGCCCAGAACCCTTGACTGCCGCTCAGTAAGGTTAACAGAGGTGAAGTTATGGATTTCCGTATTCCGTGGAAGCAGGTCGTACAGGGGTCGTCTAGCCATCTTAAAGAGCCATTTTTCGTATGCAAAGCGCCTATCTATCTTACGTGGCCGGAACCTTTTCCCCGGGCGTTTTTTGACGACGATCGGGATTTAGGCCCATTAGCCGAATTTGACCTTTGGCGCTGCTTTTGTTGCTGTCGTCGGTCGGTTCGAGATTTGGACCGTTTGGCTGAGCTTGACCTTTGGCGTTGTTGTTGTTGCTGCCGTTGCTCAGGCCGCCCTTTGCGTGACTTGCCATTGCGCTTACCACCAGATTTGGAGTCGACAAGAGAGACTTTACGCTGCCGGTTTCCCTCAGGTTGGTTTGCCGTGCTCGCAGATTGAAGGCGGAGCTCATTGCGTATAATATCTCTGATGGAGTCTTCCGAAGGCACGAACACTTCACGTTCTTCCATCTCTGTTTGACTTCTGCATTTAGCCTTGCGAAATATCTCCGCTTGAAGAGCCTTGGAGGCACGCGAGGCCGCCATGTCGTTATTGAGTTTATGGACGAATGTTGCTGCGGCTTCAGCGAGACTCGTGGCTTTTGCCTCTGAGAGTTCGTGCTTCAGGAGCTCAACTTTCCACATCGCAATCGTGCCGTCGACATTGGCAGTGGTGACGCGGATTGCCTCCTGATGCTCTTTTATTTCAGAGTGGAGATTAGCTATAGTAGCTTCCAGTAATTTAAACTCAGCCTTGCGAACAATGTCGTCAAATGCGGCTTGAAGTGTATCCACGTTCGGTCCTTTGGCTTGGATTTTTTTGATCCTAAGGCCAGAGGGAATGGTGCCTTGGCTTAAGTGGGTCTCCAGCAGCTTAATTCTGGCTTGGAGGTTTGTGTAGGCCTTCTCGGCATCCAACCGCTGTCGAACTGCCTTTCTGAGGACAGTTTCAATCGTGGGATCTAGACTGGAAGAAATAGGTACTGGAAAACTTGGCTCTGGATCCATTGAAGCTGATGATCGGCGGCGCTTTGGTCCGGAGCAACTATTACCAGTTTCGTTCGCCATGTGGCTTCTTCTAGTATCGACTAAGACGATTTTTTTGAAAAATAAACTAGTGAGCAGCACTCTGCGAACTGGTTTTGTAAAACTGATTTATTCTCCTACGCGTTTCGTCCGACTATCGCGGACTTCTTCAGGGAGTTTTACAAATGAGAGTTACAAGCTTGTATTTATACATAGTGTGAGCCGCTAAAGTACTTTTACAGATTTGTAGCGGATTCACGTACAGGAAACAAGCTAAATTTTCACGCAGGGCGTGACTAAGGTGTAGCATACGTGTGACATATTTCTGTCATGACGTATGCGTGACATATTTATTTTTGGGGACCACAGATTTAGTACTAAATCTGTGGTCCCCAAAAATAAATATGTCACGCATACGTCATGACAGAAATATGTCACACGTATGCTACACCTTAGTCACGCCCTGC
Organism: Ricordea florida; assembly: GCA_949710005.1. Classification (NCBI taxonomy): domain Eukaryota; kingdom Metazoa; phylum Cnidaria; class Anthozoa; order Corallimorpharia; family Ricordeidae; genus Ricordea; species Ricordea florida. The sequence goes on along the minus strand of OX453276.1, from coordinate 22,373,238 downwards.
GTGAAAATTTAGCTTGTTTCCTGTACGTGAATCCGCTACAAATCTGTAAAAGTACTTTAGCGGCTCACACTATGTATAAATACAAGCTTGTAACTCTCATTTGTAAAACTCCCTGAAGAAGTCCGCGATAGTCGGACGAAACGCGTAGGAGAATAAATCAGTTTTACAAAACCAGTTCGCAGAGTGCTGCTCACTAGTTTATTTTTCAAAAAAATCGTACTTTTGCTTTTATACCAGGAAAGCGGAAATTTTACGCTTGTTTTGTTTATTTTTTCTGGCTTTGTGATTCGTTGTCTTCATAATGGCAATTACGTTCGCTCATTCATAACATCAATTACCGTACATTTTGAAAATGCCTCACCTTCAATCGTCAGGTTGATATGAAGAAAAAAATTCAAATTACGTTAAAAATTCAAAAACGATTTAGAAATCCCGATGCTTCACAGTTTAGAAAGAGATATAATGAAATTCGTGCACAATCTTTCCAAAAGTGCCGTATCAAAAAGTCAGCAAAGCGTGAATTTATTTTTTCCTGCATAACTGTATAACAAAGGCTGTCAACTGTAGAACAAATCCTCTTCAAGGAAATCAATGAGAGAGCCCACTAACATTCAAATCTAAGCTGTCAGTTGGCTGGTGACAGTGCACGAGCTCTACCGTAACAGGAGCCAGTTTGACTATTAAAAGGAAGAGAAGTGAGCTGAATCGGAGCTCTTTTCAGGGCTCATAGAATACTGGTCCGATCCACACCTTGAGTCTCATGTACATGATTCCTGCTTACGTAAATTCAAGTTCAGATGCGGTGAGTTCTAAGCTTCAGGTTTAAGGAGAGGGGTATCTATTTGTTCCGCTGCAAATTAGAATTGATTTTCTTCAAATAAAACGTCATTTCTCTTTAAGTCAGAAGTCGATTCTCGCAAAGGTAATGGATTTGTTTTCCCCAAGACTAACTTTGAAAACATTTCAAAATTTTGAGCTTTTGTTAGTACAAAATGTTCCCATGTGGCTTACGAGTTCAGTTGCTAAGAATGTTCTACAGCTTATAACAAGAAACAACGATGAGATTTTGTTTCAGTTTCCCACTGACAGACTTATGGTATCCGTCTAGAAGAGGCTCATGGCTTATGGATTTTCTAGATGTGATGGCTCTTAAACTGAGATTTCAAGCGATTTTGTTGATGGCTCTTAAATGAACTGTGTTCTAGTCAAGACTTCTTAACGTGCTGCTTGCTGACGATTGTTCCGCTACAAATCCAAAGTCGTTTCAACTGTTGTTTCGCTACAAAGTTACGTCGTTTCGCTTCCACCTCATGATCACAAGAAACCATGCCAAAATGAAATCAAGAACTGCTGTCGGATATTTCCGTCGTTCCGTATGTAGCCCTCTCCTTTCGGACTATCTAGCCACCGTTTTCTTTAAGCTCATTTTATTTAACTTAAATAAATGTCGCCTACCTCGACGGCCCATAAAACGGTTCTTATATAATTAGAGGCATCAACACAAACTCCTACAGGAGCCACAAACAACTTAAGTTAAAGAAAATGAGTAAACAGAACCGGTAGAGAGGGATAAGTAACTGTCATTGATGGAAGCTTGCAGAAGTTTACGAAACTGAGATAGAGCTTATGGCTTACCATATATATATATATATGAGCACGATCCAAGAGGAAGCTCAGGGCTGGTGATGATTTGTCTGTTACGGGGAGGCCTCAGGCTTCCCGATTAACGGAAGAAGTAATTTTGCGCGATTTCCAAGCGGACTCCCACCTTTTCAGAGTTCAGGCTCGACGCCAAGAAGCAAAACTGAAGGTTGTTTTAGGAGGAAGGGAAAAGGATCATTTTCAACCTACCACAATGAACGCGGAGCAACTAAGTATAACGTGGCCCGGCGCGTAAATCGATCTTCTTTTACCCTGTTTTTGTGTGTACTGAAAAGGTGAATATTTGCACAGAGTGCGCTACTGGGCACCTTGTCGATTGAATCTATTGAATTGTTTATATTGAATTCTTGGATTCATTTTTGTCTCAACTTGTTTTTTTTTCTTTTTCATCGTAGTCACATGTAGCCGTGTTTTTTTAGTTTGTGCGATTTCATTGGCTCCAGTCCACGTTGGAATCACGTTCAAGGTCAGCGGTGGACAAACACAAGCGCTGATCACGCACAGCACTACCGGAATATTTATTATGTGTGGAGAAAACAGTTCTCTAGTCGAACCAGTTTACTCACTTCTGAAATAGTTACCGAAGATTGAATTCTTGGATGATTTATTACTCCAGTTTCTTAGTTGCATTCAATTTACATATCCTCACAGGTTTCCCTTTGGGGGCCTGACCAGTCTCAATTTATTTCACTGAAGAAAATTCCTGTGGAAAGAATAATTTTGTACCG